>JASTWF010000215.1:0-600000 GCA_030390025.1 Squalus acanthias | reverse complement strand
AACCTTCTAAATTAGAAGGAATTCAATCTTAATTTATGTAATTTCTCGCCATAACTCAACCCGTGGAGTCCGGGTGTCATTCTGGTAAACCAACGCTGCACTTCCTGAAAGGCCAATATATCTTTCCTAAGGTGTGGTGCCCAGAATTACTCACATTACTCCAGGTGTGGTCCAACTAGGGTTTTGTATAGCTGCAGCATAACGTCTACCCCCTTGTGTTCTCATGCTGTAGATATAAAAGCCAGCATTCCATTAGCGTTTCTGATTATTTTCTGTACCTGTCGATGACAGTTTAAAGATCTATATAGATGCACCCCCGTTCTTTGGATCGCCTCTCTTTTTAGCTTTTCACCATTTAGAAAGTACAATTTTCTATCCTTTTTATGTACAAATTGGAAAACCTCACATTTGCTAAGGTTAAAATTATTTTGCCACATTTTTACCCATTCACTTAATCTATCGATATCCCTTTGTAATTTCATGCTTTCATCTACACTGCCGACATTGCTGCCTAACATTGTGTCATCCGCAAATTTGGATATATGACTTTCTATGCCATCATCTACGTCGTTAATAAAAACTGTGAATATTTGAGGCCCCATCTGGTCCTGGGAATGTGTCACTCTTTAGAATCATTATTTTATTTATTGCTGTTATTTTATTACCGTTAATTTTATTGAGTCCTTGTCTCTGATTCAATATCAGTTTCCTTGAGATTTTCGGCATGCTTCTTCCTCTACTGTAAATACTGAAACAAAGTCTGTATTCAACCTGTCCGCCATTTCCTTATTAACAATGACAATATCACCGCTTTCAGTTTTTAAGGGTTGAACATTCCTCCTGACTACAATATTTTACTAACATAATTGTAAAAATTCCTTGTGTTGATTTTGATATCCCTTGCAAGTTTCTTTTCACGCACCGTTTTGTCGCTCTCAATATCTGTTTTGTGAACCTTTGCTGTTCTTTGAATCTTTCCGATTCGCCAGGATCTGTGCTACTTTTTGCATTTTTATAGGCTTTGTATTTTATTTCCATGCTGTTCCTTACCACTTTAATCGTCCAGGGCTCTTTTTGACAAATAGAGCTCTTGCCCCTCGCGGGTATAAACTGATTCTGTATCAGCTTAAATTCTATTTTGAACATCCCCACTGAATGTCTGTTGTTTTACCCTTTAAAAGGTTTGGCCATTTTACTGTGGACAGTCTCTCCCTCGTCCTGTTGAAGTCGGCCTTACCTAAATCCAGAATCTTTGTAGCTTTTCGCGCTTCTCTTCATTGACCTCGATCATGTTATGATCAGTATTAGAAAAATGTTCCACACCGTTAGGCTGTTAAGCAGATCTGGCTCATTACCCATTACTAAATCTAACATGGCAAGCCCCTTGTTGGTTACAGAACCTATTGTTACAGAACTCTACCCCGGACACATTCAATAAATTCACTACCTTACTGAAATGTGCTAATCTGCTGATCCTAATCTATTCCTGAGATGTTCTGATCCCTTGCATCTCTGATACCTCGGCTGGTGCTTTTTATATGCTGGGCAGATTGATCTATCCTTTCATCTCTCAATGAGCAAGCATCTGTTAATTTCATGTATTTATTCTCATTTCATTTGTTGTTTAATTATTCTTACAATAAAGATTCACAGCTTCAAACTAATATAATTAGATTATATAAATGAATGTCGGTAATTAATTGCAGATTTCATTCCGAATTCCATTAAAATGCTGCTTTTTTCCAGCCTGATGTAAAACTTCCCTGTTTATTTCCCTTCCGCACAGTTAACTTAGTGACCATTGTGATCCTGTCTCGGAGAAAGTGCGGTCTCTCCACATGTGTCACTCGCTATCTGGTGGCCATGGCAGCGGCGGATCTACTGGTCGTTATCATCGATCTGATATTGAGGCAGATTCCGATGTCTTATAGGAAACTGTTTGCTCCTGTGTATTCTCTCCCGGTGTGTAATATCCACGCCGTCCTGCTTTATGCAGTCACAGACTGTTCTGTTTGGTTCACTGTCACTTTCACCTTTGATCGCTTTGTGGCCATTTGTTGCCAGAAGCTGAAAACAGAATATTGCACCAAGAAAACGGCGGCTGTGGTTCTAGGAACAGTGACTGTGCTGAGCTGTTTAAAGAACGTTTTCTGGTATTTTATGTTGACAGATGAATATGGGCAAGCGAACATCCGCTGGTTTTGTGATGTAACATTCGATGTTCAGTTTTCAAAAGTCTGGGGAGCAATCGAGTTCCTCCATCACATTCTCACCCCGGGGGTCGCATTTGTTCTGATTCTGCTGCTCAATGTTGTCACCGTCAGACACATTTTAGTGGCCAGCAGAGCCCGCAGGAAACTCCGGGGTCCCAGCAGTGGCGAGAGTCCCAGAGACCCAGAGATGGAGAGCCGAAGGAAATCCATCATTCTACTGTTTGCTATTTCGTGCAATTTCATACTGTTATGGTCAGTGCTTATGTTGTATTCTATATATAACCGGGTGTGGCGATTGGTTGATTATGTTGTATCTCTACCTACATATTTTCCAGATTTGGGACAAATGCTCCAGCTCCTGAGTTGCTGCACAAACACTTGCATTTATGCCGTGACACAGACTAGGTTTAGACAGCAGTTGATACAAGTGGTGAAATATCCCTTTACTTTAATTGTAAAATTCATTAAAGGATGAGAACTGCATCAGAACTTAATCTCGCCTCATATTCTGTCCGACCCAGTCTCACCCGCGGGGCCAGTGATTTAGGACAGTATTAGCACACTTACTGACACACTATGTACATCATAACCCAGCGCCAGAGACATCCTTTGAACTGTAAAACACTCCCACTGACCTCAGAAATATTAACACACTGAAAGTGCTTACAGGTTTATATTAGCACACTCACTGACGCACTCTGACCGTACTGTTACACTGCCAAGCGCTGATAGTAATCAATAAAGTTCTCCCCCAGATCCGGTGCTCAAATTTACAATGAGAGGGATAGAATTAATCCAGTCCTTGTGCAAATGTTAACTGAATCACAGAACACCCTACACACATGAACATACTCGCAGAGACATTCTTTGTGCAATGACATTCTCCAACAAACCCACAGTAAATATTAACACAAGTATAGAGACACATTGTTCATTGTAACACACTGTCATCGGCTTCCTGTAGAAAAATATCACTCACTTTCTCGCGCCTGGCATGTCTCACATCTCTCTCTCTCTCTCTGTCTTTCTCTCTATCTATAACTTACTTACTATGTCTACTGATCTGCTTCACGTTTCTCCCTCACTCACTCGCTCGCCTGCCCTGCATCACTGCTCTCTCTCTCTCTTTCTCTGTCTGTCTGTCTCTCTATATATCTCTATCTCTCTGTCTCTCTCTCTCTTCCTCTGTCTCTCTCTCTCTGTCTCTCTCTCTGTCTCTCTCTCTCTCTCCCTGTCTCTCTCCCTGTCTCTCTCCCTGTCTCTCTCTCTCCCTGTCTCTCTCTCTCTCTGTCTCTCTCTCTCTCTGTCTCTCTCTCTCTCTGTCTCTCTCTCTCTCTGTCTCTCTCTCTCTGTCTCTCTCTCTCTCTGTCTCTCTCTCTCTCTCTCTCTCTCTCTCTGTCTCTCTCTCTCTCTGTCTCTCTCTCTCTCTCTGTCTCTCTCTCTCTGTCTCTCTCTCTCTGTCTCTCTCTCTCTGTCTCTGTCTCTGTCTCTCTCTGTGTCTCTCTCTGTCCGTCTTTCTCTCTCTCTCTCGGTCTCTCTCTCTGACTCTCTCTATCTGTCTCTGTCTCTTTCTCTCTCTGTCGCTATCTCTCTCTGTGTCTCTGTCTCACTCTCTCTCGCTCCCTCATTCACCTGATCTCTCTTCCTCACTCATTGTATTATTTATCCGCTGTTTATTGTAAAAACGGGAATTGCTGCTGAGATAAAGGTGGACCGTACAGTACCAGACGGGGAGAAAGAGTGAGATAGGGTGAGAGAAAGGGATAGCGAAAGACAGAAAAAGCGGACGAGTGCGAGACAGAGCGATTGAGAGATAATGAGAGAAGACGAAAGAGAGAGATAAATAGGTTGAGAAATAGAATGAGGGAGACAGACAGACAAGGTGAGAGATAGGGAGACTGAGAAATAGTGAGAGTGACAGGTAGAAACAGAGGGGAGTGAGGGAGAGGCTGTCTAAGAGAATTAATGTGTGGGAAACAGAGACAGAGAGAGAAGGACAGACAAAGAAATGAGAGAGAGAAAGAGTGAGGAATGGGGAGACGGTAACAGAGACAGAGAGAATGGCGGTGAGAGAGAGATATGGAGAGAACGACTGGGAGTGAAAGAAAGGGAGTAGGGAACAGCTACAGAGACTGAAGAGGAGAGAGAGAGAAGCAAGGAGAAAGACCGAGAGTGAGAAATACAGGACGTAGAAAGACAGAGAATGTGAGGGAGGGTCGGGGATGGGGGGAGAGGCAGATCTGAAAAATGGCACCAGCGTTTAAAAAAAAAGAAGAGAGCTGCATCATTTTTGTATTAATGTTTCTTATGTACAGTGAGTCGGACTCTGTAATAAATCTAACAGTGCTCAATTAACATCAAATAGACACGGTGTTGAATCAAACACTCCCAGGGAAGGTACAGTTCCCTCTACACTGGACAATAAACACTCCTAGGGCAGGTACAGCACGGGTTAGACACAGAGTAAAGGCACCTCTACACCTGTCGCCATCAAACTTTCTCAGGGAAGGATCAGCACGGGTTGGATATAGATTATCGTTCCCTCTACACTTTCCCATCAAACACTCACAGTGCAGGTACAGCACGGGTAAGATACAGAGTACATCTCCCTCCACACTGCCCCATAAAATATTCCCAGGGCAGGAACAGCACGCGCTAGATACACAGTAAAGCTCCCTCTGAACAGTCCCGTCAAACACTCCCAGGGCAGGAAAAGCGCGGGTAGATACAGAGTAAAGCTCCCTCCCCATTTGTACCATTTACTGCTGCCGCATCGCAACTCCACAATGAAATGCTCCTTCCACTATTGTACCATTTAATGACGCCTCCCAATTCCACAATGTACTACTGCGCTCCCCAATTGTACCATTTACTGTCGCCTCCCAATTCCACAATGTACTGCTGCTCTCCCCAATTGTACCATTTCCTGTCACCTCCCAATTCCACAATGTACTGCTGCTCTCCCCAATTGTACTATTTTCTGCTGCCTCCCAATTCCACAATGAACTGCATTCTTCCCCAATTGTTATGGCCCAAAAATTAGTGAGTGAGCCTTCGTGCGAGGGTAAGGCCTTCCCGCGATACATAGATACATAGATACATAGAAGATAGGAGCAGGAGTAGGCCATCCGGCCCTTCGAGCCTGCTCCGCCATTTAATGAGATCATGGCTGATCCTCCAATTCAGTATCCCGTCCCCGCCTTCTCTCCGTAACCCTTAACCCCTTTTGCCTGTAGAAATATATCTAATTCCCTCTTAAATATATTTAATGAGCTGGCGTACACTGCCCTCTGTGGCAATGAGTTCCACAGGTTCACCACCCTCTGAGTGAAGAAATTCCCCCTCATTTCTGTCCTAAATGGTTTAGCCCTTATCCTTAAATTATGTCCTCTAGTTCTGTTCTCACCCGCCAAGGGAAACATTCCTTCTGCATCTAGTCTGTCTAGACCTGTCAGAATTTTATACACTTCTATGAGGTCCCCTCTCAATCTTCTAAACTCCAGTGTGTACATCCCTAAACTACATAGTCTCTCCTCATAGGTCAATCCCGCCATTCCTGGTATCAGCCTGGTGAATCGCCGCTGCACCCCCTCCATGGCAAGAACATCTTTCCTCAGATGAGGCGACCAAAACTGTACACAGTACTCGAGGTGTGGTCTCACCAGTGCCCTGTACAGCTGCAGCAAGGTATCCCTGTTCCTGTATTCCAACCCTTTTGCTATGAAGGCCAGCATACCGTTTGCCTTCTTGACCGCCTGTTGCACCTGCATGCTCGCCTTCAGTGACTGGTGTACAAGAACACCCAGGTCTCTCTGTACTTCCCCCTCTCCCAATTTATTGCCATTTAAATAATAATTTGCCCTCCCGTTCCTGCACCCAAGGTGGATAACTTCGCACTTGTCCACATTATAGTGCATCTGCCATTTATCCGCCCAATCACCCAGTCTGTCCAAATCGCTCTGGAGCTTCCTGGTCTCCTCCTCTGAGCCCACCCCTCCTCCTAGTTTAGTGTCGTCAGCAAATTTGGAAATGCTGCATCCGACTCCCTGATCCAGGTCATTAATGTAAATTGTGAACAGCTGGGGACCCAGGACAGATCCCTGTGGTACCCCACTTGTTACTGCCAGCCATTCAGAAAATGAGCCGTTTATTCCAACTCTCTGTTTTCTATCTGACAGCCAGTTCTCTATCCACGTCAATACTTTCCCCTTTATCCCATGAGCTTCAATTTTCCCTGCTAATCTTTTATGTGGGACCTTATCGAAGGCCTTTTGGAAGTCCAGGTACACCACATCTACTGGCTCTCCCCCATCTATTTTACCAGTTACTCCCTCAAAAAATTCCAATAGATTAGTCAAGCACGATTTACCCTTTGTAAATCCATGTTGACTCTGTCCTATCCTGTCCCCATTTGCTAAGTGCTCCGCTATTTCATCCTTAATGATGGACTCCAGCATTTTGCCCACAACTGATGTAAGGCTTACAGGTCTGTAATTACCTGCTTTTTCCCTACCCCCCTTTTTGAATAGTGGGGTAACGTTAGCTACCCTCCAATCCATGGGCACTGTTCCCGAGTCTAATGAATTCTGAAAAATCATACTTAGTGCATCCGCTATCTCTAGGGCCACCTCCTTCAGCACCCTAGGATGCATGTTATCAGGCCCTGGGGATTTGTCCGCCTTCAATCCCTTTAGCTTCCTTAACACCATATCCTTAGAGATATTGACTTGCGTCAGTTCCTCCTTTGCAAATGTCCCTATTTTTCCCGATATCCCAGGGAGGTTTTTTGTGTCTTCCTTCGTAAAGACTGACCCAAAGTATGCATTTAGTTGGTCTGCCATTTCTTTATTTCCCGTTATATATTCCCCCGTATCTGACTGCAATGGGCCAACTTTGGTTTTCACCAGTCTTTTCCTCTTGATATACTTATAAAAGCTTTTGGAGTTAGTTTTTATATTTTCCGCCAGCTTGCTTTCGTAAGCTATTTTGCCCCTCTTGATTAAGCCCTTTGTCCTCCTTTGCTCTATCTTAAACTGTTCCCAATCTTCCGCTCTGGCGCTTTTTTTGGCTAATTTATACGCCCTATCTTTGGATTTTATGCTGTCTCTAATTTCCCCTGTTATCCACGGTTGAGTCACCTTTTTAGATTTCCTTTTATGCCAGATTGGTATGAACAATTTTTGCAATTTTGTCATTCTACCTTTAAATGCTTGCCATTGTTTATCTACCTCCAGTCCTCCCAGGAACGTTGTCCAATCAGACCTACTCAGTTCCCGTCTAATGGCATCATAATTCCCCTTGTTTAAATTCAGGACCTTAGTATCTGAGTCAATTTCTTCGCTCTCCATTTCGAGTGAGAAATCGATCATGTTATGATCGCTCTGACCCAAGGGTCCCCGTACAACAAGATTACTAATTAGTCCCTTCTCATTGCACAGTACCCAGTCCAATATAGCCTGTTCCCGAGTTGGTTCCTCGACATATTGATCCAGATAACCATCCCTTAAACACTCAAGGAATTCCTCCTCCTCATTATTTTTACTGATTAGGCTATTCCAATCTATATGCAAGTTAAAGTCACCTATGATGACAGCTGTGCTCTTATTGCACGCTTCTCTAATTTCCCTCGTGATGCCCTCCCCAACCTCTATTTTACTATTTGGAGGCCTATATACCACTCCTATTAATGTTTTTCGCCCCTCGCTATTTCTTAGCTCCACCCATATAGATTCTTTATTAACTGAGTTAATATCCTTCCTTTCAATTGCATTTATCCCTTCTTTTACCAGCAATGCTACCCCTCCTCCCTTTCTTTTTTGTCGATCCTTCCTAAATACTGAATACCCTTGTATGTTAAGCTCCCAGCCCTGCTCACCCTGCAACCATGTTTCCGTAATCCCAATTAGATCATAATTATTAACCTCTATTTCCACAGCTAATTCATCTACCTTGTTCCTGATGCTTCTCGCATTAAGGTATAAAACCCTCAGGCTTTTTTTATGCTCACATTTTTTATGAATTGGTTTGGCCCTTTGTTTTTTGTTCCTCACCCTTTTACCATTTATTTCTGTCTGCCTTTCACTTTCCTCTATTTCACTACATAGGTTTCTAGCCCCCTGCCATACTAGTTTAAATGCTCCCGAACTGCTTTATCAAAAATTACCCCGAGAACATCAGTTCCATCTTTGCACAGGTGTAGACCGTCCCTTTTGTATAGGTCACACCTACCACAAAACTGGTTCCAATGCCTCAAAAATTTAAAACCCTCCCTCTTACACCACTGCTCAAGCCACGTATTTAGCCTAACTATCCTGTTCTCTGTACTCTTACTAGCACGTGGCACTGGTAGTAATCCACTGCGCGCTGGCTTTTTCAGTCCGAGCTCGCACGAACTTGATGTTCTGGACAGCTGCTGTGCAGGGCTTTCGTATCCCACTGGCGTAGTTAATTCGTGCGAGCTGTGGGATCACGTGACTCCGTTAGAGCCAATGGCAGCACACCATCTTTCATTCATTGCTTTCACAGCACGGCTGTGAAAGCTATGAATACTATACCCCCCAAAAGAACAGCTAAACCTCAATTAAATTTTAAAAAAAACCATCACATTAATAAAATAAGTATAGTTAAATAAATTAACCATTTTAAACAAAAAATTAAATTTTGGAAAAATTTAAAATCTTTTAAAATGTTATAAAAATAAACTTACCGGTCTTTAAAGTCTCTAAAAAAGATATACCTGTTAAAAAAAATTCAAAATAATACTTAATTAAGTACTTACCTTGTTAAAAGAGGGTCTTACACCTCCTTTCTTTATGTCTAAAATCTTCCATGCTTACCTGCGCGTCCAAAGCACTAAGTGCACTGCGTGCGCGCAGCCTGTAGCGCGCACGCGGTTCATCTGGGAACCGCCCCCTTTTGAATTCACCAAGTGCCGGTTTTCAGCGCATGCGCAGTGCATGCAGAAAACCGTCAATTGGAGACAGAATACGTGAGAGTACACAGTGCGTACTCTCGCGTAGCGGCACTAATTTTTGGGCCAATATTTACTGCCGCCTCCCAATTCCACAATGTACGGCTGCTCTCCCCAATTGTACTATTTTTTGCTGCCTCCCAATTCCACAATGAACTGCTGCCCTCCCCAATTGTCCCATTTACTGCTGCCTCCCAATTCGATGATGCACTGCTACCGTCCCCAATTGTAACATTTACTGCTACCGCCTCCCAATCCAAAATGTGCTATTGCCCTGCCAAAGTGTAGAATTTACAGCCACCTCTCAATTGCACAATGAATTACTGCCCTCCCCAACTGCACCATTATACGTCTGCCTCACAATTCCACAACGAACTGCTGCCCTCTAAAATTGTACCATATACTGCTGACACCCAATTCCACAATGTACTGCTTCCTTCCACAATTGCACCATTTATTGCCACCTCCCAATTCCAAAATGTACTACTGCCCTCCCAAATTGTACCATATACTGCCGGCTCCCAATTCCAAAATGTACTACTGCCCTCCCAAATGGTAACATATACTGCCGCCTCCCAATTCCACAGTGTACTACTGCCAAACCCAATTGTAACATTTACTGCTGCCTCCCAGTTCCAGAATGTACTGCTGCCATCTCCAATTCTACCATTTACTGCTGCCTCTCAATTCGAAAATGCACTGCTACCGTCCCCAATTTAACAGATACTGCTGCCGCCTCCCAATTCCACAAAGTACTGCTGCACTCCTAAATTGTAGCATTTACAGCCGCCTCTCATTGCACAATGTATTGCTGCCCTCCCCAACTGTACCATTTACTTCTGCCCCCAATTCCACAACGAACTGCTCTCATCTACAATTGTACCATATACTGCTGCCACCCAATTCTACAGTTTACTACTGCCCTCCCAAATTGTACCATATTCTGCCGCCTCCCAATTGCACAATATACTGCTGCAATCCCTAATTGTAACATTTACTGCTGTCTCCCAATTCCACAATAAACTGCTCTTTCGCCAATTGTAGCATTTAATGCTGCCTCCCAATTCCACAATGTACTGCTGCCCTGTCCAATTGTACCATTTACTGCCGCCTCCCAATTCCACAATGTACTACAGCCCAACCCAATTGTACCAATACTGCCGGCTCCCAATTCCACAATGCACTACTACCTTCCCAAATGGTATCATTTACTGCTGACGCCTCCCACTTCCACAATGTACTGCAGTCCTCCCCAACTGTACCATTTACTGTGAGTGCCGCCGAATTCCACAATGTACTGCTGCCCTCCTCAAATGTACCATTTACTGCTAGTGCCACCGAATTCCACAATGTACTGCTGCCCTCCCCAATTGTACCATTTACTGCTGCCTCCCAATTCCACGATGAATTGCTGCCCTCCCCAATTGTACCATTGACTGCTGCCTCGCAATTCCACAATATACTGCTGCCTTCTCCAATTGTACCATTTACTGCTGCCTCCCCAATCCACAATGAATTGCTGCACTCTCCATTGTACCATTTACTGCTTCCTCTGAATTCCACAATGAATTGCTGCACTCTCCAATTGTACCATTTACTGCCGCCGCCCAATTCCACAATGTACTGCTGCCATCCCCATTTTTACCATTTATTGTCGCCTTTCAGTTCCACAATGAATTGCTGCCTTCCCCAATTTAAAAATGTTCTGCTCCCTCACAATTCCACGAAGCACTGCTACCGTCCCGAATTGTAATATTTAGTGCTGCCGGCTCACAATTCCACAATGTATTGCTGCCCTCCCCAATTGTACCATTTACTGCCGCCTCCCAATTCCACAATGTACTGCTGCCCTCCACAATTGTACCATTTACTGCTGCCGGCTCACAATTCCACAATGAATTGCTGCCCTTGCCAATTGTACCATTTACTGTTGCCTCCCAATTCCACAATGCACTGCTGCCCTCCCCAATTGTACCATTTACTGTTGCCTCCCATTTCCACAATAAACTGCTGCCCTCCCCAATTGTCCCATTTACTGCCCCTCCCATTTCAACAATGTACTGCTGCCCTCCCCAATTGTACCATTTATTGTTACCTCCCAATTCCACAATGAACAGCTGCCCTGCCAATTGTATGTTTTACTGCCGCCTCTCAATTCCACAATATCCTGTTGCCCTCTACAATTGTCCCATTTACTGCCGCCTCCCAATTCAATAATGTACTGCTCGAGTCCTCAAATTGTACCTTTTACAGCTGCCTCTCAATTCCACAATGTTCTGCTGCCCTTCCCAATTATAACATTTAATGGTGCCGCCGCCCAATTCCACGATGAATTTATGCCCTCCACAATTGTACAATATATTGACGCCTCCCAATTCCACAATGTACTGCTTCACTCCTCAATTGTGCTATTTACTGCTGCAGCTTCCCAATTCCACAATGAACTGCTTGCCTCACCAATTTTCCCATTTTCTGCTGCGTCCCAACTCCACAATATACTGCTGCCCTCCCCAAGTGTACCAATTACTGCTCCCACCTCCTAATTCCACAATGCACGGCTGCCCTTTCCAAATGTACCATTTTCTACTCTCCCCATTCCACAATGTACTGCTGCCCTGCACAATTGTACCATTTACTGCTGCCTCCCAATTCCCCAAAGGACTGTTGCCTTCCCCAATTGAACCATTATCTGCTGCCCCCCAATTGCACAAAGTACTGCTCTGTTTGTATCATGTCCAATTGAACAATTAACTGTAACTCTATTCCCCTGTGTATAGCTTACCATGTCCAACTGAACAATTAACGTTAAGTTTCTTATCCTATATCTTGTTTATCATGTCCAATTTAACAAGTAACTATAACTTTATCCTCCTGCGTATAGGTTTTCCTGTTCAAATTGGCCAGGGAATCAATAGTTACAGAGAGGAGTGTAAAGTGAGAGAACTGCTGTTACACTTTCACAATAAACACAACTAGGGCAGGTGCAGCACGGGTAAGTTACGAAGAAACGCTCACTCTATACTGTCCTATCAAACACTCCCTGGGCAAGAACAGCACGGGTTTGATACAGAGTTAATCTCCCTTTCCACTGCTACATCAAAAATATCGCAGGGCAGGTAGAGCACGCGTTAGATACAGAGTAAAGGTCCCTTTACACTGATCCATCAAACACTCCCAGGGCAAGTACAGCACGGGATTGATACAGAGTAAAGCTCACTTTGCACTGTCCCATCGAACACTCTCAGGGCATGTAGAGCAGGGTTTGGATAAAGAGTAAAGCTCACTCTGCACTCTCCCATCAAACACATCCAGTGCAGGTACAGTACTGTTAGATACAGAGTAAAGCTTCGTCAACACTGTCCCATCAAACACTCCCAGGGCAGCTACAGCATTTGTTAGATACAGATTAAAGCTCCCTCTATACTTTCTCATCATAAACTCCCAGGCCGGTTTCAGCACGGGTTAGATACAGAGTAAATTTTCCACTACACTGTCCCACCAAACACTCCCAGGGCAGCGACAGCACGGGTTAGATACAGAGTAAAGCTCCCTCTACACTGTCCCACCAAACCCTGCCAGGGCAGCGACAGTACGGGTTAGATACAGATTAAAGCTCCCTCTACACTGTCCCATCAAACACTCCCAGGGCAGCGACAGTACGGGTTAGATACAGATTAAAGCTCCCTCTACACTGTCCCATCAAACACAGAGCAGGTAGAGCATGTGTTCAATGCAGTGTACAGCTCCCTTGACAATATCCAATGAATTACAATCAGCTCCGGTACAGCATATGGTGAATACAGAACGAAAATCTCTCCACATGTAAGTGTCAAACACTCCCAGGTGAGGTATTGGCAAGATTTATCTACGTGTTAATCTACACTCAACTTCCCACAACAAAGGCCGAGCCTGACGGAAGATGTAGATCATCTCCCGGCATCTGGTTAGACTCTCACCGCGGCAAAATCGTGGACTGATGGGATTCTTAGTAAAGTTCCTCACCTTTCCAATCATCGATGCAGCATCGCGTTTTATCCCTTCTCCGGAGCTGGATTTTGAAACTGGGGTCGGGTTGGGGTCGTGATTCACGCATTCTGGCTTGTGAACCCGCCTCCATCGAGATGTTGCCAACCCACTGTATTTTCCCTTGATTGACCTTGTTGAGCCAGCCCAGTGGGCTCAGCAGGCCAATTAAGGGCCACCCGGCAACAGTTGACGTCACAGATTGACATTTCGTCTGTCAACAGCTTTTGACAGATGAAATATCAGCGTTTGACAGCTCTGTGAAGCTGTCAAACACTGACAATATGATTTCTAACTTCAGTCCTTCCTCTCCGGCTGAGTTAGAAATCATTCCAGCACAGAAAAGAGAAGGCTGCAGTTTTTGAAAGGACCACGGCGTTTCTGCTTTCTGTGCCGGTGAGATTTCTGACTCCCGGGAACTGAAGTGCTGACACCTGCAGGAGGAACTTAAGATAAGTAAAACTTTTTCACACACTTAGCACTTACCTTACACACTTACCTCTGCACACATGCACCCACCACTTACCTGCCCAACGGACATATCAAACCCTCCAACCACTGCAGACCCACGGTCCGCTCCGATAACTTGGCGTGGTAGCCAACTGTCGGGAAGCCCAAATTTCAGTAATGAAAATAGGGATTATCCAAAATACTGCCTGTTAACTACCTGTCACTAATCCCTTCCCGCCTCGGGGAGACGGGTCTCAGCACAGGTCGGGTCCCCCCCGCCAGAGAAACTGGCATGGAGGCGGGTTGGAGGCGGGATGGGTTCGGGGTCCCCGAATCTGCAACTTTAACCCCCCACCCGACTCCACGGGCCATTGAAAATCCAGCCCTGGGGGTCTCGGTCCCGCGGTATCTGCTCTGTGAAGCCCGAAACATTTATCGTGTCCCAGTAAGTGTGGCGATATTTCGACTTGTCTCTCTCTACCTTCCTGAGATATTGCTCACTCCCAGAGACTGTCAATAGAAAAATGGTACATTTTAATCCCAGATTATGGACCTGGAATACAATTGAACTGTTTTTGTCGCTGTGATATTAATTAATTTGAATATATTTGTAATTAATGAATGTATTTGAATTACTTACTTCAATATTAAATTGATCTTTTCTGTCCATTGCCCTGTTTATTCTCCCAGTGTCAGCTGTCACTCCAGCTCCTCCAACACTGACATTCCACTGTTGCACCATAACAAGGGGCGGGGCCTTTACTCCAGGTGACATCACACAGGATCCGGGATCCAATCACACAGCAACCAGGAACGATGTTACAAAGTGACCGGAACCCATCCCAATCGAGGGGTCACTGGGTCACATTGAAGAAGCTCTGCTCCTGGTTTGCAGTCTCACTGGGCATGAACACATGTTGTACAATAAGCCCCACCTCCGACCCTGCTCCCATATTCTGAGACTCCAGGCAGGGAGCGCAGAATTCCAAAATTACGCCTCATGAATTCTCCCTCCAATCCTCCAAATGTCTGGTCCCCTTATTCAATGGCCACAGCCCGCACCCGCCCCACCACCCCCCCCCTCCTACCGCCCCGCCAAACGTCAATTTGTTGCTTTATACACCCTGAAGTCTCCCCTATTTTTATAACAGGCAGTGTGTCTCCCTCCTGCTTTGTCAGTGAGAGGCAGTTTGAGGTATTCCTGTTGGGATGAGGCAGGGATATTACAACCTCTCCTGTGTTCTGAAACCAATATATTCCCTGCAACAGGAAGGGCATCAGAGGCAATAAATGAAGTGGTCATCAGGGGGATCAAGTGGTGTGAGCATCAGAACAATAATTGGAGGTGAACATCAAGGGAAATAATGGATAAAGCTCCTGGTACAAAGTCCCCAGAAACAAGAGAAGAATAGAGAAGGTATTACTAAAGATGAGAGAGTACGGAACCGCCCGGTAAATAACAATCATCGCAGATTAGATAATGCCAGGTGCAGCACGCGTTATATGCAGAGTAAAACTCCCTCTCAACTGTTCCAGCAAACCAAAACAACAAAAACTTACATTTATATAGTGCCTTTAACGTAATAAAAAGTCCCAAGGCGCTTCACAGAAGTGTTATCAAAAAACAATATTTGACACCGAGCCGTATAAGGAGATGTTCAGGCAGGTGAACTATAGCTTGTTCGAAGATGTAGTTTTGTAGAAGCGTCTTAAAGGAGGAAATAGAAATGGAGAGATTTAGGGAGGGAATTCCAGAGCTTAGGACCCAGGCAGCTGAAGGCAAGACAGCCAATGGTGGAGCGAATTAAAAACTGGATGTTCAAAAGACCAGAATAGGCGGAGTGCAGATGTCTAGGTGGATTATAGGGCTGGAGGAGATTGCAGAGATAAGGAGAGGTGACGCCATGGAGGGATATGAAAACAAGGATGAGAACTTTAAAATCGAGACATTCCTTAACTGGGAGCCATTGTAGGTCAGCAAGCAGAGGAGATGGGCAAGTGGGACTTGGTGCGAGTTTGGACACGGTTGGCAGAGTTTTGGATGAACTCAAGTTTATTGTGCGCAGAACTAGGGAGGCCAGCTAGGAGTGTGTTGGAATAGTCAGGTCTAGAGGTGAGAGAGGCATGGACGAGAGTTTTGGCAGCAGGTGAGTTGAGGCAAGGGAACAGACATGCGATGTTACGAAGGTGCAAATGGGCAGTCCTAGTGATAGAACGGAGAGGAAGTAGGAAGCTCAATTTGAAATCAAATATGACACCAAGGTAGCGAACAGACTTGGTCAGCCTTAGACAGTGCCTGGAAGCGAGATTAAATCAGTGTAAAGGGAACAGAGTTTATGGTGTGAATCGAAGGCAATGGCTTTGGTCTTTCTGATATTTAATTGAAGGAAATTTCTACTCTTCCAGTGCTGAATGTCGGACAAGCAGTCTGATAGTATAGAGGTGGTGGAGGGTTCGAGCGAGGTGGTGACGGGGTTGAGCTGGGTATCATCAAAGTCCCTGTCGAAACTCACGTTTGTGTTGTCGGATGATGTCACCGAGGGTCATCATGTATACAGGATGGGGCAAAGGATTGATCCTTGTGGGACACCAGAGGTGACCATGCGGGATCGGGAAGAGAAGCCATTGCAGGTTATTCTATGGTTATGGATAGAAAGATAGGAATGAAAGCAGGCGAGTGCAGTCCCATTCAGATGGAAGACGGTGGAGAGGCCTTGGAGCAGAATTTTGTGGTCAACCGTGTCAAAGGCTGCAGCCGAGAAGGCATAGATTACCTTTGTCGGAGACAATTAGGATGTCATTTGTGACATTGGTAAGAGCAGTTTCAGTACTGTGGCAGGGGTGGAAACCTGATTGGAGGGATTCAAACAAGGAGTTCCGAATAAGATGGGCACGGATTTGAGAGGCGACAATACGTTCAATAATTTTGGAGAGGAAAGGGAGGTATGAGATGAGGCTATAGTTTGCAAGGACAGAGGGGTCAAGGGTTTGTTTTTGAAGCGAGAGGTGATGACAGCAGATTTTAAGGAAATGGCGACAATACCAGTGGAGAGAGAACAGTTAACAATATCCGTTAACGTGGGAGCCAGGAAGGAGAGTTGGGATGTCAGCAATTTAGTAGGAATAGTGTCGAGAGATCAGGAGTTCTGCCTCATTGACAAGATGAGCTCGGAGAGGGCATGAGGATAGACAGGAAAGCAATTAGAGAAATATGCAAATTTAGGATTAGGGCAGGGGAAACCGGAGAGGAAACCAGATCCCGTTGGATAGGGGAGGAGAAGGAATTAATAGCAGAAGCAATTGAACTGATTTTGTCGATTATTTTAACAAAGAAGACTATGAGCTCCTCCCATTTATTGTTGGAGGTGAGGAAGGAGGAGGCTGGGGAGGGTGGTTTGAGAAGACGATAGGTGGTGGAGACGGGAAGCCTGGTGTTATTTTGCCATCCATGATGATCTTAGCTTAGTGGGCGGTTTTAGTGATGCAGAAGACGACCCGATACTGCTTTATAGCATCTAGTCCAATCTAGTGATGGATGATTAGACCAGTTTTCCACCAAAGACGTACAAGTCTGCATCCCGTGGACTTAAGGGAGCGGAAATGAATGGTATAGGTGGGGAACAACTAGGGTGAAAGAGAGTAATGATTTTAGTCAGCACAAGGGCATAATGGGGGAATTGAGAGTGCGATTTAATAAGTCAGTAGCTGCAGAGATGTCGTGGAGAATAATAGGCCAAAGGCGAGGTAGCTGGGAATTAGAAAGTGCAGTGGTAAGGGCTTGAGGGAGAGTTTTTTTCCCGGTGCAGTTACGAAAAGAAATGGTTCAGGAGCAGGAAGAGGAATATGGGTAGAGAGCGATATAGAAAAAAAATTACAGGATTTATCTATTTCATATGAGTAATGTGTCAGTATTAGGCAACGATTCTGTAAGCTGGAATTTTAATTGGCACTGCTGGAGATAAAATATCGTCAAGATAAATCCCTCCCTTATCAGTAATAGAATCCGGCTCAGAGTCATTGAGCTGGAGTGCGAGTTGGAGACACTCGAACACATAATGGAGGGGGCGGAATTCTGGACAGTTTTATCCACAATACAGTCACACCCCAGAAGAAACCACAGGTTCAGGAAAGGAAAGATGTGCCTGTTCGGGAGGCGGGTAGCGGGGATTTAGGAGAGGTTGAGCTCCTGTCCAACAGGTACGATGCACTGGCTACCTGCGAGGACAAGGAGAAATACTGCAGGGAAGACAGCCACAATGTAGACCAAGGCACCGTGGCTCAGAAGGCTGTCCAAGGGGGTGAAGAGCAGATAGAAATGTGCTAGTGATAAGGGATTCTATAATTAGGGGTTTGATAGCGTCCTTTGCAACTAAGAATGAGAAGCCAGAAGGGTGTGTTGCCATGGTAAGCGATATCTCACTCTTGTTGTTGTGAAACTTGGAAAGGGAGGGGGTAAATCCAGTTGCCGTGTTCCATGTTGGAACAAACGATATAGGTAGGAAAAGGGAGGCGGTCGTTCTGAAAGAGTATGAGGATATAGGATCTAAATTACAAAGCAGGACCTCGAAGGGAATAATCTCTGGATTATAGGGCGAGCCATGTGCAAATTGGCATAGTAGCCGATATATAAGGAGAATTAACACGTGGCTAAAGGGCTGGTGTGGGAAAGAGGAGTTCCTTTTCATGGGACATTCCCACCAGTTCTGGGACAGCATGTAGCTGTACCGATGGGTGGGTTCGACCTGAACCGGGCTGGGACCCGTGTCCTAGCAGAAAGGGTTAAAAGGGAGTTGGCAAAGGCTTTAAACTAGTAAGACGGGCGGAGGGATCTACAAGAAATGTAAACAGCCTAAATATTAAAAACGCAGGAAAAGAGAGCATGGGATAGAATAAAGTAAGGGAGGACATTCATGGCAAGGGAATAAATAGAGTTATCGAATAGGAAGCTAAAAAAATAGTTAAGCATAAAGTGAGAGGAAATCCTATTAAAAATGAGTTAAACTGTCTGTGCAGTAATGCATACAGTGTTCGTAATAAAACAGGGGAGCTGGAAGCAATCATAAATTGCAAGAAAACAGACAAAGTAGCGATTACTGAGACATGGATCAAGAAAAATCAGGACTGGAAATTAATCATTGCAGGGCATAACATATTTGGAAAAGGTAGGGAGGGAAAAAGAGGAGGTGGAGTAGCTGTACGTATTAGAGATAACATAATGGCACTAGAAAAAAGTGACACAAATATGAACAAGACAAAAGTCGAATCCACATGTATTAGCTAAAATATTAAAAAGGACCAATCACATTAATAGGCGCAGTCTATAGACCAACTAGTAATGGAAGGGAGGTGGAGGGATAAATAGTCAGACAAATTAGGGAACTTAGTAAAAAAACATAGAATAATAATCTTGGTGGATTTCAATTCCCCCGATATTAATTGGAGAGAAGAGGTAGGTAAGGGAATAAGGGAGTGGTGATACTACAATCTGTACAGGACTCCTTTCCAGTCCAGTTCTTTAAATGCCCAACAAGGGAGGATTAGATACTGGATCTAATAATGAGGAATGAACCAGAGCAGATAAGAGAAGTAAAAGTACAGGAACATATAGGCAATAGTGACCATAACATAAGACGGTTTAAGATGATAATTGAGAAGGAAATAAGTATGACGAAAATCAAGTTAATAGATTGGAGAAAAGTTGATTTTGAGGGGCTGAGAATAGAACTTGGCAAAAAAATGAGCAACAATATTGGCAAACAACAATGTAGAACACCAATGGGAAAGATTTAAAACAGTGTTCAATTGAATGCAGGAAAAATATATTTTGCGAAAAGGAAAAGAACAAACTAAACGATAATGAGATTCCATGGATGAATAAAGCCATAAGGAACGATTGAGGGTAAGGAAAGAGGTATATATTAAGTACATAGACAGCAGGGGAGTGCATGATAAGGGAGAATACGAAAAGATTAGGAGAGAAGTCTAAAAAAACAATTAGGGTGACAAAGAGGAACTATGAAATAAAATTATCAAGGAACACAAAACGAAGTAGTAAAATAATTTATAGGCACATCCATAGAAGAGGACGGCTCGGATGAGATTAGGGCCATGAAGGGATAGACAGGATAATACCACAGGTAACGATAGAGAGGTGGCAGAAATATTTAATCATTATTTGGCTTCAGGATTTACCAGGGAGATCGAACAGGTGGACATGACATTGGATAATGAGATTGGTAATGAGATAAGTGAAATTAAAATAAAAAGGGGATTTATTAAATAAACTAATCAAACTCAAAGAGGATAAAATCTTAGTTCTGGAAGGATCGCATCCATACATTTAAAAAAAATCTCAGGAACAGATAACAGAGGCATTACTGCGCATATTCAATAATTCGTTAGAAAATGGTGTGGTGCCAGAGGACTGGCGGATAGCTAACCTCATACCGATATTTAAGAAGAGGGACAGAACATGTCCAGGGAATTATAGACCAGTCAGCTTATCCTCAGTGGTAGGTAAAATAATGGAATCCCTACTAAAGGAGAAAACAGAAGTATCTAGAAACCAAAACTATAAAAATGAATTGTCAGCATGGATTTCAAAAGGGAAAGTCTTACTAGACCAATCTTATTGAATTTTTTTGTAGAGGTAACAGAGAGAGTAGATAGTAGTAATGCAGTCGATGTAATTTAAATGGATTTTCAAAAGGCCTTCGATAAGTTACCCCATAACAGACTTCATAACTGGCTTCAGGGCAGAAAGCAGAGAGTAGGACTAAAGGGTAGTTATTTATCGGGGCAGAAGGTGGGTATTGGTGTTCCACAAGGATCATAAGACCAGAAGAATATAAGAAATAGGCCATTCGGCCATTCCAGCCTGATCCGCCATTCAATGAGATCATGGCTGATCTTCTGCCTCAAATCCATTCACCGGCCCTATCGCTATATCCCTTGATGCCCTTAATAGTCAGAAATCTATCGACTTCTGTTTTGAATATACATAATGACAGAGCCTGCACAGCCCGCTGGGGTAGAGAATTCCAAAGATTTACCACCCTCTGTCTGAAGAAATTTCTCTCATCTCAGTCCTGAATGACCTACCCTTTATCCTGAGGCTGGGGACCCTGATTCTAGATTCCCAAGCCAAGGGAAACATTCTCCCAGCATCCATCCTGTAGGAGTAAAAATTTATATAGGGTCTTAAACAGAAATGTAAAATTAAACAATGCGCCGTAAGAGGTAAATTCGTAAATAGAGAATGGTTTCGCTGACAGTGCGATGAGTAATGTCTGTGTTCAACATTGAGGCCCACCAAGGAGGCCACCAAGACAATAATAGTACAACGATTACACAATCACCGCATGACCGGCTAGTCCGAATGAACAGATGTGAGGCAAACCGCTATGCTTGTAGTTTCGGTAGGGAAGTAACATTTTAACCTAACGTACATATTGGCCCAAAAATTAGTGCCTCTACGCGAGAGTACGCACTGTGTACTCTCGCATATTCTGTATCCAATTGCCGGTTTTCTGCATGCACTGCGCATGCGCTGAAAACCGGCACTTGGTGATTTCAAAAGGGGGCGGTTCCTAAGTGAACCGACTGCGCGCTACAGGCTGCGCGCACGCAGTGCACTTAGTGCTTTCAACGCGCAGGTAAGCATGGAAGATTTTGCACATAAAGAAAGGAGGCGTAAGACCCTCTTTTAACAAGGTAAGTAGTTAATTAAGTATTATTTTGAATTTTTTTCAACAGGTATAACTTTATTAGAGACTTTGAAAGGTAAGTTTATTTTTATAACTTTAAAAGATTTTAAATTTTTTCAAAAATTTAATTTTTTGTTTAAAGTGGTTAATTTATTTAACTATACTTATTTTATTAATGTGATGTTTTTTTTTTTTAATTTAATTGAGGTTTAGCTGTTCATTTTGGGGAGTATAGATTCATAGCTTTCACAGCACTTGTCGTGAAAACTATGAATGAAAGATGGTGTGGTGCCATTGGCTCTAACTGAATCACGTGATCCCACAGCTCGCACGAATTAACTGTGCCTGTGGGATACGCAAGCACTGCCCAGCTGCTGTCTAGAAAATCAAGTTCGTGCGAGCTCGGAATGAAAAAGCCGGCGCGCAGTGAGATATCGCGGGGAAGCCTTACCCCCGCACGAAGGCTCCCTCTTTAATTTCTGGGCCATTATAATTAGAAATCTGTTGCTCAGGCTATGTGATTGGATGAATAATGTATAAAAGGAATCTCATACCACTGTAATTTCGAGAAGAAGCAAGTCACTAGATGGCTCTTCTCCCAGAGATCTCTGAATATTAATAAACTGTTTGCTTGTACCTATCAACACAGACTGGAGTGAAGTAATTTCTCCACAACAATCCTATCAAGCCCTGTAATAATGTTGAATGCTTCAATGAGATCTCCTCTCATTGTTCTGATTTCAAGAGAATACAGGCCGAATTTACTCAATCTCTTCTCAGACGACAATCCCGTCATCTCTGGAAACAATCTCGAGAACCTTTGTTGCAATCCCTCTATGGCAAGTATATCCTTCCTTAGGTAAGGTGACCAAAATTGTATACAGTGCTCACGGTGTGGTCTCACCAAGGCCCGATATAATTGGATTAAGGCTTCTTAACTCCTACACTCAAATACTCTTGGAATGAAGGAGAGCATACCATTTGCCTTCCTAATGGCTTGCTGCACCTGCTCATTCACTTTCAGTGACTCATGTACAAGGACACCCTGCTCCTTTTGAGCATCTGCATTTCCCAATCTTTCACCATTTCGGAAATATACTGACTTTCTGTGTTTTCTACCAAAGTGGATAACTTCACAGTTATCCATGTTATATTCCATCTGCCATGATCTCCCACACTGACTGAGCCTGTCGAGATCCCCTTGAAGCCTCTTCACATCCTGTTCACAACTGACACTACCACCTAGCTTGTTTCAGCAGCAAATTTGGAAATATTACATTTAGTCGCCTCATCCAAATCATTGATATAGATTGTGAATAGCTGGGGCCCAAGTACCAATCCTTGCGGTACCCCACTCGTCACAGCCTGCCATCCTGAAAAAGACTCATTTATCCCTACTCTTTGTTTTCTGTCTGTTAACCAATTCTCAATCCATGCTAGTATATTACCCCAATTCCATGTGCCCTAATTTTGTTCACCAAACGCTTGTGTGAGATCTTATCGAAGGCCTTCTGAATATCCAAATACACCACATCTACCGGTTCAACTTTGTCTATTCCAGTAGATACATCCTCAAAGAAATCCAGTAGGTTTGTTAAACAGGATTCCCCTTTCATAAATCCATGTTGACTCTGTCCAATCTTACTATTAGATTCTAATTGCCCAGGTATTGCATTGTTTATAATAGATTCCAGCATTTTCCGAACTACTGATATAAATCTGCAGTTCCCCGTTTTCTCTCTCGCTCCGTTCTTAAATAGCAGGGTTACATTTGCTATCCTCCAAACTGTAGAAAGCGTTCCAGACTCTATAGAATTTTGGAAGACTACAACAAATGTGTCCACTATCCCAATGGCCACCTCTTTCAAAATCCCTAGGATGCAGGTCATCCAGTCCTTGGGATTTATTGACTTTTAGTCCCATTAATTTGGCTAGTCCTTTTTTTTACTAATAATAATTTATTTAAGTTCCTCATTCTCGCCACACCCTTGGATTTCTCGTATTTCTGCGCGGTTTTATGTGTCTTCCTCCGTGAAGACAGAAACAAAGTTTTTATTTATTTTCTCACCATTTCCTCATTCCCCATTTTAAATTCTCCAGTCTCTTACTGTAAAGGACCTACATTTACCTTCGGCAGTCTTTTGATTTTCACATACCTATAGACGCTTTTACAATCCGTTTTTATATTTTTCGCCAGTTTGTGCTCATATTTCATTTTCCCTTTCTTTATCAAATTCTTGGTCCACCTTTGCTGATTTCTAAAAAATCCCAATCCTCAGGCTGACCGCTTTTTCTGGCAACTTTATAAGCTTCCTCCTTTGACTTAATACTAGCTTTAATTTCTTTTGTTAGCCATGTTTGGATCACTTTTCCTTTTGGGTTTTTATGCCCTAGAGGAATATATGTGTGTTGCAAATTGTGCATTATTTCCTTGAATGTTCGCCATTGTATGTCCACAGCATACCTTTTAGTGTAGTCTCCCAATCTACCATGGCCAACTTTCCCTCATACCTTTGTAGTTTCCTTTATTTAAATTGAAGACCTTAGTTTCAGATTGGACTACATCACTCTCAAACTTAATGTAAAATTATATCGTATTATTGTCCTTGTATCTAAATGCCCCTTTACCACAAGATAATTGATTAGCCCTTTCTAATCAGTGCTGGGACCACTGTTGTTCACAATTTACATTACGATTTAGACTTCGGAATCAAAAACTCCATTTTTAAATTTTGCGATTGATAGAACATTGGGTTGATAGTCAACACTGAGAAGGACAGCAACAAATTAGAGGATGATATTAAGCAACTTGCAGAAGGGGCATATAATTGACTACTGAATTTCAACACAGATAAATGAGAGGTATTACATTTCGGTAGGAAGATTAGGGAGGTCAATTAACACTTCGAGATTGCAAGTCTGGGTGATGGAGTGGTACAAAGGGATCTCACAGTACAAATACACAACTCACTAAAAGTTGCGACACAGGTTAGCAATCGCTCTTCCCCAATCCCCCAATTACTGGTGCCTTCCCAAATCCCCCATTTACTGGTGCCTTTACCAATCCCACATTTACTTTGGCCTTCCCCAATCAACCAATTCCTGGTGCCTTCCCTAATCCCCCATTTACTGGTGACTTCCCCAATTCCCATGTACTGGTAACTTCCCCAATACCACATTTACTGGTGCCCTTCCCCAATCCCCCATTTACTGGTGCCTTCCCACAAACCCCCATTTACTGGTGCCTTCCCACAATCCCCCATTTACTGGTGCATTCCCCAATCACCATTTACTGGATCCCTTTCGCAATCCTCCATTTCCTGGTGCCTTCACACAATTCCTATTTACTGGCGCCCTTCCCCAATAACCCATTTACTGGTGCCTTCCCCAATCCCTCATTTACTGTTGCCATTCCCCAATGCCCCATTTACTGGTGCCTTCCCCAATCATCCATTTACTAGTGCCCTTCCCCAAAAACACATTTACTGGCACCTTCCCCAATCCCCCATTTACTGGTTACTTCCCCAATCCCACATTTACTGTTGCCATTCCCCAATTCCCCATTACTGGTGCCCTTCCCCAATCACCCATTTACTGGTGCCCTTCCCCAATCCCCCTTTTACTGGAGCCCTTCCCCAATCCCCCTTTTACTGGAGCCCTTCCCCAATCAGCCATTTACTGGTGCCCTTCCCCAATCCCCCTTTTACTGGAGCCCTTCCCCAATCCCCCATTTACTGGTGCCCTTCCCCAATCCCACATTTACTGGTGCCTTCCCCAATCCCCCATTTACTGGTGCACTCCCCTATCCCCCATTTACTGGTGCCCTTCCCCAATCCCCCATTTACTGGTGCCCTTCCCCAATCACCCATTTACTGCAGCACTCCCCTATCCCCCATTTACTGGTGCCCTTCCCCATCCCCCATTTACTGGTGCCCTTCCCCAATCACCCATTTACTGGTGCCCTTCCCCATCCCCCATTTACTGGTGCCCTTCCCCATCCCCCATTTACTGGTGCCCTTCCCCAATCCCCCATTTACTGGAGCCCTTCCCCAATCACCCATTTACTGGAGCCCTTCCCCATCCCCCATTTACTGGTGCCCTTCCCCAATCCCCCTTTTACTGGAGCCCTTCCCCAATCCCCCTTTTACTGGAGCCCTTCCCCAATGCCACATTTACTGGTGCCCTTCCCCAATCCCCCATTTACTGGAGCCCTTCCCCAATCACCCATTTACTGGAGCCCTTCCCCAATCACCCATTTACTGGTGCCCTTCCCCAATTCCCCATTACTGTTGCCCTTCCCCAATCCCCCATTTACTGGTGCCCTTCCCCAATCACCATTTACTGGATCCCTTTCCCAATCCTCCATTTCCTGGTGCCTTCACACAATCCCCCATTTACTGGAGCCCTTCCCCAATCACCCATTTACTGGTGCCTTCCCCAATCCCCCATTTACTGGTGCCTTCCCCAATCCCCCATTTACAGTTGTCTTCCCCAATCTCCTATTTACTGGTGACCTCCCAAATCCCCCATTTACAGTTGTCTTTAGAAGGGGTCCTTGATGATTCTCCCTCTTTAAAAGGGGTACATAATGGGGAGACTCTTTTTAAAATGGGTACCTTAGGGCGAGACTCTATCTTTAAAAGGTGTCCCAGATGGTGATACTCCCTCCTTAAAAGGTGTCCCTGATGGTGAGATTCACTCTTTAAAAGGGGTCCCTGATCGTTAGAATCTCTCTCTAAAAGAGGTCCCTGATGGTGAGACGCCCTCTTTAAAATGTGTCCCAGTTGGAGACACTACCTCTTTAAAAGGTGTCCCTGATGGTGAGACTCTTTCTTTAAAATGTGTCCATAAGAGGAAAATTATCTTTAAAAGTGGTCCCTGATAAATAGACTCTCTTTAAAAGGGGCCAATGATAGAAAGACTCTCACTTTAAAATGGGCCCCCGAGGGTGAGACTCCCTCTTTAAAAGGGATCCCTGATAGAAAGAAACCCTCTTTAAAAGGGGTCTCTGATGGTGAGACTCTCTCTTTAAAAGGGATCCCAGATGTTGAGACTCCCTTTTCAAAAGGGGTCCCGATGGTAAGAATCCCTCCTTAAAAAGAGTCACTGATGGAGACGCTCCCTCATTAAAAGGGTCTCTGATGGTGAGACTCTATCTTTAAAAAGGATGCCTGATGGTTAGACTCCCTTTTCAAAAGCGGTCCCTGATGGTGAGACTCCCTCCTTAAAACGGATCACTGATGGAGACGCTCCCTCTTTAAAAAGAGTCCCTGATAGAAAGACTCCCTCTTCAAAAGGGTCTCTGATGGTGAGACTCTCTCTTTAAAAGGGATCCATAAGGGGGAGACTCTCTATTTAAAAGGGATCCATGATATTGTCACACCCTCTTTAAAAGCTGTTCCTGATGGAGACACTCCCTCTTTAAAAGGTGTGCCTAACAAGATGATTATCTTTATAATAGGTCCCTGATAAAAAGAATCTGTCTTTAAAAGGCGCCCTTGAAAGAAAGACTTCCAATTTAAAAGGGTCTCTGATGGTGAGACTCCCACTTTAAATTAGGTCTGTGATAGAAAAACACCCTCTTTGAAATGGATCCCTGGTCGTGAGACTCACTATTTAAAAGGGGCCCCTGATGGTGAGACTCCCTCTTTGAAAGGTGCCTTTATGGGGAGACTCCCTCTTTAAATGGGTCTTAAATGGTGAGAATGTCTCTTTAAAAGGGGTTCCTGATGGGGAGACACTCTCTTCAAAAGGGGTCCCTGATGGTGAGACTCCCTCTTTAAAATGGGTCTCTGATGGTGAGACTCCTTCTTTTAAACTGGTCCCTGATGGTGAGACTCCCTCTTTTAAAAGTGATCCCGGATTGTGAGACTCCCTCTTTTAAAAGATTCCCTGATGTTGAGACTCCCTCTTTAAATGTGGTCCCTGTTGGGGAAATACTCTCTTTAAAAGCTGTCCCTGATAGAAAGACATCCTCTTTAATAGGGGTCCTTGATAGGAATACTCTCTCTTTAAAATGAGTCCCCATGGTTGAGACTCCCTCTTTAAAAGGGGTCCATGATAGAAAGACACCCTCTTTAAAAGGGTCTCTGATGGCGAAACTCCCTCTTTAAAAGGGGTCCCTGATGGGGAGACTCTCTCTATAAAAGTGTCTCTGATGGTGAGACTCTCTCTTTAAAAGGGGTCCCTGATGGTGACACTCTCTCTTTAAAAGGGATCCCTGATGTTAAGACTCTCTTTAAAAGGGGTCCCTGATAGAAAGACTCCCTCTTTAAAAGAGGTCCCTGATGGTGAGACGCCCTCTTTAAAAGGTGACCCTGATGAAGACACTCCCTCTTTCAAAGTCTCCCTGATGGTGAGACTCTTTCTTTAAAATGAGTCCCTAATAGGAAGATCCTCTTTAAAAGATGTCCCTGATAAATAGACTGTCTTTAAAAGGGGCCCATAATAGAAAAACTCTCTATTTAAAATGGGTCCCCGATGGTGAGACCCCCTTTTTAAAAGGATTCCCTGATAGAAAGACTCCATCTTTAAAAGGGTCTCGGATGGTGAGACACTCTCTTTAAAAGGGTCGCTGATGGTGAGACTCTCTCTTTAAAAGGGTCTCTGATGGTGAGACTCTCTCTTTAAAGGGGCCCCTGATGGTGTGTCTGTCTCTTTAAAAGGGGTCCTTTATAGTGAGAGTTCCTTTTTAAAAGAGACCCCTGATGGTGAGACTCCCTTTTCAAAAGGGGTCCCTGATGGTGAGACTCCCTCTTTAAAAGGGGTCCCAGATGGTGAGACTCCCTTTTCAAAAGGGATCCCTGAAGTTGAGACTCCCTCTTTAAAACGGATCACTGATAGAGACACTGTCTCATAAAAAGGGTCCCTGATAAAAAGATTCCCCCTCCAAAGAATCTCTGATGGTGAGATTCCCTCTTTAAAAGGGATCCCTGATAGTGTCACACCCTCTTTAAAAGCTGTCCCTGATGGAAACACTCCCTCTTTATAAGGTGTCCCTGATGGTGAGACTCTCCATTTAAAAGGTGTGCCTAACAGGATGATTCTCTGTATAATAGGTCCCTGATAAAAAGAATCTGTCTTTAAAAGGCGCCCTTGAAAGAAAGACTCCCAATTTAAAAGGGTCCCTGATGGTGAGACTCCCACTTTAAATTAGGTCTGTGATAGAAAAACACCCTCTTTGAAACGGATCCCTGATCGTGAGACTCACTATTTAAACGGGACCCCTGATGGTGAGACTCCCTCTTTGAAAGGTATCCTTTATGGGGAGACTCCCTCTTTAAATGGGTCTTAAATGGTGAGAATATCTCTTTAAAAGGGGTTCCTGATGGGGAGACACTCTCTTCAAAAGGGGTCCCTGATGGGGAGACTCCCTCTTTAAAAGGGGTCCCTGATGGTGAGACTTCCTCTTTTAAAAGTGATCCCGGATTGTGAGACTCCCTCTTTTAAAAGTTTCCCTGATGTTGAGACTCCCTCTTTAAATGGGGTCCCTGTTGGGGAAATACTCTCTTTAAAAGCTGTCCCTGATAGAAAGACACCCTCTTTCATAGGGGTCCTTAATAGGAATACTCTCTCTCTTTAAAATGAGTCCCCATGGTTGAGACTCCCTCTTTAAAAGGGGTCCATGATAGAAAGACACCCTCTTTAAAAGAGTCTCTGATGTTGAGACTCTCTCTTTAAAAGGGGTCCCCGAAGGTGAGACTCTCTCTGTAAAAGGGATCCCTGTTGTTAAGACTCTCTTTAAAAGGGGTCCCTGATAGAAAGACTCCCTCTTTAAAAGAGGTCCCTGATGGTGAGACGCCCTCTTTAAAAGGTGACCCTGATGAAGACACTCCCTCTTTCAAAGTCTCCCTGATGGTGAGACTCTTTCTTTAAAATGAGTCCCTAATAGGAAGCTCCTCTTTTAAAGATGTCCCTGATAAATAGACTGTCTTTAAAAGGGGCCCATAATAGAATGACTCTCTCTTCAAAATGGTTCCCCGATGGTGAGACTCCCTTTTTAAGAGGATTCCCTGATAGAAAGACTCCATCTTTAAAAGGGTCTCGGATGGTGAGACACTCTCTTTAAAGGGTCGCTGATGGTGAGACTCTCTCTTTAAAGGGGCCCCTGATGGTGTGTCTGTCTCTTTAAAAGGGGTGCCTGATAGTGAGTTCCTTTTTAAAAGAGGCCCCTGATGGTGAGACTCCCTCTTTAAAATGGGTCCCAGATGGTGAGACGCCCTCTTTAAAAGGTGACCCTGATGAAGACACTCCCTCTTTAAAAGTCTCCCTGATGGTGAGACTCTTTCTTTAAAATGAGTCCCTAATAGGAAGAGGCGGCGGACCTGGGTGGAGCGGCTGCGGCGAGGCGGAGGACTTAAGAGGCGGCGGCGACCAGGTAGGCCCACAGAGGCGGCGGACCTGGGTGGAGCGGCTGCGGCGAGGCGGAGGACTTAAGAGGTGGCGGCGACCAGGTAGGCCCACAGAGGCTTTTAAAGTGCGGGACGCAGTGGTTGCTGGGTAGGTGATTTATTTTTACCTGTATATAAGTTGGGCGGTTCCTAAACCCGAGACACTACACTTGTAGTGTCCCCCACCCTTCCTCCTCCTCTAACCTAAAGGAGGTGAGTGACTATCAGGTAAGCTCTTTTTTGTTCTAGTTTAATCTGCAAGTTAGCTGGAGGGGATGGCAGGGGATGCAGTGAAATGTTCCTCCTGCAGAATGTTTGAGGTGAGGGACGCCGTAGGTGTCCCTGCTGATTACACCTGTGGGAAGTGCACCCATCTCCAGCTCCTCGAAAACCGTGTTAGGGAACTGGAGCTGGAGCTGGATGAACTTCGGATCATTCGGGAGGCAGAGGAGGTCATAGATAGAAGCTTCAGGGATGTAATTACTCCAAAGCATGAAGATAGATGGGTGACGGTGAGAGGGGCTAGGAGAAAGCAGTCAGTGCAGGGATCCTCTGTGGTCGTTCCCCTCAGTAACAGGTATACCGCTTTGAATACTGTTGAGGGGGACGACTTACCAGTGGTAAGCCACGGTGACCGGATCTCCGGCGCTGGGTCGGTCCCTGTGGCTCAGAAGGGAAGGGGGGAGAGCAGGAGAGCAATAGTTATTGGGGACTCAATAGTCAGAGGGACAGATAGGAGGTTCTGTGGCAGCAAAAGAGACTCACGGATGGTATGTTGCCTCCCGGGTGCCAGGGTCCGTGACGTCTCGGACCGTGTTTTCAGAATCCTCAAAGGGGAAGGGGAACAATCACAAGTCGTGGTACACATCGGTACCAACGACATAGGTAGCAGAAGGGACGGGGATTTAAAACAGGAATTTAGGGAGCTAGGTTGGAAGCTGAGAGCCAGTACAAACCATGTTGTAATTTCTGGTTTGTTGCCGGTGCCACGTGCTAGCGAGTTGAGGAACAGGGAGAGAGTGCAGATAAACACGTGGCTGCAGGGATGGTGTAGGGGGGAGGGTTTCAGTTATGTGGATAATTGGAGCACATTCTGGGGAAGGTGGGACCTGTACAAACAGGACGGTTTGCACCTGAACCAGAAGGGCACCAATATCCTGGGAGGGAAATTTGCTGCGGCTCTTCGGGGGGGTTTAAACTAATTTGTCAGGGGGATGGGAAAAAGGGCTGTAGTCCACGAGCCAGTGGTGAGTGTAGGGAGGTACTGAGGAGGGTATCAAGGTCGCTGGAATGTACCGGCAGACAGGAAGATGGCTTGAAGTGTGTCTACTTCAATGCAAGGAGCATCCGGAATAAGGTAGGAGAACTTGGAGCGTGGATTGGTACTTGGGACTACGATGTGGTGGCCATTACGGAGACATGGTTAGAACAGGGACAGGAATGGCTGTTGGAAGTTCCGAGGTATAGATGTTTCAGTAAGAGTAGGGAAGTTGGTAAGAAAGGTGGAGGAGTAGCATTGTTAATCAAGGATAGTTTAACAGCGGCAGAAAGGCAGTTCGAGGGGGATCTGCCGTCTGAGGTAATATGGGCTGAAGTTAGAAACAGGAAAGGAGCGGTCACGTTGTTAGGAGTTTTCTACAGGCCCCCAAATAGTAATAAAGATGTGGAGGAAGAAATTGCAAAGCAGATTATGAATAGGTGTGGAGGTCACAGAGTAGTTGTCATGGGTGACTTCAACTTTCCAAATATTGATTGGAACCTTTATAGGTCAAACAGTTCGGATGGGATAGTTTTTGCACAGTGTGTGCAGGAGGGTTTCCTGACACAATATGTGGATAGGCCGACAAGAGGTGGGGCCACGTTGGATTTGGTACTGGGTAATGAACCGGGCCAAGTGCTTGATTTGTATGTGGGAGAGCACTTTGGAGATAGTGACCACAATTCGGTAACTTTCACTATTGCAATGGAGAGGGATAGGGCCATACGGCAGGGCAGGGTTTATAATTGGGGGAGGGGTAATTATGATGCGATTAGGCAAGAATTAGGGAGTATAAAATGGGAACAGAAACTATCAGGGAAAGGCACAAACGAAAAGTGGAGCTTTTTCATGGAGCAATTACTGCGTGTCCTTGATAGGTATGTCCCTGTCAGGCAGGGAGGAAATGGCCGAGTGAGAGAACCATGGTTCACAAAAGAGCTTGAATGTCTAGTCAAGAGGAAAAAGGAAGCGTATGTAAGGATGAGAAAACAAGGTTCAGTTGGGTCGATTGGGGGGTACAAGGTAGCAAGGAATGAGCTAAAAAAAGAGCTTAGGAGAGCTAGGAGGGGGCATGAGAAGTCCTTGGCGGGTCGGATCAAGAAAAACCCCAAGGCTTTTTACTCTTATGTGAGAAATAAAAGAATGACCAGGGTGAGGGTAGGGCCGGTCAAGGACAGTAGTGGGAACTTGTGCATGGAGTCAGAAGAGATAGGAGAGGTGATGAATGAATACGTTTCGTCAGTGTTCACCGAGGAGAGGGGCCATGTTCTTGAGGATGAGAGTGTGATAAAGGTGGATAGGCTGGAGGTGGTAGATGTTCTGAGGGAAGATGTTTTAGCAATTTTGAAGAACCTGAGGGTCGATAAGTCCCCTGGGCCAGATGGGATATATCCTAGGATTCTTTGGGAGGCAAGGGAGGAGATTGCAGAGCCTCTGGCTTTGATCTTTGGGTCCTCACTGTCCACGGGGATGGTGCCAGAGGACTGGAGAGTGGCGAATGTTGTTCCTCTCTTCAAGAAAGGAAATAGGAATGACCCTGGTAATTATAGGCCGGTTAGTCTTACTTCGGTGGTTGGTAAGATAATGGAAAAGGTCCTGAGGGATAGGATTTATGACCATTTGGAAAGGGGCAACTTAATCAGGGATAGTCAACACGGATTCGTGAAGGGTAAGTCTTGCCTAACAAATTTGATTGAATTCTTTGAGGAGGTAACTAAGTGTGTAGATGAAGGTAGAGCAGTTGATGTCGTATACATGGATTTTAGTAAGGCGTTTGATAAGTTTCCCCATGGTCGTCTCATGAAGAAAGTAAGGAGTTGTGGGATAGAGGGAAATTTGGCCGATTGGATAAGTAACTGGCTATCTCATAGAAGGCAGAGGGTGGTGGTGGATGGAACATTTTCGGACTGGAGACCAGTTACCAGCGGTGTGCCACAGGGGTCGGTGCTGGGTCCTTTGCTGTTTGTGATTTTTATCAATGACTTGGAGGAGGGGACTGAAGGGTGGATCAGTAAATTTGCTGATGAAACCAAGATTGGTGGAGCAGTGGATGAGGTGGAGGGCAGTTGTAGGCTGCAAAGAGACATTGATAGGATGCAGAGCTGGGCCGAAAAATGGCAGATGGAATTTAACCCTGATAAGTGCGAGGTGATTCATTTTGGTAGGGCAAATTTGAATAAGGATTACAGGGTCAACGGCAGGGTTCTGAGGAACGTGGAGGAGCAGAGGGATCTGGGGGTTCATATCCACAGATCTCTGAAGGTTGCCACTCAAGTGGATAGAGCAGTAAAGAAGGCCTATGGTGTGTTGGCGTTTATTAACAGAGGGTTTGAGTTTAAGAACCGTGAGGTTATGCTGCAACTGTACAGGACCTTGGTGAGACCACATTTGGAATATTGTGTGCAGTTCTGGTCACCTCACTATAGGAAGGACGTGGAAGCATTGGAAAGAGTGCAAAGGAGATTTACCAGGATGCTGCCTGGTTTGGGGGGGAGGTCTTATGAGGAGAGATTGAGGGAGTTGGGGCTTTTCTCTTTAGAGCGGAGGAGGATGAGAGGCGACTTAATAGAGGTTTATAAGATGATGAGGGGGATAGATAGAGTGGATGTTCAGAGACTATTTCCTCGGGTAGAGGCAGCTGTTACAAGGGGGCATAACCATAAGGTGCATGGGGGGAGATATAGAAGGGATGTCCGAGGTAGATTCTTTACTCAGAGAGTGGTTGGGGTGTGGAATGGACTGCCTGCTGTGATAGTGGAGTCGGACACTTTAGGAACTTTCAAGCGGTTATTGGATAAGCATTTGGAGCACACCAGAGTGATAGGGAGTGTGATAGCTTGATCTTGGTCTCGGACAATGCTCGGCACAACATCGAGGGCCGAAGGGCCTGTACTGTGCTGTACTGTTCTATGTTCTATGGTGAGACTCCCTTTTCAAAAGGGGTCACTGATGTTGAGACTCCCTCTTTAAAACGGATCACTGATAGAGACAATGCCTCATAAAAAGGGTCCCTGATAAAAAGATTCTCCCTCCAAAGAATCTCTGATGGTGAGATTCCCTCTTTAAAAGGGATCCCTGATAGTGTCACACCCTCTTTAAAAGCTGTCCCTGATGGAGACACTCCCTCTTTAAAAGGTGTCCCTGATGGTGAGACTCTCCATTTAAAAGGTGTGCTAACAGGATGATTCTCTTTATAATAGGTCCCTGATAAAAAGAATCTGTCTTTAAAAGGCGCCCTTGAAAGAAAGACTCCCAATTTAAAAGGGTCTCTGATGGTGAGACTCCCACTTTAAATTAGGTCTGTGATAGAAAAACATCCTCTTTGAAACGGATCCCTGATCGTGAGACTCACTATTTAAAAGGGATCCCTGATGTTGAGACTCCCTCTTTGAAAGGTGTCCTTTATGGGGAGACTCCCTCTTTAAATTGTGATCCCGGGTGGTGAGACTCCTTCTTTTGAAAGGGTCCCTGATGTTGAGACTCCTTCATTAAAAGGGGTCCCTGTTGGGGAGATACTCTCTTTAAAAGGTGTCCCTGATAGAAAGGCACCCTCTTTAATAGGGGTCCTTGATGGGAAGACTCTCTCTTTAAAATGGGTCCCCATGGTTGAGACTCCCTATTTAAAAGGGGTCCATGATAGACAGACACCCTCTTTAAAAGGGTCTCTGATGGCGAGACTCCCTCTTTAAAAGGGGTCACTGATGGTGAGATTCTCTCGTTAAAAGGGGACCCTGATGGTGAGACTCTCTCTTTCAAATGTAACTCTACTTGAGGAAGGGGCGAAAGCTCCGAAAGTTTGTAATATTAAATAAATCTGTTGGACTATAACCTGGTGTTGTGCGACTTCTCACATTTGGATGTATACAGAATACCCCCAAAAGCGTGATCATACCATTTTTGTTCCAATATTCTCATCCAAAGGGATTCTGTCCTTGTCCCCTCAAGAAGATCCTCCCTTTCCAACACTACAATGTCTTCCTTAATCAGCACTGCCACCCCACCTTCCTTTTTATCTTCCCTATCTTTTCTGAACATCTTGTTCCCTTGAAAATTAAGTTCCCAGTCCTCACCGATTTAAGCCACGTTTCCGTTATTGCCAACAAAATCATATTGCCATACGGATAATTGTGCTTGTAGCTCACCAACCTTAATCACAACACTTTGTGCGTTTACGTGCATGCTTTCTGAACCCCTTTTTGATTTTATCGTCATCTTTCTGAATCTCCAATCTAATATTCTACTACAACTTCCTGCAGTACTACATTCTCTAGTACTATCCAACACACGCATTATTTTATGCACCTTATTCCTCTTTTCTGCTCCTATATGCTGGTGCCCATCCCCCTGCCAAGCTAGTTTGAACCCTCCCCAACAGGACGAACACACCTTCCCGCGAGATTATTGCCCCGGCTCCGTTAAGGTGTAACCCGTCCGGCTTGTACAGGTCCCAACTTCCCCAGAGACGGTCCCAATGCCTTAGGAATCTTAAGCGCTCCCTCCTGCATCATCTCTCCAGCCACGCTTTCATCTCTTCTTTCCTCCTACTCCTGTACTCACTAGCACGTGGCACCGGGAGTAATCCGACGATTACTACCTTTGAGCTCCCGCTTTTTAAATCTCTCTCCTCGCTTCCAAAATCTGCCTGCAGGACCTCATCCCTCTTTGTGCCTATGTCGTTGGTGTCGATATGGACAACGACCTCTGGCTGTTCACCCTCCCCGCTCAGAGTGTCCTGCAGCCGATCAGTGACATCCTTGATCATCCATACCATCCTGGATTCATGTCGACGGCCGCAGAAACGCCTGCCTGACCACGTGGAGCAGCTAATAAATACATCGCTTGCGGAAACACAAATTGTCCCTTCTGCTCCGGTAGAAATATCACACAACAAAAGAATTAGATGCTCTAGGCGAAGCTCGAAGTCACAACCTTGGCATTTCCCGAGCCTATACTGTCATATAAGCACCGCGCGCTAATCGATTGCACCATTACAGCCACACATGTTTGGCGGCACTTATTTGTGCTGATTTAATTCCACATTCAGGTTGTAGAAGCGTGCGGGTGCGCAGGGGCAATGGTTAATGTTATCTAACCAGCTGGATCCTTTCGCATCACATTGAAGTTAGCCCTATTCCAGTTAAGAAGTTACACTCTAGATTGTTCCTTGCTCCTCTCCATTTCTAATCCAAATCGTATGATACGATGATCACTCGTAGCCAAGTGTTCTCCCACAGACACTTTGTCAACCTGGACAACCTCATTCCCCAGCACCAGACCCGGCAATGCCCCCTTCCTAGTTGGGCCAAGAACATATTATTCAACGAAATTCTCCCGAACACATTTCAGAAATTCCTCCCCTTCATTTCGCTTTTCCCCAGCATTATCTCAATCGACATTTGAGTAATTAAAGTCCCGCAATAACACAACTCGAGAGCTTTTGCATATCTCTGCGATTTATCTGCAGATTTGCTCCTCTAACTCCCTCTCACTATTCGGATGTCTATAGAATACCCGCAATAGCGTGATCATACCATTTTTGTTCCCCAATTCTCATCCAAATGGATTCTGTCCCTGTCCCCTCACGAACATCCTCCCTTTCCAACACTACAATGTCTTTCTTAATCAGCACTGCCACCCCACCTCCCTTTTTTTCTTCCCTATCTTTTCTGAACACCTTGTACCCTTGATTATTAAGTGCCCAGTCCTCACCGATTTAAGCCACGTTTCCGTTATTGCTAACTAAATCATATTGCCATACGGATAATTTTGCTTGTAGCTCACCAACCTTATACACCGCACTTTGTGCGTTTACTTACATGCTGTCTGAACACATTTTTGAATTTTTCGGCATCTTTCTTAATAACCAATCTAATATGGTACTACAACCGCCTCCAGTAATATATTTTCTAGTACTATCCAAGACACGCACTATTTTATGCACCATATTCCTCTTTTCTGCTCCTAAATGCTGGTGCCCATCCACCTGCCAAGCTATTTAAAACCCTCCCCAACAGGACTAATAAACCTCTCCGCGCTAATATTGTCCCAGCTCCGTTGAGGTTTAACACGTCCGGCTTGTACAGGTCCCACCTTCCCCAGAAACAGTCCCAATGCCTCAGGAATCTTAAGCGCTCCCTCCTGCATCATCTCTCCAGCCACGCTTTCATCTCTTCTTTCCTCCTACTCCTGTACTCACTAGCACGTGGCACCGGGAGTAATCCGGCAATTACTACCTTTGAGGTCCTGCTTTTTATTTCTCTCCTCGCTCCCTAAACTCTGCCTGCATTACCTCATCCCTCTTTGTGCCTATGTCGTTGATGTCGATATGGACAACGACCTCTGGCTGTTCACCCTCCCCGCTCAGAGTGACCTGCAGCCGCACAGTGACATCCTCGAACCTGGCACCAGGGAGGCATGTCGACGGCCGCAGAAACGCCTGTCTGCCCATGTCTATTCTAATTGAGTTTTCCAGCACTTGGTCCGTAACCTTGTATGCTATGGCGATTCAAGTGCTCATCTAAATGCTTCTTGAATGTTGTAAGGCTTCTTGCCTCTACCACACATTCAGTCAGTGAGTTCAAGATTCCAACCAACCTCTGGGTGAAAAAAGTTTTTCCTCAAATCCCCTCTAAACCTCCTGCCCCTTACCTTGAATCTATTCCCCCTGTTTATTGGCCCCTCTACTAAGGGGAAAGTTCCTTTCTATCTACCCTATCTATGCCCTTCATAATTTTGTACACCTCAATCAGGTCCCCCCTCAGCCTTCTCTTCTCGAAGGAAAACAACCCCAGCCTGTCCAGTCTCTCTTCATAGCTGAAACGGTCCAGCCCAGGTAACATCCAGATGAATCTGCTCTGCACCCTCTCCAATGCAATCACATATGTCCTATAGTGTGGCGACCAGAACTGCACACAGTATTCCAGCTGTGGCCTAACTATTGTTTTGTACAGCTCCATCATAACCTCACTGCTCTTATATTCTATGCCTCGTCTAATGAAAGCAAGTATCACATATGCCTTTTTAAACACCTTATCTACCTGTGCTGCTGCATTCAGGGATCTATGTACATGCACACCAATGTCCCTCTGATCCTCTTTCCTTCCTAAGGTCCTACCATTCATTGTGCATTCCCTTGCCTTGTTAGTCCTCCCAAAATGCAACACCTCACACTTTTCAGGGTTAAATTCCATTTGCCACTGTTCTGCCCATCTAACCCACCCATCTATATCGTCCTGTAGCCTGAGGCTTCCCTCCTCGCTATTTACCACCCCACCAATTTTCGTGTCATCTGCGAACTTACTGATCATACCTCCTACATTCATATCTAAAGCATTAATGTAAACTACAAACAGCAAAGGACCCAGCAACGATCCCTGTGGTAAACCACGGGACAGAGGCTCCCAGTCACAAAAACAATCTTCGACCATCACCCTCTGCCACCTGCCACGAAGCCAATTTTGGATCCAATGCGCCAAGTTGCCCTGGATCCCATGGGCTCTTACCTTCTTGAAAAGTCTCCCATGCGGGACTTTGTCAAAAGCCTTACTGAAGTCCATGTAGACTACATCAACTGCACTACCCTCATCCACACACCTAGTCACCCCCTCGAAAAATTCAGTCAAATTGGTCAGACATGATCTTCCCCTGACAAAGCCATGCTGACTATGCTTGATTAATCCTTGTCTCTCCAAGTGGAGACTAATTCTGTTCCTCAGAATGTTTTCCAATTATTTCCCGAACACTGATGTTAGGATCACTGGCCTGTAGTTCCCTGGTTTATCCCTACTACCCTTCTTGAATAATGGTACTACGTTAGCTGTTCTCCTGTCCTCTGGCACCTCCCCTGTGGCCAGAGAGGTTCTCAAAATTTGTGTCAGTGCCCCTGCAATCTCCTCCCTTGCCTTACACTGCAGCCTCGGGTACATCTAGCTTGGGCCTGGGGTTTTATCCACTTTTAAGCCCGCTAAAACCGCTAGTACCTCCTCCCTCTCAATATTAATTTGTTCAAGTAGACCACAATCCCCCTGCCTGATTTCTATGCCGAATATCGCCCATCTCCACTGTGAACACAGATGCAAAATATTCATTTAAAACCTCACCTACATCTTCTGGCTCAACACACAGATTGCCACTTTGTTCCCTAATGAGCCCTACTCTTTCCTTGGTTATCCTCTTGCCCTTAATATACTCATAAAACACCTTGGGATTTTCCTTTATTTAGCCCGCCATTGTTTTCTCATGCCCCCACTTCGCTCTCCTAATTTATTTTTTAAGTCCCACCCTGCTCTTTCTATATTCCTCGAGGGCTTCCATTGTTTTTAGTCCTTTGTATCTGCCAAAAGCCTCCCTTTTACTCCGAGACGATTCTCGCATATCCCTTGACTTCCAAGGTTCCGTGGGCTTGTTGGTCCCACCCTTGACATTTACGGGAACATGTGGACGTTTTACTCTCTCTATTTCCTTTCTGAAAGACTGCTCTGATGTGGATTTTCCTCCAAGTAGTTGATCTCAGTCCACTTTGGCCATATCCTGCATTATCATATTAAAATCGGCCATCCCCCAATTTAGCACCTTTATTTCCAGTCCATTTTTGTCCTTTTGTATGATGACCTTAAATCTCACCGAATTATGGTCACTGTCACCAAAATGCTCTCCTACTAACGCTTCTACCACTTGCCCGGTTACATTCCCTAGTATTAGGTCCAGTACCGCCCCCTCTCTTGTAGGAATTTCTACATGCTGGCACAAAAAGCTCTCCTGGATGCACTTTAAGAATTTCGCGCCCTCTAAGCCTTTCACACTCTGACTATGCCAGTTAATATTGGGGAAGTTGAAATCCCCGACTATTATTACCGTATTATTTCTACACTTCTCTGAGATTTACCGACATATCTGTTCCTCTATCTCCCCCTGACTGTTTGGGGGCCTATAATCCACTTCCAGCAAAGTGCTTGCCCTCTTTTTGTTTTTAAGATCTACCCATATAGCCTCATTAGAGAAACCTGCTAAGATATCATCCCTCCTTGCAGCAGTAACTGACTCCTTGATTAATATTGCGACAGCCCCTCCCCTTTTACACCTCCCTCTGTCTCGCTGAAGATTCCACACCCCGGAATATTGAGCTGCCAGTCCTGCCCCTCCCTCGTCCATGCCTCTGTGAGAGCAACAATATCATATTCCCATGTGTTCATCAACAGCTTCAGGACTCCTTGCATTAAAATAAATGCCATCCAGCCTTGCCATACTCCCTTGTGCCGTTACCTATTTGCTCTGTCTACCAGGCTGACTTGCTTTTTCCTCTATATTTGTCTGTGCATCACCCCCTGCTATAGCTCCACTCCGTATCCCATCCCCCTGCCAAGTTATTGTAATAACCCCGCCTACCGCCCCCCGCAACAGGAGTAGCAAACCTCTCCACAAGGATATTGGTCCCGTTCCAGTTCACGTTCAACTCGTCCGACTTTTAAAGGTCCCACCTTCCCCAGAAGCAGACCCAGTGATCCAGGAAACGAATGCCCTCCCTCCTGCACCAACTCTTTAGCCACGCATTCATCTGCTCTATCCTCCTATTTCTATACTCACTACCAAGTGGCATCGGGAGTAATCCAGAGATTGCAACCTTTGAGGTCCTACTTTTTAATCTGATACCTAGCTCCCTAAATTCTTGTTGCAGGACCTCATCCCTCTTTCTACCAATGTCGTTGGTACCAATGTGAACCAGGACCTCTGACTGTTCGCCCTAACCCTTCAGAATGCCCTGCAGCCGATCAGTGACATCCTTGACCCTGGCACCAGGGAGGCAACATACTATCCTGGAGTCAGGTCTGCGGCCACAGGAACGTCTATCTGTTCCCTTACGATAGAATTCCCTATCACTATTGCTCTCCCACTCTTTTTCCTCCCCTCCTGTGCAGCTGAGCCACTCGTAGTGCCACGGACTTGCTCTTGCTGCATTCCCCTGAGAAACCATCTCCCCATCAGTATCCAAATCGGAAAATCTGTCGGAGAGGGAGATGAACCCAGGGGCCTCCTGCACTACCTTCCTATTTCTTTTACTCTGTCTGGTGGTCACCCATTCCCTCTCTGCCTGTGCACTCATTACCTGCGATGTGACCACCTTGTTAAACATGCTATCCACGAAGATTTCAGCTTCGCGGATGCTCCACAGTGACTCCAGCCGCAGCTCCAGCTCCGAAACGCGGATTTCGAGTAGCTGCAGCTGGAGACACTTCCTGCACATGTGTTCGCCCTGGACACCTAAAGTGTCCCTGACGTTCCAACATAGCACAGGATAAGCACTCCATGCTGCCGCGCTGACCTGCCATGTCCTACCCTTAATTTACTCTCCTTAAATTAAAGAATATTATATACACTAGAGAACCTACTACCCTTTAAACACGACTTACTCCAAACTAGAGACCTTAATTTTACTTTAATGACTGGAATATAGAAATATTGTAGAAATACTCACCGCTGGTTCTCTGTCCCCTCTTGTGCAGCTTTTTAGCTCCTGCTCTCCTGGAAGCTGACAAAGATGGAAAAAGAAAGAAACATCTCCCTCCCCTCACTACCTCACTCACTAAACTATCAGCTTAACACTCTGTTCCGATCTGCACTCCGTGACAAACGGCACTCTAGCCTCCCTTATTTATACTGCTGAGATTTAAATAAGTGAGCTCTCTGGCAATTACAGAACCAGATTAGACCACTTAATTGATTAATTACGTTCACCTGCTCTCCAGCACAGAGCTTGCTTCGCCCTTTCCAAGCCGGGAAGAAACTTAAAGCTTAAAACAGTAAATTTAAATGCTAATTGCAAGCACACAAGACTAGAATTTATTAAAAAAAAGAGATTCACCTTTAAGATTCACTCCCTCATTCAACAAACTCGCAGCTTAACACTCTGTTCCGATCTGCACTCCGTGACTAACTGCCCTCTAACCTCCCTTATTTGTACTGCTGAGATTTAAATAAGTGAGCTCACTGGCAGTTACGTCTTCCTTAATCAGCACTGCCACCACTCCTCCCTTTTTTCTTTCCCTATCTTTTATGAACTCCTTGTACCCTGTAATATGAAGTGCCCAGTCGTCACCGATTTAAGTCACGTTTCCGTTATTGCCACAACATCATATTGCCACAAGGATTCTGCCACTAGAGCTGCGCGCAGGCGCTGTGAGATCTCAGTGCTGCCATCACCTGTCTTATAAGCGAGAAGACATCGAATCATCGAATCATTCAGCACAGAAAAAGTCCATCATGTCTGCACCGGCTCTCTGAAGGAAGCTATCAATTATTCAGACTCCACTGATTTTCCCCATCGCTCTGCTTTATATTTGTGTCTATCTCTTTATTAGTTCTAATGAATTTGGATATACGTGCGTGATATTTATAAATACATTTGTGCATCTTTCTGTGAGTTGTAAATGAAATTGTGTGCAGCTGCCTTAGTTATCAAATTATTTGTGTTCATCTCTGTGTTATTATAAATGTATTTGTATCTCTGTTTTATTTATGAACATATCTCTGTGTATCTTAGTGTTGTACTTGTATTTGCGTTTATCTACGAATTATTTACAAGTAACATAGAGACAAATATATAAACAGAAAATACATTTATAACGAACACAGATGCGCCGCAGCAACAATGATAAATAAAACTGTTGCATTCAAATAACTGAACGCTGACACAGATAAACAAAATGTATTTATATACAACAGAACAACTCACAACTACATTTGTTACAAACACAGAGTCACCAAAATATATTTACAACTATCTCAGATAAAAGAAGATGTTACTCACTCCGGTTCCTCGGCAAATGGTGCTTTGTCTGTTTTGCTGTGGTTGTGCTCGGTGAAAGGGAAGGTTTGGCCGGGCTGTGTAATCGTTTCCCAGGGATGGGCTGTAATGCGCTGTTTGAGGCTACATTCTCTGCTCTATTGGGCCAAAACTTCGGCACTTGTCGGTTGAGTACGCACTGTGTACTCACCCGCAAGGCCTCCTGAAGTGCCGGTTTCCTGCCAGCACTGCTCATGCGCGGGAAACCGAAACTTCCGGTCTGGTGAAGGGAACGGTTCAGAGGTGTACAGCGTGCACGGTAGAGGCTGCGTGCACGCAGCAAACTTAGGTTTTTTTCAGGTGTCTCCGGGGAGGGTAAGTATTGAAGAAGCTGCGCTTTTAAAAAGGAGGAGCAGGACCCGTTTTCAACAAGGTAAGTGGTTAATTAATGATAAATTAAAAGGTTTTATAACAGGTTTATCTTTTTTAGATACATTAAAGAAAGGTAAGTTTATTTTTAGCACTTATAAAAAGTATTTTAATTTTTTCAAATATTTAATTTTTCTTTAAAGTAGTTAATTTATTTAACTTATAGTTATTGTATAAATGTGATGGGTTTCTTTTAGCTGTTCTTTTGGGGCCGATTTTAATTCATAGATTTGACAGGTCTTCCAGTCAAATCTATGAATGAAAGATGGTCTGCTGCCATTGGCTCTCCATGGCTCACGTGAAACCAGGGGACGCATCGCACTAACTTCGCCCCTGGGACACGCAGGCACTGCGCGCGGGCACTTGGAGCAGGCCCAGGAGCTGAAGTTCCCGTGGGCCCAGAGGTCAACGGCAGACGTGGTAGGTAAGTGGGCGCGCGATCCTTACCCCTGCGGCAAGCTGGAGAGGCGAATTTCAGGGCCATTATATATATAATAATGACCTTGACTTGGGTAAACAGGGCACAATTTCTAAGATTCTATGATTCTATCGATCCAGCGCTCATTATATATATTACATGATTTTCATTGCGTATGAAAACGATGGTAACATAAATCGGGTGGTTTCTTTAACGGACAGTCGATAACGATTTCCGGTTTATTTTTGGGCCCCAAGTTGAAGTTTTACTCCAATGTCATCTTTCTCTTTCTCTTTTCATTTCAGTCTAGCGGAATGAACTGTGTTTAGGTGTCAGCCGTGGCTCAGCGGCAGCAAACTCAAGTCCCACTGCAGAGACTTGAGCACATAATCCAGGCTGACACTCCAGTGCAGTACAGAGGGAGTGCTGCACTGTCGGCGGTGCCGTCTTTCTGATAAGAGGTTAAACCGAGGCCTCAGATCACATGGCACTATTTTGAACAGAGTATACTTTCTAATGTAGTGCGCATTATTAATCACTCAACCAACGGCACTAAACAGATTTTCTAGTCATTAAGATTGGTAAAATGTTTTGAAGTTAAATTTCTTCCCAATGGATAATATCATGTTTCTGCTCACTAATCTTTATTTTTTTCCTGCTAGTCTATCATTCGGTGTAAATCTCCGAGGGAGGAAGGAAGGAAGAAGGAAGAGAAGGAGGGGGAGTTCTATCTCCCATTCGTGATCACTGTTCCACCTTCATTCAATTACATAAGGGTAAACAATTCTAATGAACCGTCTCAATTTTAAGAAGCTACAAACAATGCAGGGAGAAAGGCCAGGATCCCCATTGACAAGATTATGAACCAAGGCCTATTTTATGTAAAAGATAGAGACATGATTATCTGCATTAAAAGGATGGGTTTAGAACCCACGCGTACAGAGCACAATGGATTAACAGTCCATCGCCTTAACTTCTCGGCCAACTCGTCTTGCGTCGTCCTCGCGCTCAGCCATTCAATTTTCGACTTTTTGCATCTAGACAGAAATACTATGCAAGAAAGTCCCCTTCATCTCTTGTGCTGCCCGTGCTCCCAGATCGACAATGTTAACAATGTACAATCAGCTTCTGTAAACAAAAGGCCTTCCGGTACTTCAGGTGAGGGACTGTCAGAAATGGTCGGTTTTGAGGCAGATTCAGAACAGAGAAGACAACGTTTCGCGCAGTGAGGGAAATCACCGCGGCAGGGCGTGAACCTGCAATATTTTGACAACATCCCGGCCAGCATCATTGAGCCACGCGACCGCTGTTTTCGCTGAGCGACTTGTTGTGGGGACAATTGTGAGCAAATTCAGGGCAACAGCTCATATAAATGACTGGTTTTAGGAACACTGAACATATTTCCAATTAATGAGCAGGTGCGCTGCGATCTGCGTTCACACGTGCGCAGAGAAACGCTATGTAACTCTGAACACAACACCTTAACAACTCTGTCCTCACAGCTGAAATCGCACTCCTTGTAAAACGACTAACACACAGAATGATCCGGGACTGGGGGCACACCCGTTTTAAACAGACACAGAATGATCTGTAACTGACAACAGTCCCGATTACGATTAGCAGCGATGTCAGATGGACTATCCATCAGGCCAAGGAAATTTCGTGAGCAATCCGGCTAATTTGCTTCCAAAGGCCAGTCCTGCTTTCGCAGTGCTTGTCTGTCCAGCGGTCCCGCGGGACTAAATGTATCGACCGGTTTCAAATCATCCATTCAGATTGTTGCGACCCCTTTGAGAGAAGACTATCAGCGAAGAATTGAGACAAATAACTCGACGTGCCATTGGGCACTGAGTTTTTAGGAAGAGACTTTACAGGTTGAATGGACCTGCCCGTATTTTACTTCAGGCCCACCCATAAAGAAGGGTATAAGAGAAAGGCCTGAACAGCCCGAAGCACAGACGGTGGAAGGGAGAGCCATAAAAGAGTGGGGCAGGTCTAACACTCTTCCGGGAACGGATGCAAACCATCCTTGAAAGTTCCAGACGAGAGGGATAAAGACCGTAAGCCAGAGAACTGTTTGCGCACTCCAGCGGTGTGTCCGATCGGGATTGGCACCAGCTTCTTGTCATGGTAGTATGTTTTTGCTGTATGACTAATGTGTTATATTCCGGCTTAAACTCTGATAAAACACAATATTCCCACCATATTGGTTTACAGTCGATCTTGATAATTTGAAAGAGATTGGTAATCACTACAAGCTAACACACATTTAACGTTATATTCATGCATTGATGTCCTTGAGCAATATATGTGATTTAAAACAACATAAGAACATAAGAAAATAAGAAATAGGAGCAGGAGTCGGCCAATCGGCCCCTCGAGCCTGCTCCGCCATTCAATAAGATCATGGCTGATCTGATCCTAACCGCCAATCTACTATCTTCTATCACAGAACCATCTCCTGCATCTAACATAATTGCACACACGAAATAGGAGCAGAATCAGGCTACACGGTCCCTGGGCCCGCTCCACTACCCACAGGGCCATGACCGATCCGAACCTAGACTCATATCCAAATTCCTGCCCGCTCCCCGTAACCCTTAATGCCCTTTACTTCTAGGAAACTGTCTATTTCTGTTTTAAATTTTTAAATTTATTTAATGATGTAGCTTCTACAGCTTTTTGTGGCAGCATATTCCATGGACCTACCACCCTCTGAGTGAAGTAGTTCCTCCTCATCTCAGTTTTGAAAGAGCAGCCCCTTATTCTAAGACTATGTCCCCTAGTTCTAGTCTCACCCGTCATCGGGAACATCCTCCCCGCATCCACCGATCCAACCCCTTCACAATCTTATATGTTTCAATAAGATCGCCTCTCATTCTTCTGAACTCCAATGAGTAGAGTCCCAATCTACCCAACCTCTCCTCATATGACCACCCCCTCATCCCCGGGATTAACCGAGTGAACCTTTTTTTGCACTGCCTCGAGAGCAAGGATGTCTTTCCTTAAGTAAGGACACCAAAACTGTATGCAGTATTCCAGGTGCGGTCTCACCAATACCTTGTACAACTGAAGCAATACCTCCCTATTTTTATATTCTATCCCCCTAGCAATGAAAGCCAACATTCCATTTGCCTTCTTAATCACTTGCTGCACCTGCATACTAACCTTTTGAGTTTCGTGCACCAGGACCCCCAGATCCCTTTGCACTTCAGTACTCTCCAGTTTCTTGCCATTAAGATAATAAATTGCTCTAGGATTTTTCCTGCCAAAGTGCATCACCTCACACTTTCCAGTGTTGTATTCCATCTGCCAAATCTCTGCCCACTTACTTAGCCTGTCTATGTCCCCTTGCAGGTTTTTTATGTCCTCCTCACTCACTACTTTCCCTCCCATCTTAGTATCATCTGCAAATTTTGATATGTTACACTTGGTTCCCTTCCTCCAAATCGTTAATATAGATTGTAAAGAGTTGGGGACCCAGCACTGACCCCTGTGGAACACCACTAGTTACTGATTGCCAGTCTGAGAATGAACCATTTATCCCAACTCTTTGCTTTCTGTTAGATAGCCAATCCTCTATCCATGCCAGAATATTACCCCCAATCCCGTGATTTTTTACCTTAAGCAATAATCTTTTGTGTGGCACCTTGTCAAATGCCTTTTGGAAGTCTAAATACACTACGTCCACTGGTTCCCCTTTATCCACTCTATATGTTACTTCCTCAAAGAACTCCAGCAAATTTGTCAAACATGACTTCCCCTTCGTAAAACCATGCTGACTTTGTCCTATTAAATTATGATTATCCAAATGTCCTGTTACTGTTTCCTTAATAATGGACTCCAAAATTTTACCTACCACAGATGTTAGGCTAACCGGTCTATAGTTACCAGCCTTCTGTCTACTGCCCTTTTTAAAGAAGGGTGTTACATTAGCAGTTTTCCAGTCTACCGGGACCTTAGCGGAATCCAGGGAGTTTTGAAAAATTATTACCAATGCATCTACAATCCCTACCGCCACTTCCTTCAAGACTCTAGGATGTAAGCCATCAGGTCCAGGTGATTTATCCGCCTTGAGTCCCATTATTTTACCGAGTACCACTTCCTTAGTGATTTTGATCGTGTTTAGCTCCTCTCCCCCTATAGCCCCCTGTTTGTCCAGTGTTGGGATATTCTTAGTGTCCTCTACTGTAAAGACTGATACAAAATATTCATTCAGTGTTTTTGCCATCTCCATATTTCCCACCATTAATTTCCCGGTCTCATCCTCTGAGGGACCAACATTTACTTTAGCCACCCTTTTTCTTTTTATATAACTATAAAAACTCTTACTATCTGTTTTTATATTTTTTGCTAATTTACTTTCAGAATCTATCTTCCCTTTCTTAATCAATCTTTTTGTTATTTTTTGCTGCCTTTTAAAGTTTTCCCAATCCTCTGTCCTCCCACTAGATTTCGCTACCTTATATGCCCTTGTTTTTAGTCGAATACTATCCTTAATTTCTTTACTTAGCCACGGATGACTGTCCTTTCTTTTACACCCTTTTCTTTTCAGTGGAATATATATTTTTTGGAAGTTGTAAAATAACTCCTTGAATATACACCACTGATCATGTGTCGTCTTACCCTTTAATCTATTTTCCCAATCCACTCTACTCAATTCCGCTCGAATACCTTCATAGTCACCTTTATTCAAGCTTAGCACGCTTGTTTGAGATCCAACCTTCTCACCCTCTAATTGAATATGTTAATGTTTCAGATCGAAAACCTTCATCATAACTGAGAAAAGAGCAGGAAATTAAAGAGATACAAATGCAAGGGGGGAGGCTGGGGGGAGGAATAACTATGGTAAGTAGAGACATTAAGAGATGCTCAAGGCAAGACGAGATGGTAATGGGACAGGTTAAGGAACAAAAGGTGGAGTGTGAAATGCTGGCAGAATGAGAGACAGCTGCCGTAGGGGGAGACGGAGAAAAAAAAGGAAAAAGGCACGAATCAAAAGGGTGGATAAAATGTATATATATGTGGTAGGGGCCGAGGTTATGATCTGAAATTGGTGAACTCGATATTGAGTCCGGAAGGCTGTAAAGTGATTTAATGCTGTCTCTGATCTAAAATAACTGCTTTATATGTGTGAGCTCAACCGCTGTGTTTAGCCTCTACCCTTAATATTTATCTACAACCTAGAATCAGTTTATAACCTGGAGACAAGGTTTCAGCAGCCGGCGGGCAGGGAGCAGAGGCTGAGGCTGATCTATGTTATGTGGGAGGAGAACACAATATTCCTGCTGTTTATTTTCATTATCCTGCAGAATATTGGACACTGTTCTCAATATGTTATATTCCTCTTAAATATCGGAGGGTTTCGCTTATTGTAATGATCGCTGCGGCTCTTTTCAATTTGATGAATTTGCAGCAAATTGAATATCACGAAACCAGCGAAATCGCCATTGCCGAGATTAAACACTCAGTGCAGGGTCAGCGGTTTGGGACTTTTAACGGGACGTTGCGCTTAGGCAACTGCGTTGGTCCCGTGGTTCAGGCATTAAAAGCGTAATTTTAGGATTTGCCTGTAAAGTTTCGAACCCTGTTGCAAAACTTGTTGTATTTTAATATTAATAAATCCAATTTGTTAGAAAAGTTTAAAGCCTTGGTTGATCGGAGCTCTGATTACCCTAAAGAGTGAAGAGAGTTAAAATTAAAACCCTACAGAGCCTCAAATCCAAAGTCGCATTTTCCTCCCAAGCTTGCTGCACTTAGCTCATGGCACGGCTCAAATTACTGATATATACTTGGAATGGAAAACATTGGTCGTACGGTGTGGTAGAGCAGGGAAGTGGGAATCATTGGACAGCTCTTTCAGAGAGCCGGCACAGGCAGGATGGGCCCAATGACTTTCTTCTCAATTTTATTTTTTGTGATTGAATCACTCCAAGTGTTGCAGCGTTTGCCAACGGCTTGTTGGTATGTGGGTGTGGACCTCGCTCAGAGAATTACTTGGAGTGAAATCCGAGAAAAATCATCGATTCCCTCAGCTTAGCGACATTGCAGAAGACTTCAAATAATAACTGCCTAAAATCTCTGCAGGTCATGGCCCAGAAATTAAAGATGGAGCCTTCCTGCAGGGGTAAGGCTTCCCCGCGATATCTCACTGCGCACCTACCTTTTCCCTCCGAGCTCACACGAACTTTAGTTTCAAGGCTGCAGCTGTGCAGTGTGTGCTTGTCCCAGAGACCGAGTTAGTTCGTGCGAGCTCTGGGATCATGTGATTCAGTTAGAGCCAATGGCAGCACACCATCTTTCATTCATAGTTTTGACAGCAAGGGCTGTCAAAGCGATGACTCTATACACCCCCAAAAGAACAGCTAAACCTCAATTAATTTAAAAAAAAATCTCATTAATAAAATAAGTATAGTTAAATAAATTAAACACTTTAAACAAAAAATTTAATTTTTGAAAAAATTTAAAATCTTTTTAAAAGTTATAAAAATAAACTTACCTTTCTTTAAAGTCTCTAAAAAAGATAAACCTGTTGAAAAAAATTTAAAATAATACTTAATTAACTACTTACCTTGTTAAAAGAGGGTCTTACGCCTCCTTTCTTTGCGTGCAAAATCTTCCATGCTTACCTGCGCGTTCAAAGCACTAAGTGCACTGCGTGATCGCAGCCTGTAGCGCGCACGCGGTTCACTAAGGAACCGCCCCCTTTTGAGTTCACCAAGTGCCGGTTTTCAGCGCATGCGCAGTGCATGCAGAAAACCGGCAATTGGAGACAGAATACGCGAGAGTACACAGTGCGTACTCTCGCGTACTAAGACTAATTTTTGGGCCCATATGTCCAGTATGTAGCAAGAAACCGCGGTTTAATTATTCAAAGCGGGAATTCAGTCCCAGATGTGCCGTAACTGTGACCTAAGTACGGTTCTTTTCAGAGCCTGCTGCACATTTCCTACACTGTCCACTAGGACCACGGAGAGTACTTATCTTCACTCTGCCGCTCACGCACAAAGCAGCACAAACTCACGGATTCAGAAACAACCCACAGGTGGAGAATCAAAGATAAACACAACCAGCGAGACTTGAAATGCCTGCAGCCCAAGGAAAGACCTGCAGTGTGCTATGGCTCCGTGCTTTATTTAGTTGGTTATACTGTGTGCCGAATAAACAGGAGATTTTGGCTGCTACTCACAGGGGGGACAGCTTTTAATTTATAATGTGTTAATTTCAGTTCCAGAATAACAGAGGCTGGAATTTGTATCTATTCACAATGGCTGTTCTAAATTTTCCTCTCTAGTAAAATGTTTCTATAACACATTAATGTGAGAGCACAATTATGTTCGTGGGACTTCAAAACAGATTTGGGGAAAGTGGCCCTGACGCTGAGAAACTCTCCCGCGTCTGTCGCTACTTGAAGAGGTGGGCGATATTCTATTTAAAAATTGAGGCTCACAACTTTAACATCGAGATTTTGGAAGAAAAAGACATTAGAACAATAGAGAGACACAGTGTCAGTGCTAGGATTCAAACTTCGTCCAGCAAAAACTCTAATTTTAAGCGGGCCACCTGGATGTAATTTTAATGACCATAAATTGCAGTCCGTGGCTTAGCTCCGGAGTCGGCTGCGGAGCTGCGGAAAGAATACCTGATGGCGGCCCTCCTTGGTAAATTGCTCTCTGACGCTGCGTGCTGGAGGGCAGCGCGATGGCTCACGGATCCATGGGGCGCAGCCTGGGCGGAAGGGACCTGGGATCACGTGGGTCTGGTCCTCCAATCAGGAAGCAGATTGTCTTTCATTCATTTAAATTCATAAATTACTTCATTACTACATCGCTTAAAATACAAACATATTTAGTTTTTTTGTAGTGGGAATAAAATTCATTACTGATAATTCCTAATTCTAAACAAATACTGTACATTGTGCAGAAAGTTAGGAAACGTAACCGTTATTTTTTTTTATTCCTGCAGCTTTAACATACACTAGGATTGCTGCTCGCAACTGCATTCGACCTTGAACGCACTCTGGACATTAATCTCACTGAAGCAGAATGTGACCGCGGTGTGTCTGTCAGTGGGTAGGTGACGAGTTTAGGGTGGCTGTGGGTCGCTTTCAATCGAGGCTGGGACACGATGCAAGGGGAAGGTTTGCTACGATGTTTGGAATACATTGCCAGTCGGGAGCGGGACAAATCGAAAGGAAACAAAAAAAGAAAACCCAGTCAGCAGAATTGAGAATCTGTCGATCCGCTTTGGGAAAGTGAATCAGAGCAGAATGAAGGGTAAACTGTCCGACTGCCCAGAAGCGATCAAGGCACAGCTCGGTCGGCGCGTTCCCCTGGTTTACGACGCTGGAACATTCCTCACACATAAATTATTCAACCCAGTGTAAAAAATTCTAACAGACGATAACTTATTCTAGCGATTGAAGGAATGCCTGACGTGGTTACCAAGTGACGGTAAAATGTTTATTAACTTTTGTTCCATTTATCCGAGTTGTGATGAACTTTGAACTTTTCTCATTTTATAGACTGTATTTGAAGGGTCCCGGTAAAAATGTTCAGTGTTTCTGAGAGCGGGGTGTGGGTGAGTGTAACAGGCTCAGGGCTGGATGCGGGAAGTTCTCTGACAGTCTCTCTCTCTCTCTCTCTGATGGGGAGAGTTGATTGACAGCTGGAGGCTGTTGGCGGTTTGATTAATGCAGGAAGTTCCCTCCGAACCGTGTTATGATTGACAGCTGCAAACCACTTGTTTGTCTCAGGACACAAACCAGTTCTGTTATAATTGCCAAGCTTAAACGAACAGTTCAGCGTTAGTAAATTGAGAATTTAACTTGTTGCAGAATACCTTTATGCAGCTGTGATGGACGAGTGGGCAAGGCGCTGGAATTCAAATTCAAAGGGATTTCCCCGCGTAGATTCGATCCCTGCTCGCAGCGGATTTTCACGCAATGCTTCATATAGTTTGTTTCTTTAGAATCATAGAACGAAACTATTCGGCCCATCGTGTCTGTGCCGGCCGAAGAAGAACGATACGAATACCAGCATCCGCTCCCCTTTTGAAGCTGTTAGACATTTCGGTGCCGGTTTTAAGGAAACTGAAGTATTGGCTAGAAAGCTGCACTGATTACCTGCTAACTGAGCTGAGCCTGAGTAAGAGTATTATTTCAATAAAGGAACTAATAAACTAACTGTTCAGGAAGGAATGCTGGGAGGCTTGACCAAATTCCGAAAGTGTTCTGCAGACTGTCACACAGAACAGAACATGGAACATATAAGATTCTGAAGGGGATTGACAGGGTAGATGCTGAATGACTGTTTCCACTGTCTGGAGAGTCTAGAACTAGGGGGTATAGTCTCAGGGTAAGGAGTCGGCCATTTAAGACTGAGATGAGGACGGATTTCTTCACTCAGAGGGTTGTGAATCTTTGGAATTCTCTACCCAAAGCGCTGTGGATGCTGAGTCGTTGAGTATATTCAAGGCTGAGATCGATAGATTTTTGGATTCTAGGGGAATCAAGGAATATGGAGATCAGGCGGGAAAGTGGAGTTGAGGTCGGAGATCAGCCATGATCTTGTTGAATGCCGGAGCAGGCTCGAGGGGCCGTATGGCCTACTCTTGCTACTAATTATTTTGTTCTTAAGTTCTTATGGGCAAAGCAATTCTAATAAAAATGTTCTGCAATACTTTGGATTGCTGCAAAACCTCAGACCTGAGGAGAGCACATCGACCTGTAACGTTAACCCTTTGTTTCTCTCTCCACAGATGTTCCCGGACCTGCGGAGTATTTCCAGTATTTTCTGAATAAATCCATTTTCAGCGTCTGCAGTATCTTGCCTTATGTTCTGTTGTGCTTCCCGTTGTATGAACAAAACGCGACAAAGTAATTGCGGGCTCTCGAAAGTTGAATTTTCTGAAACGTGTGCATTGGTGGTTCAGGGGCAGAATTATCGCTTTCTACGCGGGAGACCCGGGTTCGAATCCCGGCCAATGCAAAGCTCCAAGTTTTACGAATTTATTTCTGTAAATGTTTTAAATTTAACAAGTTCCCTGAAACGCTGTACAAAAAAGATTGTCTGGTGGCCATTCAGACCATCTTATCTTGATCTGTTTCGCTTGTCTATTTGCCTGTGAATCCCGATGCTGCACATGTTGGCCAGATTGGGATTATGTTAATCAGAAAACAGGTTATAGAGTCATAACGGCACAGAAGGAGGACATTCAGCCCATCGAGTCCATGCCGGCTCTCTGCAGAGCAATCCAGTCAGTCCCATTCCCGTGCTCTATCCCCCTGGCCCTGCAAGTTTATTTACCTGAAGTGTCTATCCACTCTCACCTTGAAAACAGGAAGTGTCTCCGCTTCCACCACTTCCGTCGACAGCGAATTCCAGGTCATCACCACTCGCTGCGTAAAAATAATTTTCTTCACAACCCCCCTGTATCTCTTGCCAAAACATAAATATGTGTCCCCTAATCCTTGTACCATCAACTAGTGGGAACAGCCTTTCCCCGCATAGCCTATCGAACCCCGTCATAATCTTGTACACCTCTATCAAATCGCCCCTCAACCTCCTTCGCTCTAATGAAAACAAATCCTGCTTCTGCAACCTGTCCTTGTAGCTAAGATCCCCCATCCCCGGAACCATTCTGGTAAATCTCCTCTGCACCCTCTCAAGTGCCTTCACATCCTTCCTGAAGTGTGGTGACCAGAACTGGAGGCAATACTCCAGTTTTTGCCTAACCAGCGCTTTGTAAAGTTTCAGGATAACTTCTCTAATAATACACTCAGTACCTCTATTTATGAAGCCTAAGATACCATATGCTTTGTTAAACAATCCCTCAATATATCCTGCCATTATCGGGGAACTAGGCACATTAACTCCCAGGTCCCTCTGTCCCTGGACACTCTTTAAAACGTTGCCATTAAGTGTATATTGCCTCTCCTAATTCCTTCTGCCAAAATTCATTACCTCACACTTCTCTGTATTAAATTCAATCTGCTACTTGTCTGTCCATTGTGCTAGCCTGTCTATTTCCTGTTGCAGTCAATTGGTATCATCATCACTGTTTGCGACACCCCAAAGTTTGGTGCCATCGGCAAATTTTGAAATTCTACTCTGTATTCCAATATCCAGGTCATTTATATATATTAAAAAATCAGTGGCCCCAGCAATGACCCTTGGGGAACACCACTGTCTACCATCCTCCAGTCTGAAAAACAGCCATTTACCACAACTCGCTGTTTTCTGTCCTTAAGCCAATTCCTTATCCAAGCTACCACTGACCCACCAAGTCCATAAGCCTCAATTTTGTTAACCAGCCTTCTATGTGGTACTTTGTGAAACGCCTTCCGAAAATCCATGTAGACAGCAGCCATTGCACTCCTTCATCGATCCACTCTGTTAATTCATCAAAAAATTCAATTAGATTAGTCAAACACGATCTGCCTTTTAAAAATCCGTGTTGACTCTTCTTAATTAGCTTAAACCTCTCCAAGTGCCCGTTAATTTTTTCCTTTATTATTGCTTCTAAAAGTTTACCCACCACTGATGTTAAACTGACCGGCCTGTAGTTACTAGGATTGTCCTTAGAACCTTTCTTGAACAATTGTATCACATTTGCAACTTTCCAATCCTCAGGCACCTCTCCTGCATCTGGGGAAGGTTGGAAGATTATGCAATCAAAATTACACGATCTCCTCCCACAATACCCTCAGCAACCTGGGATGCAAGCCATATAGACCAGGCGACTTGTCCACTCTAAGCATACCTAGCCTATCTAGTACATCCTATCTATCAATTTTCACCCCGTCCATTGCTTCTACCTTTTCCAGTTCTACCGATATTTTGTCAGCATCCATCTCCTTAGTAAACACCGATACAAAGTACTCATTGAGGATTCTAGCCTTGCCCTGCGCTTCTAAGCATATATCACGTTCTTTGTCTCTAATAGGCCCCACGCCGACTCTTACTAGTCGCTTACTCTTTACATGCCGGCAGAGAATTTTTCTGTTCCCTTTTATGTTAACCGCCATTCTACTCTCTTATTCTCTCTTTGCCAAACTTATTTTCATCTTCACATCCCCTCTCAACTTATTGTATTTGGTTTGGGTCGCTCTTGAAGAATTCACTGACATGCATCATACACCCTCTTTTTATGTTTCATCATCTTCTCTATCTCCCTTGTCATCCAAGGAGCCCTTGCTTTGGATCAGTTACCCTTCCATCTTGTTGGAATGTACCTAGCCTATACTTGGAACATCTCCTCCTTAAAGATCACCCATTGTTCCGTTACAGATTCTCCTGTCAGTCTTTGGTTCTATTTTACCCTGGCTAGATCCTTTCACATTCCATTGAATTTAGCCCTATTGCAGTTTAGTAGTTCCACTGTAGATTGCTCCTTGCTCCTCTCCATTGTTAATCTAAATCTTATGATACGATGAACACTCGTACCCAAGTTTTCTCCTACAGACAGTTGGTTGACCTGACCCACCTCATTTCCCAGCACCAGGTCCAACAATGCCTCCTTCCTAGTTGGGCCAAGAACATATTGGTCAAGGAAATTCTCCTGAACTCATTTCAGAAATTCCTCCCCTTCCTTTCCCTTTACCCTAGCATTATCCCAATCGATATTTGGATAAATAAACTCCAACAATATCACCACTCTGTAGTTCTTGCATATCTCTGCGATTTCCCTGCAGATATGATCCGCTACCTCCCTCTCACTATTTGGAAGGCCGATAGAATACCACCAATAGTGTGATCATACCCTTTTAGCTCCTCAACTCTAAACACATTGATTCTGTCCTTGTACCCTCAAGAACATCCTCCCTTTCCAACACTACAAGTTCGGTTGTCGGTTTTCTGGTGACCTGGAAGATGAAGGTCCCACTTGCTTAATGAAGCAAGACAAGATACATTAAGCACATCGACACTCTTAACGAAAGCGGACCCGATACAGTCAGCGTCAGTCAGTGCTCGCGTGGCCTGATGGATGCGCTGCTTGGCTCAGGTGTTGATCGTGTTGTTTATCTGAAGATTGCAATTTCGAGTTCTACCGTGGGCGTTCTACACGTCAAATGAGATCGTCTCCTACATGGTCATAGCTGATTTACACCCGACTGTTTCAAAATAGTCCCTGACTTAACCGGAAATAAGTAAATTGGATTCACCGACTGAAGCTGACTGTTCATTTACACATTGTCGATCTGGGCGATCTCGCTGGACTTTCACCAGAGAGTTAGATTATGAGTAGATATTACATAAACTAAGCTCGTATTTCCTGGAATGTAGATGACTAAACTTTGATTAAGGTTTTTTGGGGTTTTGTAAGCAATTGGTTGGGTAAATAGAGAGAAACGTTGCCCGTTGGTTCGGGAGTCTAGGATAAGGGCACAGAACCTTAAAATTTGAGTCAGGCCATACAGGAGAGAAGTTAAGAAACATTTCTTCATATGAAGGCAATTATAATTGAACGAATATGGAATAGAGATTACGAATGGGAGCTACATTTTTCCCGCCCTCTCTTCCTTCTTGTCTCTGGCCTGTTTTAACTTTCTGTTCCCATCCACACAGTTTACTGTTCCTCCGATATCAGTGTGATCTGCTAACTTGGATATGCAATACTTGATTCCTTCATCCAGGTTACTGATAATTATGGGGAGCACATTCCCGAGTGTTCACTGAAATCCCGTTGCTTAATATTGCGAAGCATCCTCTCCTGATTTGACCTAAACTGATGCGTTTTGCACATCTCGGGGCGGTCAGACACGCTTTTACTGTCTCTTACTGCTTGGGACCTTTAACGGGAAAAGGCCGCGAGTTAAACGATTATCAGCAAAAACCGAAGAAAGACAAATAAACAGAAAGGTGTGTTACTCCACCCCAGTGCAAAGGTGCAATTGATGTTATTCAAAATAATTTCTGCCTGACATTTTGTGTATATTTTTTGCTAAAGTGTGCATTTCAAATGTTACGAAAATCCTTAAAAGTAAGAAATAAACTTCCTATATCCCGTATGGAGATAGAACCACGCGACCTGGGTGTTATCAGCACGAAGCTGCAAACAACTGAGCGAATCGTCTTGAACGTATCGGGATTGCTCGAGCCCGATACTGGGCGATTGGCGTTTCAGGGGTGGTCGGCCATTAGGACTGAGAAAAGGAGGAGTTTCTTCAATCAAGGTGTTGTGAATCTTTGGAATTCCCTACCCCAAACGGCTGTGAATGCTGCGTCGTTGAGATTATTCAAGTCTGCGATAGATAGAGTTTTAGACTGTAGGAGAAACAAAGGTTCATAGAATCATAGAATCGTAGAAAGTTACAGCACGGAAGGAGGCCATTTCGGCCCACCGTGTCCGCGCCGACCAGCAAAGAGCTATCCAGCCTAATCCCACTTCCCAGCTCTTGGTCCGTAGCCCTGCAGGTTACAGCATCCCAAGTGCATATCCAAGTACTTTTTAAATGTGGTTAGGGTTCCTGCCTCTACCATCCTTTCAGGCAGTGAGTTCCAGGCCCCCACAACCCTGTGGGTGATGAAATTTCCCCTCAAATCCCCTCTAAACCTTCCCCCAATTACATTAAATCTGCGCCCCCTGTTTTTTGACCCCTCTGCTAAGAGAAAGAGGTCCTTTCTATCCACTTTATCTATGCCCCTCAACATTTTATACACCGCAATAAGGTCTCCCCTCAGCCACCTCTGTTCCAAGGAAAACAGACCCAGCCTATCCAGTCAATCCTCATAACTAAGATTCTCTACTCACGGCAACATCCTTGTAAATCTCCTCTGTACCCTCTCTAGGGCAATCACATCTTTCCTGTAATGTGGTGACCAGAACTGCACGCAGTACTCTAGCTGAGGCCTAACTAGTGTTTTATACAGTTGAAGCATACCCCACCCCCCTGCTCTTGTATTCTATGCCACTGCTAATAAAGGCAAGCATTCCATATGCCTTCTTAACCTTATCTATTTGGCCTGCTACCTTCAGGGATCTGTGGACATACACTACAAGGTCCCTTTATTCCTCTCCACTACTCAGCGTCCTACCATTTACTGTGTATTCCGTTTCCTTGTTAGCCCTCCCCAAGTGCATTACCTCACATTTCTCCGGATTGAATTTAATTTGCCACTGTTCTGCCCACCGGACCAATTTTTTGATATCTTCCTGCAGTCTACAGCTTCCTTATTCAGTATCAACCACACTAGAAACAGCCTTCCAGTCACAAAATCACCCATCAACCATTACCCTCTGCTTCCTGCCTCTGAGACAGTTTTGAATCCAACTTGACACTGTGCCCTGGATCCCATGGGCTTTTAACTTCGTGACCAGTCTGCCATGTGGAACCTTATCAAAAGCCTTGCTAAAGTCCATATACACTACATCAAACGCACTACGCTCATCTACCCTCCTTGTTACCTCCTCAAAAATGCAATCAAATCTGTCAGAAACGACCTTCCCTTAACAAATCCGTGATGACTATCCTTGATTAATCCGTGACTTTCTAAATGAAGATTTATCCTGTCCTTCAGAATTCTTTCCAATAATTTTCCCACCACCGAGGTTCGGCTGACTGGCCTGTAATTACTCGGTCTATCCTTCTCTCCCTTTTTAAACAAGGGGATCGGTCCGGAAAGTGGAGTTGATGTTGAATATCAGCCATGATCTTATTGAATGGCCGAGCAGACTCGAGGGGCCGTATGGTCTACTCCTGCTTCAAATTCTTATGTTCATCAATCCCGAGTTTCGGCAGGTTTTATGTCATTTTGCGTCTCTTTATTTGCTCCGATTCTCGAACTGCGCGATTTACACTGAAGTTCATTATCCGCCACTGAAGAGTTAGATTGCAACAGAGAAACATCAAGGATGGAAAATATGTATACTGTCTGTAGTTAGGGTTTATTTCTCTGTCTCCTTCTGCCTGTTTCTCTGGTTTTTGTTACTCTCGGTGCCGGGTGAACATCTGATTTGATGCATTTGCCCTAAACTGATTTCTTCTGCACATCTCGGGGCGATCAGACACGTTCTGTCTGTCTGTTACTGCTCGCGACCATTAACAGGAAAAGGCCGCGAGTTTATCAGCAAACGAGGAAAGACAAATAAACGGAAAGATGTGCTTCTCCGCCCCAGTGCAAAATTGCAATGGATATGATACAAAATAATTTCCCCCCGACAGTTTGTGTGGATTTTGTTTTTGTAAAGTCTGGATGTTGAATATTACGAAAAACCGTAAAAGTCAGAACAAGCTTCTTATATAGAATCAAACCGACGACTTTCGTCACATCAGCCACAAGATTTAACCAACCATCCGTAAAAGGCGTCTCTGTCGGAGGTGCGAGCCCTAGGCTGGGCGGTTTGTGTTTCACTTCTCACACTGGGTGACAGAGTTATTGCACGAGATCCGCAGCAAACTGGTTAAGACGCATCTATAGGAGGGAGATCAGTGCGGACCGCCGCCTGGGCTCTCGGATTGCGAGAGATCGGGAACGGTAGCGTCGTGGTAATGTCACTGGGCTAATAATCCAGTCGGCCTGGACATATGATGCAGAGACGTGAGTTCAAATCCTAGCAGTGCAGCTGGGGAATTTAACTACAGTTAATTAAATAAATCTGGAATTTAAAAGGAAATGCTATGATCAGTAATGGTTTCCACAGGATTACATGATTGCCGTAACAAACCCATCTGGTTCACTAATGTCCCTTAGGGAAGGAAATCTGCCATCCTTACCTGGTCTGGTCTAAATGTGACCAATAGCAAAGTGGTTGACTAAACTACCCTCAGTTGTAACAAACCTCTACGAAACAAACTAATAAGAATTAAACCCCGCATCGACCTCGGTACGGACACGACAACACCCAGCCGAGTCGACCTGCAAATTCCTACTCTCCAACATCTGGAGACTTGTGTCAAAAGTGGGAAAAGTGCCCCACAGGCTAGTCAACCAACAGCCTGAAATATTCATACTCACAAAATCATACCTTTCAACAAGCTCCTCCATCACCGTCCTGTCCCACCAGGGGTGGCGGCACAGAGTTATACATTCGGGAAGGAGTGGCCCTCGGGAGTCCTCAACATTGACTACGGGCCTCATGGCTTCAGGTCCAGCATGGGCAAGGAAACCTGCTCCTGCTGATTACCACTTACAGCACTCCCTCAGCTGATGAATGCGTACTCCTCCATGTTGAACACCACATGGGAGAAGCACTGAGAGTAGGAAGGGCACAGAATTTACTCTGGGTGGGGGACTTCGATGTCCATCACCAACTGTGGCTCGGTAGCTCTCTCCCCATAGCCCTGTATCAATCCCAAGCTAATCCTTCTGCCCCACTCTCTCAATATAGATCTGTATCAATCTCAAACTAATCCCACTGCCCCGCTCTTTCCCCATAGCCTTGTATCAATCTCAAACTAATCCCACTGCCCCGTTCTTTCCCCATAGCCCTGTATCAATCCCCAAACTAATCCCACTGCCCCGCTCTCTCCCCATAGCCCTGTATCAATCTCAAACTAATCCCACTGCACCGCTCTCTCCCCATAGACCTGTATCAATCCCAAACTAATCCCACTGCCCCGCTCTCTCCCCATAGGCCTGTACCAATCCCAAACTAATCCCACTCCCTGCGCTCCCCATAGCCCTGGAGCAATCGTAAACTAATCCCACTGCCCCGCTCTTTCCCCAAAGCCCTGTATCAATCCCAAACTAATCCCATTCCCTGCGCTCCCCATAGCCCTGGATCAATCGTAAACTAATCCCACTGCCCCGCTCTCTCCCCATAGCCCTGTATCAATCACAAACTAATCCCACTGCCCCGCTTGCTCCCCATAGCCCTGTATCAATCATAAACAAAACCCACTGCCCAACTCTCTCCCCATAGCCCTGTATCAATCTCAAACTAATCCCACTGCCCCGCTCTCTCCCCAGACCCCTGTATCAATCCCAAACTAATCCCACTGACCCGCTCTCTCCCCAGAGCCCTGTATCAATCCCCAAACTAATCCCACTGCCCCTCTCTCCCCATAGCCCTGTATCAATCTCAAACTAATCCCACTGCCCTACTCTCTCCCCATAGCCCTGTCCCAATCCCCAAACTAATCCCATTGACCTACTCTCTCCCCATAGCCCTGTATCAATCCCAAACGAATCCCACTGCCCTACTCTCTCCCCATAGCCCTGTATCAATCCCTAAATTAACCCACTGCCCTGCTCTCCCATTAGCCCTGCATCAATCCCAAACCAATCCCACTGACCCAAACTCTCCCCATAGCCCTGTATCAATCACAAACAAATCCCACTGCCCCACACTCTCCCCATAGCCCTGTATCAACCCCAAACCAATCCCACTGACCCAAACTCTCCCCATAGCCCTGTATCAGTCACAAACAAACCCCACTCTCCCCATAGCCCTGTATCAATCTCAAACTAGTCCCTCTGCATTACTCTCCACCCATAATCCTGTACCAATCCCAAACTAATCCCAATGCACTGCTCTCCACCCATCGCCCTGTATCAATCCCAAACTATTCCCACTGCCCCGCTCTCTCCCCATAGCCTTGTATCAATCTCAAACAATTCCCAATGCCCCACTCTCCACCATAGCCCTGTATCAATCCCAAACTAATCCCAATTCCCCAATCTACACCCATAGCCCTGTATCAATCCCCAAACTAATCCCCCTGACCTGCTCTCTCCCAATCGCCCTGTATCAATCCCAAACTAATCCCACTGCCCTGCTCTCCCCCATAGCCCTGTATCAATCCCAAACTAACCCCACTGCCCCGCACTCTCCCATTGCCCTGAATCAATCCCCAAACTAAAAACAGTGGAAGCAGGACTAAAAACAGTGGAAGCCCTAGAGAAGTATAGAAAGTGCAGGGGGGTATTTAAAAAAGAAATTAGGAGAGCGAAGCGGGGGCATGAAATTAAACAATGGTGGGCAAAATAAAGGAAAATCGCAAGGTGTTTTATACGTATATTAAGGGCAAGAGGATAACCAGGGAAAGAGTAGGGCCCATTAGGGACCAAAGTGGCAATCTGTGAGTAGAGCCGGAAGATGGAGGTGAGGTTTTAAATGAATATTTTGCATCTGTGTTCACTATGGAGAAGGGTGATGTAGGCATATAAATCAGGCAGGGGGATTGTGATATACTTGAACAAATTAGTATTGAGAGGGAGGAGGTACTAGCGGTTTTAGCGGGCTTCAAGGTGGATAAATGCCCAGGCCCTGATGGGATGTATCCAAGGCTGCTGTGTGAGGCAAGGGAGGAGATTGCAGGGGCTCTGACACAAATTTTCAGAACCTCTCTAGCCACAGGGGAGGTGCCAGAGGACTGGAGAACAGCTAACGTAGTACCATTGTTCAAGAAGGGTAGTAGGGTAAACCAGGGAATTACAGTCCAGTGAGCCTAACATCAGTGGAAGGGAAAATATTGGAAAAAATTCTGAGGGACAGAATTAGTCTCCACTTGGCGAGGCAAGGATTAATCAGGGATAGTCAGCATGGCTTTGTCAGGGGGAGATCGTGTCTGAACAATTTGATTGAATTTTTTGAGGGGGTGACTAGGTGTGTGGAGAGGGTAGTTCAGTTGATGTAGTCTACATGGACTTCAGTAAGGCTTTTGACAAAGTCCCATATGGGAGACTGGTCAAGAAGGTAAGTGCCCATGGGATCCAGGCCAATTTGGCACATTGGATCCAAAATTTGCTTAGTGGCAGGCGGCAGAGGGTGATGGTCGAAGGTTGTTTTTATGTCTGGAAGCCTGTGTCTAGTGGTGTCCCGCAGGGGTCGGTGCTGGGTCCTTTGCTGTTTGTAGTGTACATTAATGATTTAGATATGAATGTACCAGGTATGATCAGTAAGTTCTCAGATGACACGAAAATTGGTGGAGTGGTAAATAGCGAGGAGGGAAGCCTCAGGCTACAGGACGATATAGACGGGATGGTTAGATGGGCAGAACAGTGGCAAATGGAATTTAACCCTGAAAAGTGTGAGGTGATGCATTTTGGCAGGACAAACAAGGCAAGGGAATACACAATGAATGGTAGGATCCTCGGAAGGACAGAGGATCAGAGGGACCTTGGTGTGCATGTACATAGATCCCTGAAGGCAGCAGGACAGGTAGATAAGGTGGTTAAAAAGGCATATGGGATACTTGCCTTCATTAGCCGAGGCATAGAATATAAGACCAGGGAGGTTATGATGGAGCTGTACAAAACGCTAGTTAGCCCACAGCTTGAATACTGTGTGCAGTTCTGGTCACCACATTATAGGAAGGATGTGATTGCATTGGAGAGGGTGCAGAGGAGATTCAACAGGATGTTACCTGGGCTGGAGCGCTTCAGCTATTAAGAGAGACTGGACAGGCTGGGGTTGTTTTCCTTAGAACAGAGAAGGCTGAGGGGGGACCTGATTGAGGTGTACAAAATTATGAGGGGCATAGATAGGGTCGATAGAAAGGAACCTTACCCCTTAGTAGAGGGGTCAATAACCAGGGGGCATAGTTTCAAGGTAAGGTGCAGGAGGTTTAGAGGGGATTTGAGGAAAATCTTTTTCACCTAGAGGGTGGTTGGAATCTGGAACTCACTGCCTGAAAGGGTGGTAGAGGCAGGAACCATCACAACATTCATGAAACATTTAGATGAGCACTTGAAACGCCATAGTTAAAGCACATGGGATTGTGGGTAAGGTACTGACTTGGATAGAGAACTGGTTGGCAGACAGGTAGCAAAGAGTTGGAATCAACGGGTCTTTTTCCGAGAGGCAGGCAGTGACTAGTGGGGTACCACAGGGATCGGTGCTAGGACCCCAGCTATTCACAATATATATTAATGATCCAGACGAGGGAACTAGATGTAATATCTCTAAGTTTGCAGACGACACAAAGCTGGGTGGGCGTGTGTGCTGTGAGGAGGATACAGAGAAACTCCAGTATGATTTGGACAGGTTGGGTGATTGGGCAGATGCATGGCAGATGCAGTATAATGTGGATAAATGCGAGGTTATCCACTTTGGTGGCAAAAACAGGAAGACCGATTATTATCTGAACGGGAATAGATTGGGAAAAGGGGCAGTGCAACGAGATCTGGGAGTCCTTGTGCACCAGTCGCTGATGGTAAGCATGCAGGTGCAGCAGACGGTTAAGAAGGCAAATGGTATGTTGGTCTTCATAGCGAGAGGATTCAAGTACAGGAGCATGGATATCTTGCTGCAGTAGTACAGGGCCTTGGTGAGACCACACCTTGAGTATTGTGTGCAGTTTTGGTCGCCTTATCTGAGGAAGGATGTTCTTGCCATGGAGGGAGTGCAGCGAAGATTTACCAGACTGATACCTGGGATGGCAGGAATGACGTATGAAGAGAGATTGGGTCGATTAGGCTTATATTCGCTCGAGTTTAGAAGAATGAGAGGGGATCTCATTGAAACTTATAAAATTCTAACAGGACTAGACAGACTAGATGCAGGAAGGATGTTCCCGATGGCGGGGGAGTCCAGAACCAGGGGTCACAGTCTAAAGATAAGGGGTAAGCCATTTAGGACTGAGATGAGGAGGAATTTCTTCACCCAGAGAGTGGTGAGCCTGTGGAATTCTCTGCCACAGAAGGCAGTTGAGGCCAATAAATAGGGTGAAGAAATTCCTCCTCATCTAAGTCCTAAATTGCTTTCACCTTATCCTTAGACTGTGACCCCTGGTTCTGGACTCCCCCGCCATCGGGAACATCCTTCCTGCATCTAGTCTGTCTAGTCCTGTTAGAATTTTATAAGTTTCAATGAGATCCCCTCTCATTCTTCTAAACTCGAGCGAATATAAGCCTAATCGACCCAATCTCCATTCATACGTCATTCCTGCCATCCCAGGTTTCAGTCTGGTAAATCTTCGCTGCACTCCCTCCATGGCAAGAACTTCCTTCCTCAGATAAGGCGACCAAAACTGCACACAATATTCTAGGTGTGGTCTCACCAAGGCCTTTTACAACTGCAGCAAGACATCCTTGCTCCTGTACTCGGGTCCTCTCGCTATGAAGGCCAACATACCATTTGCCTTCTTAACCGCCTGCTGCACCTGCATGCTTACCATCAGCGACTGGTGCACAAGGACTCCCAGATCTCGTTGCACTTCCCGTTTTTCCCAATCTATTCCCATTCAGTTAATAATCTGTCTTCCTGTTTTTGTCACCAAATTGGATAACCTCGCATTTATCCACATTATACTGCATCTGCCATGCATCTGCCCAATCACCCAACCTGTCCAAATCATACTGGAGTTTCTCTGTATCCTCCTCACAGCACACACGCCCACCCAGCTTTGTGTCGTCTGCAAACTTAGAGATATTACATCTAGTTCCCTCATCTAGATCATTAATATATATTGTGAATAGCTTGGGTCCTAGCACCGATCCCTGTGGTACCCCACTAGTCACTACCTGCCACTCGGAAAAAGACCCGTTGATTCCAACTCTTTGCTTCCTGTCTGCCAACCAGTTCTATCCAAATCAGTACCTTACCCCCAATCCCATGTGCTTTAACTATGGCGTTTCAAGAGCTCATCTAAATGCTTCTTGAATGTTGTGAGGGTTCCTGCCTCTACCACCCTTTCAGGCAGTGAGTTCCAGATTCCAACCACCCTCTAGGTGAAAAAGATTTTCCTCAAATCCCCTCTAAACCTCCTGCCCCTTACCTTGAAACTATGCCCCCTGGTTATTGACCCCTCTACTAAGGGGAAAAGTTCCTTTCTATCTACCCTATCTATGCCCCTCATAATTTTGTACACCTCAATCAGGTCACCCCTCAGCCTTCTCTGCTCTAAGGAAAACAACCCCAGCCTGTCCAGTCTCTCTTCATAACTGAAACACTCCAGCCCAGGTAACATCCTGTTGAATCTCCTGTGCACCCTCTCCAATGCAATCACATCCTTCCTATAATGTGGTGACCAGAACTGCACACAGTATTCCAGCTGTGGCCTAACTAGCGTTTTGTACAGCTCCATCATAACCTCCCTGCTCTTATATTCTATGCCTCGGCTAATGAAGGCAAGTATCCCATATGCCTTTTTAACTACCTTATCTACCTGTCCTGCTGCCTTCAGGGATCTATGTACATGCACACCAAGGTCCCTCTGATCCTCTGTCCTTCCTAGGATCCTACCATTCATTGTGTATTCCCTTGCCTTGTTTGTCCTGCCAAAATGCATCACCTCACACTTTTCAGGGTTAAATTCCATTTGCCACTGTTCTGCCCATCTAACAATCCCGTCTATATCGTCCTGTAGCCTGAGGCTTCCCTCCTCGCTATTTACCACTCCACCAATGTTCGTGTCATCTGAGAACTTGCTGATCATACCTGCAACATTCATATCTAAATCAGTAATGTACACTACAAACAGCAAAGGACCCACCACCGATCCCTGCGGGACACCACTGGACACAGGCTTCCAGTCATAAAAACAACCTTCGACCATCACCCTCTGCCTCCTGCCACTAAGCCAATTTTGGATACAATGTGCCAAATTGGCCTGGATCCCATGGGCACTTACCTTCTTGACCAGTCTCCCATGTGGGACTTTGTCAAAAGCCTTACTGAAGTCCATGTAGACTACATCAACTGCACTACCCTCTCCACACACCTAGTCACCCTCTCAAAAAATTCAATCAAATTGTTCAGACACGATCTCCCCCTGACAAAGCCATGCTGACTTTCCCTGATTAATCCTTGCCTCGCCAAGTGGAGACTAATTCTGTCCCTCAGAATTTTTTCCAATAATTTCCCTACCACTGATGTTAGGCTCACTGGCCTGTAATTCCCTGGTTTACCCTACTACCCTTCTTGAACAATGGTACTACGTTAGCTGTTCTCCAGTCCTCTGGCACCTCCCCTGTGGCTAGAGAGGTTCTGAAAATTTGTGTCAGAGCCCCTGCAATCTCCTCCCTTGCCTCACACAGCAGCCTTGGATACATCCCATCAGGGCCTGGGGATTTATCCAACTTGAAGCCCGCTAAAACCGCTAGTACCTCCTCCCTCTCAGTACTAATTTGTTCAAGTATATCACAATCCCCCTGCCTGATTTATATGCCTACATCACCCTTCTCCATAGTGAACACAGACGCAAAATATTCATTTAAAACCTCACCTACATCTTCTGGCTCTACTCACAGATTGCCACTTTGGTCCCTAATGGGCCTTACTCTTTCCCTGGTTATCCTCTTGCCATTAATATACTTATAAAACACCTTGCGATTTTCCTTTATTTTGCCCACCAGTGTTTTTTTTCATGCCCCCTCTTCGCTCTCCTAATTTCTTTTTTAAGTATCCCCTGCACTTTCTATACTTCTCTAGGGTATCCACTGTTTTTAGTCCTGCTTCCACTGTTTTTAGTTTGGGGATTGATTCAGGGCTTTGGGAGAGTGCGGGGCAGTGGGGTTAGTTTGGGATTGATACAGGGCTTTGGGAGAGTGCGGGGCAGTGGGGTTAGTTTGGGATTGATACAGGGCTATGGGGGAGAGCAGGACAGTGGGATTAGTTTGGGATTGTTACAGAGCGATGGGGAGAGAGCAGGTCAGGGGGATTCGTTTGGGGATTGATACAGGGCTATGGGGGGAGATTGGGGCATTGGGATTAGTTTGGAATTGATACAGGGCTATGGTGGAGAGTGGGGCATTGGGAATTGTTTGGGATTGATACAAGCCTATGGGGAGAGAGCGGGGCAGTGGGAATAGTTTGGGACTGATACAGGGCTAATGGGAGAGCAGGGCAGTGGGTTAATTTAGGGATTGATACAGGGCTATGGGGAGAGAGTGGGGCAGTGGGATTAGTTTGGGGATTGATACAGGGCTATGGGGAGAAAGTAGGGCAGTGGGATTAGTTTGAGATTGATACAGGGCTCTGGGGAGAGAGCGGGTCAGTGGGATTAGTTTGGGATTCATACAGGGCTCTGGGGAGAGAGCGGGTCAGTGGGATTAGTTTGGGATTGATACAGGGCTCTGGGGAGAGAGCGGGCAGTGGGATTAGTTTGGAGATTGATACAGGGCTATGGGCAGAGAGCAGGACAGTGGGATTTGTTTGTGATTGATACAGGGCTATGGGGAGAGAGTGGGGCAGTGGGATTAGTTTGGGATTGATACAGGGCTATGGGGATAGAGCGGGGCAGTGGGATTAGTTTACGATTGATCCAGGGCTATGGGGAGCGCAGGGAGTGGGATTAGTTTGGGATTGGTACAGGGCTATGGGGAGAGAGCAGTGCAGTGGGATTAGTTTGGGATTGAGACAGGGCTATGGGGAAAGAGCGGGACAGTGGGATTAGTTTGAGATTGATACAGGGCTATCGGGAGAGCAGGGCAGTGGGATTAGTTTGAGATTGATACAGGGCTATGGGGAAAGAGCGGGGCCGTGGGATTAGTTTGTGATTGATACAGGGCTATATTGAGAGAGTGGGGCAGAAGAATTAGTTTGGGATTGATACAGGGCTATGGGGAGAGAGCGGGGCAGTGGGATTAGTTTGGGGATTGATACAGGGCTATGGGGAAAGAACGGGGCAGTGGGATTAGTTTGAGATTGATACAGGGCTATGGGGAAAGAGCGGGGCAGTGGGATTAGTTTGGGATTGATACAGATCTATATTGAGAGAGTGGGGCAGTAGGATTAGTTTGGGATTGATACAGGGCTATGGGGAGAGAGCGGGGCATGAGTTAGTTTGGGGATTGATACAGGGCTATGGGGGAGAGAGCGGGGCAGTGGGATTAATTTGGAATTGATACAGGTCTACAGGAGAGCCCGGGGCAGTGGGATTAGTTTGGGATTGATACAGGGCTATGAGCGCGGGCAGTGAGATTAGTTTGGGATTGATACAGGGCTATGGGGAGAGAGCGGACAGTGGGATTAATTTGAGATTGATACAGGGCTATGGGGAGAGAGAGGGTCAGTGGGATTAGTTTGGGATTGATACAGATCTATATTGAGAGAGTGGGGCAGTAGGATTAGTTTGGGATTGATACAGGGCTATGGGGAGAGAGCGGGGCATGAGTTAGTTTGGGGATTGATACAGGGCTATGGGGGAGAGAGCGGGGCAGTGGGATTAATTTGGAATTGATACAGGTCTACAGGAGAGCCCGGGGCAGTGGGATTAGTTTGGGATTGATACAGGGCTATGAGCGCGGGCAGTGAGATTAGTTTGGGATTGATACAGGGCTATGGGGAGAGAGCGGACAGTGGGATTAATTTGAGATTGATACAGGGCTATGGGGAGAGAGAGGGTCAGTGGGACTAGTTGCTGATTGATACAGGGCTATGGGGAGAGAGAGGGTCAGTAGGATTAGTTTGGGATTGATGCAGGGCAATGGGGAGAGAGCGGGGCAGTGGGATTAGTTCGCGATTGATACAGGGCAATGGGGAGAGAGCGGGGCAGTGGGATTAGTTTAGGATTGATACAGGGCTATGGAGAGTGAGAGGGTCAGTGGGATTAGTCTGGGATTGATACCGCGCTATGGGGAGAGAGCAGGCAGTGGGATTAGTTTGGGATTGATGCAGGGCTATGGGGAGAGAGAGGGTCAGTGGGACTTGTTTGGGGTTGATGCAGGGCAATGGGGAGAGAGCGGGGCAGTGGGATTAGTTCGCGATTGATACAGGGCTATGAGGAGAAAGGGAGGCAGCGGGATCTAGCGGCCAGGAGGGCTCACTGTAGCCTGGAGTCTGGGCCTTACCTGCTCTGTGTGTGTGTGTGTGGGGCTCTAGTCCAGGGATGGAGCCTGGGCCTTTCCTGATCTGTGTGTGTCACTAGAAATTCGTGGTGTCCTTTGTCCGTGACTTACCAAAAGGTAGCAAGCGATCTCAGTGGAACTTCCAAGAAATACTGTCAAAGTTTCGACTTCCGAGTAAGACTCTTGAAACATAAAGTATCGTCAAAGACAGGCTTTATTATTTACTTGCTTGCAAGGAGAATGCACCACAGTCAATGGCTACGATGACACTCTGAAAAATCACAGAAAATGGAACATCCTTATACACTGAAAATACAAGCTTTCCATATCACATGACATGTTGTTTAAGGTAAGCTAAGTTAAAAGTTAAAAAAAATAGAAATGCCTTACGATGAGACTAGCTAATCTGTACAGTCATGGAGTCTGTCTATCTGTTCTTCTTCTCCCAACAAGGCCAAGGCTACTGGCTGTTTACTTCACTAGTCCTTGGTTATCTCAAGTTGATTAGAAGAAGCTCCTTTTTTTCTGTACTAGCAGACTATGAAAACAGCATAGTCTGCAAAGTTTAAATTCATCTTCATGAGAAGTCATAAACAACTTTATCTTTTCCCAAACAAGTCAGAGTCGGCCATTTTGTATCACTCTTTCTGTGTCTTGGAAGCCATTTTGTCCAAGTAAAAAATACACTTCCACATTCCCCCCTTTTTGTCCTTCTAGGACAAAATAGCTCAATTTACCCCTTTCGGTCTTTCCTGGCCAGGGATTCCAACTTCTTTTCTGTTTTAACCATCCTCGGGATTATACCTGTATTGATGGCTGACCTTATTTAAGATCGCCTCTCCTTTCTGTCTATCCTTAGGGTTGGGCATGTAATTCTTTCAATTCTAATTTGTCCAGTTTTAATTTTGGCCACTGTAACTGGCAGCATCTTGGTCATCTAATCCTTAAAAATTTATCTTACTCAATCGCCTTAGCTCTTCCCTTAGGGGACTGTTCTTCTCTTCTTCATTTACTTCCCTCTCTAGCATCATACTTCCTCCAGGTATAACTGCCTTACCTAGCCTATTACAACAGCATTTAATCATTGTGACAAACAGAATTACTGCTACCACTACTACTAGTCCATGCAATAATATTTGTCCCATTGATTCCAGCCATCCTCCCAGTATCCAGTCAAACCATCCTTGGCTCTTTGGATTCTTATACTGACTCACTGCATCTCTTATGTGTTTAACTATGTTAGTTATATTTTCTGAACTGTCTGGGATATAGGTACAACATTCACTCCCTATCAAAGCACAAGATGCTCCTTTATTTGCCAACAGATAATCTAATGCCATTCGATTCTGCAATGTCATTACTCTTATAGCTACCATTTCAGCACTCATTTCGGACAATCCTTCCTCAGTTTCATTTGCCACTTTTTCTATCAGATCTGCTAGCTCGGTTACTTCTCCCATTAACTTCCCTATTCCGTATGGGGCTATTAATACTCCAAAGACTCTTTCATAAGTTGCTATCTCTCTTTTACTTCTTTGGAATTCATGATGTTCTCCTATCTCGTCTAAAATGTGGATATAAGGTACTACATAACCCAAATAGCAGGACCCTGTCCATTTATGTGGCAACCATGGATAAGCCTTGTTCCGCATATAAAATAGGTGAAATTATAGGCCGTCAAGTTACCCTCTCCTCTCATCCATATTCGGATAGGGTCACCTGTCCAGTGGGACCTACTGGTTTTATTATTTACTTTAGTCCAGTCAAACTGAAAAAATCCCTGCTCAAGCAGGCCAGGAATTGGTGGTTGCCACATGACTGTTTGATTACAGGAACTCTCTCTGACTTTCTTTTCATCCTGCATCCTGCTTACTGCAGCCTGCTTTTTAAAACATAATGCCCCTTGTGGTCTACTGACTCCTGAGGTATTAGTTAATACAAGAAACGGGGGTGTTCGAGTATGATTATAATTGGGCTGAGCATGCTCGTAAGACATGTACAAGAAAGTGTTAACGTGTAATTCTCGTTTCTTTCAGGATCCTTCCCCACCTCTTTGGCACGTCATGCGTATCAGTCCGATTAGTATGCAAAATATAAGTAACAGCTTCATTGTGTAAGTCCTTCAAAATTTAATTTTGCGACTCCATTTTTTTTGTCTATTATCCCCCACCCTGTGTTGTTTTGCATTTTATGATTCCCTTATCACTTCTATTTGTCTTTTGATGCTTGATATTCGACCTTGCTGGCATTTCTGCTATCTATTCCTGGCTGCATGTTGCCAGTTTCTGTTCTAAGAATTAAAACCCATCTTTGAATCTAACAGCTATTTCTTACAATTCCCTTCTTTGAGAAGGAAATAACCCTTATTGACTTCTCACAATCGGCTCTTGACTAATCTAGCTAGTTCTTATTGCTCTCTCAACTTGGGCATTAGTTAGTAGGGAGTCTTTAAGATTTCTCCATTCTAATAGTCCATTCCGGTGTTCCAATTCTGCCCCGCCTGGGGTATCCTCTGTTTCTTCTATCTTCCTGATGTTACCCCACCTGGGGTCTCCTCTACATTGCTTCAGATCTTCTCTTTCGGTGTGCTCAATTTTTTTGTTAGTGCTGGTTAGTCATGGGCATGAGTACCCAATTGGCTTGTGTATCTTACTACATAGGTTACATATATCAAATACATTATCATTACAAGTTGGAGAACTACCAGAGCGTGTGAAATAATACAAATCTAAGGGTGTGCTGATGTATTAAGCCCAATATCCCACCAGTGTGAGTTGTCCCCTATGCTGTCAATTTCAATATCTATTCTCGTGTTGTCTTCCTTCATAACATAAAAATGCTTTAGGGAGGAGTTCAGTCACATCATGAGCTCACTGATAACCTTAGACAGCAGGGGAATGTCGTATCCGAATTGTGCCACATAATTGTGCAGCTCATACTTAAGTACCTGGGCCCAGAAATTCGTCCAAATACGGGAGAGTACGCACTGTGTACTCACCCATATTCGTTCCCGAAGTGCCGGTTTCCTGCATGCACTGCGCATGCGCGGGAAACCGGCACTTCCGATATTGCGAAGGGGGCGGTTCCTAAGTGAACTGCGTGCGCACTACAGGTTGTGTGCACGCAGCACACTTAGTTTTTTTTTCAGGTTTGAACGCGCAGGTAAGTGTTGAAGATTTTACACATGAAGAAAGGATGCGTAAGACCCCCTTTTAACAAGGTAAGTAGTTAATTAAGTATTATTTTAAAAAAAATTAACAGGTTTATCTTTTTTAGAGACTTTAAAGAAAGGTAAGTTTATTTTTATAACTTTTAAAAAGAATTTAAATTTTTTCAAAAATTTAAATTTTTGTTTAAAGTGGTTAATTTATTTAACTATAGTTATTTTATTAATGTGATGGTTTTTTTTAAATTTAATTGAGGTTTAGCTGTTCTTTTGGGGGCAAGTTGTATTCATAGTTTTGACAGCTCTTCCTGTCAAAACTATGAATGAAAGATGGTGTCCTGCCATTGGCTCTCCATGGCCCACGTGATCCCAGTGGTCGCATCGAACTAACTGCGCCTCTGGGACACGCACACACTGCGCGCCGGCACCAGGGAGAGGCCCAGAAACTGAAGTTCGTGTGGGCCAAAACCATAAAGGCAGGCGCGGAGTGCAATATCGCGGGGGATCCTTACCCCCGCGGCAACCATCGAATTCCAATTTCTGGGCCCTCATTTACTGTCAGTTTCACTTGAGCATAGGTTTCGATATTATGTAAAACGTGTTGGTTGATGGGACAGGTCCTGTTAGACCCGTAAAGCATGGTAGTTGCGGTAGTAGTGACACAGGAGGCACCACCAAAATCACCTCATACTGGATTCGCACTGGTTTTTTCCACGCTCTGTTACCTACAAAACACAATTATTACAGTCACAGTTAAATTCAGTCTTACAATCATTTCAAGCAACATTACAGTTTAACATCTAATCAACAAATCATGGACTTAAAAGATTCTCCAGATCTCTTTTACTCATATCCATCTTGTGGATAATTCTTACTAAACATGATTTCTCCTTAGCCCTCAATTGTCCCAATCCAGATTCCAGGTAACTCTCCACTTCAATTTCAATTTCCAATCCCTCTAACAGGTACCAGTTTGTTTAACTCTATTCTGTTTCATTAATTAGATAGTTTCTCGATGGAGTATGTGTCAATGCTTTAAAAGTTCTCTCGCTCTCCTGAACCACATTAACCATTTCATGTCTTGCTGTTGTCAAGTAACTGAGCATGTCTGAGACCCGTTCTTCAGTGCAGATTCACCATACATTTCCAGATGGTAATTGCTTCATACGTAACAAATCACATTTGCAAACTCATACCGGTATCTCCACATCATGCCACATGTGCCTTTCTCGGGCTTTCAGGTATCTTATCAAAAGATTGTCTTTGTTCATCTTCCTCTGCATGGTCCCGATATCTTGGATAGTGGCCAGGCTATCAAATTCAGTTTTCTTAAAAGTTCATTATAGGCAGGGACACAAATGTCTCCAAGAGAAAGCTATCAATTTATTATTCTTAGCTACACTTTCCTGACTTTCACCAGAAAGTTTTTAAAATTCCCATTCAGCAGTGTAATTCTCCTGTTTCAATCTTACACCTTCAATCACTCCCCTTTAATTACCATTCATATCTCATTCATGAGCCCTGGAGAAACTTTACTGTCTAGTACAATATTTAAGATTTTAAACATAGATTGAACATTCTCACTTGGTCCAAGTTATTAACACTTTTTATTTATCATTATTTTAGAGGATCTTTTATTTTCCCAAAAGTAACCCAATATATATATAGTGCCTGAGTCCATTTTGTTATTACAACATTATCCCAAAATCCAAACAGCAGTATTGTTGAACTGACAGGTTTTGTCAATGTTCAATTTCATTTCTATCAATTTATCTTATCAATTCCAATTTCAGAAACAAGTGATTCCCAGGCTAGGTGGCTTACACAGTGTTTTAACATTAGAGACAGAAGTGCTGCAATTAGTTTACAAGGTAACTTCCATATAACAAAAGAAAGAAGAAAATCCATTGTGACTCTGCTTAGAGCCCAAGGGGTTAATTTATCAAATCATAATTTTCCTTCTGGGAAATGTAAAATTAAAATTAAGAAACTTAAATTTAATAATGTCCAATATCTTTAAATGTCATACTAAAGTTGTTGCTCGGTGAACTTAAACAGCTGTCAGTGGAAAGGGTTAACTCCTTTGCAGGTTTTTAAGAAGGTGGAGCGAAACATTGTCAGGCGCAAGTAATTGTGTCACTTCACGTAAATTAAAAACATTTTTTTCTCCCGATCGAAAAAGACAGTTGTGTTTTCACACTTTAACTGAACACAAACAGAACAGATAAAACAAAACAAACTAGTACATGCTTGTAGAAAACCATAAATCACATCATATTTCTTATAACTGGAGAAAAATTCGTTTTTCACACTTAAGCAAATCAAATCAAACTGCTTTGGAAGATTTCACCATAGCAACCGCGACTCCAAGGTTAAATCTTAGACCGAAACTTAATCTTTTGTTAAACAAACTTTTTGTTGTTCTTCTCAGTTTTACACACCAGCTTAACTTAAATTGTAGTTCAAAGTTTTTTTTCAATTCTTGGGGCACAATCGATTGCAGCCACACATCGTGGCATTGCCTTCGCTACTGGATCCCTCTTTAACTAACCGTTGAATCGGCTCTGCTTTCCCTGCAAAGTCTGATATAAAATTCCTGCAGTAGTTAAATAGTCCCAACACTTTCCTCACTCCCCGGACAGTCTCTGGCCTTGGCATGTCTTTTATGGCTGCCTTTTGTTTCTGCAGGAGTGCCTTATACCCCTGGTTAATTTCATGTCCTAGATACTTTACTTTGGACAGTCCAACCTGTGCCTTTTTGGGTTCAATTTAAAGCCCGCTTTCTTAAGTGTAATGCTCCCATATGTCTTTTGGCATCCTCTGATGCAATCATTATGTCATCGACATATTGGAGTAGGGCACTCTGATACTTTGATAGGTCTAACTCGTCTAAGGCTTGACTTAGTACATGGTGGAATATATTTGGACTATTGTGGAACCCCTGCGGGACCCTGGTTCAGGAATACTGTCTATCCCTGACAGTAAAGGCGAATTTCCCTTGTGATTCCTCTGCCAATGGTATGGACCAGAACCCGTTCTTCATCCAAGGCTGTAAATATTTTAAAGTCTGGTTTCAGACCATTAAATATCTTATTCAATGTGGTCTACACAAATTTACACCAACCAGAATTTCACCGTGCGCAATAAAAGTCTGGTTTTAATAGGTTAATTAACCTCAATAACTCCAATTCAATCCAGATCAATTTTTTTTTCAATTAACCAGTATCACTTGGAAAAGAAAGAAACCATAGCCACATTAACAAAGAAACAATTACCCATGCCTTGTAAACATTCAAATTCATTTTCTTCCAGGCACATTGGCAACTGTGACTTCAAGGCTGAAGCTTATCTTTTGTAAAACAATTAACAAACTTAAAACAACACACGCTTGTCCATCATTCAAAACAAGTCTTCAAAAGGTTAAACAGCATTTAGCTCTCTGTACAAAAGAGTGGGTGGAGCTAAAACAAAAATGACAGACACCTTTTTAAAGACAGACTTTCAGACAAAAGAAATACTGCAACTCCTTAAACATTCACAGTCAGTAAAACTTTAACTCTTTAACACACACTTTAACACAAACTTAGATCCCAGCATTCCCTTTAAGATTCCTTTCACTCAACAAATCTTGTGTTTTATTTGTCTCGGCACAGACATTAATAACTTCCATGTCGGTAAAACTTTAAATTTCTCTCTTTTTTTCTTTTTACATAGGTGTCTCAGCAGCTTTCCTGGCTTTCCAAATCCCTTTTTTTTTTGTCTAAGCTGAGTTTTCAGATTGGTTAGCCTGCAAATTAGATCTTTTCCTTCTTTATCTTTGGTTTGTCGGACGGGGCAAATCAGTTAAAGATACTGGTGCGCCTGTATCAGCTAGCATTTCACACGATTGGCCCCCTAATAATACTGCAACATAGACTCGGTTATCCGAGCCTCCTGTGACTGGGGCCGCCTCCCGTCATTGACTCTTCCCCTTTGACTTGAGGTACTCCATAAAGTCCCTTCTATTCTCCAGACTGAGATAAGCGCCCTGTGTCTGGTCCATGTCTCATTTCTTCTGCCAGCAGTTGTGACTCTGGTGTCCCAGCTTACCACAATAGCAACATCCCCCTTTCTTTCCACTCCTGCAATCCTTCGCCATATCTCCCACTTTTCCACAAGTATAACAGCTCCCCTGAATCCTCTTGTACGGTTGCGATGCCCCCCCCTGCTGCTACCCCTTACTGATTGAATTTTTTCCCCAATTTATAGTAGGACCCCCAAACGCTGTTTCTACTGCGGTCTTAAAGGGTCCATATGCTGCCCATTGCACCGCCCGTCCGGCACTCGGAGGTACTACATCTGCCCATTCTCCATCCTGCATGCCTACAGCGGGGTTTATAGTTCTCCACTTGTCAGCTGGGCATCTTGCCCTGACTAACTGGTGGATGTCCCTACAATGTAAATCGTGGATGTCCCACATTCCCTCTAGATTTCTCCAGAACTCTGCGTTCTGGCTACGAGGTTTGAGGATTACCAAATCTTTGAGAATGGCTTGTTTCTCAAGAGGCGTGAAAGCCCGGTATTGATCTTGTGCTGCCCTCTGGTGGTGTAATACGGGTGCCATCGGTACTACCGGAACGTCCCCTTTAATCCCGATTGGGGCCAAGGCATACGGTGGGGGGCTTTCTTTATCCTCATCATCCCTGCTCCCTTTGTCTGTCTTTTCCATTCGTTCTAGTGTGCTTTCTAACTCGGCTATTTTCTTTTCTTGTCTATTTCTTCTATCTGTCAATTCAATCCGTTCTAGTGTGCTTTCTAACTCGGCTATTTTCTTTTCTTGTTCTTCCATCTTACTAGTTTGTGTCACTATTTTCTTTGTCAACATTATTAACTGATGTGTCAAAATTACTCCTGCCTTTCTAGTTTGCGTATGTTTTTCCTTCTCCCACCACTCCCGTTGCGCCAGGGTTTTTTCTAACGGATCCCACCCATCTTTCCTCATTTGATCAATCAAACCCTTTTGGTCCTCGGCGTAGAGCCGACTCATGGATCCTGGCGGGCCCCAATCGGATTCCGCGCCTTTCTCCATAATGTATTAATATCGTTACTAGCTTACCGCTCTCCGGCCCACCCAAGTAACTCGTTTTCAGAGGTCTGCCCCGACTTGAAACAATCTTGCTCACAGAGGTGAGTTTTGGGCAGCCACTTGGCCCCTTTCACATGTAGCCATTAATACATTATCACAACACGTCATACAATCCAACAGATCCCGCAACGCAACACATCAGAGAGGTCTTACAGATTCTTTGTCTGTCTCGGATTTCAAACTAACTCTGGCCGTCACGTGGGGCCCAAGCGCCCTCTTAATTTCGGCTCAGCACGGGTCCTCGAGACATTTACAGTCCGAAATAACACATCAGGCTTCAAATATCTTAACTACTATTAATACGTTTGGTTAACCTTATTATTTCAATATTACAAACACCTTATGCGCTACCTAGGTTTTAATAAACTGTTTCTTACCCGTCACAGACACCAGATTCGTTGGATACTGCGTCACCGTCACACCGCCCTGCCAAGTGACCCAATTTCTGGGTGGTCAAAAATTTGACTACTCGCCCCGTTCACTGGTACAGGCGGTCTTGCAGCTCCGAAGTATCCTGCCGACTACGCCAATTGTGAGGGAGAAATTATTTCACTTCAGTCTGTGTTGATAGGTGAAAGAAAAAAGATTATTTAATATTCAGAGATCTCTGGGAGTAGCGTCACAGACCTTACCCGGCCTGCTGACTACAGCTTCTCGACCTCCCGTTGTCAATTACAACCTTTTATTTAAGAATTGTCCAATCACATAGTTACAAAATATCACATGATTACAATTATGTCAATTCAAACTAAACAATTATGTCAATTCAAACTAAACCAGTTAATTCGTTATATTTCTTATCTTTGTCAGCTACAAACTAAAAGCAATTCAATGATGTATGTATGCTGCTATGTTTGCTTGAGTACTGGTGTTATATCTCATTCTCACACTTGTCCATTGTATTCTGGCCTTGAGTGCGGCTAAGTTCCCAACTCTCACCCATGCTTATCTATCCACCTGGGTTCTTAATCTATTTCATACAGAAACGAGAAATTATTTATTTTAATTTAACATGAGTTCAAATTAACCCCTTCACTCCCCTTCACCAACTACAAGATGCACTGCAGCAACTCGCCAAGGCTTCTTCGGCAGCATCTCCCAAACCCATGACCTCTTCCACCTAGAAGGACAAGGGCAGCAGGCGCATGGGAACACCACCACCTCCAAGTTCCCCTCCAAGTCACACACCATCCTGAATTAGAAGAATATCGCAGCTCCATCATCGTCACTGGGTCAAAATTCTGGAACTCCTTCCCGAACAGCAGTGTTTTTTGCATTCGTTTGTGGGATGTGGGCGTGGCTGGCTAGGCCAGCATTTATTGCCCATCCCTAGTTGCCCTTGAGAAGGTGGTGGTGAGCCGCCTTCTTGAACCGCTGCAGTCTGTGTGGTGAAGTGCTGCTCGGGAGGGAGTTCCAGGATTTTGACCCAACGACGATGAAAGATTGGCGATATACTTCTAAGTCAGGATGGTGTGTGACTCGGAGGGGAACTTGGAGGTGGTGGTGTTCCCATGCGCCTGCTGCCCTTGTCCTTCTAGGTGGAAGAGCTCGCGGGTTTGGGAGGTGCTGCCGAAGAAGCCTTGGCGAGTTGATGCAGTGCATCTTGTAGATGTGGGAGTACCTTCACCACACGGACTGCAGCGGTTCAAGAAGGTGGCTCACCACCACCTTCTCAAGGGCAACTAAGGATGGGCAATAAATGCTGGCCTTGTCAGCGACATCCACATCCCATAAGCGAATAAAAAAAAAATTGGCTGTAAAGTGCTTTGGGATATCCGGTGGTCGTGAAAGGCACTATATAAATGCCTGTCTCTTTTTTTACTATTGCGAAGAAGAGCTGGGGAGAGTTATCCCCGGTGTCCTGGGGCCAATATTAATCCCTCCAACAACATCACTACAACAGATGATCTGGTCATTATCACATTGGCATCTTGCTGTGCGCAAATGGGCTTCTGCGTTTCCTGCATTACAACACTTCAAAAACAAAGCACTTCATTGGCTGTGAAGCACTTTGGGACGTGCCGGAGGAGGTGAAATGCGCTGTAGAAATGCAAACGTCTTTCAATGAAGGGAGATGTGTGACCCATCTGCTCACAGCAAGCTCCCCTCCCAAACTGGGCTGGAGGCAGGCTGAACCAAGATCAAAGTGTGATATGGAGACCAGAACTGCGCACAGTGCTCCAAGTGTGATATGGAGACCAGAACTGTGCAGAGTGCTCCAAGTGTGATATGGAGACCAGAACTGTGCACAGTACTCCAAGTGTGATATGGAGACCAGAACTGTGCACAGTGCTCCAAGTGTGATATGGAGACCAGAACTGTGCACAGTGCTCCAAGTGCGATATGGAAAGCAGAACTTTGCACAGTGCTCCAAGTGTGATATGGAGACCAGAAATGTGCACAGTGCTCCACTGGAAACCAAAACTGTGCACAGTACTCCAAGTGCGGTTTAACCAAGGTTCAGTATGTGTGCATTTTGACAGTGAGAATTTGTTTAAAGTGGAGAGGATGATGATATGGAGCGCATTTATTCATTGCCCACAGACCATTCAGATTGTAATCTGCCAGATTGAAAAGTTTAAAGTTGGAGGAAATAGTTTCTCTTTGTCACGTGGATTACAGTAAAACTGCTGAGAGACTAATTTCTTGCAGACTGCACCTGATTGTGAAGACAAGTTGGTTTATTACTGAAATCCTTGCGTTGTAGTAAAGATGGAGTGGCTGTTTCACATTCTGTTCCTGACGTCCTGTGAGTACCGCAACGCTGACTTCAATTCCCCAAACCCTTTGTCCTCTCCTGCTACATATCTTCCTGATCAATAACTTTCTTTCCTACCTGTCAGTCGTGGCTCAGTGAGTCTCAGTCTCTCTCTCTCTCGCCTCTGAGTCAGACGGTCGTGGGTTCCAGATTCAACACTCCAGAGACTCGAGCCCCATAATCCCAGGCTGACAATCCCTGGTTGCCCAGTACTGAGGGAGCGCTGCACTGTCGGAGGGGCAGTACTGAGGGAGCACTGCACTGTCAGAGGGGCAGTACTGAGGGAGCGCTGCACTGTCGGAGGGGCAGTACTGAGGGAGCACTGCACTGTCGGAGGGGCAGTACTGAGGGAGCGCTGCACTGTCGGAGGGGCAGTACTGAGGGAGTGCTGCACTGTCGGAGGATCAGTACTGAGGGAGCGCTGCACTGTCGGAGAGGCAGTACTGAGAGAGCGCTGCACTGTCGGAGGGGCAGTACTGAGGGAGCACTGCACTGTCAGAGGGGCAGTACTGCGGGAGCGCTGCACTGTCGGAGGGCCAGTACTGAGGGAGCGCCGCACTGTCGGAGGGGCAGTACTGAGGGAGCGCCGCACTGTCGGTGGGGCAGTACTGAGGGAGATGTGCACTGCCGGAGGGTCAGAAGTGAGGGAGCTCTGCACTGTCGGAGGGGCAGTACTGAGCGAGCGCCTCACTGTCGGAGGGGCAGTACTGAAGGAGCGCTGCACTGTCGGAGGGGCAGTACTGAGGGAGTGCCGCACTGTCGGAGGGGTAGTACTGAGGGAGCGCTGCACTGTCGGAGGGCCAGTACTGTGGGAGCGCCGCACTGTCGGAGGGGCAGTACTGAGGGAGCTGTGCACTGCCGGAGGGTCAGATGTAAGGGAGCTCTGCACTGTCGGAGGGGCAGTACTGAGGGAGCGCTGCACTGTCGGAGGGGCAGTACTGAGGGAACGCTGCACTTTCGGAGGGGCAGTACTGAGGGAGTGCGACTCTGTCGGAGGCGCAGTACTGAGGGAGTGTGGCACTGTTGTAGGGTCAGTCCTGAGGGAGTGTTGCACTGTCGGAGGAGCAGTGCTGAGGGAGCGCTGCACTGTTGGACGGGTGGTACTGAGGGAGCGCTACACTGTTGGAGGGGAAATACTGAAGGAACGCTGCATTGTCGGAGGGGCAATACCGAGGGAGCGCTCCACTGTTGGATGAGACATTAAACTTAGGCCCCATCTGCCCTCTCAGGTAGACCTAAAAGAAGCCACGGCCACTATTGGAAGAATAGCAGAGTGGAGTTCTCCCCGGTGTCCTGTGGCCCAATACTTATCCCTCGACCAACATCACTTAAAAATAAAACAGATGCCATGGGGGAGAAATTCAGTATTGCCCCATTTGGGGCGCAATTATCGGCCGGGCGCAAAGATTAGTGCCTGGTGCTAATTATCGCCTCCGACTGCAAACTTGGCTTTTATCGCCCCTGGAGGTGATTGGAGCGCTAAATCAGGCGCTTCACACCTGTCTTAAGGCGCAAAGGCCGAGGAGCGAGGCGCTACCTCAGAGCGCTGGCGAAGCTCATGTGATGTCAGTCAGCAATGGAACACAGACACAATGGCGCCAGCCAGTTCTTAAAGGGGAGGGACGATCTTGCTCTCCATCCACATCCTGCTCATTGCAGCCTTGAATCTCGGCCTGGAGATACCTGTACATCAAATCTGCTGGAAAGAACAATGGAAAGGCCCAGGGAAAGAGCTCAGGGTGCAGCCCCCATAGTCTCTTCTAAATCGAGACAAGGAAGCGCAAATCAAAATGAACCTGCAAAGTGCTGCTCAGTACCCAAAACTCCTTCACACAGCGTTGAATCTCTCCAGAAGTCTCTCTCTCTCTCTCTTAGAATGCGTGGTTCAAAAATGTCACCAACATAAAAAGGCAGGAAGCGGTCGCCTTTAAATAGCGCTCCCCTAGTCCCTTCCTGACTGCAAAACGCTCCCCTCAACCTGTCATTGCTAGCGGCAGGCAGTAAGGCAGGGGGCGCCACTCAATATCCGCTCCGGGGCGATACCGGGGCATTGCGCACTCGACTGACGTCACGATCTGCCGGCGCAGGAGATCGTGGCGGTGGTGTTTAGCGCTGCCGCAAAATGTCGTTAATTTCGTGAACGGCGCAAACATCGCCGTGCCCGGGCGCTAGACGCTTTGCGCCCCATTAGCGCCCTCTTAAGGCACTAACAGGAGGCGCAAACCAACCAAATTTTTCCCCCATGATCTAGTCCTTTATCACATTGCTGTTTGTGGGAGCTTGCTGTGCGAAAATTGGCCCCCGCGTTTCCTACATCACAACAGTGACCACACTTCAAAAGTACTTCATTGGTGTGAAGCGCTTTGGGACATCCTGAGGTCGAAAAGGAGCGGTATAAATTGGAGTTCTGTCTTTCTGATTGGCAGGTAGGAGTCTGGTCAGTTTACCAGTGAATGGCGAGGGTCCAAACTGTGAGAGTATGAACAAAAGCTCAGTGTTGAACATGGAACAAAATTCTGCCGCCTATTTTTTTATGTGGAGCGAGGCGTCCGATGACTTGCCGATAAAATTCCTGGAGAAAGAGCTGGGGAGTGTCCCGGTGTTTAGGTCTATCTGGGAACAAGCCACCGCCACTTGGAAACAGAAGAATCTGACAGTGCCTGGTGGTCTCCGAGAGGAGCATGTCATCGCCATGACCGCCTACACCATTGGTGGAAATTTGTACAGTACCTTGAATGATGGGGTTCGAAGCTATGGCGGTGACCTCAAGAAATACAATGACTGCTTTGAACGGAAGAGCATTCACTACCTTCTATCTGTCGCCCTGGACGTGTAGAGAAACAATTCCATTGGGCTGGTGTATCGGGGGACATGGAGTAATATCTCTGGGACTCTGGGAACAGAGATGAGGTTTGGAATATTTGCCTCCACTTCCCACAATAAGAAGGTGGCTAAGGAGTTTGGGAACGGCACTGTCTTTGATATAAAGACGTCGTACAGTGTCGACCTCCGAAACTTCACGGTCAACGTGACACAAGAGGAGGTCTTGATCCCACCTTACGAGACATTCAAAATCACAGAGTCCTCAGAAGGGAACAGATACACCCTCGTCTCGACAGGCAAACAGGGAGCGGAGGTGTGGCTGCAGTCAGATGGGTCTGTTCTCATGATCGTTCAGCCCACCCTTAGCTCGTGGGTCTGGTTCCTGATTGCTGTGGGGATCTCAGGCATTCTGGGGGTTGGTGCAGGGTCCACAAGGAAATACTATAAAAATTCCTCCAGAATCCCACCTCCCCAACCCCAAAACCTCTCACCCCTCAAACCCTCACCCACTCCACCCACTCACTCCTCTAACACCTCAGCCCTTCTAAAACCTCACCCCTCTAACCCCTCACCCCTCACCCCTCACCCCTCTAACCCCTCACCCCTCTAACCCCTCACCCCTCTAACCCCTCACCCCTCACCCCTCACCCCTCTAAACCCTCACCCCCTCTAACCCCTCACCCCTCTATTCCATCACCCCTCAGCCCCTCTAACCCCTCACACCTCAATCCCTCTAACCACTCACTCCTATAACCCGTCACCTCCTCTAACCCCTCACCCCTCTAACCCCTCACCCCTATAACCCGTCAGCCCCTCTAACCCCTTACCCCTCTAACTCCTTACCCTCTCTAACCCCTCACCCTCTCTAACCCCTCACCCCCTCACCCCTCTAACCCCTCTAACCCCTCACCCCCTCTAACCCCTTACCCCTCTAACCCCTCACCCTCTCTAACCCCTCACCCCTCACCCCCTCTACCCCCTCACTCCTCTAACCCCTCACCCCTCACCCCCTCTAACCCCTCTCCCCTCACCCCCTCTAACCCCTTATCCCTCTAACCCCTCACCCCTCACCCCCTCTAACCTGTCACCCCTCAACCCCTCTAACCCCTCACCCCTCACCCCCTCTAACCCCTCACCCCTATAACCCGTCACCCCCTCTAACCCCTCACCCCTCTAAGCCCTCACCCCTCTAACAGCTCAGCCCTCTAACCCATCAATCCTCACTCCTCTAACCCCTCACCCCCTCTAACCCCTCACCCCTCACCCCCTCTAACCCCTCACCCCCTCTAACCCCTCACCCCTCTAACCCATCACCCCTAACTCCTCTAACCCCTCACCCCTCTAACCCCGCACCCCTCACCCCCTCTAACCCCTCACCCCTCTAACCCATCACCCCTCACTCATCTAACCCCTCACCCCTCAACCCCTCAAACTCCTCACCCCTCTAACCCTTCTAAGCCCCTCTAGCCTCTCATCCCGTTAACCCCTCACCCCCTCTAACCCCTCACCCTCTCTAATCTCGCATCCCCTCTAACCCCGTCCCCCCTCTAACCCCTCCCCCTCTAACCCCTCCCCCCTCTAACCCCTCCCCCCTCTAACCCCTCACCCCTCTAACCCCTCACCCCCTCTAACCGCTCACCCCTCTATCCCTCTAAACCCTCACTCGCTCACACCCCCAATCCTCCCCACCTCCCCACACCTCGCACCCCCAACCTTCAACCCCTCCCACCTAAGCCCCCACCTCTTCAACCCCTCTCCCTCACACACCTCCCCCAAATCTCCCACCCAACACCTCACGCCCACAATCCTCACACCTCTCAACTCCCTCTCCCCACCTCATCAACCTCAAATCCTCACAACACTCTAACCCGCCACCAATCACACCCTCAATCCACCCCGCCTCCCCCACCCCTCACGTCCCCAATCCCAAACACACCCCATGGATACCTCCCTGCCTCATGCCTATGTGAATGGATGGAGAGGCTGATGGCCTCCTCCTGTTCCAGTGTAACAGGCTCGAGGGGCTGAATGGCCTCCTCCTGTTCCTGTGTAACAGGCTCGAGGGGCTGAATGTCCTCCTCCTGTTCCTGTGTAACAGGCTCGAGGGGGGCTGAATGTCCTCCTCCTGTTCCTGTTTAACAGGCTCGAGGGGAGCTGAATGGACTCCTGCTGTTCCTGCGTAACAGGCTCGAGGGGACTGAATGACCTCCTCCTGTTCCTGTGTAACAGGCTCGAGGGGCTGATGGGCCTGCTCCTGTTCCTGCGTAATGGCTCGAGGTGCTGAATGGCCTCCTCCTGTTCCTGTGTAACATGCTCGAGGTGCTGAATGGCCTGCTCCTGTTCCTGTGTAACAGGCTCGAGGGGGGCTGAATGGCCTCCTCCTGTTCCTGTGTAACAGGCTCGAGGAGCTGAATGTCCTCCTCCTGTTCCTGTGTAACAGGCTCGAGGGGGGCTGAATGTCCTCCGCTTGTTGCTGTGTAACAGGCTCGAGGGGGGCTGAATGGCCTCCTCCTGTTCCTGTGTAACAGGCTCGAGGGGACTGAATGGCCTCCTCCTGTTCCTATGTAACAGGCTCGAGGGGCTGATGGGCCTCCTCCTGTTCCTGTGTAACAGGCTCGAGGGGGGTTGAATGGCCTCCTCCTGTTCCTGTGTAACAGGCTCGAGGGGACTGAATGGCCTCCTCCTGTTCCTGTGTAACAGGCTCGAGGGGCTGAATGGCCTCCTCCTGTTCCTGTGTAAATGGTTCGAGGGGTTGAATGGCCTCCTCCTGTTCTTGTGTAACAGGCTCGAGGGGCTGAATGCCCTTCTCCTGTTCCTGTGTAACAGGATCGAGTGTCTGGTCTCCTCCTGTTCCTGTGTAACAGGCTCGAGGGGTTGAATGGCCTCCTCCTGTTCCTGTGTAACAGACTCGAGGGGGGCTGAATGGCCTCCTCCTGTTCCTTTGTAACAGGCTCGAGGGGCTGAATGGCCTCCTCCTGGTCCGGTGTAACACGCTCGAGGGGCTGAATGACCTCCTCCTGTTCCTGTTTAACAGGCTCGAGGGGAGCTGAATGGACTCCTGCTGTTCCTGTGTAACAGGCTCGAGGGGACTGAATGACCTCCTCCTGTTCCTGTGTAACAGGCTCGAGGGGCTGATGGGCCTGCTCCTGTTCCTGCGTAATGGCTCGAGGTGCTGAATGGCCTCCTCCTGTTCCTGTGTAACATGCTCGAGGTGCTGAATGGCCTGCTCCTGTTCCTGTGTAACAGGCTCGAGGGGGGCTGAATGGCCTCCTCCTGTTCCTGTGTAACAGGCTCGAGGAGCTGAATGTCCTCCTCCTGTTCCTGTGTAACAGGCTCGAGGGGGGCTGAATGTCCTCCGCTTGTTGCTGTGTAACAGGCTCGAGGGGGGCTGAATAGCCTCCTCCTGTTCCTGTGTAACAGGCTCGAGGGGACTGAATGGCCTCCTCCTGTTCCTATGTAACAGGCTCGAGGGGCTGATGGGCCTCCTCCTGTTCCTGTGTAACAGGCTCGAGGGGGGCTGAATGGCCTCCTCCTGTTCCTGTGTAACAGGCTCGAGGGGACTGAATGGCCTCCTCCTGTTCCTGTGTAACAGGCTCGAGGGGCTGAATGGCCTCCTCCTGTTCCTGTGTAAATGGTTCGAGGGGTTGAATGGCCTCCTCCTGTTCTTGTGTAACAGGCTCGAGGGGCTGAATGCCCTTCTCCTGTTCCTGTGTAACAGGATCGAGTGTCTGGTCTCCTCCTGTTCCTGTGTAACAGGCTCGAGGGGTTGAATGGCCTCCTCCTGTTCCTGTGTAACAGACTCGAGGGGGGCTGAATGGCCTCCTCCTGTTCCTATGTAACAGGCTCGAGGGGCTGAATGGCCTCCTCCTGGTCCGGTGTAACACGCTCGAGGGGCTGAATGACCTCCTCCTGTTCCTGTGTAACAGGCTCGAGGGGCTGAATGGCCTCCTCCTGTTCCCGTGTAACAGGGTCGAGGGGCTGAATGGCCTCCTCCTGTTCCTGTGTCGCTGTATATAACTTTTCACACTGTGAAGATTGTAAGATTGTCGATGCTTTGGATGTTTAATGAAAAATACTGGTATAAAGCATTGTCTGGAAAATTTCCAAACCCTTTGCCTGTCTTATTGCCTTATTCAGTGGAGCAATATTTCAATAAACGTTCTCTCTCAACACTCCAACTATCTCACCTGATCATCAACAACAACAACAACTTGAATCTATATAGCGCCTTTAACATAGTAAACCATCCCAAGGCGCTTCACAGGAGAATTATAAGAGAAAAAATTGACACTGAGCCACATAAGGAGAAATCAGGGCAGGTGACCAAAAGCTTGTTCAAAGAGGTAGGTTTTAAGGAGCGTCTTAAAGGAGGAGAGAGAGGCTGAGAGGCTTAGGCAGGGAATTCCAGAGCTTAGGGCCCAGGCAGCTGAAGGCACGGCCACCAATGATGGAGCGATTATACTCAGGGATTCTCAAGAAGCCAGAATTGTAGGAGCGCAGATATCTCGGGGGGTTGTAGGGCTGGAAGAGGTTACGGCGATAGGGAGGGTTGTAGGGCTGTAGGAGGTTACAGAGGTAGGGAGGATTGTAGGACTGGAGGATGTTACAGAGATAGGGAGGGTTGTAGGGCTGGAGGGCATTAGAGATAGGGAGGGTTGTAGGGCTGGAGGAGGTTACAGAGACAGGGAGGGATGTAGGGGTGGAGGAGGTTACAGTGATAGGGAGGGTTGTAGGGGTGGAGGAGGTTACAGAGATAGTGAGGGTTGTAGGGGTGGAGGAGGTTACAGAGATAGTGAGGGTTGTAGGGCTGGAGGAGGTTACAGAGATAGGGCGGGTTCTAGGGGCTGGAGGAGGTTACAGAGATAGGGAGGGGTGTAGAGCTGGAGGAGGTTACAGAAATAGGGAGGGGTGTAGAGCTGGAGGAGGTTACAACGATACAGAGGGTTGTAGGGCTGGAGGAGGTTACAGAGATAGGGGGGGTTGCGGGGCTGGACGAGGTTACAGAGATAGGGAGGGTTGTAGGGGTGGAGGAGGTTACAGAGATAGGGAGGGTTGTAGGGCTGGAGGAGGTTACAGAGATAGGGAGTGTTGTAGGCCTGGAGGAGATTACAGAGATAGGGAGGGTTGCAGGGGCTGGAGGAGGTTACAGAGAGAGGGAGGGTTGTAGGGGCTGGAGGAGGTTGCAGACATAGGGAGGGTTGTAGGGGCTGGAGGAGGTTACAGAGATAGGGAGTGTTATAGGGGTGGCGGAGGTTACAGAGATAGGGAGGGTTGTAGGGTTGAAGGAGGTTACAGAGATAGGGAGAGTTGATGGGGTGGAGGAGGTTGCAGAGATAGGGAGATTTGTAGGGGTGGAGGAGGTTGCAGAGATAGGGAGGGTTGTAGGGCTGGAGGAGGTTACAGAGATAGGGAGGGATGTAGGGGTGGAGGAGGTTACAGAGATAGGGAGAGTTGTAGGGGTGGAGGAGGTTGCAGAGATAGGGAGGGTTGTAGGGCTGGAGGAGGTTACAGAGATAGGGAGGGATGTAGGGGTGGAGGAGGTTACAGAGATAGGGAGGGGCAAAGCCATGGCAGGATTTGAAAACAAGGGTGAGAGTTTGAAAATCGCGGCGTTGCCAGAGCGGGAGGCGATGTAGGCCAGTGAGCACAGGTGCGAGTTAGAACATGGGGCGAGCAGCGTTTTGGGCGAGCTAAAGTTTACGGATGGTGGTCGGTGGGAGTCCGGCCTGGAGTGCCTTGGAATGGTCGAGTCAGGAGGTTATAAAAGGATGGATGAGGGTTTCAGCAGCAGATGAGCTGAGGCAGGGTCGGAGTCGGGTGATGTAATGGAGATGGAAGTAGGCGGTCTTGGTGATGGAGCGGGATATGGGGTCGGAAGCACACCCCAGGATCCAATAGGACACCAAGGTTGTGGGCAGTGATTCTTTTAGCTGGGAACCAGTCATGGGTTTCCTTGTAGCGTGTATCACCTGCAGACCAGTTGCCATGGCTGGTGTAAAATATGGGCGTGGAAGTTCCAGTAATAATACGCTTGCGGCTTTTCAAGAGAAACCGGTTCCAGCATTCAGCTCTTGTCTCACAAACCTCTGCAGGTGTATTTTCTTGTGCGTGGTGAAGGGTGGGGTGAGATTCCAATGGAATGAGTAAAGTCTCCATTGTAGGCAGTCTCGTTTCCTGTAGTCCTGAGGCCATCTTCGGCACTGAGTGCACTGCGCATGCACTGACGCCAATCTCAGTGACCAGACGTGGTGCGCCAAGTCAACATATTCCTCTTCCGCCGTCTCATTCTCCACCGAAGTTATTCTGAGAGCAGCAAATTGTCAGGTCTGTAAGTTGCTGAACATCTTAAAGGTGACGCAAGTTCTAGTTGCTCGATATTTTTTTTTGATGGGTTCGCAGGGCAGGCTGAGGCCGGGCAATGACTGTGTTAAATTAATGCTTTGCTCCGTAGCAAGATTCATTTCTTTTTGCTAGGTTTCGGGCGGGGGAGGGAGAAACACGCCTTTGATAGTTCAGCCGGTTAAAAGCTGGTTGTTAAAAGTGGTTAAAAAAGCAAACGGGATCCTGGGCTTCATAAATAGAGAGGTCGCACAACACCAGGTTATAGTCCAACAGTTTTATTTGAAATCACAAGCTTTCGGAGCTATCGATCGCCCCTTCCTCAGGTGAAGTAAAGAAATACAGACTCGACAAAGCTTATATAGATAGAGAACAATGCATGTGTACCTTACAATTGCAGACAACTAAATTAAATCATCCTGACTATCTGCCGAGGTGTGATAAAGTTAATCAGGTCATAAATAGAGGCATAGAGTAAAAAAGAAGGAAGTTATGATGAACTTTTATAGAACACTGGTTCGGCCTCTGCTGGAGAATTGTGGACAATTCTGGGCACTGTATTTCAGGAAAGGTGTACAGGCCTTAGAAAGGGTACAGAGGAGGGTTACCAGGATGGTACCAGGGATGAGGGACTTCATTTCTGAGGAGAGGTTGGAATAGTTAGGACTGTTCTCCTTCAAACGGAGAATGTTAAGAGTTGGCATAATAGAGGTTTTCAAGATGATCAGAGGTTTTGACAGAGCAGAACAAGAAAAATTATTGTGGGGCTGGAGGGGGAAACAGAGATAGGGAGGGTTGTAGGGCCTGGAGGAGGTTACAGCGATAGGGAGGAATGTAGGGCTGGAGGAGGTTACAGATATAGGAGGGTTGTAGGGGCTGGAGGAGGTTACAGAGATAGGGAGGGTTGTAGGGCTGGAGGAGGTTACAGATATAGGGAGGAGTGTAGGGCTGGAGGAGGTTACAGAGATAGGGAGGGTTGTAGGGGTGGAGGAGGTTGCAGAGATCGGGTGGGTTGGAGGGACTGGAGGAGGTTACAGAGATAGGGAGGGTTGTAGGGGCTGGACAAGGTTACAGAGATAGGGAGAGTTGTGGGGCTGGAGGAGGTTACAGAGATAGGGAGGGTTGTAGCGCTGGAGGAGGTTACAGAGATAGGGAGGGTTGTAGGGGTGGAGGAGGTTACAGAGATAGGGAGGGGCAAAGCCATGGCAGGATTTGAAAACAAGGGTGAGAGTTTGAAAATAGCGGCGTTGCCAGACCGGGAGGCAATGTAGACCAGCGAGCACAGGTGCGAGTTAGAATATGGGGCGAGCAGAGTTATGGACGAGCTAAAGTTTACGGAGGGTGGTAGGTGGGAGTCCGGCCAGGAGTGCCTTGGAATGGTCGAGTCAAGAGGTTACAAAAGGATGGATGAGGGTTTCAGCAGCAGATGAGCTGAGGCAGGGTCGGAGTCGGGTGATGTAACGGAGATGGAAGTAGGCGGTCTTGGTGCTGGAGCGGGATATGGGGTCGGAAGCACACCCCAGGGTACAATAGGACACCAAGTTGTGGGCAGTGAATCTTTTAGCTGGGAACCAGTCATGGGTTTCCTTGTAGCGTGTATCACCTGCAGACCAGTTGACATGGCTGGTGTAAAATATGGGCGTGGAAGTTCCAATAATAATACGCTTGCTGCTTTTCAAGAGAAACCAGTTCCAGCATTCAGCTCTTGTCTCACAAACCTCTGCAGGTGTATTTTCTTGTACGTGGTGAATCGTGGGGTGAGATTCCAATGGAATGAGTAAAGTCTCCATTGTAGGCAGTCTCGTTTCCTGTAGTCCTGAGGCCATCTTCGGCACTGAGTGCACTGCACATGCACTGACGCCAATCTCAGTGACCAGACGTGGTGCGCCAAGTCAACATATTCCTCTTCCGCCGTCTCATTCTCCACCGAAGTTATTCTGGGACCAGCTTTTTGTCAGGTCTGTAAGCTGCTGAACATTCTTAAAGGTGACGCAAGTTCTAGTTGCTCGCTATTTTTTTTGATGGGTTCGCAGGGTAGGCTGAGGCCGGGAATGACTGTGTTGAAATAATGCTCCTGTTCCGTAGCAGGATTAATTTGTTTGTGCTCAGTTTCGGACGGGGGAGGGAGTAACACGCCTTTGACTGTTCTCCTTCAAACGGAGAATTTTAAGAGTTGGCATAATAGAGGTTTTAAAGATGATCAGAGGTTTTGACAGAGTAGAACAAGAAAAATTATTGTGGGGCTGGAGGAGGTTACAGAGATAGGGAGGGTTGTAGGGCTGGAGGAGTTTACAGAGATAGGGAGGGTTGTAGGGGCTGGAGGAGGTTACAGAGATAGGGAGGGTTTTAGGGGCTGGAGGAGGTTATAGAGCTAGGGAGGGAAGTAGGGCTGGAGGAGGTTACAGAGATAGGGAGGGTTGTAGGGCTGGAGGAGGTTACAGAGATAGGGAGTGTTGCAGGGGCTGGAGGAGGTTACAGAGATAGGGAGGGTTGTAGGGGCTGGAGGAGGTTACAGAGATAGGGAGGGTTGTAGGGCAGGAGGAGGTTACAGAGATAAGGAAGTTTGTCGGGGCTGGAGGATGTTGCAGAGAAATGGAGGTTTGTAGGGCTGGAGGATGTTATAGAGACAGGGAGGGTTCTAGGGCTGGATGCAGTTACAGAGATAGAGAGGGATGTAGGGGGAGGAGGTTACAGAGATACGAAGGGTTGTTGGGCTGGAGGAGGTTACAGAGATGGGGAGGGTTGTAGGGGCTGGAGGAGGTTACAGAGATATGGAGGGTTGTAGGGCTGGAGTTTGTTACAGAGTTAGGGAGGGTTTTCAAGAGAAGCCCCTACAACCCTCCCCATCTCTGTAAACCCTCCAGCTCTACACCCTCCCTATCTCTGTAACCTCCTACAACCCTCCCTATCTCTGTAACCCCTCCAGACCTACAAACCTCCCTATCTCTGTAACCTCCTCCGGCCGTACAATCCTCCCTATCTCTGTAACCTCCTCCAGCCCTACTTCCCTCCCTATCTCTGTAACCTCCTCCAGCCGCACAATAATCTTTCTTGTTCTACTCTGTCAAAACCTCTGATCATCTTGAAAACCTCTATTATGCCAACTCTTAACATTCTCCGTTTGAAGGAGAACAGTCCTAACTATTCCAACCTCTCCTCAGAAATGAAGTCCCTCATCCCTGGTACCATCCTGGTAACCCTCCTCTGCACCCTTTCTAAGGCCTGTACACCTTTCCTGAAATACGGTGCCCAGAATTGTCCACAATTCTCCAGCAGAGGCCTAACCAGTGTTCTATAAAGGTTCATCATGACTTCCATCTTTTTTACTCTATGCCTCTATTTATGAAGCCCAGGATCCCATTTGCTTTTTTAACCACTTTTAACAACCAGCTTTTAACCGGCTGAACATTCTCCCCGTGTCTGCGTGGGTTTCCTCCGGGTGCTTCGGTTTCCTCCCACAGTCCAAAGATGTGCGGGTTTGGTTGATTTGGCTATGATAAATTGACCCTTAGTGTTAGGGGGGATTAAATACGTGGGGTTACGGGGATAGGGTGGGATATGTGTCGGTGCAGGCTCGATGGGCCAAAATGGCCTCTATCTGCATTGTGGGGATTCTGTGATTCTGTGATTCTGTGAGCCAACTAGGGAACAGGCTATCCTAGATTGGGTAATGTGCAATGAGAAGGGGTTAATTAATAATCTTGTTGTGTGGGGTCCTTTAGGGAAGAGTGACCATAACATGAAGAATCCTTCATTAAAATGGAAAGTGAAGTAGTCCAATCCGAAACTAGGGTCCTAAATCTAAACAAAGGAAACTCCGAAGGTATGAGGAGGGAGTTGGCTATGATAGATTGGGGAGCTTCATTAAAAGGCATGACGGTAGATAGACAATGGCTAACATTTAAGGTACAGTTATACATTCCTTTCTGGGGCAAAAACACAAAAGGAAAAGTGGCCCAACCATGCCTAACAAAAGAAATTAAGGATAGTATTAGATCCAAAGAGGAGTCCTATAAAGTTGCCAGAATAAGTAGCAAGCCTGAGGATTGGGAACAGTTTAGAGTTCAGCAAAAAAGGACCAACAGATTGATTAAGAGGGGGAAAATAGAGTATGAGAGCGAACTTGCAAGGAACATAAAAGCGGATTATAAAAGCTTCTACAAGTATGTAAAAAGAAAAAGATTAGTGAAGACAAATGCAGGTCCCTTACAGTCAGAAATGGGAGAATTTATAATGGGGAACAAGGAAGTGGCAGGGCAATTAAACAAATACTTTGGTTCTGTCTTCACGGAAGAGGACACAAATAATTTCTCAGAAATGTTCGGGAACCAAGGGTCTAGTGAGAAGGAGGAATTAAAGGAAATGAGTATTGGAAAAAAATAGTGCTGGAGAAATTAATGGGACTGAAAGCTGATAAATCCACAGGGCCTGATAATCTGCATCCCAGAGTACTAAAAGAGGTAGCCATGGAAATAGTGGACGCATTGGTTGTCATCTTCCAAAATTCTATAGATTATGGAACAGTTCCTGCAGATTGGAGGGTGGCAAATGTAACCCCACTATTTAAAAAAGGAGGGAGAGTGAAAATAGGGAACTACAGATCGGTTAGCCTAACATCAGTAGTAGGGAAAATGCTAGAGTCTATTTTAAAGGATGTGATAACAGGACACTTAGAAAATATCAACGGGATTAGACAAAGTCAACATGGATTTATGAAAGGGAAATCGTGTTTGACAAACCTACTGGAGTTTTTGAGGATGTAACTGGTAGAATAGATAAGGGAGAACCAGTGGATGTGGTGTATTTGGATTTTCAGAAGGCCTTTGATAAAGTCCCACATAAGAGGTTAGTGTGCAAAATTAAAGCACATGGGATTGGGGGTAATATACTGGCATGGATTGAAAATTGGTTAACAGACAGGAAACAGAGAGTAGGAATAAATGGGTCTTTTTCGGGGTGGCAGGCGGTGACTAGTGGGGTACCGCAAGGATCAGTGCTTGGGCCCCAGCTGTTTGCAATATATATCAATGATTTGGATGAGGGAACCAAATGTAATATTTCGAAGTTTGCTGACGACAGGAAACTAGGTGGGATTGTGAGTTGTGAGGAGGATGTAAAGAGGCTTCAAGGCGATTTAGACAAGTTGAGTGAGTGGGCAAATACATGGCAGATGCAGTATAACGTGGATAAATGTGAAGTTATCCACTTCAGTAGGAAAAGCAGACAGGTAGAGTATTATTTAAATGGTGATAGATTGGAAAATACTGATGTACAAAGGGACCTGGGTGTCCTTGTACACCAGTCACTGAAAGCAAACATGCAGGTGCAGCAAACAGTTAGGAAGGCAAATGGTATGTTGGCCTTCATTGCAAGAGGATTTGAGTACAGGAGCAAGGATGTCTTACTTCAGTTGTACATGGCCTTGGTGAGACCACGCCTGGAGTGCTATGTGCAGTTTTGATCTCCTTACCTAAGAAAGGATATACTTGCCATAGAGGGAGTGCAGCGAAGGTTCACCACACTGATTCCTGGGATGGCAGGACTGTCGTATGAGGAGAGATTGGGTCAACTAGGCCTGTATTCGCTAGAGTTTAGAAGAATGAGAGGGGAACTCATTGAAATGTTCTGCAGGGCTCCGTACTAGGTTCCTTGTTTTTCGTGGCATATATCGATGTTTCAGACTTCAATGTAGGACACTGAGACGTGTAGAGGAACAGTGGGACCTTGGTGTGCATGTCCACAGGTCCCTGAGGCAGGTTAAGGTGGTTAAGAAGGCATACAAGATACTTTCCTTTATTAGCCGGGAAGTTATGCTTGAACTGTATAAAACACTAGTTAGGCCACAGCTGCAATACTGTGTGCAGTTCTGGTCACCACATTACAGGAATAATGTATTCGCAGGAGAGAGGGTAGAGAGGAGATTTATGAGGATGTTGCCTGGGCTGGGGAATTTTAGCTATGAGGAAAGATTGGATTGGCTGGGGTTTGTTTTCATTGGAACAGAGGAGGCTGAGGGGAGATTTAATTGAAGTGTATAAAATTATGAGGGACTGGTTAGAGTGGATAGGAAGGAACTGTTTCCCTTAGCAGAGAGGTCAACAACCAAGGGGGCATAGATGTAAAGTAATTGGTCGAATGATTAGAGGGGATTTGAGGGGAAATTTCTTCACCCAGAGGGTGGTGGGGGTCTGGAACTCACTGCCGACAGTGCAGCGCTCCCTCAGTACTGCCGCTCCGACAGTGCAGTGCTCCCTCGGTACTGCCCCTCCGACAGTGCAGCGCCCCCTCAGTACTGCCCCTCCGACAGTGCAGCGCTCCCTCAGTACTGCCCCTCCGACAGTGCAGCGCTCCCTCAGTACTGCCCTCCGACAGTGCAGCGCTCCCTCAGGACTACCCCTCCGACAGTGCAGAGCTCCCTCAGTACTGCCCCTCCGACAGTGCAGCGCTCCCTCAGTACTGCCCCTCCGACAGTGCAGCACTCCCTCAGTACTGCCCCTCCGACAGTGCAGCACTCCCTCAGTACTGCTCCTCCCAAAGTGCAGCACTCCCTCAGTACTGCCCCTCCGACACTGCAGAGCTCCCTCGGTACTGACCCTCCGACAGTGCAGCGCTCCCTCAGTACTGCCCCTCCGACAGTGCAGCGCCTCAATACTGTCCTTCGACAGTGCAACGCTCCCTCAGTACTGCCCTTCCGACAGTACAACGCTCCCTCAGTACTGACCCTCCGACAGTGCAGCGCCCCCTCACTAAGTGTAAGCCTAGATTTTAGTGCGCAAGTCTCTGGAGTGGGACTTGAACCCACAACCTTCTGATTCAGAGGCGAGGGTGCTACCCAACTGAGCCACGGCTGGTTGAGAGGTGGGAAACCCCAGTAGCAAAGGCCAGTTGTGTAATGGATATAGAATACGCTGGGCATCTCTGCGAATGACTGTTCCATCTGTGCCCTTCGCTGCAGGAGAGATAGCTGGGCCTAGACATTGAGCTGGAACCTTGGCCCTTCCAGACCCGAGGTTCAGCTGGTGGAATGGGCGGACACATGACAGATGAAATTCAACACAGAGAAGCGTGAGGTGATACATTTTGCTCGGAAGAATGAGGAGAGACAATTCAGGCGAAATGGTACAATATTAAAGGGGGTGCAAGAAGAGAGAGACCTGGGGGTGTTGGTGCACAAATCTTTGAAGGTGGCAGGACAGGTTAACAAAGTGGTTAATAAAGCATATGGGATCCTGGGATTACAAATAGAGGCACAGAGTACAAAAGACAGCAAGTTATGCTAAAACTTTATAAAACAGTAGTTCAGCCTCAGCAAGATGGTGAGGTGGAAACCCCATTTTGCCCTTGCTTAAAAAACGTGTGATTCTGCTCGTGGTGTGATATGGAGACCAGAACTGTGCACAGTGCTCCAAGTGTAATATGGAGACCAAAACTGTGTACAGTGCTCCAAGTGTAATATGGAGACCAGAACTGTGCACAGTGCTCCAAGTGTGATATGGAGGCCAGAACTGTGTACAGTGCTCCAAGTGTAATATGGAGACCAAAACTGTGCACATTACTCCAAGTGTAATATGGGGACCAAAACTGCGCACAGTACTCCAAGTGAGAGATGGTGACCAGAACTGTGTACAGTAACTCCAAGTGTGATAAGAAGACCAGAACTGTGCACAGTGCTCCAAGTTAGATATGAAGACCAGAACTGTGCACAGTACTCCAAGTGTGACATGGAGACCTGAACTGGGCACAGTGCTCCAAGTGTGATAAGGAGAGCAGAACTGTGCAAAGTACTCCAAGTGTGATATGGAGAACAGAACTGTGCACAGAACTCCAAGTGTGATATGGAGACCAGAACTGTGCACAGTACTCCAAGTGTGATATGGAGACCAGAATAGTGCACAGTGCTCCGAGTGTGGTATGGAGAACAGAACTGAGAACAGTGCTCCAAGTGTGATATGGAGACCAGAACTGTGCACAGTGCTCCAAATGTGATATGGAGACCAGACCTGTGCACAGTACTCCAAGTGTGATATGGAGAACAGAACTGTTCACATTACTCCAAGTGTGATATGGAAACCAAAACTGCGTACCATATTTCAAGTGTGATATGGAGATCAGAACTGTGTACAGTGCTCCAAGTGTAATATGGAGACCAGAACTGTGCACAGTGCTCCAACTGTGATATGGGGAACAGAACTGTGCACAGTGCTCTAAATGTGATATGGAGACCAAAAGTGTGCTCCGTATTTCAAGTGTGATATGGAGACCAGAACTGTGCACAGTGCTCCAAATGTGATATGGAGACCAGACATGTGCACAGTACTCCAAGTGTGATATGGAGAACAGAACTGTTCAGAGTACTCCAAGTGTGATATGGAGACCAGAACTGTGCACAGTGCTCCAAATGTGATATGGAGAACAGAATTGTGCACAGTACTCCAAGTGTGATATGAAGACCAGAACTGTGCACCGTATTTCATGTGTGATATGGAGACCAGCACTGAGTACAGCGCTCTAAGTGTGATATGGAGAACAGGACTGTGCACAGTAACTCAAAGTGACATACGGAGACCAGAACTGTGCACAGTACTCAAAGTGTGATATGGAGACCAGAACTGTGCACAGTCCTACAACTGTGATATGGAGACCAGAACTGTGCACAGTACTCCAAGTGTGATATGGAGACCAGAACTGTGCACAGTGCTCAAAATGTGATATGGAGACCAGAACTGTGCACAGTGCTCCAACTGTGATATGGAGACCAGAACTGTGCCCCGTATTTCAAGTGTGAGATGGAGACCAGATCTGTGCACCGTGCTCCAAATGTGATATGGAGACCAGAACTGTGCACAGTGCTCCAACTGTGATATGGAGAACAGAACTGTGCACAGTACTCCAAGTGTGATATGGAGACCAGAACTGTGCACAGTGCTCAAAATGTGATATGGAGACCAGAACTGTGCACAGCAACTCCAAGTGTAATATGGAGAGCAGAACTGAGCACAGTACTCCAAGTTTGATATGGAGAACAGAACTGTGCACAGTGCTCCAACTCTGATATGGAGACCAGAAATGAGCACAGTATTCCAAGTGTGATAAGGAGACCAGAAATGTGCATTGCACTCCAAGTGCGATATGGAGACCAGATCTGTTCACAGTACACCAAGTGAGATATGGAGAACAATACAATGCGCATTACTCCAAGTGAGATATGGAGACCAGAACTGCACACCGTATTTCATGTGTGATATGGAGACCAGAACTGTGTACAGCGCTCTAAGTGTGATATGGAGACCAGAACTGTGTAGAGCGCTCCAAGTGTGACAAGGAGACCAGAACTGTGCACAGTGCTCAACATGTGATATGGAGACCAGAACTGTGCACCGTGCTCCAAATGTGATATGGAGACCAGAAATGTGCACAGTGCTCCAAATGTGATATGGAGACCAGAACTGTGCACCGTGCTCCAAATGTGATATGGAGACCAGAACTGTGCACCGTGCTCCTAATGTGATATGGAGACGCGAACTGTGCACATTACTCCAAGTGTGATATGGAGACCAGAACTGTGCACAGTGCTCCAACTGTGATATGGGGAACAGAACTGTGCACAGTACTCCAAGTGTGATATGGAAACCAAAACTGCGTACCGTATTTCAAGTTGTGATATGGAGATCAGAACTGTGTACAGTGCTCCAAGTGTAATATGGAGACCAGAACTGCGCACAGTGCTCCAACTGTGATATGGGGAACAGAACTGTGCACAGTGCTCTAAATGTGATATGGAGACCAAAAGTGTGCTCCGTATTTCAAGTGTGATATGGAGACCAGAACTGTGCACAGTGCTCCAAATGTGATATGGAGTCCTGAACTGTGCACAGTACTCCAAGTGTGATATGGAGAACAGAACTGTGCACAGTACTCCAAGTGTGATGTGGAGACCAGAACTGTGCACAGTGCTCCAAATGTGATATGGAGACCAGAACTGTGCACAGTGCTCCAAATGTGATATGGAGAACAGAACTGTGCACAGTACTCCAAGTGTGATGTGGAGACCAGAACTGTGCACAGTACTCCAAATGTGATATGGAGACCAGAACTGTGCACAGTGCTCCAAATGTGATATAGAGACCAGACATGTGCACAGTACTCCAAGTGTGATATGGAGACCAGAACTGTGCACAGTGCTCCAAATGTGATATGGAGAACAGAATTGTGCACAGTACTCCAAGTGTGATATGAAGACCAGAACTGTGCACCGTATTTCATGTGTGATATGGAGACCAGCACTGAGTACAGCGCTCTAAGTGTGATATGGAGAACAGGACTGTGCACAGTAACTCAAATTGACATACGGAGACCAGAACTGTGCACAGTACTCAAAGTGTGATATGGAGACCAGAACTGTGCACAGTCCTACAACTGTGATATGGAGACCAGAACTGTGCACAGTACTCCAAGTGTGATATGGAGACCAGAACTGTGCACAGTGCTCAAAATGTGATATGGAGACCAGAACTGTGCACAGTGCTCCAACTGTGATATGGAGACCAGAACTGTGCCCCGTATTTCAAGTGTGAGATGGAGACCAGATCTGTGCACCGTGCTCCAAATGTGATATGGAGACCAGAACTGTGCACAGTGCTCCAACTGTGATATGGAGAGCAGAACTGTGCACAGTACTCCAAGTGTGATATGGAGACCAGAACTGTGCACAGTGCTCAAAATGTGATATGGAGACCAGAACTGTGCACAGTAACTCCAAGTGTAATATGGAGAGCAGAACTGAGCACAGTACTCCAAGTTTGATATGGAGAACAGAACTGTGCACAGTGCTCCAACTGTGATATGGAGACCAGAAATGAGCACAGTATTCCAAGTGTGATAAGGAGACCAGAAATGTGCATTGCACTCCAAGTGCGATATGGAGACCAGATCTGTTCACAGTACACCAAGTGAGATATGGAGAACAATACAATGCGCATTACTCCAAGTGAGATATGGAGACCAGAACTGCACACCGTATTTCATGTGTGATATGGAGACCAGAACAGTGTACAGCGCTCTAAGTGTGATATGGAGACCAGAACTGTGTAGAGCGCTCCAAGTGTGACAAGGAGACCAGAACTGTGCACAGTGCTCAACATGTGATATGGAGACCAGAACTGTGCACCGTGCTCCAAATGTGATATGGAGACCACAAATGTGCACAGTGCTCCAAATGTGATATGGAGACCAGAACTGTGCACCGTGCTCCAAATGTGATATGGAGACCAGAACTGTGCACCGTGCTCCTAATGTGAAATGGAGACGCGAACTGTGCACATTACTCCAAGTGTGATATGGAGACCAGAACTGTGCACAGTGCTCCAACTGTGATATGGAGACCAGAACTGTGCCCCGTATTTCAAGTGTGAGATGGAGACCAGATCTGTGCACCGTGCTCCAAATGTGATATGGAGACCAGAACTGTGCACAGTGCTCCAACTGTGATATGGAGAGCAGAACTGTGCACAGTACTCCAAGTGTGATATGGAGACCAGAACTGTGCACAGTGCTCAAAATGTGATATGGAGACCAGAACTGTGCACAGTAACTCCAAGTGTAATATGGAGAGCAGAACTGAGCACAGTACTCCAAGTTTGATATGGAGAACAGAACTGTGCACAGTGCTCCAACTGTGATATGGAGACCAGAAATGAGCACAGTATTCCAAGTGTGATAAGGAGACCAGAAATGTGCATTGCACTCCAAGTGCGATATGGAGACCAGATCTGTTCACAGTACACCAAGTGAGATATGGAGAACAATACAATGCGCATTACTCCAAGTGAGATATGGAGACCAGAACTGCACACCTTATTTCATGTGTGATATGGAGACCAGAACTGTGTACAGCGCTCTAAGTGTGATATGGAGACCAGAACTGTGTAGAGCGCTCCAAGTGTGACAAGGAGACCAGAACTGTGCACAGTGCTCAACATGTGATATGGAGACCAGAACTGTGCACCGTGCTCCAAATGTGATATGGAGACCACAAATGTGCACAGTGCTCCAAATGTGATATGGAGACCAGAACTGTGCACCGTGCTCCAAATGTGATATGGAGACCAGAACTGTGCACCGTGCTCCTAATGTGAAATGGAGACGCGAACTGTGCACATTACTCCAAGTGTGATATGGAGACCAGAACTGTGCACAGTGCTCAAAATGTGATATGGAGACCAGAACTGTGCACAGTAACTCCAAGTGTAATATGGAGAGCAGAACTGAGCACAGTACTCCAAGTTTGATATGGAGAACAGAACTGTGCACAGTGCTCCAACTGTGATATGGAGACCAGAATTGAGCACAGTATTCCAAGTGTGATAAGGAGACCAGAAATGTGCATTGCACTCCAAGTGCGATATGGAGACCAGATCTGTTCACAGTACACCAAGTGAGATATGGAGAACAATACAATGCGCATTACTCCAAGTGAGATATGGAGACCAGAACTGCACACTGTATTTCATGTGTGATATGGAGACCAGAACTGTGTACAGCGCTCTAAGTGTGATATGGAGACCAGAACTGTGTAGAGCGCTCCAAGTGTGACAAGGAGACCAGAACTGTGCACAGTGCTCAACATGTGATATGGAGACCAGAACTGTGCACCGTGCTCCAAATGTGATATGGAGACCAGAAATGTGCACAGTGCTCCAAATGTGATATGGAGACCAGAACTGTGCACCGTGCTCCAAATGTGATATGGAGACCAGAACTGTGCACCGTGCTCCTAATGTGATATGGAGACGCGAACTGTGCACATTACTCCAAGTGTGATATGGAGACCAGAACTGTGCACAGTGCTCCATGTGTGATATGGAGACCAGACATGTGCACATTGCTCCAAATGTGATATGGAGACCAGAATTGTGCACAGTATTCCAAGTGTGATAAGGAGACCAGAAATGTGCATGGCACTCCAAGTGCGATATGGAGACCAGATCTGTTCACAGTAACTCCAAGTGTGATATGGAGACCAGAACTGTGCACATTACTCCAGGTGTGAAATGGAGACTAAAACTGTGCACATTACTCCAAGTGTGATATGGAGACCAGAACTGTGCACATTACTCCAAGTGAGATATGGAGACCAGAACTGTGCACATTACTCCAAGTCTGATATGGAGACCAGAACTGTACACAGCAAGTCCAAGTGTGATATGGAGACCAGAACTGCGCACATTACTCCAAGTGAGATATGGAGACCAGAACTGCGCACATTACTCCAAGTGTGATATGAAGACCAGAACTGTGCACCGTATTTCATGTGTGATATGGAGACCAGCACTGAGTACAGCGCTCTAAGTGTGATATGAAGACCAGAACTGTGCACAGTGCTCAAAATGTGATATGGAGACCAGAACTGTGCACAGTGCTCAATATGTGATATGGAGACCAGGATTGTGCACAGTAACTCCAAGTGTAATATGGAGAGCAGAACTGAGCACAGTACTCCAAGTGTGATATGGTGAACAGAACTGTGCACAGTATTCCAAGTGTGTTAAGGAGACCAGAAATGTGCACAGTACTCCAAGTGTGATATGGAGACCAATACCGTGCACAGTGCTCCAAGTGTGATATGCAGAACAGAACAGTGCACAGTGCTCCAAGTGTGATATGCAGAACAGAACTGTGCACAGAACTCCAAGTGTGATATGCAGAACAGAACTGTGCACAGAACTCCAAGTGTGATATGCAGAACAGAACTGTGCACAGAACTCCAAGTGTGATATGGCTGTGAAGCGCTTTGAGATGTCTGGTGGTTGGAAAAGGCGCTATATAAATGCAAGTCTTTCCTTTTTTTTCTTGTAATTTATTGTGTCCTCCTCATTATCGACACCCTCCAATTTTTGTCGTCCGCAAATTCTGAAATTGTGTTTTTGATTCTAAAGTCTAAATCGTTAATATAAATCGTAAACAACAGTGGTCCCTGCACTGATCCTTGTGGAACACCACTATCCACCTTCTGCCACTCTGAATAGCTACCCTTTACCCCCTGCTCTCTGCTTTCTGTCTTGAAGCCAGCTAGCTATCCAATCTGCTACTTGTCCCTTGACTCCGCATTCTCTGACCTCATTCATTCCTCTATTATGTGGTACCTGACTGAAGGCCTTTTGAAAATCTAGGTAAATTACATCTACTGCATTGCCCTTGTCTTCTCTCTCTGTTACCGCTTCTAAAGTTTAAATGAGGATGGTCAAGAAAGACTTTCGCTTGACTTTCCCTATTTCCAGCAGTTTCTGTTTTTGTTGCAGATTTCCAGCATCCGCAGTATTTTTCTTTAGTTTTGGTGAAGCAGTTTCTTCCTGAATTCGCTATTGGATTTATTCATGACTAATTCCAATACCACACCTAGCATTGTTTGCACAGATAGTCTTTATCTCCCGACATATATTTGCTGAACAAACGACTGCGTTCAAAGGGCAGACCCCAAATCAGATACTGCGAAAGCCACTCCTGTTAATTAGTGAAAGAAAATGAAAGTGGAGATTGTTTAATCTGGGAAAAGAGCACATGATTGGATTGTAAAGATATATATATATAGATAACAGGAGCTGAACTTTCGGGAATAAAGAACAGAGACAGATCGCAAGATTCGGATCACAGGTCACAATGAGATTACCCAAAGGGTCTTAGGAGTTGCAAGGCTTTTTATTAAAGAGCTACAGTTTTAAAACATAATCAGAGATGACATATGGTTTAAGCTAATAATAGACATACAACCCGTGACAGTAGAGAGCGAGCTACGACTCCCGAAGTGGAATGCCACGACCGGACAGACGGTTGGTTAGATGTCTGATGAGACAGCGTGGAGGTCTCGGGTCAGCGGGTCTCTGCAGCCAGTAACAGCAGTCACTTCTGTTGATTTGTCCCCCGAGCTGTTGGAGGTGTTAGGCTTAAGCCAGCATTGATCCACCTGAGAGGCTAAACATAGTCAAGGTGTTAGGCCTGAGCCAGCATTGATTTCCACCTCGAAGAAGCCTTCGCCCCTCGCTGTCTGATTCCCTCTCTCAGCCCTCTATAATTATAGTTATTTCGGTGGGCTGTGATCTATCTAGTGTCAATCATCTATAATCGAAGTGTGGTGCGGGAAGACATTTTTCACTGCCCCTTTCTGCATGGCTGACGAGGCCTTTCTCTTATCTTTCTGAGGAATGTTTTGTTATGTTTCTTTAAGGACATTTTATGACTTTGTGGCTCCTTATTGTCTAGCTATGATGTTATCCTCCTGCGTTTTATTGCATTTTGCGAAACTCTTATCATTTTGGTGTTTGTTACTTGACCTTGCTGACACTTGAACCATTTGTTCCTGACTGCATATTAATTTCTGTTCTAAGTGTCAAACTTCATCTATGAACCTAATAGCTATTTCTTACACGATCGACAGATAATAGACGGGCATCGGATCGGCTTGATCCCTGTGCTTTTTCTCGAGAAGGTAAGCACTGAGACAATGTTCAGATTCTTGAAAGAAAGACTTTTGAGGAGGACACAAGGAGGGTAGTGCATTTGATGTAGTCTGTATGGACTTTAGAAAGGCTTTTCATAAGGTCCCACACGACAAACTGGTCAGAAAAGTAAAAGCCCAGGGGATTCAAGGGAAAGTGGCAAGTTGGATCCAGAATGGGATCAGTGGCAGGAAGCAAAGGGTAATGGTCAACGTGTGTTTCTGTGACTGGAAGGCTGTTTCCAGTGGGGTTCCGCAGGGCTCCGTACTAGGTTCCTTGCTTTTCGTGGCATATATCGATGTTTCAGACTTCAATGTAGGGGGCCATGATTAAGAAGTTTACAGATGATACAAAAATCAGCCGTGTGGTTGATAGTGAGGAAGAAAGCTGTAGACTGCAGGAAGATATCAATGGACTGGTCAGGTGGGCAGAACAGTGGCAAATGGAATTCAATCTGGAGAAGTGCGAGGTAATGTGTTTGGGGAGGGCTAACAAGGCAAGGGAATATGGTAGGACATTGAGAGGTGTAGGGGAACAGTGGGACCTTGGAGTGCAGGTCCACAGATCCCTGAGGCAGCAGGACAGGTAGTTAAGGTGGTTAAGAAGGCATACAGGATACTTTCCTTTATTAGCCGAGGCATAGAATATAAGAGCAGGAAAGTTATGCTGAACTGTATAAAACACTAGTTGGGCCACAGCTAGAGTACTGCGTGCAGTTCTGGTCACCACATTACAGGAATGATGTGATTGCACTAGAGAGGGTCCAGAGGAGATTTACGAGGATTTGGCCAGGACTGGAGAATTTTAGCTATGAGGAAAGATTGGACAGGCTGGGGTTTGTTTTCTTTGGAACAGAGGAGGCTGAGGGGAGATTTAATGGAGGTGTATAAAATTATGAGGGGCTGGTTAGAGTGGATAGGAACGACCTAGTTCCCTTAGCAGAGAGGTCAATAACCAGGGGGCATAGATTTAAAGTAATTGGTCGAATGATTAGAGAGGATTTGAGGGGAAATTTCTTCACCCAGAGGGTGGTGGGGGTCTTGAACTCACTGCCTGAAAGGGTGGTAGAGGCAGAGACCTTCATCACATTTAAAAAGTACTTGGATATGCTCTTGAAGTGCCGTAACCTGCAGGGCTACGGACCAAGAGCTGGAAAGTGGGATTAGGCTGGATAGCTCTTTATTGGCCAGCACGGACATGCTGATTAAAAACAGGCAAATGTTGAAAGCAAATTTAAGAGGGGATACAGCGAATGCAACCCTTGCCCGTTTTTAAAAGCAGGGGTGGGTTTGTACTGACAAACTTGTAGGAAACAATGTCATAGAGTCTTAACGAAAGAGAAGAAGTCCATTCGGCCCATCGAGTCCGTGCCGGCTCTCTGTAGAGCAATCCTGTCAGTCCCATTCCCCCGCTCTATCCCCGTAGCCCTGCAAGTATATTTCCCTCAAGTGCCTATCCAGTCAACCCTTGAAAACATTGAGTGTCTCCGCTTCCACCACTTCCGTCGGCAGCGAGTTCCAGGTCCTCACCACTCGCTGTGTAAAAAAGATTTCCCTCACATCCCCCCTGTATCTCTTGCCCAAAACCTTCAATCTGTGTCCCCTAGTCCTTAAGAACATAAGAACATAAGAAATAGGAGCAGGAGTAGGCCAATCGGCCCCTCGAGCCTGCTCCGCCATTCAATAAGATCATGGCTGATCTGATCCTAACCGCCAATCTACTATCTATCACAGAACCATCTCCTGCATCTAACAGAATTGCACACACGAAATAGGAGCAGAATCAGGCTACACGGCCCCTGGGCCCGCTCCACTACCCACAGGGCCATGACCGATCCGAACCTAGACTCATGTCCAAATTCCTGCCCGCTCCCCGTAACCCTGAATGCCCTTTACTTCTAGGAAACTGTCTATTTCTGTTTTAAATTTATTTAATGATGTAGCTTCTACAGCTTTTTGTGGCAGCATATTCCATGGACCTACCACCTCATCTCAGTTTTGAAAGAGCAGCCCCTTATTCTAAGACTATGTCCCCTAGTTCTAGTCTCACCCGTCATAGGGAACATCCTCCCCGCATCCACCCGATCCAACCCCTTCACAATCTTATATGTTTCAATAAGATCGCCTCTCATTCTTCTGAACTCCAATGAGTAGAGTCCCAATCTACCCAACCTCTCCTCATATGACCACCCCCTCATCCCCGGGATTAACCGAGTGAACCTTTTTTGCACTGCCTCGAGAGCAAGGATATCTTTCCTTAAGTAAGGACACCAAAACTGTATGCAGTATTCCAGGTGCGGTCTCACCAATACCTTGTACAACTGAAGCAATACCTCCCTATTTTTATATTCTATCCCCCTAGCAATGAAAGCCAACATTCCATTTGCCTTCTTAATCACTTGCTGCACCTGCATACTAACCTTTTGAGTTTCGTGCACCAGGACCCCCAGATCCCTTTGCACTTCAGTACTCTCCAGTTTCTTGCCATTAAGATAATAAATTGCTCTAGGATTTTTCCTGCCAAAATGCATCACCTCACACTTTCCAGTGTTGTATTCCATCTGCCAAATCTCTGCCCACTTACTTAGCCTGTCTATGTCCCCTTGCAGGTTTTTTATGTCCTCCTCACTCACTACTTTCCCTCCCATCTTTGTATCATCTGCAAATTTTGATATGTTACACTTGGTCCCTTCCTCCAAATCGTTAATATAGATTGTAAAGAGCTGGGGACCCAGCACTGACCCCTGTGGAACACCACTAGTTACTGATTGCCAGTCTGAGAATGAACCATTTATCCCAACTCTTTGCTTTCTGTTAGATAGCCAATCCTCTATCCATGCCAGAATATTACCCCCAATCCCGTGATTTTTTACCTTAAGCAATAATCTTTTGTGTGGCACCTTGTCAAATGCCTTTTGGAAGTCTAAATACACTACGTCCACTGGTTCCCCTTTATCCACTCTATATGTTACTTCCTCAAAGAACTCCAGCAAATTTGTCAAACATGACTTCCCCTTCGTAAAACCATGCTGACTTTGTCCTATTAAATTATGATTATCCAAATGTCCTGTTACTGTTTCCTTAATAATGGACTCCAAAATTTTACCTACCACAGATGTTAGGCTAACCGGTCTATAGTTACCAGCCTTCTGTCTACTGCCCTTTTTAAATAAGTGTGTTACATTAGCAGTTTTCCAGTCTGCCGGGACCTTAGCAGAATCCAGGGAGTTTTGAAAAATTATTACCAATGCATCTACAATCCCTACCGCCACTTCCTTCAAGACTCTAGGATGTAAGCCATCAGGTCCAGGTGATTTATCCGCCTTGAGTCCCATTATTTTACCGAGTACCACTTCCTTAGTGACTTTGATCGTGTTTAGCTCCTCTCCCCCTATAGCCCCCTGTTTGTCCAGTGTTGGGATATTCTTAGTGTCCTCTACTGTAAAGACTGATACAAAATATTAATTCAGTGTTTTTGCCATCTCCATATTTCCCACCATTAATTTCCCGGTCTCATCCTCTAAGGGACCAACATTTACTTTAGCCACCCTTTTTCTTTTTATATAACTATAAAAACTCTTACTATCTGTTTTTATATTTTTTGCTAATTTGCTTTCATAATCTATCTTCCCTTTCTTAATCAATCTTTTTGTTATTTTTTGCTGCCATTTAAAGTTTTCCCAATCCTCTGTCCTCCCACTAGATTTCGCTACCTTATATGCCCTTGTTTTTAGTCGAATACTATCCTTAATTTCTTTACTTAGCCACGGATGACTGTCCTTTCTTTTACACCCTTTTCTTTTCAGAGGAATATATATTTTTTGGAAGTTGTAAAATAACTCCTTGAATGTACACCACTGATCATGTGTCGTCTTACCCTTTAATCTATTTTCCCAATCCACTCTACTCAATTCCGCTCGCATACCCTCATAGTCTCCTTTATTCAAGCTTAGCACGCTTGTTTGAGATCCAACCTTCTCACCCTCTAATTGAATATGGAATTCAACCATGTTATGGTCACTCATTCCAAGGGGATCCTTTACTAGGACATTTTTAATTAATCCTGTCTCGTTACACAGGACCAGATCAAAGGTTGCTTGCCCCCTGGTCGGTTCAGTTACATACTGCTCAAGAAACCCATCCCTAATACACTCAATGAACTCATCCTCAAGGCAGCCCTGCCCCATTTGATTTGTCCAATTAATATGATAGTTAAAATCCCCCATAATTATAGATGTTCCCTTATTACATGCCTCAACTATTTCCTGATTGATACTCCGCCCAACAGAGTTGCAACTGTTCGGAGGCCTATAGACTACGCCCACTAGTGTTTGTTTTCTCTTATTATTCCTTATCTCCACCCAAACTGTTTCATTATCATGATTTTTTGACCCAATATCATTACTGTATTACAGTGATTCCTTCCTTTATTAAAATAGCCACCCCACCTCCCCTTCCTTCCTGCCTGTCCTTCCTGATCGTTAAATAACCTGGTATGTTTAATTCCCAGGCATTGTCACCCTGCAGCCATGTTTCTGTAATGGCCACAATATCATAACCATATGTAGTTATTTGTGCCATTAACTCATCTATTTTGTTACGAATGCTACGTGCATTCAGATAGAAAACTTTCAAATATGCTTTGTGGCACTTAGTTCCTGCTTTTTCACTTTTTACTACTTTACCTTTGTACCATCAACTAGTGGGAACACCCTTTCCCAGTCTAGCCTATCCAAACCGGTCATAATCTTGTTCTCGAACAAATCACCACTCAACCTCCTTTGCTCTAATGAAAACAAATCCAGCTTCTCCAACCTGTCCTTGTAGTTAAGATCCCCCATCTCCGGAACCATTCTGGTAAATCTCCTCTGCACCCTCTCAAGGGCCTTCACATCCTTCCTAAGGTTTGTGTTTGAGTAATATATATCTATCGAAAACAATCGGAACAGCTTTGCTGAAGATGTTAAAACCCCTTCATAATCTTAAAGCCCTCTATCAGTTCACTCTCACAGCCTTCCTTTTCCGAGCAGACAGAAAGAAAGACTCACATTTCTACAGTGCCTTTCACGATCTCAGGACGTCCCAAAGCGCATCACAGCCAATGAAGTACTTTTTGACATGAGGTCACTGTTGTAGGAAAGGCAGCAGCCAATTTGTGCACAGCAAGCTCCCGCAAACAGCAATGTGATAATGACCAGAGAACCTGATGTTGATTGAGGGATAAATATTGGCCAGGATACAGGGGAGAACTCCCCTGCCTTTCCTCCAAATAGTGCCATGGGATCTTTAACGTCCTCCTGAGGGAGCAGATGGGGACTCAGTTTCACGTCTCATCTGAAAGTTGGTACTTCCGACAGTGCAGCACACCCACAGTACTGGGAATCCGACAGTGCGGCACACCCACAGTACTGCCCATCTGACAGTGCAGCACAACCACAGTCCCGACCTACGACAGTGCAGCGCTTCCTCAGTACTTCCCCTCCGACAGTGCGGCGAACCCTCAGTACTGCCCCTCCGACAGTGCAGCGCTCCCTCAGTACTGCCCCTCCGACAGTGCAGCGCTCCCTCAGTACTGCCCCTCCGACAGTGCGGTGCTTCCTCAGTACTGCACCTCCGACAGTGTGGCACACCCTCAGTCCTGCCCTTCGAGAGTGCAGCACTCCCTCAGTACTGCCCCTCCTACAGTGCAGCGCGCCCTCAGTACTGCCCCAACGACAGTTTAACCCTCCCACAGTACTGCTGCTCCGACAGTGCAGCGCTCCCTCAATACTGCCCCTCTGGCAGTGCAGCGCTCCCTCAGTCCTGCCCCTCCAAATGTGCGGCGCTTCCTCAGTACTGATGCTCTGACAGTGCAGCGCTACCTCAGTCCTGCCCTGCGACAGTGCAGTGCTCCCTCAGTACTGCCCCCTCCGATAGTGCGGCGCTCCCTCAGTACTGCCCCTCTGACAATGCAGCGCTCCCTCAGTACTGACCCTCTGACAATGCAGCGCTCCCTCAGTACTAACCCTCCGACAGTGTGGTGCTCCCACAGTACTGCCCCTCCGACAGTGCAGCGCTCCCTCAGTACTAATCCTCCAATAGTGCAGCGTTCCCTCAGAACTGACCCTCCGACAGTGCAGCGCTCCCTCAGAACTGCCCCTCCGACAGTGCGGCGCTCCCTCAGTACTGATGTTCCGACTGTGCAACGCTCCCTCAGTACTACCCCTCCGACAGTGCAGCGCTCACTCAGTACTGCCCCTCCGACAGTGCATCGCTCCCTCAGTACTGCCCACGCCGACAGTGCAGTGCTCCCTCAGTACTGCCCCTCCGACAGTGCAGCGCTCCCTCAGTAGTGCCCACTCCGACAGTGCAGTGCTCCTTCGGTACTGCCCCTTCGACAATGCAGCGCTCCTTCAGTACTGCCCCTTCGACAATACAGCACACACTCACTGACCCTTCAAACTGTGCACAGAACTCCAAGTGTGATATGGAGACCAGAACTGTGCACAGTACTCCAAGTGTGATATGGAGACCAGAACTGTGCACAGTGCTCCAAGTGCAGTCTAACCGAGGTTCAGTATTTTTGCATATTGACAGTGAGAAGATGTTTAAAGTGGAGAGGGCAATGAGATAGAGCGCATTTATTCATTGCCCTCAGACCATTCAGATGTGTGAGGCTCGAGATTGAAAAGTTTATGAGAAGGAGGTGGTTTCACTTTTTCACTTGGATTATATTAATTAAGCTGTGATTCATTTCTTGCAGAGTGTAGCTGATTGTGAAGACAAGTTGGTTTATTGCCGAAATCCTTGCGTTGAAGTAAAGATGGAGTGGCTGTTTCACATTCTGTTCCTGACGTCCTGTGAGTACAACGCTGACTTCAATTCCCCGAACCCTTTGTCCTCTCCTGCTACATATCTTCCTAAAATGAGCAGTCGCACAACACCAGGTTTTCGTCCAACAGTTTTATTTGAAATCACGAGCTTTCGGAGCGCTGCTCCTTCATCAGATAAACCTGACGAAGGAGCAGCGCTCCGAAAGCTCGTGATTTCAAATAAAACTGTTGGACTATAACCTGGTGTTGTGCGACTTCTCATTTTTGTCCACCCCAGTCCAACACTGGCATCTCCGCAACATATCTTCCTGATCATGGACTTTCTTTCCTACATGTCAGTCGTGGCTCAGTGGGTCTCAGTCTCTCTCTCTCTCTCTCGCCTCTGAGTCAGACGGTCCTGGGTTAGAGATTCTCCACTCCAGAGACTCGAGCCACATAATCCCAGGCTGACAAGCCCCTGTTGCCCAGTACTGAGGGAGCGCCACACTGTTGGAGGGGCATTACTGAGGGAGCGCCGCACTGTCGGAGGGGCAGTACTGAGGGAGCGCCGCACTGTCGGAGGGGCATTACTGAGGGAGCGCCGCACTGTCGGAGGGGCAGTACTGAGGGAGTACTGCACTTTCGGAGGGGCAGTACTGAGGGAGCGCCGCACTGTCGGAGGGGCAGTATGAGAGAGCGCTGCACTGTTAGAGGGACAGTACTGAGGGAGCGCCGCACTGTCGGAGGGACAGTACTGAGGGAGTGCTGCACTGTCAGAGGGGCAGTACTGAGGCAGTGCTGCACTGTCGGAGGGGCAGTACTGAGGGAGTGCTGCACTGTCGGAGGGGCAGTACTGAGGCAGTGCTGCACTGTCGGAGGGGCAGTACTGAGGGAGCGCTGCACTGTCGGAGGGAGCAGTACTGAGGGAGCGCTGCACTGTCAGAGGGGCAGTACTGAGGGAGCGCTGCACTGTCGGAGGGGCAGTACTGAAGGAGCGCTGCACTGTCGGAGGGGCAGTACTGAGGGAGTGCCCATGTGGCCCAATATTCATCCCTCGTCCAATATCACTTAAAAATAAAACAGATTATCTGGTCCTTTATCACATTGCTGTTTATGGGAGCTTGCTGTGCGCAAATTGGCCCCCGCGTTTCCTACATCACAACAGCGACCACACTTCAAAAGCACTTCATTGGCTGTGAAACGTTGTGGCACATCCTGAGGTCGAAAAGGCGCTATATAAATTGGAGTTCTGTCTTTCTGATTGGCAGGTATGAGTCTGGTCAGTTTACCAGTGAATGGCGACGGTTTAGATTGTCGGATTCAAGCTCCAAGCTCAGTGTTGAACATGGAAGGAAATTCTGCCGCCTATTTTTTCTCGCGGAGCAATACGGCCGATGACTTGGCGATAAAATACCTGCAGGCAGAGCTGGGGAGTGTCGCGCGGTTTAAGACTATCTGGGAATATGCCACCGCCCGTTGGAAACAGAAGAATCTCAAAGTGCCTGATGGTCTCCGAGAGGAGCATGTCATCGCCCTGACCGCCTACACCACTGGTGGAAGTTTGTATGAAACCTTGAACGATGAGGTTCGAAGCTATGGCGGTGACCTCAACACATACAATGCCTGCTTTAAACTGAAGAGCTTTCACTACCTTCTATCTGTCGCCCTGGAAGCGTTGAGAAACAGTTCCATTGGGCCGGTGGTGTATCGGGGGATAAAGAGTCAGATCTCTGGGAAGTCGGGCACAGAGATGAGGTTTGGAATATTTGCCTCCACTTCCTTCAATCCGGCGTTGGCTGAGGAGTTTGGGACAGGCACTATCTTTGTAATAAAGACATCGTACGGTGCCTACCTCCGAACCTTCTCAATCTATCCGGCGGAAGAGGAAGTTTTGATCCCGCCTTATGAGAAGTTCAAAATCACAAAGATCCCAGAAGGCAACATATACATCCTCGTCTCGACAGGCTACAAGAGAGTGAGTGTGGACCTGCTGTCAGACGGTTCCGGTCTCAAGATCGTTTCTGGCACCACAATCCCCTGGTGGGTCAGTTGCGTCTTGGTTCTGTTTTATTTGGGAACCTCAATCTTTCCCTGGGGATAGTTGTGTTTCTCATTTGGTACTTCGACTGTAAATCCTCCTGAATCCAACCTCCCCAAACCCCAAACCCTCACCCCTCACGCCCACCTAGCCCCTCACCCCTCACCCAGCCCCTCACACCTCACCCCTCAACCCCACCTAGCCCCTCACCACTCAACCCCACCTAGCCCCACACCCCCTCAACCCCACCTAGCCCCTCACCCCTCAACCCCACCTAGCCCCTCACCCCCTCCTAGCCCCTCACCCCCTCACCCCTCAACCCCACCTAGCCCCTCACACCTCACCCCTCAACCCCACCTAGCCCCTCACCACTCAACCCCACCTAGCCCCTCACCCCCTCAACCCCACCTAGCCCCTCACCCCTCAACCCCACCTAGCCCCTCACACCTCACCCCCACCTAGCCCCTCACCCCCTCCTAGCCCCTCACCCCCTCACCCCTCAACCCCACCTAGCCCCTCACACCTCACCCCTCAACCCCACCTAGCCCCTCACACCTCACCCCCACCTAGCCCCTCACACCTCACCACTAATCCCCACCTAGCCCCTCACCCCTCAACCACACCTAGCCCCTCACACCTCACCCCTCAACCCCACCTAGCCCCTCACCCCGCAACCACACCTAGCCCCTCACACCTCACCCCCACCTAGCCCCTCACCCCTCAATCCTCAACCCCACCTAGCCCCTCACCCCTCACCCCCACCAAGCCCCTCACCCCTCAACCCCACCTTGCCCCTCACCCCTCAACCCCACCTAGCCCCTCACACCTCACCCCTCAACCCCACCTAGCCCCTCACCCCTCACCCCCACCTAGCCCCTCACACCTGACCCCCCAACCCCACCTAGCCCCTCACACCTCAGCCCCACCTAGCCCCTCACACCTCACCCCTCACCCCCACCTAGCCCCTCACACCTCACCCCTCAACCCCACCTAGCCCCTCACACCTCAACCCCACCTAGCCCGTCACCCCTCACCCCACAACCCCACCTAGCTCCTCACCCCTCAACCCCAACTAGCCCCTCACCCCCACCTAGCCCCTCACACCTCAACCCCACCTAGCCCCTCAACCCTCACCCCCTCAACCCCACCTAGACCCTCACCCCTGAACCCCACCTAGACCCTCACACCTCAACCCCTCACCCCTCAACCCCACCTAGCCCCTCACCCCCTCAACCCCACCTAGCCCCTCACACCTCACCCCCACCTAGCCCCTCACCCCTCAACCCCACCTATCCCCTCACCCCTCACCCCTCAACACCACCTAGCCCCTCACACCTCACCCCTCAACCCCACCTAGACCCTCACACCTCACACCCACCAAACCCTCACAACTCACCCCCTCAACCCCACCTAGCCCCTCACATCTCACCCCCTCATAGCCCCTCACCCAATCCTAGCCCCTCACCCCTCACCCCCTCAACCTCACCTAGCCCCTCACACCTCACCCCTCAACCCCACCTAGCCCCTCACCCCTCACCCCTCACCCCTCACCCTCTCACTCATCAACTAGCCCCTCACACCTCAACCCTCAACACCAACTAGCCCCTCACACCTCACCCCTCAACCCCACCTCACCCCTCTAACCCCACCCCTCACCCCCTCTAACACCTCACCCCCTCTAACCCTTCACCCACTCTAACCCCTCTAACCCCCTCACACCCCTCATCCCCTCTAACCCCTCACCCCCTCTAACCCCGCACCCCCTCTAACCCCGCACCCCCTCGAACCCCTCACCCCCCTAACGATTCAACCCGTCTAGCCCCTTACCCTCTCACCCCCTCTAACCCCATTAACCCCTCACCCCGTCTAACCCCTCACCCCCTCACCCCGTCTAACCCCTCACCCCTCTAACCCCTCACCCTGTCTAACCCCTCACCCTCTCTAACCCCTCACCCCCTCTAACCCCTCACCCCCTCTAACCCCTCACCCCCTCTAACCCCTCACCCCCTCTAACCCCTCACCCTCTCTAACCCCTCACCCTCTCTAACCCCTCTCCCTCTCTAACCCCTCACTCCCTCTAAACCCTCACTCCCTCTAAACCCCCACCCCCTCTAACCACCCACCCATCACACCCTCAAACCTCGCCGCCTCCCCCACCTCATGCTCTCCCCCAACCTTCAACCTCATCCCCCACCTCCCCAACACTCTCCCGCCCCTCACACCCACCCCCAAATCCCTCACCCCCGGCTCCTCCAAACCACCCCCAACCACAAAACCCCCAACCCTCAACCCCCGACACCCTTCATACTTCTCCCCCTGACTCCTCTCTCCTCACACCCCTCCCGCCCCCACACTCTCCCGCCCCACACACCCCCCCGCAACCCCTCACCCCCGGCTCCTCCAAACCACCCCCAACCACAAAACCCCCAACCCTCAACCCCCGACACCCTTCATACTTCTCCCCCTGACTCCTCTCTCCTCACCCCCGCCTCCCGGCCCCCACACTCTCCCCAACTGCAGCCTGGTCAGTTGTCTGAAATCAGACGTCTAGTCATCGACGAATTGACCAATCGCTGGTGTTAGTACATGTGCGGTGTTTTGCTTATTGTCGCCTGAGCTTAAAGTAAAGGGATAGCCCTGTGTCTGCTAAAGTATAATCAGCAATTGTTATACGCAACATAACTGTCGGATGCCTGCTTGCAATCTATTGCTGATTTTTAAGTAAATGAAGTGTATAAATGTAAGGTTGTTCAAGCAGCACGAAAAGGCCCATGACTAGGTCCGCGTGCTCTATCTGTGACAATACTCCACTTCGTAAATTGCTTTTTATACTGAAGTTAATGAATAAAATGTTTATAACCAGAAGACTGAAATCGGTATTAGTCAAGTGAACCAACAGAAGTAGATTTAGGACAACACTGTAACAGGATCGAGGGGGCTGAATGGCCTCCTCCTGTTCCTGTGTAACAGGCTCGAGGGGGCCGAATGGGTCTCCTACTGTTGCTATGTAACAGGCTCGAGGGGGCTGAATGGCCTCCTCCTGTTCCTGTGTAACAGGCTCAAGGGGCTGAATGGCCTCCTCCTGTTCCTGTGTAACAGGCTCGCGAGGGGCTGAATGGCCTCCTCCTGTTCCTGCGTAACAGGCTCTAGGGGCTGAATGACCTCCTCCTGTTCCTGTGTAACAGTCTCAAGGGGCTGAATGGCCTCCACCTGTTCCTGTGTAACAGGCTCGAGTGGCTGAATGGCCTCCTCCTGTTCCTGTGTAACAGGCTCAAGTGGCTGAATGGCCTCCTCCTGTTCCAAAACAACAGACTCGAGGGGCTGAATGGCCTCCTCCTGTTCCTGTGTAACAGGCTCAAGTGGCTGAATGGCCTCCTCCTGTTCCAATGTAACAGGCTCGAGTGGCTGAATGGCCTCCTCCTGTTCCTGTGTAACAGGCTCGAGGGGCTGAATGGCCTCCTCCTGTTCCTATGTAACAGGCTCGAGGGGCTGAATGGACTCCTCCTGTTCCTATGTAACATGCTCGAGGGGCTGAATGGGCCTCCTCCTGTTCCTGTGTAACAGGCTCGAGGGGCTGAATGGCCTCCTCCTGTTCCTGTGTAATTGACTCGAGGGGCTGAATGTCCTCCTCCTGTTCCTGTATAACAGACTCGAGGGGGCTGAATGGCCTCCTCCTGTTCTTGTGTAACAGATTCGAGGGGCTGAATGTCCTCCTCCTGTTCCTGTGTAACAGGCTCGAGGGGCTGAATGGCCTCCTCCTGTTCCAATGTCGCTGTATATATGTTTTCACACTGTGAAGATTGTAAGATTGTCGATGCTTTGGATGTTTAATGAAAAATGCTGGTGTAAAGCATTGTCTGTAAATTTCCAAACCCTTTGCCTGTCTTATTGCCTTATTCAGTGGAGCAATATTTCAATAAACGTTCTCACTCAACACTCCAACTATCTCACCTGATCAACAACAACAACAACTTGTATCTATATAACGCCTTTAACATAGTAAAACGTCCCAAGATGCTTCACAGGTGTATTATAAGAGAAAAATTTGACACCGAGCCACATAAGGAGAAATCAGGGCAAAGCTTGGTCCAAGAGGTCGGTTTTAAGGAGAGTCTTAAAGGAGGAAATAGAGGTAGAGAGGCTGAGAGCCTTAGGCAGGGAATTGCAGAACTTGGAGCCCAGGCAGCTGAAGGCACGGCCGCCAATGCTGGAGCGATTATAATCAGGGATGCTCAAGAAGCCAGAAATGGAGGAGCGCAGATATCTCAGGGGGGTTGTAGGGGCTGGAAGAGGTTAGAGATAGGGAGGGTAGTAGGGGCTGGAGGAGGTTACAGAGATAGGGAGGGTTGTAGGGGCTGGAGGAGGTTACAGAGATATGGAGGGTTGTAGGGGCTGGAGGAGTTTACAGAGATAGGGAGGTTGTAGGGCTGGAGGAGGTTACAGAGATAGGGAGGGTTGTAGGGCTGGAGGAGGTTACAGAGATAGTGAGGGTTCTATGGGCTGGAACAGGTTACAGCGATAGGGAGGGTTGTCGGGCTGGAGGATGTTACAGAGATAGGGAGGGATGTAGGGGTTGGAGGAGGATACAGAGATAGGGAGGGTTGTAGGGGCTGGAGGAGGTTTCAAAGATGGGACTGGTTGTAGGGGCTGGAGGAGGTTACAGAGTTAGGGTGGATTGGCTGGAGGGGGTTACAGAGATAAGGAGGGTTGTAAGGCTGAAGGAGGTTTCCGAGATAGGGAGGTTTATTGGGCTGGAGGAGGTTACAGAGATAAGGAGAGTTGTAGGGGCTGGAGGAGGTTACAGAAACAGGGAGGATTGTTAGGCCTGGAGGAGGTTACAGGGATAGGGAGGGTTGTAGGGCTGGAAGAGGTTACAGAAATAAGAAGAGTTGTAGGGGCTGGAGGAGGTTACAGAGAAAGGAAGGGTTTTAGGACTGGAGGAGCTTACAAAGATAGGCAGGGTTATAGGGCTGGAGGAGGTTACAGAGATAGGGAGGGTTGTAGAACCAGAAGGAGGTTACAGAGATAGGGAGTGTTGTAGGGGCTGGAGGAGGTTACAAAGATAGGGAGGGAAGTCGGGCTGGAGGAGGTTACTGAGATAGGGAGTGTTGTCAGGGCTGGAGGAGGTTACAGAGATAGGGAGGGCTGTAGGGGCTGTAGGAGGTTACAGATGGTTGTAGGGCTGGAGTAGGTTACAGAGATAGTACGATATGTAGGGGCTGGAGGAGGTTACAGAGATAGGGAGGGTGGTAGGGCTGAAGGATGTTACAGAGATAGGGAGTGTTGTAGGGGCTGAAGGAGGTTACACAGATAGGAAGAATTGTAGGGGCTGGAGAAGGTTACAGAGATAGGGAGGTTTATGGGACTGGAGGAGGTTACAGAGATAGGAAGGGTTTTATGGCTGGAGGAGGTTACAGAGATAGGCTGGGTTATAGAGCTGGAGGAGATTACAGAGATTGGGAGAGTTTTAGGGGCTGGAGGACGTTAAAGAGATAGGGAGGGTTGTAGGGCCGGATGAGGTTACGGAGATAGGGAGAGTTGTAAGGCTGAAGGAGGTTTCAGAGATAAGGAGAGTTGTAGTGGCTAGAGAAGGTTACAGAGATAGGGAGGGTTGTAGGGCTTGAGGATGTTACAGAGATAGGGAGGGTTGTGGGGGCTGGAGGATGTTACAGAGATAGGGAGGGTTGTAGGGCTGGAGGAGGTTACAGAGATAGGGAGGGTTGTAGGGCTGGAGGAGGTTACAGAGATAGGGAGGTTTGTAGGGCTGGGGGAGGTTACAGAGATAGGGAGGGTTGTAGTGCTGGAGGAGGTTACAGAGCCGGTCAGTGGCCAGGATTTAGATGGAAGGAATTTCTGCTCACCCAGGACTGGATGTCGGACAAGAATCGTGACAACACTGCCGTACTTTGGGGGGAAATTCCTGCTCGCCAAATCTAGGAGGCGACGGGGCCCCTTTAAGAATTGAAAAGAGATAAAATGCAAGAGACTCGAAGTAATGACATTGTCGGGAGGCTGGAGCGACTCGTCAACGAGCCAAACTGCTGCCTCTATCTGGGGGGAGTGAACTGTGCCTTTAAGAGAAGCAGGTGGGCGGGGCCATGGTGGAGAGAGTGATGGGGAGGGAAGAGGAGAGAGAGTGGGTGAGAGTCAGGGAAGAGAGCAGGGGATAAAGGGAGAGAGACAGAGCAGGAGTGAGGTGTGGAGAGATTTCCCGCTTCCTCCCTTTCTATCTCTCTCTTTTGTCCCTTCTCTCTCTAGCCCTCTCTATCTCTCTCCTTTTCAATCTCTCTCGCTTTCTCTCTCTATCCCGCCCTCTGTCTCTGTCTTTGTCTGCCTCTTTCTATCTCTCTCTCTATCCCTCTCTATCACTTTCCTTTTCTAGCTCTCTTTCTATCTCTCACTTTTTATCTCTCCCTTTCTATCCCTCTGTCTCTATATCTCTTTCTATCCCTGTCTCTCTCTTTCTTTCTCTCTCCCTTTCTATCTTTCTTTCTATCGATTTCTATCTCTCTCTATCCCTTTCTGTCTCCTCTCACTTTCTATCTCTCTCTCCCGTTCTATCTCTCTCTCTCTATCCTCTCTCTCTTTCTATCTCTCTCTATTCCTCTCTCCCTATTCCTCTCTCCTATTCTGTCTCTCTCCCATTCTATATCTCTCTCTATCCCCTCTCTGTTTCTATCTCTCTATCCCCTCCCTTGTCTAACGCGAGCCCGTCTTCCTCCTCTTCCCGTAGCCTCCCGCTCTGGATTGCCCGCATCCTGGAGACCGCCACCCGCAAGAGACGGAACCGGAGCCGGAGACACGAGGCGTATCGACTGATCGGACGGAGACTGGTAGGGCCACTCGCCGGGGATTCTCCGACAGCCCCTCCCATAGCCCGACCCCTGACCCCCAAAACATTCCCCCCAACCCCAACCCCCAACCCCAAACTGTTCCCCAACCCCCAAACCTTTCCCTGACCCCCAAACTGTTCCCCAACCCTCAAACCCCAAACTGTTCCCCAACCCCCAAACTGTTCCCCAACACCCAAACTGTTCCCCAACCCCCAAACTGTTCCCCAACCCCCAAACCCCAAACCCCAAACCGGTCCCCAACCCCCAAACCGTTCCCTGACCCCGAAACCCAACTCCCAAACCGTTCCCTGACCTCCAAACCGTTCCCTGACCCCGAACCCCAACCCCAAACCATTCCCTGACCCTCGAACCCCAACCCCCAAACCGTTCCCTGACCCTCGAACCCCAACCCCCAAACCGGTCCCTGACCCCAAACCGTTCCCTGACCCCCAAACCCTTCCCTGACCCCCAAACCATTCCCCCAAACCACAACCCCCAAACCGTTCCCTGATCCCTGACCCCCAAACCTGACTCCCCACCCAAAATCTGTTTCGAAACCTGACCACAAAACCGTTCCCCGACTCCTGACCCCTAAATCTTTCCATGAGCCCTGACCCCCAAACCGTTCCCGACCCCCAAACTGTTCCGACACCTGGCCACGAAACCGTTCCCCGACTCCTGACCACCAAATCTTTCCCCGACCCCTGACCCCTAAATCTTTCCATGAGCCCTGACACCCAAAACGTTCCCCGACCTCTAAATCTTTCCCCGAAATGTCCCCCGACCCGCAAACCTTTCCTGCCGACCCCAAAACCTTTCCCCGGCCACTGACCCCCAAAACATTGCCCGACCCCTGAACCTTTCCCTTGACCCCTGACCCTATATCTTCCCCTGACCTCCAAACCTTTCTTCAACCCCCAAACATTACCCCCGACCTCTGAACCCTTCCCTGACCCCAAACCTTCCCCCCGACTCCCCGCGACACTAACCGTCTTCAGTCAACAACCCTCGATCCGCAGATCTCCGTTAACCCCCCTCCTCTCTCTCTACCGAGCAGTAGAAAGCTGGGCTCGGACGCCAGCGCTGCCCGTGGCCGACCTACGTCTACCCGCGGGAGCTGAAACAGGCCGTGCGCCAGGCCTTCCCCGGTCAGCTGCGGGATTATCCCGACCCACAGCACAGCAGGGTAATGATCGTACGGGAGCGTTACCCGTTCTGGGGGAGGGGGATGGAGTCCTGGAGGGAGAGGACTCCTGGGATTATACGCCCCTGGTATCTCACCTCGCCCTCCTCCCGCCCCGATCCCTAGGCTGTCAGTGTCAGAGGATATTCGTATGTGGCGTGCATCGCGGCAGAACTCCATTCCCGTCCTCACCTGGTCCCACGCTCGCACGGACCCTGGCGCTGGGTTACTGTGGGGGAGTCGCTGCCCAATCAAACACTCCCAGGGCAGGTACAGCACAGCTTAGATACAGAGTAAAGCTCCCTCTACACTGTCCCATCAAACACTCCCAGGGCAGGTACAGCACGGGTTAGATACAGAGTAAAGCTCCCTCTACACTGTTCCATCAAAAACTCCCAGGGCAGGTACGGCACGGGTTAGACACAGAGTAAAGCTCCCTCTACACTGCCCCATCAATCACTCCCAGGGCAGGTACAACACAGGTTAGATACAGAGTAAAGCTCCCTCTACACTGTCCCATCAATCACTCCCAGGACAGGTACAGCACAGCTTAGATACAGAGTAAAGCTCCCTCTAGTGTCTCATCAAACACTCCCAGGGTAGGTACAGCACAGGTTAGATACAGAGTAAAGCTCCCTCTACAGTGTCCCTTCAAACACTTCCAGGGTAGGTACAGCACGGGTTAGATACAGAGTAAAGCTCCCTCTGCACTGTCCCGTCAAACAATTCCAGGGCAGGTACAGCATGGGTTACATACAGAATAAAGCTCCCTCCACACTGTCCCATCAAACACTCCCAGGGCAGGTACAGCACTGGGTTAGATGCACAGTAAAGCTCCCTCTGCACTGTCCCATCAAACACTCCCAGGCGAGGTCCAGCACTGGGTTAGATACAGAGTAAAGCTCCCTCTACACTGTCCCGTCAAACAATCCCAGGGCAGGTACGGCTCGGATTAGATTCAGTGTAAAGCTCGCTCTACACTGCCCCGTCAAACACGCCCAGGGCAGGTAAAGCATGGGTTAGTTACAGAGGTAAGCTCCCTCCATACTGTCCCATCAAACACTCCCAGGGCAGGTACAACACGGGTTAGATACAGAGTGAATCTCCCTCTACACTGACCAATTATCCTGCTCCTACTCGTGAGGTTGACTGATTGGCCGGTGGGGGGGGCGAGGTGACTTGAACTGTTTTTGCGCTGACTGTACGCTCTTGCTTTCCGAGGTTGTACATGTGACCGCGGAGGACCTGTGGCTATTGGAGGATGAGTGAGAGAGTGACGATCCGTTGGAGAGGCTTTGCGAGTGGCAGTAGGGCAGGTTCAATACTTCCATCCTGTTCGGGAATGGATCCAGAACCATTGGAACCCACAAAGTGGTCTCTGATCCCTTTCGTTCCTCAGAACCTTGCAGAGATGGGCGGGATCTCCTGCGGTTGTCTACCTCCGTCTCCCAACTGGGCCAGAAACCCATCAGGAGATCCCTCTACCAGCCTGGGGATCAACCAATCAGACCATCCATCTCCCAGCCTTGGGATCAACCAATCAGACATCCATCTCCCAGCCTGGGGTTCAACCAATCAGACCATCCATCTCCCAGCCTGGGGATCAACCAATCAGAACATCCATCTCCCAGCCTTTGGTTCAAACAAACAGATCACTTCTCTACCGGCCTTGGGTTCAACCAATGAGGTTGTTGGTGTTGAATTAACCTATAGTGACTGCTCCCTCATTCGGTCCCCTCGAGCCTGCTCCGCCATTCAATGAGATCATGGCTGATCTGTGTGCTATGTCCATCTACCCGCCTTGGTTCCGTAACACTTAATACCCTCCCCCAACAAAAATCTATCAATCTCAGTTTTGAAATTCTCAATTGACCCCCCGCCCCGCCAACAGCTTTATTGGGGGAGAGAGTTCCAGATTTCCACTCCCCTTTGTATGAAGAAGTGCTTCCTGACATCACCCCTGAACGGCCTGGCTCTAATTTTAAGGTGATGCCCCCCTTGTTCTTGACTCCCCCCACCAGAGGAAATAGGTTCTCTCTATCGACCCCATCAACTCCTTTAATCATCTTAAAACACCTCGATTCGATCGCCCCTTAATCTTCTACACTCGAGGGAATACAAGCCTAGTCTGTGCAACCTGCCCTCGGAATTTAACCCTTTTAGCCCCGGTATCATTCTGGTGAATCTTCGCTGCACCCATTCCGAGGACAATATTTCATCCTTGAGGTGGAATCTTTTGTCGGGAGCACGTTATCGTTTTGTGGTCGATGGTTTCTCCGTCGTTTTATTCCAAAGAGGCAACAAACTGTTCCAGAATGCTCCATTGTCTGGGACCTGTTTCTGAATTGTTTTCCCGAATGTTTAGTGCCATTTATTATAGTTGTTTAAAGATTAAAGTTTGACATTTAAAGTCTGGAATCAAATCGAGGAGTGCGGGCGGTTTATTGATGAGGAGGAACCAGAGGGCGTTCGGTCATCTCCTGATTTAAGTTCCGATTATCAGACCCCACACACACACATACACAGAGCAGGAAAGGCCCAGGCTCCATCCCCGGCCTAGTGCTGAGTTAGCCTGATCACACACCCGGTGTGGTACTGAGCCCCACACACTCACAGAGCAGGAAAGGCCCAGGCTCCATCACCGGCCTGTGCTGAGTTAGCCTGATCTCACACCCGGTGTGGTACTGAGCCCCACACAGTCACACAGAGCAGGAAAGGCCCAGGCTCCATCCCCGGCCTGTGCTGAGTTAGCCTGATCACACACCCGGTGTGGTACTGAGCCCCACACATACACACACACACAGCAGGAAAAGTCCAGGCTCCATCACCGGCCTATGTTGAGTTAGCTGAGGAGTGAGTTTCAGGACACAACGAGTCCATGACAGCTTCACCCGCCTCCCTATCTCTGTAACGTCCTCCAGCCCTACAACCGTCCCTATCTCTGTAACCTCCTCCAGCCCCGAAAACCCTCCCCATCTCTAACCTCCTCCAGCCCTACACCCCTCCCTATCTCTGTAACCTCCTCCAGCGCTTACAACCTTCCCTAGCCATGTAACCTCCTCCAGCCCTACAACCCTCCCTATCCATGTAACCTCCTCCAGCCCCTACAACCCTCCCTATCTCTGTAACCTCCTCCAGTCCCTACAACCCTCCCTATCTCTGTGACCTCCTCCAGCCCTCCAACCCTCCCTATCTCTGTAACATCCTCCAGCCCTACAACCCTCCCCATCTCTGTAACCTCCAGTCCCTAAAACACTCCCCATCTCTGTAACCTCCTCCAGCCCTACACCCCTCCCTATCTCTGTAACCTCCTCCTGCCTCTACAACCCATCCCTATCCATGTAACCTCCTCCAGCCCTACAACCCTCCCTATCTCTGTAGCCTCCTCCAGCCCTACAACCCTCCAAGATCTCTGCGCTCCTCCAATTCTGGCCTCTTGTGCATCCCCCGATTTCCATCGCTCCACTATTGGCGGCCGTGCCTTCAGCTGCCTGGGCCCCTAAGCTCTGGAATTCCCATCCTAATCCTCTCCGCCTCTCTCTCCTCCTTTAAGATTCTCCTTAAAGCCTCCCTCTTTGACCAAGCTATAGGTCACCAACCCTAATATGTGGCAGCGGAGGCTCAGTGGGCAGCACTCTCACGTCTGAGTCAGAAGGTTGTGGGTTCAAGTCCCACTCCAGGGACTTTAGCTCAGAAATTTAGGCTGACACTCCGGGGCGGTAGTGAGGGAGCGCTGCACTGTCGGAGAGAGAGACACACACACACAGCGAGAGAGAGAGAGACACACACACAAAGCAAGAGAAAGAAAGACACACACAAATCACACACAGAGTTCACACACAGAGAATCTAACACACACCCCAACAGTGGGACCCACTTCATAGAGACACACAGACCAACATTTATTACCTGGACACTCACAAAGAGTTTCAACACTAAAGAGCCACAAAATACAGCTACATTACCTGGAGTGGACACTGAGGCGACATTACAGTCAAAAGAGCCACTCACCAAACATGAGACCATCATCCCAGAGTAAGAAAAAATGAATGGCACATGGGTCTTCCCTTTTATAGCCCAGTCCTGTCACTCAAACTCCCCTCCTCCCACTCCACAGCCCCCCAGCCTATCAGGTTGCTGCTTCCTCCATCTGAAGCCCGCCCCCCACCCCCCCAGGTGTGGGTCAGTCCAAGGTGCATCTACGTGTATCCAGGGGGGTGGAGGAGGCCTGGCCATGTGTTGGCTCCCAAATGGTTCCGTCCTGTCTCTGGCCAACAGCTGCCCGTCCCCCAGGCCCACGACTGCAGGCAGACAGACACAGCCGTGGACTGATGGACCTTGGGGAGGCGTCCACTCACCTGCAAAGGTACTTCACCCTCCCTGTCTGCAGCTGCTGCTTTCTTCCACACCCCTTTGCTCAAGAAGTCTTGTTTGATGGTCCTTATTTCCAAGCTCCATTTCTGTGCTTCCCAACCTCATGCTGTTGTGGCTGGCTCCCTGTTTAATCCTGAGTTCCCACAGCTTTGCCCTGTGCAGTGTGCGAGTTGTGCAGCCGTTTATCTGTGTCAACCCCTGGACATGTGCAGTGAAATGTCGGTCACCTGGACCAAAGGGATGCTCATCTTCCAATAAACACCTTTGTAAATCTCTCGTTCGCCCTCTTTAGGTTTATCCATGTTATTGCATTTCAGGTAAATCTCTCATTCCCCCTCTTTCGGTTTATCCATGTTATTGCACGGGGGGGGGGGGGCGGTGGCGGCGTGATGTGTGTGGGACAGTGTAGAGGGAGCTTTACTCTGCATCTAACCCGTGCTGTAGCTATCCAGGGAGTGTTTGATGGGGCTCACCACCACCTTCGGATGGGCAATAAGTGCTGGCCTTGCCAGCAACACCCACATCCCGTGAATGAATAAAATAAAATGTAAAACTTGGATAGCTCTTACAAAGAGCCGGCAATGGCATGAATGACCGGATAGCCTCCATCGGTGCAGTATAGCGATAATTCTAGCCCTATTACCCATTGAAATAACTTGTAAATTGCTCCCACAATCTAGAAATTTCCTCCAACGAAATATGGGGAAGACCGAAGCCACTGTCTTCAGTCCCCGCACGAACTCCATACACGAGCCAGTGACTCCATCCCTCTCCCTGGCAACTGTCTGAGGCTGAACCAGATTGTTCACAACCTTCGTGTCATATTTGAACCTGAGATGAACTTCCGACCACAGATATGCACCATCACTAAGACAACCTATTTCCACCTCCATTCCTGCCTCTGCTCATCCGCTGCTGAAACCCTCATCCATGCCTTTGTTACCTCTAGACTTGACTATTCCAACGCACTCCTGGCTGGCCTCCCACATTCCACCCTGCGTAAGCTTGAGGTCATCCAAAACTCGGCTGCCCCGTGTCCTAACTCGCACCAAGTCCCGTTCCCCCATCACCCCCTGTGCTCGCTGATCTACACTGGCTCCCGGTTAAGCAACGCCTCGATTTTAAAATTCTCATCCTGTGTTTTCAAATCCCTCCATGGCCTCGCCACTCCCTATCTCTGTAATCTCCTCCAGCCCCACAACCCCCCCCCCACCCCCCCGAGATATCTGCGCTCCTCTAATTCTGCTCTCCTGAGCAACCCTGATTATAATCGCTCAACCATCGGCGGCCGTGCCTTCAAATGCCTGGGCCCCAAGCTCTGGAATTCCCTCCCTTAACCTCTCCGCCTCTCTCTCCTCCTTTAAGACGTTCCTTAAAACCTGCCCCTCATCTGCCCTAATATCTCCTTATGTGGATCGCTTTCAAATTCTGTTTTATAATCACTCCTGTGAAGCGCCTTGGGACGTTTTACTCTGTTAAAGGTGCTATATAAATACAAGTTGTTGAAGTGGTGATTATCACTCCAACCCTGTGTCGCACCGACTGAGGCATCTTTATAAAGGGAGTCATCCTGACACAGCACCATCTAGCTGCCGGGAGGGCGCACTGCATCTCGGCATCTTTATAAATGGGGTCATCCTCACACAGCGCCATCTCGCAGCCGGGAGTGCTCACTGCAGCCCGGCATCTTTATAAAAGGAGTCATCCAGATACAGCACCATCTGGCAGCCGGGCGGGCTCACTGCAGCCCGGCATCTTTATAAAAAGGAGTCATCCTGGCCACAGCGCCATCTAGCAGCCGGGATGGCTCACTGCAGCCAGACATCTTTATAGGAGTCATCCTGTTATAGCGCCATCTAGCATTCGGGAGGGCTCACTGCAGCCCGGCATCTTTATAAAATGAGTCATCCTGACACAGCGCCATCTAGCATTCGGGAGGGCGCACTGCAGCAAGGCATCTTTATAAAGGGGGTCATCCTCACACAGCGCCATCTAGCAGCCGCGAGGGCTCACTGCAGCCAGGCATCTTTATAAAGGGAGTCAAACTGACACAGCGCCATCTAGCGACCCGGGAGTGCGCACTGGAGCCCGGCATCTTTATAAAAGGAGTCATCCTGACACAGCGCCATCTAGCAGCCGGGAGGGCTCAATGCAGCCCGGCATCTTTATAAAAGGATAGCAAAATACTGCAGATGCTGGAAATCCGAAATAACAACAGAAAACGCTGGAAAAACTCAGCAGGCCAGGCAGCATCCGTGGAGAGAGAAAGAGAGTTGACGTTTCAGGTCGATGACCTTTCATCAGAACTGGGAAGAGCTGGAAATCAAATAGATTTAAGGCCAGGGTAAAGCTGGGAAAAGGGGGAGGGGATAAAGGAACAAAGGAGGAGATGAAGAGACATTAAGAGACATTAAGAGATATGCAAGGCTAGAGGTGGTGTTAATGTGACAGATTAAGGCTGAATGAAGTGTGAAATCTACTGGCAGAATGAAGGACAGCTGCCAGCTTCTAGGAGGAAAAAAAAGGTGGGGGGGACAAATAAAAGGGTAGATAAAATAAAATATAAATGTGATTGGAGCTGAGGTTATGATCTAAAATTGTTGAACTCGATATTGACACAGCGCCATCTAGCAGCCAGGAGGGTTCACTGCAGCCCAGCATCTTTGTAAAAATGAGAAGTCGCACAACACCAGGTTATAGTCCAACAGATTTATTTAAAATGACAAGCTTTCGGAGCTTTCGCCCCTTCCTCAGGTAAAGTTACAATGAGTGAATCTACAATATTTCACAGTATATAAACACAGAAACTGCAGAGATACAATCTTTCTGGGAAGGTGTCCTTACATCAAAGACACACCAAGAGCACAGCCAAGACAATGAGATGTGTCACAGGGGGTCCAACGCGTCAAATCCTGCTGTCAGCAGTTTTTTTTTGTTGGGTTTGTTCTTTTTGTGTTTTTTTTAAAAAACTGGAAAGACAGACAACGATCTCGAGTCACGTTCTGTGGCTATCAGTAGCTGCTCGATGATTTTGCGTTGTCATGTGTCTCGAAGGCCACCTTGGAGAACGCTAACCCGCAGATCCGAGGCTGAATGTCCTTGACTGCTGAAGTGCTCCCCGACTGGGAAGTGACAATCCTGCCTGGTGAATGTTGCACGGTGTCCGTTCATACGTTGTCTCAGTGTCTGCATGGTCTCACCGATGTATCATGCTCTGGGGCATCCTCTCCGCATCTTTATAAAAAGGAGTCACCCTGACACAGCGCCATCTAGCAGCCGGATGGCCTCACTGCAGCCAGACATCTTTATAGGAGTCATCCTGACACAGCGCCATCTAGCATTCGGGAGGGCTCACTGCAGCCCGGCATCTTTATAAAATGAGTCATCCTGACACAGCGCCATCTAGCATCCGGGAGGGCGCACTGCAGCAAGGCATCTTTATAAAGGGGGTCATCCTCACACAGCGCCATCTAGCAGCCGCGAGGGCTCACTGCAGCCAGGCATCTTTATAAAGGGAGTCAAACTGACACAGCGCCATCTAGCGACCCGGGAGTGCGCACTGGAGCCCGGCATCTTTATAAAAGGAGTCATCCTGACACAGCGCCATCTAGCAGCCGGGAGGGCTCAATGCAGCCCGGCATCTTTATAAAAGGAGTCATCCTGACACAGCGCCATCTAGCATCCGGGAGGGCGCACTGCAGCTCGGCATCTTTATAAAGGGAGTCATCCTGACACAGCGCCATCTAGCATCCAGGAGGGCTCACTGCAGCCCGGCATTTTTATAAAGGGAGTCATCCTGGTACAGCACCATCTTGCAGCCGGGAGGGCTCACTGCAGCCCGGCATCTTTATGAAGGGATGGACTACACGTCCTCCCACCCCGCCTCCTGTAAGGACTCTATTCCCTTCTCCCAGTTTCTCCGTCTCCGCCGCATCTGCTCCGACGATGCCACCTTCCATACCAGTGCTTCCGACATGTCAACCTTTTTCCTCAACCGAGGATTCCCCTCTACCGTGGTCAACACGGCCCTCGACCGTGTCCGTTCCATCTACCGCACTTCTGCCCTCACCCCGGCCCCTCCCTCCCTGAACCACGATAGAGTTCCCCTTGTCCTCACCTTTCACCCCACCAGCCTCCACATTCAACGGATCATCCTCCGCCATTTCCGCCACCTCCAACGTGATCCCACCACCAAACGTATCTTCCCCTCACCTCCCCTTTCAGCATTCCGTAGGGACCGCTCCCTCCGAGACAACCTAGTTCACTCCTCTATCACCCCCAGCACCCCTTCCCCTTCACCCGGCACCTTTCTGTGCAAGCGCAGGAGATGCAACACCTGCCCTTATACAACCCCCCTTCCCACTCTCCAGGGCCCCAAACACCCTTACCAGGTGAAACAGCGATTTACTTGTACTTCTTGCAATCTAGTATACTGTATTCGCTGCTCACGATGTGGTCTCCTCTAATTTGGGGAGACCAAACGCAGATTGGGTGACCGCTTTGCGGAACACCTCCATTCAGTCCTGAAGGGTGACCCCGAGCTACCAGTCGCTTGTCATTTTAATTCACCCCTCCACGCTCACTCAGACCTCACCGTCCTCGGCCTCTTGCATTGTTCCACGGAAGCGCAGCATAAACTCCAGGAACAGCACCTCATCTTCCGTTTAGGCACTTTACAGCCTTCCGGACTCAATATCGAGTTCAACAATTTCAGATCATAACCCCGGCCCCTACCACATATGTATACATTTTATCCACTCTTTTGGTCCGTGCCGTTTTCCTTTTTTTCTCTCTCTCCCCCCACGGCAGCTGTCTCTGATTCTGCCAGCATTTCACACCTTACCTTTTGTTTCTCAACCTGTCCCATTACAATCTCATCTTGCCTTGAGCATCTCTCAATGTCTCTACTCACTAAAGACCATCCCTTTTGTTCTTTTATTCCTCCCCCCAGCCTCCCCCTTGCATTTTTATCTGTTTATTTCTTACTTTTTCAGTTCCGACGAAGGGTTTCGACCTGAAACGTTAACTCTCTTTCTCTCTCCACGGATGTTGCCTGGCCTGCTGAGTTTTTCCAGCGTTTTCTGTTGTTATTTCTTTATAAAGGGAGTCATCCTGACACAGCGCCATCTGGCAGCCGGGAGGGCTCACTGCAGCCCGACATCTTCATAAAAGGAGTCATCCTGACACAGCGCCATCTAGCATCCGGGAGGGCGCACTGCAGCCCGGCATCTTTAGAAAGGGAAAACTCAGCAGGCCAGACAACATCCGTGGAGAGAGAAAGAGAGTTAACGTTTCAGGTCGATGACCTTTCGTCAGAACTGGAAAGAGCCGGAAATCAAATAGATTTAAGGCCAGGATAAAGCTGGGAAAAGGGGGAGGGGATGAAAGATCAAAAGGGGAGATAAAGAGACATTAAGAGATATGCAAGGCAAGAGGTGGTGTTGATGTGACAAGTTACGGCTAAAAGAAGTGTGAAATGCACTGGCAGAATGAAGGACAGCTGCCAGCTTCGAGAAGGGAAAAAAAAGGTGGGGGGGGGGCAAATAAAAGGGTGGATGAAAAAATAAAATATAAATGTGATTGGAGCTGAGGTTATGATCTAAAATTGTTGAACTCGATATTGACACAGCGCCATCTAGCAGCCAGGAGGGTTCACTGCAGCCCAGCATCTTTGTAAAAATGAGAAGTCGCACAACACCAGGTTATAGTCCAACAGATTTATTTAAAATGACAAGCTTTCGGAGCTTTCGCCCCTTCCTCAGGTAAAGTTACAATGAGTGAATCTACAATATTTCACAGTATATAAACACAGAAACTGCAGAGATACAATCTTTCAGGGAAGGTGTCCTTACATCAAAGACACACCAAGAGCACAGCCAAGACAATGAGATGTGTCACAGGGGGTCCAACGCGTCAAATCCTGCTGTCAGCAGTTTTTTTTTGTTGGGTTTGTTCTTTTTGTGTTTTTTTTTAAAAACTGGAAAGACAGACAACGATCTCGAGTCACGTTCTGTGGCTATCAGTAGCTGCTCGATGATTTTGCGTTGTCATGTGTCTCGAAGGCCACCTTGGAGAACGCTAACCCGCAGATCCGAGGCTGAATGTCCTTGACTGCTGAAGTGCTCCCCGACTGGGAAGTGACAATCCTGCCTGGTGAATGTTGCACGGTGTCCGTTCATACGTTGTCTCAGTGTCTGCATGGTCTCACCGATGTATCATGCTCTGGGGCATCCTCTCCGCATCTTTATAAAAAGGAGTCACCCTGACACAGCGCCATCTAGCAGCCGGGAGGGCTCAATGCAGCCCGGCATCTTTATAAAGGAGTCATCCTGACACAGCGCCATCTAGCATTCGGGAGGGCTCACTGCAGCCCGGCATCTTTATAAAATGAGTCATCCTGACACAGCGCCATCTAGCATCCGGGAGGGCGCACTGCAGCAAGGCATCTTTATAAAGGGGGTCATCCTCACACAGCGCCATCTAGCAGCCGCGAGGGCTCACTGCAGCCAGGCATCTTTATAAAGGGAGTCAAACTGACACAGCGCCATCTAGCGACCCGGGAGTGCGCACTGGAGCCCGGCATCTTTATAAAAGGAGTCATCCTGACACAGCGCCATCTAGCAGCCGGGAGGGCTCAATGCAGCCCGGCATCTTTATAAAAGGAGTCATCCTGACACAGCGCCATCTAGCATCCGGGAGGGCGCACTGCAGCTCGGCATCTTTATAAAGGGAGTCATCCTGACACAGCGCCATCTAGCATCCAGGAGGGCTCACTGCAGCCCGGCATTTTTATAAAGGGAGTCATCCTGGTACAGCACCATCTTGCAGCCGGGAGGGCTCACTGCAGCCCGGCATCTTTATGAAGGGATGGACTACACGTCCTCCCACCCCGCCTCCTGTAAGGACTCTATTCCCTTCTCCCAGTTTCTCCGTCTCCGCCGCATCTGCTCCGACGATGCCACCTTCCATACCAGTGCTTCCGACATGTCAACCTTTTTCCTCAACCGAGGATTCCCCTCTACCGTGGTCAACACGGCCCTCGACCGTGTCCGTTCCATCTACCGCACTTCTGCCCTCACCCCGGCCCCTCCCTCCCTGAACCACGATAGAGTTCCCCTTGTCCTCACCTTTCACCCCACCAGCCTCCACATTCAACGGATCATCCTCCGCCATTTCCGCCACCTCCAACGTGATCCCACCACCAAACGTATCTTCCCCTCACCTCCCCTTTCAGCATTCCGTAGGGACCGCTCCCTCCGAGACAACCTAGTTCACTCCTCTATCACCCCCAGCACCCCTTCCCCTTCACCCGGCACCTTTCTGTGCAAGCGCAGGAGATGCAACACCTGCCCTTATACAACCCCCCTTCCCACTCTCCAGGGCCCCAAACACCCTTACCAGGTGAAACAGCGATTTACTTGTACTTCTTGCAATCTAGTATACTGTATTCGCTGCTCACGATGTGGTCTCCTCTAATTTGGGGAGACCAAACGCAGATTGGGTGATCGCTTTGCGGAACACCTCCATTCAGTCCTGAAGGGTGACCCCGAGCTACCAGTCGCTTGTCATTTTAATTCACCCCTCCACGCTCACTCAGACCTCACCGTCCTCGGCCTCTTGCATTGTTCCACGGAAGCGCAGCATAAACTCCAGGATCAGCACCTCATCTTCCGTTTAGGCACTTTACAGCCTTCCGGACTCAATATCGAGTTCAACAATTTCAGATCATAACCCCGGCCCCTACCACATATGTATACATTTTATCCACTCTTTTGGTCCGTGCCGTTTTCCTTTTTTTCTCTCTCTCCCCCCACGGCAGCTGTCTCTGATTCTGCCAGCATTTCACACCTTACCTTTTGTTTCTCAACCTGTCCCATTACAATCTCATCTTGCCTTGAGCATCTCTCAATGTCTCTACTCACTAAAGACCATCCCTTTTGTTCTTTTATTCCTCCCCCCAGCCTCCCCCTTGCATTTTTATCTGTTTATTTCTTACTTTTTCAGTTCCGACGAAGGGTTTCGACCTGAAACGTTAACTCTCTTTCTCTCTCCACGGATGTTGCCTGGCCTGCTGAGTTTTTCCAGCGTTTTCTGTTGTTATTTCTTTATAAAGGGAGTCATCCTGGCACAGCGCCATCTGGCAGCCGGGAGGGCTCACTGCAGCCCGACATCTTCATAAAAGGAGTCATCCTGACACAGCGCCATCTAGCATCCGGGAGGGCGCACTGCAGCCCGGCATCTTTAGAAAGGGAAAACTCAGCAGGCCAGACAACATCCGTGGAGAGAGAAAGAGAGTTAACGTTTCAGGTCGATGACCTTTCGTCAGAACTGGAAAGAGCCGGAAATCAAATAGATTTAAGGCCAGGATAAAGCTGGGAAAAGGGGGAGGGGATGAAAGATCAAAAGGGGAGATAAAGAGACATTAAGAGATATGCAAGGCAAGAGGTGGTGTTGATGTGACAAGTTACGGCTAAAAGAAGTGTGAAATGCACTGGCAGAATGAAGGACAGCTGCCAGCTTCGAGAAGGGAAAAAAAAGGTGGGGGGGGGCAAATAAAAGGGTGGATGAAAAAATAAAATATAAATGTGATTGGAGCTGAGGTTATGATCTAAAATTGTTGAACTCGATATTGACACAGCGCCAACTAGCAGCCAGGAGGGTTCACTGCAGCCCAGCATCTTTGTAAAAATGAGAAGTCGCACAACACCAGGTTATAGTCCAACAGATTTATTTAAAATGACAAGCTTTCGGAGCTTTCGCCCCTTCCTCAGGTAAAGTTACAATGAGTGAATCTACAATATTTCACAGTATATAAACACAGAAACTGCAGAGATACAATCTTTCAGGGAAGGTGTCCTTACATCAAAGACACACCAAGAGCACAGCCAAGACAATGAGATGTGTCACAGGGGGTCCAACGCGTCAAATCCTGCTGTCAGCAGTTTTTTTTTGTTGGGTTTGTTCTTTTTGTGTTTTTTTTTAAAAACTGGAAAGACAGACAACGATCTCGAGTCACGTTCTGTGGCTATCAGTAGCTGCTCGATGATTTTGCGTTGTCATGTGTCTCGAAGGCCACCTTGGAGAACGCTAACCCGCAGATCCGAGGCTGAATGTCCTTGACTGCTGAAGTGCTCCCCGACTGGGAAGTGACAATCCTGCCTGGTGAATGTTGCACGGTGTCCGTTCATACGTTGTCTCAGTGTCTGCATGGTCTCACCGATGTATCATGCTCTGGGGCATCCTCTCCGCATCTTTATAAAAAGGAGTCACCCTGACACAGCGCCATCTAGCAGCCGGGAGGGCTCAATGCAGCCCGGCATCTTTATAAAAGGAGTCATCCTGACACAGCGCCATCTAGCATTCGGGAGGGCTCACTGCAGCCCGGCATCTTTATAAAATGAGTCATCCTGACACAGCGCCATCTAGCATCCGGGAGGGCGCACTGCAGCAAGGCATCTTTATAAAGGGGGTCATCCTCACACAGCGCCATCTAGCAGCCGCGAGGGCTCACTGCAGCCAGGCATCTTTATAAAGGGAGTCAAACTGACACAGCGCCATCTAGCGACCCGGGAGTGCGCACTGGAGCCCGGCATCTTTATAAAAGGAGTCATCCTGACACAGCGCCATCTAGCAGCCGGGAGGGCTCAATGCAGCCCGGCATCTTTATAAAAGGAGTCATCCTGACACAGCGCCATCTAGCATCCGGGAGGGCGCACTGCAGCTCGGCATCTTTATAAAGGGAGTCATCCTGACACAGCGCCATCTAGCATCCAGGAGGGCTCACTGCAGCCCGGCATTTTTATAAAGGGAGTCATCCTGGTACAGCACCATCTTGCAGCCGGGAGGGCTCACTGCAGCCCGGCATCTTTATGAAGGGATGGACTACACGTCCTCCCACCCCGCCTCCTGTAAGGACTCTATTCCCTTCTCCCAGTTTCTCCGTCTCCGCCGCATCTGCTCCGACGATGCCACCTTCCATACCAGTGCTTCCGACATGTCAACCTTTTTCCTCAACCGAGGATTCCCCTCTACCGTGGTCAACACGGCCCTCGACCGTGTCCGTTCCATCTACCGCACTTCTGCCCTCACCCCGGCCCCTCCCTCCCTGAACCACGATAGAGTTCCCCTTGTCCTCACCTTTCACCCCACCAGCCTCCACATTCAACGGATCATCCTCCGCCATTTCCGCCACCTCCAACGTGATCCCACCACCAAACGTATCTTCCCCTCACCTCCCCTTTCAGCATTCCGTAGGGACCGCTCCCTCCGAGACAACCTAGTTCACTCCTCTATCACCCCCAGCACCCCTTCCCCTTCACCCGGCACCTTTCTGTGCAAGCGCAGGAGATGCAACACCTGCCCTTATACAACCCCCCTTCCCACTCTCCAGGGCCCCAAACACCCTTACCAGGTGAAACAGCGATTTACTTGTACTTCTTGCAATCTAGTATACTGTATTCGCTGCTCACGATGTGGTCTCCTCTAATTTGGGGAGACCAAACGCAGATTGGGTGATCGCTTTGCGGAACACCTCCATTCAGTCCTGAAGGGTGACCCCGAGCTACCAGTCGCTTGTCATTTTAATTCACCCCTCCACGCTCACTCAGACCTCACCGTCCTCGGCCTCTTGCATTGTTCCACGGAAGCGCAGCATAAACTCCAGGATCAGCACCTCATCTTCCGTTTAGGCACTTTACAGCCTTCCGGACTCAATATCGAGTTCAACAATTTCAGATCATAACCCCGGCCCCTACCACATATGTATACATTTTATCCACTCTTTTGGTCCGTGCCGTTTTCCTTTTTTTCTCTCTCTCCCCCCACGGCAGCTGTCTCTGATTCTGCCAGCATTTCACACCTTACCTTTTGTTTCTCAACCTGTCCCATTACAATCTCATCTTGCCTTGAGCATCTCTCAATGTCTCTACTCACTAAAGACCATCCCTTTTGTTCTTTTATTCCTCCCCCAGCCTCCCCCTTGCATTTTTATCTGTTTATTTCTTACTTTTTCAGTTCCGACGAAGGGTTTCGACCTGAAACGTTAACTCTCTTTCTCTCTCCACGGATGTTGCCTGGCCTGCTGAGTTTTTCCAGCGTTTTCTGTTGTTATTTCTTTATAAAGGGAGTCATCCTGGCACAGCGCCATCTGGCAGCCGGGAGGGCTCACTGCAGCCCGACATCTTCATAAAAGGAGTCATCCTGACACAGCGCCATCTAGCATCCGGGAGGGCGCACTGCAGCCCGGCATCTTTAGAAAGGGAAAACTCAGCAGGCCAGACAACATCCGTGGAGAGAGAAAGAGAGTTAACGTTTCAGGTCGATGACCTTTCGTCAGAACTGGAAAGAGCCGGAAATCAAATAGATTTAAGGCCAGGATAAAGCTGGGAAAAGGGGGAGGGGATGAAAGATCAAAAGGGGAGATAAAGAGACATTAAGAGATATGCAAGGCAAGAGGTGGTGTTGATGTGACAAGTTACGGCTAAAAGAAGTGTGAAATGCACTGGCAGAATGAAGGACAGCTGCCAGCTTCGAGAAGGGAAAAAAAAGGTGGGGGGGGGCAAATAAAAGGGTGGATGAAAAAATAAAATATAAATGTGATTGGAGCTGAGGTTATGATCTAAAATTGTTGAACTCGATATTGACACAGCGCCATCTAGCAGCCAGGAGGGTTCACTGCAGCCCAGCATCTTTGTAAAAATGAGAAGTCGCACAACACCAGGTTATAGTCCAACAGATTTATTTAAAATGACAAGCTTTCGGAGCTTTCGCCCCTTCCTCAGGTAAAGTTACAATGAGTGAATCTACAATATTTCACAGTATATAAACACAGAAACTGCAGAGATACAATCTTTCAGGGAAGGTGTCCTTACATCAAAGACACACCAAGAGCACAGCCAAGACAATGAGATGTGTCACAGGGGGTCCAACGCGTCAAATCCTGCTGTCAGCAGTTTTTTTTTGTTGGGTTTGTTCTTTTTGTGTTTTTTTTTAAAAACTGGAAAGACAGACAACGATCTCGAGTCACGTTCTGTGGCTATCAGTAGCTGCTCGATGATTTTGCGTTGTCATGTGTCTCGAAGGCCACCTTGGAGAACGCTAACCCGCAGATCCGAGGCTGAATGTCCTTGACTGCTGAAGTGCTCCCCGACTGGGAAGTGACAATCCTGCCTGGTGAATGTTGCACGGTGTCCGTTCATACGTTGTCTCAGTGTCTGCATGGTCTCACCGATGTATCATGCTCTGGGGCATCCTCTCCGCATCTTTATAAAAAGGAGTCACCCTGACACAGCGCCATCTAGCAGCCGGGAGGGCTCAATGCAGCCCGGCATCTTTATAAAAGGAGTCATCCTGACACAGCGCCATCTAGCATTCGGGAGGGCTCACTGCAGCCCGGCATCTTTATAAAATGAGTCATCCTGACACAGCGCCATCTAGCATCCGGGAGGGCGCACTGCAGCAAGGCATCTTTATAAAGGGGGTCATCCTCACACAGCGCCATCTAGCAGCCGCGAGGGCTCACTGCAGCCAGGCATCTTTATAAAGGGAGTCAAACTGACACAGCGCCATCTAGCGACCCGGGAGTGCGCACTGGAGCCCGGCATCTTTATAAAAGGAGTCATCCTGACACAGCGCCATCTAGCAGCCGGGAGGGCTCAATGCAGCCCGGCATCTTTATAAAAGGAGTCATCCTGACACAGCGCCATCTAGCATCCGGGAGGGCGCACTGCAGCTCGGCATCTTTATAAAGGGAGTCATCCTGACACAGCGCCATCTAGCATCCAGGAGGGCTCACTGCAGCCCGGCATTTTTATAAAGGGAGTCATCCTGGTACAGCACCATCTTGCAGCCGGGAGGGCTCACTGCAGCCCGGCATCTTTATGAAGGGATGGACTACACGTCCTCCCACCCCGCCTCCTGTAAGGACTCTATTCCCTTCTCCCAGTTTCTCCGTCTCCGCCGCATCTGCTCCGACGATGCCACCTTCCATACCAGTGCTTCCGACATGTCAACCTTTTTCCTCAACCGAGGATTCCCCTCTACCGTGGTCAACACGGCCCTCGACCGTGTCCGTTCCATCTACCGCACTTCTGCCCTCACCCCGGCCCCTCCCTCCCTGAACCACGATAGAGTTCCCCTTGTCCTCACCTTTCACCCCACCAGCCTCCACATTCAACGGATCATCCTCCGCCATTTCCGCCACCTCCAACGTGATCCCACCACCAAACGTATCTTCCCCTCACCTCCCCTTTCAGCATTCCGTAGGGACCGCTCCCTCCGAGACAACCTAGTTCACTCCTCTATCACCCCCAGCACCCCTTCCCCTTCACCCGGCACCTTTCTGTGCAAGCGCAGGAGATGCAACACCTGCCCTTATACAACCCCCCTTCCCACTCTCCAGGGCCCCAAACACCCTTACCAGGTGAAACAGCGATTTACTTGTACTTCTTGCAATCTAGTATACTGTATTCGCTGCTCACGATGTGGTCTCCTCTAATTTGGGGAGACCAAACGCAGATTGGGTGATCGCTTTGCGGAACACCTCCATTCAGTCCTGAAGGGTGACCCCGAGCTACCAGTCGCTTGTCATTTTAATTCACCCCTCCACGCTCACTCAGACCTCACCGTCCTCGGCCTCTTGCATTGTTCCACGGAAGCGCAGCATAAACTCCAGGATCAGCACCTCATCTTCCGTTTAGGCACTTTACAGCCTTCCGGACTCAATATCGAGTTCAACAATTTCAGATCATAACCCCGGCCCCTACCACATATGTATACATTTTATCCACTCTTTTGGTCCGTGCCGTTTTCCTTTTTTTCTCTCTCTCCCCCCACGGCAGCTGTCTCTGATTCTGCCAGCATTTCACACCTTACCTTTTGTTTCTCAACCTGTCCCATTACAATCTCATCTTGCCTTGAGCATCTCTCAATGTCTCTACTCACTAAAGACCATCCCTTTTGTTCTTTTATTCCTCCCCCCAGCCTCCCCCTTGCATTTTTATCTGTTTATTTCTTACTTTTTCAGTTCCGACGAAGGGTTTCGACCTGAAACGTTAACTCTCTTTCTCTCTCCACGGATGTTGCCTGGCCTGCTGAGTTTTTCCAGCGTTTTCTGTTGTTATTTCTTTATAAAGGGAGTCATCCTGGCACAGCGCCATCTGGCAGCCGGGAGGGCTCACCGCAGCCCGACATCTTCATAAAAGGAGTCATCCTGACACAGCGCCATCTAGCATCCGGGAGGGCGCACTGCAGCCCGGCATCTTTAGAAAGGGAAAACTCAGCAGGCCAGACAACATCCGTGGAGAGAGAAAGAGAGTTAACGTTTCAGGTCGATGACCTTTCGTCAGAACTGGAAAGAGCCGGAAATCAAATAGATTTAAGGCCAGGATAAAGCTGGGAAAAGGGGGAGGGGATGAAAGATCAAAAGGGGAGATAAAGAGACATTAAGAGATATGCAAGGCAAGAGGTGGTGTTGATGTGACAAGTTACGGCTAAAAGAAGTGTGAAATGCACTGGCAGAATGAAGGACAGCTGCCAGCTTCGAGAAGGGAAAAAAAAAGGTGGGGGGGGGGCAAATAAAAGGGTGGATGAAAAAATAAAATATAAATGTGATTGGAGCTGAGGTTATGATCTAAAATTGTTGAACTCGATATTGACACAGCGCCATCTAGCAGCCAGGAGGGTTCACTGCAGCCCAGCATCTTTGTAAAAATGAGAAGTCGCACAACACCAGGTTATAGTCCAACAGATTTATTTAAAATGACAAGCTTTCGGAGCTTTCGCCCTTCCTCAGGTAAAGTTACAATGAGTGAATCTACAATATTTCACAGTATATAAACACAGAAACTGCAGAGATACAATCTTTCAGGGAAGGTGTCCTTACATCAAAGACACACCAAGAGCACAGCCAAGACAATGAGATGTGTCACAGGGGGTCCAACGCGTCAAATCCTGCTGTCAGCAGTTTTTTTTTGTTGGGTTTGTTCTTTTTGTGTTTTTTTTTAAAAACTGGAAAGACAGACAACGATCTCGAGTCACGTTCTGTGGCTATCAGTAGCTGCTCGATGATTTTGCGTTGTCATGTGTCTCGAAGGCCACCTTGGAGAACGCTAACCCGCAGATCCGAGGCTGAATGTCCTTGACTGCTGAAGTGCTCCCCGACTGGGAAGTGACAATCCTGCCTGGTGAATGTTGCACGGTGTCCGTTCATACGTTGTCTCAGTGTCTGCATGGTCTCACCGATGTATCATGCTCTGGGGCATCCTCTCCGCATCTTTATAAAAAGGAGTCACCCTGACACAGCGCCATCTAGCAGCCGGGAGGGCTCAATGCAGCCCGGCATCTTTATAAAAGGAGTCATCCTGACACAGCGCCATCTAGCATTCGGGAGGGCTCACTGCAGCCCGGCATCTTTATAAAATGAGTCATCCTGACACAGCGCCATCTAGCATCCGGGAGGGCGCACTGCAGCAAGGCATCTTTATAAAGGGGGTCATCCTCACACAGCGCCATCTAGCAGCCGCGAGGGCTCACTGCAGCCAGGCATCTTTATAAAGGGAGTCAAACTGACACAGCGCCATCTAGCGACCCGGGAGTGCGCACTGGAGCCCGGCATCTTTATAAAAGGAGTCATCCTGACACAGCGCCATCTAGCAGCCGGGAGGGCTCAATGCAGCCCGGCATCTTTATAAAAGGAGTCATCCTGACACAGCGCCATCTAGCATCCGGGAGGGCGCACTGCAGCTCGGCATCTTTATAAAGGGAGTCATCCTGACACAGCGCCATCTAGCATCCAGGAGGGCTCACTGCAGCCCGGCATTTTTATAAAGGGAGTCATCCTGGTACAGCACCATCTTGCAGCCGGGAGGGCTCACTGCAGCCCGGCATCTTTATGAAGGGATGGACTACACGTCCTCCCACCCCGCCTCCTGTAAGGACTCTATTCCCTTCTCCCAGTTTCTCCGTCTCCGCCGCATCTGCTCCGACGATGCCACCTTCCATACCAGTGCTTCCGACATGTCAACCTTTTTCCTCAACCGAGGATTCCCCTCTACCGTGGTCAACACGGCCCTCGACCGTGTCCGTTCCATCTACCGCACTTCTGCCCTCACCCCGGCCCCTCCCTCCCTGAACCACGATAGAGTTCCCCTTGTCCTCACCTTTCACCCCACCAGCCTCCACATTCAACGGATCATCCTCCGCCATTTCCGCCACCTCCAACGTGATCCCACCACCAAACGTATCTTCCCCTCACCTCCCCTTTCAGCATTCCGTAGGGACCGCTCCCTCCGAGACAACCTAGTTCACTCCTCTATCACCCCCAGCACCCCTTCCCCTTCACCCGGCACCTTTCTGTGCAAGCGCAGGAGATGCAACACCTGCCCTTATACAACCCCCCTTCCCACTCTCCAGGGCCCCAAACACCCTTACCAGGTGAAACAGCGATTTACTTGTACTTCTTGCAATCTAGTATACTGTATTCGCTGCTCACGATGTGGTCTCCTCTAATTTGGGGAGACCAAACGCAGATTGGGTGACCGCTTTGCGGAACACCTCCATTCAGTCCTGAAGGGTGACCCCGAGCTACCAGTCGCTTGTCATTTTAATTCACCCCTCCACGCTCACTCAGACCTCACCGTCCTCGGCCTCTTGCATTGTTCCACGGAAGCGCAGCATAAACTCCAGGATCAGCACCTCATCTTCCGTTTAGGCACTTTACAGCCTTCCGGACTCAATATCGAGTTCAACAATTTCAGATCATAACCCCGGCCCCTACCACATATGTATACATTTTATCCACTCTTTTGGTCCGTGCCGTTTTCCTTTTTTTCTCTCTCTCCCCCCACGGCAGCTGTCTCTGATTCTGCCAGCATTTCACACCTTACCTTTTGTTTCTCAACCTGTCCCATTACAATCTCATCTTGCCTTGAGCATCTCTCAATGTCTCTACTCACTAAAGACCATCCCTTTTGTTCTTTTATTCCTCCCCCCAGCCTCCCCCTTGCATTTTTATCTGTTTATTTCTTACTTTTTCAGTTCCGACGAAGGGTTTCGACCTGAAACGTTAACTCTCTTTCTCTCTCCACGGATGTTGCCTGGCCTGCTGAGTTTTTCCAGCGTTTTCTGTTGTTATTTCTTTATAAAGGGAGTCATCCTGGCACAGCGCCATCTGGCAGCCGGGAGGGCTCACTGCAGCCCGACATCTTCATAAAAGGAGTCATCCTGACACAGCGCCATCTAGCATCCGGGAGGGCGCACTGCAGCCCGGCATCTTTAGAAAGGGAAAACTCAGCAGGCCAGACAACATCCGTGGAGAGAGAAAGAGAGTTAACGTTTCAGGTCGATGACCTTTCGTCAGAACTGGAAAGAGCCGGAAATCAAATAGATTTAAGGCCAGGATAAAGCTGGGAAAAGGGGGAGGGGATGAAAGATCAAAAGGGGAGATAAAGAGACATTAAGAGATATGCAAGGCAAGAGGTGGTGTTGATGTGACAAGTTACGGCTAAAAGAAGTGTGAAATGCACTGGCAGAATGAAGGACAGCTGCCAGCTTCGAGAAGGGAAAAAAAAGTGGGGGGGGGGCAAATAAAAGGGTGGATGAAAAAATAAAATATAAATGTGATTGGAGCTGAGGTTATGATCTAAAATTGTTGAACTCGATATTGACACAGCGCCATCTAGCAGCCAGGAGGGTTCACTGCAGCCCAGCATCTTTGTAAAAATGAGAAGTCGCACAACACCAGGTTATAGTCCAACAGATTTATTTAAAATGACAAGCTTTCGGAGCTTTCGCCCCTTCCTCAGGTAAAGTTACAATGAGTGAATCTACAATATTTCACAGTATATAAACACAGAAACTGCAGAGATACAATCTTTCAGGGAAGGTGTCCTTACATCAAAGACACACCAAGAGCACAGCCAAGACAATGAGATGTGTCACAGGGGGTCCAACGCGTCAAATCCTGCTGTCAGCAGTTTTTTTTTGTTGGGTTTGTTCTTTTTGTGTTTTTTTTTAAAACTGGAAAGACAGACAACGATCTCGAGTCACGTTCTGTGGCTATCAGTAGCTGCTCGATGATTTTGCGTTGTCATGTGTCTCGAAGGCCACCTTGGAGAACGCTAACCCGCAGATCCGAGGCTGAATGTCCTTGACTGCTGAAGTGCTCCCCGACTGGGAAGTGACAATCCTGCCTGGTGAATGTTGCACGGTGTCCGTTCATACGTTGTCTCAGTGTCTGCATGGTCTCACCGATGTATCATGCTCTGGGGCATCCTCTCCGCATCTTTATAAAAAGGAGTCACCCTGACACAGCGCCATCTAGCAGCCGAGAGGCCTCACTGCAGCCCGACATCATTATAGGAGTCATCCTGACACAGCGCCATCTAGCATTCGGGAGGGCTCACTGCAGCCCGGCATCTTTATAAAATGAGTCATCCTGACACAGCGCCATCTAGCATCCGGGAGGGCGCACTGCAGCAAGGCATCTTTATAAAGGGGGTCATCCTCACACAGCGCCATCTAGCAGCCGCGAGGGCTCACTGCAGCCAGGCATCTTTATAAAGGGAGTCAAACTGACACAGCGCCATCTAGCGACCCGGGAGTGCGCACTGGAGCCCGGCATCTTTATAAAAGGAGTCATCCTGACACAGCGCCATCTAGCATCCGGGAGGGCGCACTGCAGCTCGGCATCTTTATAAAGGGAGTCATCCTGACACAGCGCCATCTAGCATCCAGGAGGGCTCACTGCAGCCCGGCATTTTTATAAAGGGAGTCATCCTGGTACAGCACCATCTTGCAGCCGGGAGGGCTCACTGCAGCCCGGCATCTTTATGAAGGGATGGACAACACGTCCTCCCACCCCGCCTCCTGTAAGGACTCTATTCCCTTCTCCCAGTTTCTCCGTCTCCGCCGCATCTGCTCCGACGATGCCACCTTCCATACCAGTGCTTCCGACATGTCAACCTTTTTCCTCAACCGAGGATTCCCCTCTACCGTGGTCAACACGGCCCTCGACCGTGTCCGTTCCATCTACCGCACTTCTGCCCTCACCCCGGCCCCTCCCTCCCTGAACCACGATAGAGTTCCCCTTGTCCTCACCTTTCACCCCACCAGCCTCCACATTCAACGGATCATCCTCCGCCATTTCCGCCACCTCCAACGTGATCCCACCACCAAACGTATCTTCCCCTCACCTCCCCTTTCAGCATTCCGTAGGGACCGCTCCCTCCGAGACAACCTAGTTCACTCCTCTATCACCCCCAGCACCCCTTCCCCTTCACCCGGCACCTTTCTGTGCAAGCGCAGGAGATGCAACACCTGCCCTTATACAACCCCCCTTCCCACTCTCCAGGGCCCCAAACACCCTTACCAGGTGAAACAGCGATTTACTTGTACTTCTTGCAATCTAGTATACTGTATTCGCTGCTCACGATGTGGTCTCCTCTAATTTGGGGAGACCAAACGCAGATTGGGTGACCGCTTTGCGGAACACCTCCATTCAGTCCTGAAGGGTGACCCCGAGCTACCAGTCGCTTGTCATTTTAATTCACCCCTCCACGCTCACTCAGACCTCACCGTCCTCGGCCTCTTGCATTGTTCCACGGAAGCGCAGCATAAACTCCAGGAACAGCACCTCATCTTCCGTTTAGGCACTTTACAGCCTTCCGGACTCAATATCGAGTTCAACAATTTCAGATCATAACCCCGGCCCCTACCACATATGTATACATTTTATCCACTCTTTTGGTCCGTGCCGTTTTCCTTTTTTTCTCTCTCTCCCCCCACGGCAGCTGTCTCTGATTCTGCCAGCATTTCACACCTTACCTTTTGTTTCTCAACCTGTCCCATTACAATCTCATCTTGCCTTGAGCATCTCTCAATGTCTCTACTCACTAAAGACCATCCCTTTTGTTCTTTTATTCCTCCCCCCAGCCTCCCCCTTGCATTTTTATCTGTTTATTTCTTACTTTTTCAGTTCCGACGAAGGGTTTCGACCTGAAACGTTAACTCTCTTTCTCTCTCCACGGATGTTGCCTGGCCTGCTGAGTTTTTCCAGCGTTTTCTGTTGTTATTTCTTTATAAAGGGAGTCATCCTGACACAGCGCCATCTGGCAGCCGGGAGGGCTCACTGCAGCCCGACATCTTCATAAAAGGAGTCATCCTGACACAGCGCCATCTAGCATCCGGGAGGGCGCACTGCAGCCCGGCATCTTTAGAAAGGGAAAACTCAGCAGGCCAGACAACATCCGTGGAGAGAGAAAGAGAGTTAACGTTTCAGGTCGATGACCTTTCGTCAGAACTGGAAAGAGCCGGAAATCAAATAGATTTAAGGCCAGGATAAAGCTGGGAAAAGGGGGAGGGGATGAAAGATCAAAAGGGGAGATAAAGAGACATTAAGAGATATGCAAGGCAAGAGGTGGTGTTGATGTGACAAGTTACGGCTAAAAGAAGTGTGAAATGCACTGGCAGAATGAAGGACAGCTGCCAGCTTCGAGAAGGGAAAAAAAAGGTGGGGGGGGGGCAAATAAAAGGGTGGATGAAAAAATAAAATATAAATGTGATTGGAGCTGAGGTTATGATCTAAAATTGTTGAACTCGATATTGACACAGCGCCATCTAGCAGCCAGGAGGGTTCACTGCAGCCCAGCATCTTTGTAAAAATGAGAAGTCGCACAACACCAGGTTATAGTCCAACAGATTTATTTAAAATGACAAGCTTTCGGAGCTTTCGCCCCTTCCTCAGGTAAAGTTACAATGAGTGAATCTACAATATTTCACAGTATATAAACACAGAAACTGCAGAGATACAATCTTTCAGGGAAGGTGTCCTTACATCAAAGACACACCAAGAGCACAGCCAAGACAATGAGATGTGTCACAGGGGGTCCAACGCGTCAAATCCTGCTGTCAGCAGTTTTTTTTTGTTGGGTTTGTTCATTTTGTGTTTTTTTTTAAAAACTGGAAAGACAGACAACGATCTCGAGTCACGTTCTGTGGCTATCAGTAGCTGCTCGATGATTTTGCGTTGTCATGTGTCTCGAAGGCCACCTTGGAGAACGCTAACCCGCAGATCCGAGGCTGAATGTCCTTGACTGCTGAAGTGCTCCCCGACTGGGAAGTGACAATCCTGCCTGGTGAATGTTGCACGGTGTCCGTTCATACGTTGTCTCAGTGTCTGCATGGTCTCACCGATGTATCATGCTCTGGGGCATCCTCTCCGCATCTTTATAAAAAGGAGTCACCCTGACACAGCGCCATCTAGCAGCCGAGAGGCCTCACTGCAGCCCGACATCTTTATAGGAGTCATCCTGACACAGCGCCATCTAGCATCCGGTAGGGCTCACTGCAGCCCGGCATCTTTATAAAAGGAGTCATCCTGACACAGCGCCATCTAGCATCCGGTAGGGCTCACTGCAGCCCGGCATCTTTATAAAGGTGGTCATCCTCGTACAGCGCCATCTAGCAGCCGGGATGGCTCACTGCAGCCAGACATCTTTATAGGAGTCATCCTGTTATAGCGCCATCTAGCATTCGGGAGGGCTCACTGCAGCCCGGCATCTTTATAAAATGAGTCATCCTGACACAGCGCCATCTAGCATCCGGGAGGGCGCACTGCAGCAAGGCATCTTTATAAAGGGGGTCATCCTCACACAGCGCCATCTAGCAGCCGCGAGGGCTCACTGCAGCCGGGCATCTTTATAAAGGGAGTCAAACTGACACAGCGCCATCTAGCGACCCGGGAGTGCGCACTGGAGCCCGGCATCTTTATAAAAGGAGTCATCCTGACACAGCGCCATCTAGCATCCGGGAGGGCGCACTGCAGCTCGGCATCTTTATAAAGGGAGTCATCCTGACACAGCGCCATCTAGCATCCAGGAGGGCTCACTGCAGCCCGGCATTTTTATAAAGGGAGTCATCCTGGTACAGCACCATCTTGCAGCCGGGAGGGCTCACTGCAGCCCGGCATCTTTATGAAGGGATGGACAACACGTCCTCCCACCCCGCCTCCTGTAAGGACTCTATTCCCTTCTCCCAGTTTCTCCGTCTCCGCCGCATCTGCTCCGACGATGCCACCTTCCATACCAGTGCTTCCGACATGTCAACCTTTTTCCTCAACCGAGGATTCCCCTCTACCGTGGTCAACACGGCCCTCGACCGTGTCCGTTCCATCTACCGCACTTCTGCCCTCACCCCGGCCCCTCCCTCCCTGAACCACGATAGAGTTCCCCTTGTCCTCACCTTTCACCCCACCAGCCTCCACATTCAACGGATCATCCTCCGCCATTTCCGCCACCTCCAACGTGATCCCACCACCAAACGTATCTTCCCCTCACCTCCCCTTTCAGCATTCCGTAGGGACCGCTCCCTCCGAGACAACCTAGTTCACTCCTCTATCACCCCCAGCACCCCTTCCCCTTCACCCGGCACCTTTCTGTGCAAGCGCAGGAGATGCAACACCTGCCCTTATACAACCCCCCTTCCCACTCTCCAGGGCCCCAAACACCCTTACCAGGTGAAACAGCGATTTACTTGTACTTCTTGCAATCTAGTATACTGTATTCGCTGCTCACGATGTGGTCTCCTCTAATTTGGGGAGACCAAACGCAGATTGGGTGACCGCTTTGCGGAACACCTCCATTCAGTCCTGAAGGGTGACCCCGAGCTACCAGTCGCTTGTCATTTTAATTCACCCCTCCACGCTCACTCAGACCTCACCGTCCTCGGCCTCTTGCATTGTTCCACGGAAGCGCAGCATAAACTCCAGGAACAGCACCTCATCTTCCGTTTAGGCACTTTACAGCCTTCCGGACTCAATATCGAGTTCAACAATTTCAGATCATAACCCCGGCCCCTACCACATATGTATACATTTTATCCACTCTTTTGGTCCGTGCCGTTTTCCTTTTTTTCTCTCTCTCCCCCCACGGCAGCTGTCTCTGATTCTGCCAGCATTTCACACCTTACCTTTTGTTTCTCAACCTGTCCCATTACAATCTCATCTTGCCTTGAGCATCTCTCAATGTCTCTACTCACTAAAGACCATCCCTTTTGTTCTTTTATTCCTCCCCCCAGCCTCCCCCTTGCATTTTTATCTGTTTATTTCTTACTTTTTCAGTTCCGACGAAGGGTTTCGACCTGAAACGTTAACTCTCTTTCTCTCTCCACGGATGTTGCCTGGCCTGCTGAGTTTTTCCAGCGTTTTCTGTTGTTATTTCTTTATAAAGGGAGTCATCCTGACACAGCGCCATCTGGCAGCCGGGAGGGCTCACTGCAGCCCGACATCTTCATAAAAGGAGTCATCCTGACACAGCGCCATCTAGCATCCGGGAGGGCGCACTGCAGCCCGGCATCTTTAGAAAGGGAAAACTCAGCAGGCCAGACAACATCCGTGGAGAGAGAAAGAGAGTTAACGTTTCAGGTCGATGACCTTTCGTCAGAACTGGAAAGAGCCGGAAATCAAATAGATTTAAGGCCAGGATAAAGCTGGGAAAAGGGGGAGGGGATGAAAGATCAAAAGGGGAGATAAAGAGACATTAAGAGATATGCAAGGCAAGAGGTGGTGTTGATGTGACAAGTTACGGCTAAAAGAAGTGTGAAATGCACTGGCAGAATGAAGGACAGCTGCCAGCTTCGAGAAGGGAAAAAAAAGGTGGGGGGGGGGCAAATAAAAGGGTGGATGAAAAAATAAAATATAAATGTGATTGGAGCTGAGGTTATGATCTAAAATTGTTGAACTCGATATTGACACAGCGCCATCTAGCAGCCAGGAGGGTTCACTGCAGCCCAGCATCTTTGTAAAAATGAGAAGTCGCACAACACCAGGTTATAGTCCAACAGATTTATTTAAAATGACAAGCTTTCGGAGCTTTCGCCCCTTCCTCAGGTAAAGTTACAATGAGTGAATCTACAATATTTCACAGTATATAAACACAGAAACTGCAGAGATACAATCTTTCAGGGAAGGTGTCCTTACATCAAAGACACACCAAGAGCACAGCCAAGACAATGAGATGTGTCACAGGGGGTCCAACGCGTCAAATCCTGCTGTCAGCAGTTTTTTTTTGTTGGGTTTGTTCATTTTGTGTTTTTTTTTAAAAACTGGAAAGACAGACAACGATCTCGAGTCACGTTCTGTGGCTATCAGTAGCTGCTCGATGATTTTGCGTTGTCATGTGTCTCGAAGGCCACCTTGGAGAACGCTAACCCGCAGATCCGAGGCTGAATGTCCTTGACTGCTGAAGTGCTCCCCGACTGGGAAGTGACAATCCTGCCTGGTGAATGTTGCACGGTGTCCGTTCATACGTTGTCTCAGTGTCTGCATGGTCTCACCGATGTATCATGCTCTGGGGCATCCTCTCCGCATCTTTATAAAAAGGAGTCACCCTGACACAGCGCCATCTAGCAGCCGAGAGGCCTCACTGCAGCCCGACATCTTTATAGGAGTCATCCTGACACAGCGCCATCTAGCATCCGGTAGGGCTCACTGCAGCCCGGCATCTTTATAAAAGGAGTCATCCTGACACAGCGCCATCTAGCATCCGGTAGGGCTCACTGCAGCCCGGCATCTTTATAAAGGTAGTCATCCTGGTACAGCGCCATCTAGCAGCCGGGAGGGCTCACTGCAGCCCGGCATCTTTATAAAGGGAGTCATCCTGACATAGCGCCATCTAGCAGCCGGGAGGGCTCACTGCAGCCCGGCATCTTTATAAAAAGGAGTCATCCTGACACAGCGCCATCTAGCAGCCGGGAGGGCGCACTGCAGCCCAGCATCTTTATAAAGGGAGTCATCCTCACACACCGCCACCTAGCATCCGGGAGGGCGGACTGCAGCCAGGAATCTTTATAAAGGGGAAGTCGCACAACACCAGGTTATAGTCCAACAGCTTTATTTGAAATCACAAGCTTTCGGAGCTGCTGACGAAGGAGCAGCAGCAGCAGAGTGGTGGTCTCTGTGAGCAAGAAGAGGAGAAGGAGAAGGAGACCAGACAGCAGGCCACCACCAACAACCAACCACAACAACTGAGGTGCCTGGAGAGAGAGGACAGGAGAGGGGAGAGAAGAGAAGGAAAGGAAGGCCAAGGCCATTAACACCAGAGGAGAGGCCTTTCCACACTGCCTCCTCAATTGGCCTCCATTTTAGGAGAGGGAGAGAGGGGAGAAAACAACAAAACATCCATCATCTGTTTGGAAGGAGGAAGGAAGGAAAGAACAACAGCTACAGGTGGGTGTGATTCTGGTGCACTCTCCCAGAGACTTTGTTTTGTAGGTGGGGGGAGGAAAGAAGAAAAAGAAGAAGGCCGGAACATCCAAGGGGTGTGTGTGTGTGTGTGTGTGGCTTTTGTAAAAGCAAGGCCGCACACACCATATTAAACACCCCTTTCCCATTGCCTGACCTGGGACAGCTGGAGCTGCCTTGGTGAAGTCCCCAATTAATTTAATATTATTGGGCATCGTTAAGACCTGGTGCAGGACTGAGCCTGGGCATCTCCAGCTATCCCAGGTGAAGACATCTTCTCCCCCCACCAGAAGACCACCACCAAAGACTTTTTACATCGGAGAGTGCACCCCCCTGCCAACACCCACCCACCCACCATCCTGAGTGGCGACCCTGCCCTTGCGGCTTCCCTCCTTCCCACCCCCCTCTCTCTCTCTCTTTGTCTCTTGTCTCTCTCTGCCTCTCTCTCTAAGAGGCACCTCAATCTATTTTTAATTAAGTACCCATTGAGCAGAGGGGAGAAGGCCCCTCTCCCAATTCAATCAACTAAAGGGAGAGGTGTGCCTTCAATTTAAGAGCTCCCTCTGCTCAGGGGAAACCAGAAACAAAAAACCGAGGCCATTAACACCTTCAGGCCTGTGACTTGGGGTGAGTGTAGCCCTTAAAGAACCCTCCATTATGGCGAGTACATCTTCGTCGGTGGCGGGGGCAGCGAGGACGTATGCGAGCGTGGCAGCCGCGGCCACGGCCGCAGCCACGAGTCCTCCTGTTACCCCGTCACCTTTTACCCTCCTTACGAGGAAGAATGGGGTCAAGAGCTACACTCACCCCAATATGACAATAGAGGCGTGCGTAAAAGCCATGGCTGGGGTTGTCGGCCCTTCAGCCATCGTCGCCACCTCTAAAATGTACGGCAAGGCTGTGTTCTTCCTGGGGTCGGAGCGGGCGGTGTCCCTGGCCATCGAGAAGGGGCTCACCGTGGGCGGGACCTTCCTGCCGGTGGACCCCCTCGAGGCCACCGCGCAAAGGATAGTGGTTTCCAACGTCCCGCCCTTTGTTCCGGGTGAGCTCCTCCTCCCCCACCTACGTCAACTGGGGGAGGTGAGGTCGGGGATCACACCCATCCCGCTCGGCTTCCGGGAAGCCAGCCTTCGGCACGTCTTCTCCTTCCGGCGCCAGCTTTTCGTCCGGCTGGCGCGGGAGGAGGACGCGGATGGCGCGTTCACGGTGCTCCACGGGGGGACCGCCCACCGCGTCTTCTGGACCTCGGACGGCATGCGGTGCTACGCCTGTAAGGAGGTGGGGCACGTCCGCAAAAACTGCCCCGCCTCCAAGGCCGCCACGACACCTGGCGCGGCCAGGGTTGGCGCCGCCGCCCCCCCTCCCCCTGATACTGTCCGCGCGTCGACGGCGACGGATGCGCGGTCGAAATCGGAGGCCAACACCACCACGGCCTCCGGCGGGGGGGAGGGAGAGCGTCCGGGGGGAAGGAAGGCGCGTAGGAAAAATAAACACCTAGGGGCGGATCCCCTCGTGGAGGAAACATCGGAGTTGACCGAACTCACGCCCGAGTACATAGCGGAGTTGGTCGGGACGAATGAGACTGGGGGGGTCCTCGTGCCCGGGCCCGTGACCGTGACCGCAACTGCTGAGGCAGCTAAATCAAGACCTGCGGCCGGGCTCGGGCCCGAGGGGCCCAAGAAACCCAGTCGTCGGAAGGGAGCAGAGAGGGAGGCCCCAGCAGACATGGAGGCCTCCCCCTCTCCGGGCCCCAACTTGTTAAAAAGAAAGCTCCGCCCCCAGCAGGAGGACTGCGAGGAGGAAGGTCCCTCCGCAAAAGGGGGGCAGTCGCCCGCCGCGGGTGCTGCGCCCCACCCCACCACCGTCATCGTCGCGCACGATCGGCAGGGGTCGTCTGTCCCTCGGGAGGGTGAGACAGCCGAGTCTGTCCGACCTGTGCCTCCCGGGGATGGGGAAGAGACCCTGCCCGTGGGGGGGGGGCGCGGAACAACCCGCGGAGGGAAATGTAGTTCCGGAACCGTTGCTCCTCGCCGGGTCGGGCGTCCTGGGGACTGGGGCGGGCGAGGCCAAAGAGGCTGAAGCCGAGCCCGCCTTTTATAACCCAGACATCTCCCAGGGACTGCTCGACCTGGTGGAGGAGTGTAGCAGTCCCCGGCCCGCTGGGTCGGAGGTTGGTGGCGGGGAGACGGAAAGCCCCCTGACTCCGTCTCTGTTGTTGGCGCCGGACGTGCTGGAGGAATTTGGGATTATTTTCTCCCCGGTTTCTCCGGTCGCCCCGGCGCCTGAGGCGGGGGGGGGCCCCGAACCGCCGCCGCCGCCTCCCGGCCCGGCGCCCCTGAAGGAGCCCAGGGTGGACTCCTCTGCCACCGATCCTGGGGGTGGGATCGTGACGGAGGCGGGGCCGGCTGGTGCGGCCGAGCCGTTCGCTGCACCCTGTGTGACGGATGGGTTGGCCGCCGGTGACGACCTCCCGGAGGAGGACGGGGACTCGGTGTTGGGCCTCGAGGACGATTTGGAGTCCATCGGCAGCGAGGTGATGGACGCCCTCGTGCCCTTCACCGACTCTCCCCTCATCCCCGTAGGGGAACTCCGGGATTTTATGGCCGTGAGCCAGGGTCGTCACAAGAAGATCCGGCTGGCCCTCGACAAGTGGTCAGAGCTGGCGCTGCTCGTCGTGTCCGTCCGCGCCGCCGTTAAAATCATGGGCGCGGACAAGGACGTTGGCCGGCTCGAGCTGCGTCGGCTCAAGAGTTTCCACACTGGGCTGCTGAGGGAGTGGCGGTCGTCAGTGACCGCGCTCCCTCCCCTCCGTTAGGTTGAGGTTGCACTATGCTTCTGAGATGAAGATAACCATAGCCAGCCTCAACATCAACGGCAGCAGGGAGGCGCGCCGTAGATTCAATAACTTCTCGGTCCTTCGGGACGGGAAATATGCGGTGTGCTTCCTGCAAGAAACCCACACCATTCCGGGAGACGAGGCCACGTGGCTCCTGAAGTGGCAAGGAGGGGTCAGCATGAGTCACCTCTCTAACAATTCCTGCGGGGTGGCTGTCTTGCTGGCCCCGCATTTTCAGCCGGAGATCTTGAGGGTCAAGGAGCACGTGCCGGGCCGCTTGCTCCAGGTCACTGTTAGCCTGGGAGGCGTGCCGCTCCATTTAGTGAACGTGTACGCCCCCCGGACCGGTGCGCAGCAAGTGCGCTTCTTCGGAGAAGTGTCCGCTCTTCTGGGCTCCATCGACGTGGGCGAGTGCGTCATCCTCGGGGGGGATTTCAATTGTACCCTCGAGGCGCGGGACCGGTCGGGTCCCCCGCGAAGCCCGGCGGCGATGGAGAAGTTGCGGGACCTGGTCGGGTCCTTCGACTTGGTGGACGTCTGGCGAAATCTCCATCCCGACTCCAGCGCCTTCACGAGCGTGAGGTCTGGAGGAGGAAGGTCCAGAATCGACCGCCTTTACATTTCCCGGGCGTACGTCTCCTGCGTTCCGGCGGCTTCCATGCGGCCGGTGCCGTGCACGGACCACCACCTGGTGTGGGCGGAGCTCGCTCCGCTGCGCGCGCGGGGGGGGTCCGCGTACTGGCATTTTAACAACCTGCTGCTGGAGGACGCGCGGTTCCGGGATTCGTTTCGCCGGTTCTGGGCCGCCTGGAGAAGGAAGCGGGGAGGCTTCCCCTCCTTGAGGCTATGGTGGGATGTGGGCAAGGCTCACGTCCGCGTCTTCTGTCAGGAGTACGCGAAGGGGTCGACCAAGAGGCGGGAGGCCCGGGTCGGGCGATTGGAGAAAGAAGTGCTCGACCTGGAGTCCCGTCTCGGTCAAGTCGTCGAGGACCCGGCCCTGCGGAAGGTGTACGAAGAGAAGAAGGGCGCGCTGAAGGACCTGCAGCTGGTCGGGTCCCGAGGCGCGTACGTGAGGTCGCGGATCCAGTTCCTGCGGGACCTGGACCGCGGCTCCCCCTTCTTCTACTCGCTGGAAAAAAGACGGGGGGTCCGTAAGCAGCTCTTGGGGCTGCTGGCCGACGACGGATCTCTGGTCTCGGATCCGGAGGGCATCAGCGCGGAGGCCCGGGCCTATTACGGGGCTCTGTTCTCTTCGGATCCGTCCAGCGAGGATGCGCGCAGAGTTTTGTGGGAGGACCTGCCGAAGGTCGGCCCGGAGGGCGCCGAGAATTGAGAAGCTCCGCTAAGCCGTGGCGGAGCTGACCGGCGCCCTGCGCCAGCTCTCGAGGGGCAAGTCCCCGGGGCTGGACGGGCTGACCGTGGAGTTCCACAGGGCGTTCTGGGACGTCTTGGGGGACGACTACGCGCGGGTCCTGGGGTAAAGTCTGGCGACCGGGGAGATGCCCCTCTCTTGGCGCAGGGCGGTCATCGTCCTGCTGCCCAAGAAGGGCGATCTCCGCCTACTTAAGAACTGGCGCCCGGTCTCCCTCCTCAGCACGGACTACAAAATTTTCGCCAGGGCTATGTCTGCTCGCCTTGGCACCGTGCTGGCCCGCATGATCCACCCCGACCAGTCCTACACGGTCCCAGGCCGGAGCATCCACGATAACATCCATCTGGTCCGGGACCTGGTCCACCATTCCCAGAGGGCTGGTCTGTCGGTCGCCTTCCTTTCCCTGGATCAGGAGAAGGCGTTCGACAGGGTGGATCACGAGTATCTTTTCGGGACTCTGCGCGCATTCGGGTTCGGGACGCATTTCGTCACCCGGATCCGACTTCTGTACGCCACCGCGGAGTGTCTGATTAAAGTTAACGTCTCTTTGACGGCGCCCCTTCGCTTCGGGAGGGGGGTGCGTCAGGGATGCCCCATGTCCGGTCAGTTATACGCCGTTTGCGTGGAGCCTTTCCTGCGCCTCTTGCGGAAGAGGTTGACGGGACTGGCTCTGCAAGGGCCGGGCGTGGAGGTGGTCCTCTCGGCTTACGCCGATGACGTGCTCCTCGCGGTCACGGATCCCGTCGACTTGCGGAGGATGCGAGAATGCCAGCAGATTTACTCGGACGCATCCTCCGCCAAGATCAACTGGGAGAAATGTTCTGGACTCCTGGTGGGCCCATGGCGGGTGGACTCCCTGCCGGAGGAGTTCGGGCCTTTCGCCTGGAGCACCACGCACCTCCTCTACCTGGGAGTCTACCTCAGCCCGGCCGAGGACGCCTGGCCGGCGAACTGGCAAGAGCTGGAGGCCAAAGTCACCGCTCGCCTAGGACGCTGGACAGAACTGCTCCGAGTGTTGTCCTACAGGGGTCGAGCGCTGGTCATAAACCAGCTGGTGGCCGCCATGTTGTGGTACCGGTTGGTCACTTTGATCCCTCCCCCTGCGTTTGTCGCCAAGATGCAGAAGAAGCTCGTCGACTTCTTCTGGGACAAAAGGAAGCACTGGGTCTCTGCCGCGGTTTTGAGTCTCCCGCTTAGGGAGGGCGGTCAGGCGCTGGTGTGCCTTCGCACCCAGGCGGCGACTTTCCGTCTTCAGACGCTGCAGAGATACCTGTACGTGGAGAATCCTCCTAGGTGGCGTGCGCTGGCGACGTATTTCTTCCGCCAGCTGCACGGCCTCAATTACGACACGCAGCTCCTGTCTGTGAGAGTGGGTGGCACGCGTGCCAGCCTGCGGGAGCTGCCTGTCTTCTACCAGGAACTGCTATGGGTTTGGAACAGCGTCGCCTCCGAGCGCAGTTCTCCCCCGTCAGGAGCGGCGGCCGTCCTTCGGGAGCCGCTGTTCAGGAATCCGCACCTCCACGACCGCGGGTTCGGCTGGCTGGCGGAGGGCAGGGCTGTGCCCGGTAAGGTGACCAGAGTCGGGGACCTGCTCGATGGCGGAGGAGCGGGCTGGATGGCGCCGGAGTAGTTGGCGAGGCGCATGTCCTGGGTCAACGTCCGGCTCGCGGTCAAAGCCATCGAGTCGCTAAAAGTGGCACTGGGCCCCGTCTCCACTAGGTGTGTCGAGGAGGCTCAAGCACGTGGGGCGATCCCGTCCGAACTGACCCCCGTTCGGACGGAATTCCTTATCGGCGCCCGGCCCCGAATCCTCCCTCGGGAGCCGCCGCCTCACCACTTGAGCCTTCTCGGAGAAATGCCCTCCGTGCCCTTTCAATCCGCACGGAGGCGTTTCCTGTACGGGCTGCTCCTGCACACTCTCCACTTTGCCATCTTCGTCTGCCGTCCGGACACGCCTTGGCGTACCATCCTGCCGTCCGGCGGAGGCGAAGGTCCCCATTGGAAGGCTCTCTACGCGGGAGTCTTCCCTTGTTCTATTGGGGACTTGGCCTGGAGGGTGTTGCACGGAGCAGTCCCGTGCAATAGGATTTTAAGTAGGTTTACGGACTCCCAGGCTGCTTGTCATTTCTGCGGCCTGGAGGAGTCCGTCTATCACATTTATATTGAGTGTGAGAGGTTGCAGCCCCTCTTTCATTATTTGAAGGGGCTGCTCCTCAATTTCTGGTTGCACTTCAGCCCCACGCTCCTGATCTACGGTCACCCGGTGCGGAGGGGAGCGGGTAGGTCGGAGGACCTCCTCGTAGGACTGCTCCTGGGCCTGGCCAAGAAAGCCATTAATTGGTCCAGGCAGCGGGCGGTCGAGGGGGTCGTTCGGCCCGATTGCCTGCCTCTCTTCCGCGGCCATGTTCGCGCCCGGGTGGCCCTGGAGATGGAGCACGCGGTGTCCGCCGGCACGCTTGAGTTTTTCCGCGACCGGTGGGCGCCGCGGGGACTGGAGTGCATCGTCACCCCGGACTTTCAAATTTTAATTTGATTTACTAAGTTTCATTTGAAGTTTTAATTGATTTACAGTAAATTTATCATTTGTCCAACCAAAAGGAGCAACACCAGGTAATAGTCCAACAGATTTATTTAAAATGACAAGCTTTCGGAGCATTCGCCCCTTCCTCAGGTAAAGTTACAATGAGTGAATCTACAATATTTCACAGTATATAAACACAGAAACTGCAGAGATACAATCTTTCAGGGAAGGTGTCCTTACATCAAAGACACACCAAGAGCACAGCCAAGACAATGAGATGTGTCACAGGGGGTTCAACGCGTCAAATCCTGCTGTCAGCAGTTTTTTTTTGTTGGGTTTGTTCATTTTGTGTTTTTTTTTAAAAACTGGAAAGACAGACAACGATCTCGAGTCACGTTCTGTGGCTATCAGTAGCTGCTCGATGATTTTGCGTTGTCATGTGTCTCGAAGGCCACCTTGGAGAACGCTAACCCGCAGATCCGAGGCTGAATGTCCTTGACTGCTGAAGTGTTCCCCGACTGGGAAGTGACAATCCTGCCTGGTGAATGTTGCACGGTGTCCGTTCATACGTTGTCTCAGTGTCTGCATGGTCTCACCGATGTATCATGCTCTGGGGCATCCTCTCCGCATCTTTATAAAAAGGAGTCACCCTGACACAGCGCCATCTAGCAGCCGAGAGGCCTCACTGCAGCCCGACATCTTTATAGGAGTCATCCTGACACAGCGCCATCTAGCATCCGGTAGGGCTCACTGCAGCCCGGCATCTTTATAAAAGGAGTCATCCTGAGACAGCGCCATCTAGCATCCGATAGGGCTCACTGCAGCCCGGCATCTTTATAAAGGTAGTCATCCTGGTACAGCGCCATCTAGCAGCCGGGAGGGCTCACTGCAGCCCGGCATCTTTATAAAGGGAGTCACCCTGACATAGCGCCATCTAGCAGCCGGGAGGGCTCACTGCCCCCGGCATCTTTATAAAAAGGAGTCATCCTGACACAGCGCCATCTAGCAGCCGGGAGGGCGCACTGCAGCCCAGCATCTTTATAAAGGGAGTCATCCTCACACACCGCCACCTAGCATCCGGGAGGGCGGACTGCAGCCAGGAATCTTTATAAAGGGGAAGTCGCACAACACCAGGTTATAGTCCAACAGCTTTATTTGAAATCACAAGCTTTCGGAGCTGCTGACGAAGGAGCAGCAGCAGAGTGGTGGTCTCTGTGAGCAAGAAGAGGAGAAGGAGAAGGAGACCAGACAGCAGGCCACCACCAACAACCAACCACAACAACTGAGGTGCCTGGAGAGAGAGGACAGGAGAGGAGAAAGAAAGAAGGAAAGGAAGGCCAAGGCCATCAAACATCAGAGGAGAGGCCTTTCCACACTGCCTCCTCAATTGGCCTCCCTTTTAGGAGAGGGAGAGAGGGGAGAAAACAACACAACATCCATCAACTGTTTGGAAGGAGGAAGGAAGGAAAGAACAACAGCTACAGGTGGGTGTGATTCTGGGGCACTCTCCCAGAGACTTTGTTTTGTAGGTGGGGGGAGGAAAGAAGAAAAAGAAGAAGGCCGGAACATCCAAGGGGTGTGTGTGTGTGGCTTCTGTAAAAGCTAGGCCGCACACACCATATTAAACACCCCTTTCCCATTGCCTGACCTGGGACAGCTGGAGCTGCCTAGGTGAAGTCCCCAATTAATTTAATCTTATTGGGCATCGTTAAGACCTGGTGCAGGACTGAGCCTGGGCATCTCCAGCTATCCCAGGTGAAGACATCTTCTCCCCCCACCAGAAGACCACCACCAAAGACTTTTATTACATCAGAGAGTGCACCCCCCTGCCAACACCCACCCACCCACCATCCTGAGTAGCGACCCTGCCCTTGCGGCTTCCCTCCTTCCCACCCCCTCTCTCTCTCTCTTTGTCTCTTGTCTCTCTCTGCCTCTCTCTCTAAGAGGCACCTCAATTTGCTTATAATTAAGTACCCATTGAGCAGAGGGGAGAAGGCCCCTCTCCCAACTCAATCAACTAAAGGGAGAGGTGTGCCTTCAATTTAAGAGCTCCCTCTGCTCAGGGGAAAACAAAAACAAAAAAAACCGAGGCCATTAACACCTTCAGGCCTGTGACTTGGGGTGAGTGTAGCCCTTAAAGAACCCTCCATTATGGCGAGTACATCTTCGTCGGTGGCGGGGGCAGCGAGGACGTATGCGAGCGTGGCAGCCGCGGCCACGGCCGCAGCCACGAGTCCTCCTGTTACCCCGTCACCTTTTACCCTCCTTACGAGGAAGAATGGGGTCAAGAGCTACACTCACCCCAACATGACTATAGAGGCGTGTGTTAAAGCCATGGCTGGGGTTGTCGGCCCTTCAGCCATCGTCGCCGCCTCTAAAATGTACGGCAAGGCTGTGTTCTTCCTGGGGTCGGAGCGGGCGGTGTCCCTGGCCATCGAGAAGGGGCTCACCGTGGGCGGGACCTTCCTGCCGGTGGACCCCCTTGAGGCCACCGCGCAAAGGATTGTGGTTTCCAACGTCCCGCCCTTTGTTCCGGGTGAGCTCCTCCTCCCCCACCTACGTCAACTGGGAGAGGTGAGGTCGGGGATCACACCCATCCCGCTCGGCTTCCGGGAAGCCAGCCTTCGGCACGTCTTCTCCTTCCGGCGCCAGCTTTTCGTCCGGCTGGCGCGGGAGGAGGACGCGGATGGCGCGTTCACGGTGCTCCACGGGGGGACCGCCCACCGCGTCTTCTGGACCTCGGACGGCGTGCGGTGCTACGCCTGTAAGGAGGTGGGGCACGTCCGCAAAAACTGCCCCGCCTCCAAGGCCGCCACGACACCTGGCGCGGCCAGGGTTGGCGCCGCCGCCCCCCCTCCCCCTGATACTGTCCGCGCGTCGACGGCGACGGATGCGCGGTCGAAATCGGAGGCCAACACCACCACGGCCTCCGGCGGGGAGGAGGGAGAGCGTCCGGGGGGAAGGAAGGCGCGTAGGAAAAATAAACACCTAAGGGCGGATCCCCTCGCGGAGGAAACATCAGAGTTGACCGAACTCACGCCCGAGTACATCGCGGAGTTGGTCGGGACGCATGAGACTGGGGGGGTCCTCGTGCCCGGGCCCGTGACCGTGACCGCAACTGCTGAGGCAGCTAAATCAAGACCTGCGGCCGGGCTCGGGCCCGAGGGGCCCAAGAAACCCAGTCGTCGGAAGGGGGCAGAGAGGGAGGCCCCAGCAGACATGGAGGCCTCCCCCTCTCCGGGCCCCAACTTGTTAAAAAGAAAGCTCCGCCCCCAGCAGGAGCACTGCGAGGAGGAAGGTCCCTCCGCAAAAGGGGGGCAGTCGCCTGCCGCGGGTGCTGCGCCCCACCCCACCACCGTCATCGTCGCGCGCGATCGGCAGGGGTCGTCTGTCCCTCGGGAGGGTGAGACAGCCGAGTCTGTCCGACATGTGCCTCCCGGGGATGGGGAAGAGACCCTGCCCGTGGGGGGGGGGCGCGGAACAACCCGCGGAGGGAAATGTAGTTCCGGAACCGTTGCTCCTCGCCGGGTCGGGCGTCCTGGGGACTGGGGCGGGCGAGGCCAAAGAGGCTGAAGCCGAGCCCGCCTTTTATAACCCAGACATCTCCCAGGGACTGCTCGACCTGGTGGAGGAGTGTAGCAGTCCCCGGCCCGCTGGGTCGGAGGTTGGTGGCGGGGAGACGGAAAGCCCCCTGACTTCATCTCTGTTGTTGGCGCCGGACGTGCTGGAGGAGTTTGGGATTATTTTCTCCCCGGTTTCTCCGGTCGCCCCGGCGCCTGAGGCGGGTGGGGGCCCCGAACCGCCGCCGCCGCCTCCCGGCCCGGCGCCCCTGAAGGAGCCCAGGGTGGACTCCTCTGCCACCGATCCTGGGGGTGGGATCGTGACGGAGGCGGGGCCGGCCGGTGCGGCCGAGCCGTTCGCTGCACCCTATGTGACGGACGGGTCGGCCGCCGGTGACGACCTCCCGGAGGAGGACGGGGACTCGGTGGTGGGCCTCGAGGACGATTTGGAGTCCATCGGCAACGAGGTGATGGACGCCCTCGTGCCCTTCACCGACTCTCCCCTCATCCCCGTAGGGGAACTCCGGGATTTTATGGCCATGAGCCAGGGTCGTCACAAGAAGTTCCGGCTGGCCCTCGACAAGTGGTCGGAGCTGGCGCTGCTCGTCGTGTCCGTCCGCGCCGCCGTTAAAATCATGGGAGCGGACAAGGACGTTGGCCGGCTCGAGCTGCGTCGGCTCAAGAGTTTCCACACTGGGCTGCTGAGGGAGTGGCGGTCGTCAGTGACCGCGCTCCCTCCCCTCCGTTAGGTTGAGGTTGCACTATGCTTCTGAGATGAAGATAACCATAGCCAGCCTCAACATCAACGGCAGCAGGGAGGCGCGCCGTAGATTCAATAACTTCTCGGTCCTTCGGGACGGGAAATATGCGGTGTGCTTCCTGCAAGAAACCCACACCGTTCCGGGAGACGAGGCCACGTGGCTCCTGGAGTGGCAAGGAGGGGTCAGCATGAGTCACCTCTCTAACAATTCCTGCGGGGTGGCTGTCTTGCTGGCCCCGCATTTTCAGCCGGAGATCTTGAGGGTCAAGGAGCACGTGCCGGGCCGCTTGCTCCAGGTCACTGTTAGCCTGGGAGGCGTGCCGCTCCATTTAGTGAACGTGTACGCCCCCCGGACCGGTGCGCAGCAAGTGCGCTTCTTCGGAGAAGTGTCCGCTCTTCTGGGCTCCATCGACGTGGGCGAGTGCGTCATCCTCGGGGGGGATTTCAATTGTACCCTCGAGGCGCGGGACCGGTCGGGTCCCCCGCGAAGCCCGGCGGCAATGGAGAAGTTGCGGGACCTGGTCGGGTCCTTCGACTTGGTGGACGTCTGGCGAAATCTCCATCCCGACTCCAGCGCCTTCACGAGCGTGAGGTCTGGAGGAGGAAGGTCCAGAATCGACCGCCTTTACATTTCCCGGGCGTACGTCTCCTGCGTTCCGGCGGCTTCCATGCGGCCGGTGCCGTGCACGGACCACCACCTGGTGTGGGCGGAGCTCGCTCCGCTGCGCGCGCGGGGGGGGTCCGCGTACTGGCATTTTAACAACCTGCTGCTGGAGGACGCGCGGTTCCGGGATTCGTTTCGCCGGTTTTGGGCCGCCTGGAGAAGGAAGCGGGGAGGCTTCCCCTCCTTGAGGCTATGGTGGGATGTGGGCAAGGCTCACGTCCGCGTCTTCTGTCAGGAGTACGCGAAGGGGTCGACCAAGAGGCGGGAGGCCCGGGTCGGGCGATTGGAGAAAGAAGTGCTCGACCTGGAGTCCCGTCTCGGTCAAGTCGTCGAGGACCCGGCCCTGCGGAAGGTGTACGAAGAGAAGAAGGGCGCGCTGAAGGACCTGCAGCTGGTCGGGTCCCGAGGCGCGTACGTGAGGTCGCGGATCAAGTTCCTGCGGGACCTGGACCGCGGCTCCCCCTTCTTCTACTCGCTGGAAAAAAGACGGGGGGTCCGTAAGCAGCTCTTGGGGCTGCTGGCCGACGACGGATCTCTGGTCTCGGATCCGGAGGGCATCAGCGCGGAGGCCCGGGCCTATTACGGGGCTCTGTTCTCTTCGGATCCGTCCAGCGAGGATGCGCGCAGAGTTTTGTGGGAGGACCTGCCGAAGGTCGGCCCGGAGGGCGCCGAGAATTGAGAAGCTCCGCTAAGCGTGGCGGAGCTGACCGGCGCCCTGCGCCAGCTCTCGAGGGGCAGGTCCCCGGGGCTGGACGGGCTGACCGTGGAGTTCCACAGGGCGTTCTGGGACGTCTTGGGGGACGACTACGCGCGGGTCCTGGGGTAAAGTCTGGCGACCGGGGAGATGCCCCTCTCTTGGCGCAGGGCGGTCATCGTCCTGCTGCCCAAGAAGGGCGATCTCCGCCTACTTAAGAACTGGCGCCCGGTCTCCCTCCTCAGCACGGACTACAAAATTTTCGCCAGGGCTATGTCTGCTCGCCTTGGCACCGTGCTGGCCCGCATGATCCACCCCGACCAGTCCTACACGGTCCCAGGCCGGAGCATCCACGATAACATCCATCTGGTCCGGGACCTGGTCCACCATTCCCAGAGGGCTGGTCTGTCGGTCGCCTTCCTTTCCCTGGATCAGGAGAAGGCGTTCGACAGGGTGGATCACGAGTATCTTTTCGGGACTCTGCGCGCATTCGGGTTCGGGACGCATTTCGTCACCCGGATCCGACTTCTGTACGCCACCGCGGAGTGTCTGATTAAAGTTAACGTCTCTTTGACGGCGCCCCTTCGCTTCGGGAGGGGGGTGCGTCAGGGATGCCCCATGTCCGGTCAGTTATACGCCGTTTGCGTGGAGCCTTTCCTGCGCCTCTTGCGGAAGAGGTTGACGGGACTGGCTCTGCAAGGGCCGGGCGTGGAGGTGGTCCTCTCGGCTTATGCCGATGACGTGCTCCTCGCGGTCACGGATCCCGTCGACTTGCGGAGGATGCGAGAATGCCAGCAGATTTACTCGGACGCATCCTCCGCCAAGATCAACTGGGAGAAATGTTCTGGACTCCTGGTGGGCCCATGGCGGGTGGACTCCCTGCCGGAGGAGTTCGGGCCTTTCGCCTGGAGCACCACGCACCTCCTCTACCTGGGAGTCTACCTCAGCCCGGCCGAGGACGCCTGGCCGGCGAACTGGCAAGAGCTGGAGGCCAAAGTCACCGCTCGCCTAGGACGCTGGACAGAACTGCTCCGAGTGTTGTCCTACAGGGGTCGAGCGCTGGTCATAAACCAGCTGGTGGCCGCCATGTTGTGGTACCGGTTGGTCACTTTGATCCCTCCCCCTGCGTTTGTCGCCAAGATGCAGAAGAAGCTCGTCGACTTCTTCTGGGACAAAAGGAAGCACTGGGTCTCTGCCGCGGTTTTGAGTCTCCCGCTTAGGGAGGGCGGTCAGGCGCTGGTGTGCCTTCGCACCCAGGCGGCGACTTTCCGTCTTCAGACGCTGCAGAGATACCTGTACGTAGAGAATCCTCCTAGGTGGCGTGCGCTGGCGACGTATTTCTTCCGCCAGCTGCACGGCCTCAATTACGACACGCAGCTCCTGTCTGTGAGAGTGGGTGGCACGCGTGCCAGCCTGCGGGAGCTGCCTGTCTTCTACCAGGAACTGCTATGGGTTTGGAACAGCGTCGCCTCCGAGCGCAGTTCTCCCCCGTCAGGAGCGGCGGCCGTCCTTCGGGAGCCGCTGTTCAGGAATCCGCACCTCCACGACCGCGGGTTCGGCTGGCTGGCGGAGGGCAGGGCTGTGCCCGGTAAGGTGACCAGAGTCGGGGACCTGCTCGATGGCGGAGGAGCGGGCTGGATGGCGCCGGAGTAGTTGGCGAGGCGCATGTCCTGGGTCAACGTCCGGCTCGCGGTCAAAGCCATCGAGTCGCTAAAAGTGGCACTGGGCCCCGTCTCCACTAGGTGTGTCGAGGAGGCTCAAGCACGTGGGGCGATCCCGTCCGAACTGACCCCCGTTCGGACGGAATTCCTTATCGGCGCCCGGCCCCGAATCCTCCCTCGGGAGCCGCCGCCTCACCACTTGAGCCTTCTCGGAGAAATGCCCTCCGTGCCCTTTCAATCCGCACGGAGGCGTTTCCTGTACGGGCTGCTCCTGCACACTCTCCACTTTGCCATCTTCGTCTGCCGTCCGGACACGCCTTGGCGTACCATCCTGCCGTCCGGCGGAGGCGAAGGTCCCCATTGGAAGGCTCTCTACGCGGGAGTCTTCCCTTGTTCTATTGGGGACTTGGCCTGGAGGGTGTTGCACGGAGCAGTCCCGTGCAATAGGATTTTAAGTAGGTTTACGGACTCCCAGGCTGCTTGTCATTTCTGCGGCCTGGAGGAGTCCGTCTATCACATTTATATTGAGTGTGAGAGGTTGCAGCCCCTCTTTCATTATTTGAAGGGGCTGCTCCTCAATTTCTGGTTGCACTTCAGCCCCACGCTCCTGATCTACGGTCACCCGGTGCGGAGGGGAGCGGGTAGGTCGGAGGACCTCCTCGTAGGACTGCTCCTGGGCCTGGCCAAGAAAGCCATTAATTGGTCCAGGCAGCGGGCGGTCGAGGGGGTCGTTCGGCCCGATTGCCTGCCTCTCTTCCGCGGCCATGTTCGCGCCCGGGTGGCCCTGGAGATGGAGCACGCGGTGTCCGCCGGCACGCTTGAGTTTTTCCGCGACCGGTGGGCGCCGCGGGGACTGGAGTGCATCGTCACCCCGGACTTTCAAATTTTAATTTGATTTACTAAGTTTCATTTGAAGTTTTAATTGATTTACAGTAAATTTATCATTTGTCCAACCAAAAAGAGCAACACCAGGTAATAGTCCAACAGATTTATTTAAAATGACAAGCTTTCGGAGCTTTCGCCCCTTCCTCAGGTAAAGTTACAATGAGTGAATCTACAATATTTCACAGTATATAAACACAGAAACTGCAGAGATACAATCTTTCAGGGAAGGTGTCCTTACATCAAAGACACACCAAGAGCACAGCCAAGACAATGAGATGTGTCACAGGGGGTTCAACGCGTCAAATCCTGCTGTCAGCAGTTTTTTTTTGTTGGGTTTGTTCATTTTGTGTTTTTTTTTAAAAACTGGAAAGACAGACAACGATCTCGAGTCACGTTCTGTGGCTATCAGTAGCTGCTCGATGATTTTGCGTTGTCATGTGTCTCGAAGGCCACCTTGGAGAACGCTAACCCGCAGATCCGAGGCTGAATGTCCTTGACTGCTGAAGTGTTCCCCGACTGGGAAGTGACAATCCTGCCTGGTGAATGTTGCACGGTGTCCGTTCATACGTTGTCTCAGTGTCTGCATGGTCTCACCGATGTATCATGCTCTGGGGCATCCTCTCCGCATCTTTATAAAAAGGAGTCACCCTGACACAGCGCCATCTAGCAGCCGAGAGGCCTCACTGCAGCCCGACATCTTTATAGGAGTCATCCTGACACAGCGCCATCTAGCATCCGGTAGGGCTCACTGCAGCCCGGCATCTTTATAAAAGGAGTCATCCTGAGACAGCGCCATCTAGCATCCGATAGGGCTCACTGCAGCCCGGCATCTTTATAAAGGTAGTCATCCTGGTACAGCGCCATCTAGCAGCCGGGAGGGCTCACTGCAGCCCGGCATCTTTATAAAGGGATAGCAAAATACTGCAGATGCTGGAAATCCGAAATAACAACAGAAAACGCTGGAAAAACTCAGCAGGCCAGGCAGCATCCGTAGAGAGAGAAAGAGAGTTGACGTTTCAGGTCGACCTGAAACGTCAACTCTCTTTCTCTCTCTACGGATGCTGCCTGGCCTGCTGAGTTTTTCCAGCGTTTTCTATCTTTATAAAGGGAGTCACCCTGACATAGCGCCATCTAGCAGCCGGGAGGGCTCACTGCCCCCGGCATCTTTATAAAAAGGAGTCATCCTGACACAGCGCCATCTAGCAGCCGGGAGGGCGCACTGCAGCCCAGCATCTTTATAAAGGGAGTCATCCTCACACACCGCCACCTAGCATCCGGGAGGGCGGACTGCAGCCAGGAATCTTTATAAAGGGGAAGTCGCACAACACCAGGTTATAGTCCAACAGCTTTATTTGAAATCACAAGCTTTCGGAGCTGCTGACGAAGGAGCAGCAGCAGAGTGGTGGTCTCTGTGAGCAAGAAGAGGAGAAGGAGAAGGAGACCAGACAGCAGGCCACCACCAACAACCAACCACAACAACTGAGGTGCCTGGAGAGAGAGGACAGGAGAGGAGAAAGAAAAGAAGGAAAGGAAGGCCAAGGCCATCAAACATCAGAGGAGAGGCCTTTCCACACTGCCTCCTCAATTGGCCTCCCTTTTAGGAGAGGGAGAGAGGGGAGAAAACAACACAACATCCATCAACTGTTTGGAAGGAGGAAGGAAGGAAAGAACAACAGCTACAGGTGGGTGTGATTCTGGGGCACTCTCCCAGAGACTTTGTTTTGTAGGTGGGGGGAGGAAAGAAGAAAAAGAAGAAGGCCGGAACATCCAAGGGGTGTGTGTGTGTGGCTTCTGTAAAAGCTAGGCCGCACACACCATATTAAACACCCCTTTCCCATTGCCTGACCTGGGACAGCTGGAGCTGCCTAGGTGAAGTCCCCAATTAATTTAATCTTATTGGGCATCGTTAAGACCTGGTGCAGGACTGAGCCTGGGCATCTCCAGCTATCCCAGGTGAAGACATCTTCTCCCCCCACCAGAAGACCACCACCAAAGACTTTTATTACATCAGAGAGTGCACCCCCCTGCCAACACCCACCCACCCACCATCCTGAGTAGCGACCCTGCCCTTGCGGCTTCCCTCCTTCCCACCCCCTCTCTCTCTCTCTTTGTCTCTTGTCTCTCTCTGCCTCTCTCTCTAAGAGGCACCTCAATTTGCTTATAATTAAGTACCCATTGAGCAGAGGGGAGAAGGCCCCTCTCCCAACTCAATCAACTAAAGGGAGAGGTGTGCCTTCAATTTAAGAGCTCCCTCTGCTCAGGGGAAAACAAAAACAAAAAAAACCGAGGCCATTAACACCTTCAGGCCTGTGACTTGGGGTGAGTGTAGCCCTTAAAGAACCCTCCATTATGGCGAGTACATCTTCGTCGGTGGCGGGGGCAGCGAGGACGTATGCGAGCGTGGCAGCCGCGGCCACGGCCGCAGCCACGAGTCCTCCTGTTACCCCGTCACCTTTTACCCTCCTTACGAGGAAGAATGGGGTCAAGAGCTACACTCACCCCAACATGACTATAGAGGCGTGTGTTAAAGCCATGGCTGGGGTTGTCGGCCCTTCAGCCATCGTCGCCGCCTCTAAAATGTACGGCAAGGCTGTGTTCTTCCTGGGGTCGGAGCGGGCGGTGTCCCTGGCCATCGAGAAGGGGCTCACCGTGGGCGGGACCTTCCTGCCGGTGGACCCCCTTGAGGCCACCGCGCAAAGGATTGTGGTTTCCAACGTCCCGCCCTTTGTTCCGGGTGAGCTCCTCCTCCCCCACCTACGTCAACTGGGAGAGGTGAGGTCGGGGATCACACCCATCCCGCTCGGCTTCCGGGAAGCCAGCCTTCGGCACGTCTTCTCCTTCCGGCGCCAGCTTTTCGTCCGGCTGGCGCGGGAGGAGGACGCGGATGGCGCGTTCACGGTGCTCCACGGGGGGACCGCCCACCGCGTCTTCTGGACCTCGGACGGCGTGCGGTGCTACGCCTGTAAGGAGGTGGGGCACGTCCGCAAAAACTGCCCCGCCTCCAAGGCCGCCACGACACCTGGCGCGGCCAGGGTTGGCGCCGCCGCCCCCCCTCCCCCTGATACTGTCCGCGCGTCGACGGCGACGGATGCGCGGTCGAAATCGGAGGCCAACACCACCACGGCCTCCGGCGGGGAGGAGGGAGAGCGTCCGGGGGGAAGGAAGGCGCGTAGGAAAAATAAACACCTAAGGGCGGATCCCCTCGCGGAGGAAACATCAGAGTTGACCGAACTCACGCCCGAGTACATCGCGGAGTTGGTCGGGACGCATGAGACTGGGGGGGTCCTCGTGCCCGGGCCCGTGACCGTGACCGCAACTGCTGAGGCAGCTAAATCAAGACCTGCGGCCGGGCTCGGGCCCGAGGGGCCCAAGAAACCCAGTCGTCGGAAGGGGGCAGAGAGGGAGGCCCCAGCAGACATGGAGGCCTCCCCCTCTCCGGGCCCCAACTTGTTAAAAAGAAAGCTCCGCCCCCAGCAGGAGCACTGCGAGGAGGAAGGTCCCTCCGCAAAAGGGGGGCAGTCGCCTGCCGCGGGTGCTGCGCCCCACCCCACCACCGTCATCGTCGCGCGCGATCGGCAGGGGTCGTCTGTCCCTCGGGAGGGTGAGACAGCCGAGTCTGTCCGACATGTGCCTCCCGGGGATGGGGAAGAGACCCTGCCCGTGGGGGGGGGGCGCGGAACAACCCGCGGAGGGAAATGTAGTTCCGGAACCGTTGCTCCTCGCCGGGTCGGGCGTCCTGGGGACTGGGGCGGGCGAGGCCAAAGAGGCTGAAGCCGAGCCCGCCTTTTATAACCCAGACATCTCCCAGGGACTGCTCGACCTGGTGGAGGAGTGTAGCAGTCCCCGGCCCGCTGGGTCGGAGGTTGGTGGCGGGGAGACGGAAAGCCCCCTGACTCCGTCTCTGTTGTTGGCGCCGGACGTGCTGGAGGAATTTGGGATTATTTTCTCCCCGGTTTCTCCGGTCGCCCCGGCGCCTGAGGCGGGTGGGGGCCCCGAACCGCCGCCGCCGCCTCCCGGCCCGGCGCCCCTGAAGGAGCCCAGGGTGGACTCCTCTGCCACCGATCCTGGGGGTGGGATCGTGACGGAGGCGGGGCCGGCCGGTGCGGCCGAGCCGTTCGCTGCACCCTATGTGACGGACGGGTCGGCCGCCGGTGACGACCTCCCGGAGGAGGACGGGGACTCGGTGGTGGGCATCGAGGACGATTTGGAGTCCATCGGCAACGAGGTGATGGACGCCCTCGTGCCCTTCACCGACTCTCCCCTCATCCCCGTAGGGGAACTCCGGGATTTTATGGCCATGAGCCAGGGTCGTCACAAGAAGTTCCGGCTGGCCCTCGACAAGTGGTCGGAGCTGGCGCTGCTCGTCGTGTCCGTCCGCGCCGCCGTTAAAATCATGGGAGCGGACAAGGACGTTGGCCGGCTCGAGCTGCGTCGGCTCAAGAGTTTCCACACTGGGCTGCTGAGGGAGTGGCGGTCGTCAGTGACCGCGCTCCCTCCCCTCCGTTAGGTAGAGGTTGCACTATGCTTCTGAGATGAAGATAACCATAGCCAGCCTCAACATCAACGGCAGCAGGGAGGCGCACCGTAGATTCAATAACTTCTCGGTCCTTCGGGACGGGAAATATGCGGTGTGCTTCCTGCAAGAAACCCACACCGTTCCGGGAGACGAGGCCACGTGGCTCCTGGAGTGGCAAGGAGGGGTCAGCATGAGTCACCTCTCCAACAATTCCTGCGGGGTGGCTGTCTTGCTGGCCCCGCATTTTCAGCCGGAGATCTTGAGGGTCAAGGAGCACGTGCCGGGCCGCTTGCTCCAGGTCACTGTTCGCCTGGGAGGCGTGCCGCTCCATTTAGTGAACGTGTACGCCCCCCGGACCGGTGCGCAGCAAGTGCGCTTCTTCGGAGAAGTGTCCGCTCTTCTGGGCTCCATCGACGTGGGCGAGTGCGTCATCCTCGGGGGGGATTTCAATTGTACCCTCGAGGCGCGGGACCGGTCGGGTCCCCCGCGAAGCCCGGCTGCAATGGAGAAGTTGCGGGACGTGGTCGGGTCCTTCGACTTGGTGGACGTCTGGCGAAATCTCCATCCCGACTCCAGCTCCTTCACGAGCGTGAGGTCTGGAGGAGGAAGGTCCAGAATCGACCGCCTTTACATTTCCCGGGCGTACGTCTCCTGCGTTCCGGCGGCTTCCATGCGGCCGGTGCCGTGCACGGACCACCACCTGGTGTGGGCGGAGCTCGCTCCGCTGCGCGCGCGGGGGGGGTCCGCGTACTGGCATTTTAACAACCTGCTGCTGGAGGACGCGCGGTTCCGGGATTCGTTTCGCCGGTTCTGTGCCGACTGGAGAAGGAAGCGGGGAGGCTTCCCCTCCTTGAGGCTATGGTGGGACGTGGGCAAGGCTCACGTCCGCGTCTTCTGTCAGGAGTACGCGAAGGGGTCGACCAAGAGGCGGGAGGCCCGGGTCGGGCGATTGGAGAAAGAAGTGCTCGACCTGGAGTCCCGTCTCGGTCAAGTCGTCGAGGACCCGGCCCTGCGGAAGGTGTACGAAGAGAAGAAGGGCGCGCTGAAGGACCTGCAGCTGGTCGGGTCCCGAGGCGCGTACGTGAGGTCGCGGATCCAGTTCCTGCGGGACCTGGACCGCGGCTCCCCCTTCTTCTACTCGCTGGAAAAAAGACGGGGGGTCCGTAAGCAGCTCTTGGGGCTGCTGGCCGACGACGGATCTCTGGTCTCGGATCCGGAGGGCATCAGCGCGGAGGCCCGGGCCTATTACGGGGCTCTGTTCTCTTCGGATCCGTCCAGCGAGGATGCGCGCAGAGTTTTGTGGGAGGACCTGCCGAAGGTCGGCCCGGAGGGCGCCGAGAATTTAGAAGCTCCGCTAAGCGTGGCGGAGCTGACCGGCGCCCTGCGCCAGCTCTCGAGGGGCAAGTCCCCGGGGCTGGACGGGCTGACCGTGGAGTTCCACAGGGCGTTCTGGGACATCTTGGGGGACGACTACGCGCGGGTCCTGGGGGAAAGTCTGGCGACCGGGGAGATGCCCCTCTCTTGGCGCAGGGCGGTCATCGTCCTGCTGCCCAAGAGGGGCGATCTCCGCCTACTTAAGAACTGGCGCCCGGTCTCCCTCCTCAGCACGGACTACAAAATTTTCGCCAGGGCTATGTCTGCTCGCCTTGGCACCGTGCTGGCCTGCATGATCCACCCCGACCAGTCCTACACGGTCCCGGGCCGGAGCATCCACGATAACATCCATCTGGTCCTGGACCTGGTCCACCATTCCCAGAGGGCTGGTCTGTCGGTCGCCTTCCTTTCCCTGGATCAGGAGAAGGCGTTCGACAGGGTGGATCACGAGTATCTTTTCGGGACTCTGCGCGCATTCGGGTTCGGGACGCATTTCGTCGCCCGGATCCGACTTCTGTACGCCGCCGCGGAGTGTCTGATTAAAGTTAACGGGTCTTTGACGGCGCCCCTTCGCTTCGGGAGGGGGGTGCGTCAGGGATGCCCCATGTCCGGTCAGTTATACGCCGTTTGCGTGGAGCCTTTCCTGCGCCTCTTGCGGAAGAGGTTGACGGGACTGGCTCTGCAAGGGCCGGGCGTGGAGGTGGTCCTCTCGGCTTATGCTGATGACGTGCTCCTCGCGGTCACGGATCCCGTCGACTTGCGGAGGATGCGAGAATGCCAGCAGATTTACTCGGACGCATCCTCCGCCAAGATCAACTGGGAGAAATGTTCTGGACTCCTGGTGGGCCCATGGCGGGTGGACTCCCTGCCGGAGGAGTTCGGGCCTTTCGCCTGGAGCACCACGCACCTCCTCTACCTGGGAGTCTACCTCAGCCCGGCCGAGGACGCCTGGCCGGCGAACTGGCAAGAGCTGGAGGCCAAAGTCACCGCTCGCCTAGGACGCTGGACAGGACTGCTCCGAGTGTTGTCCTACAGGGGTCGAGCGCTGGTCATAAACCAGCTGGTGGCCGCCATGTTGTGGTACCGGTTGATCACTTTGATCCCTCCCCCTGCGTTTGTCGCCAAGATGCAGAAGAAGCTCGTCGACTTCTTCTGGGACAAAAGGAAGCACTGGGTCTCTGCCGCGGTTTTGAGTCTCCCGCTTAGGGAGGGCGGTCAGGCGCTGGTGTGCCTTCGCACCCAGGCGGCGACTTTCCGTCTTCAGACGCTGCAGAGATACCTGTACGTAGAGAATCCTCCTAGGTGGCGTGCGCTGGTGACGTATTTCTTCCGCCAGCTGCACGGCCTCAATTACGACACGCAGCTCCTGTTTGTGAGAGTGGGTGGCACGCGTGCCAGCCTGCGGGAGCTGCCTGTCTTCTACCAGGAACTGCTATGGGTTTGGAACAGCGTCGCCTCCGAGCGCAGTTCTCCCCCGTCAGGAGCGGCGGCCGTCCTTCGGGAGCCGCTGTTCAGGAATCCGCACCTCCACGACCGCGGGTTCGGCTGGCTGGCGGAGGGCAGGGCTGTGCCCGGTAAGGTGACCAGAGTCGGGGACCTGCTCGATGGCGGAGGAGCGGGCTGGATGGCGCTGGAGGAGTTGGCGAGGTGCATGTCCTGGGTCAACGTCCAGCTCGCGGTCAAAGCCATCGAGTCGCTAAAAGTGGCACTGGGCCCCGTCTCCACTAGGTGTGTCGAGGAGGCTCAAGCACGTGGGGCGATCCCGTCCGAACTGACCCCCGTTCGGACGGAATTCCTTATCGGCGCCCGGCCCCGAATCCTCCCTCGGGAGCCGCCGCCTCACCACTTGAGCCTTCTCGGAGAAATGCCCTCCGTGCCCTTTCAATCCGCACGGAGGCGTTTCCTGTACGGGCTGCTCCTGCACACTCTCCACTTTGCCATCTTCGTCTGCCGTCCGGACACGCCTTGGCGTACCATCCTGCCGTCCGGCGGAGGCGAAGGTCCCCATTGGAAGGCTCTCTACGCGGGAGTCTTCCCTTGTTCTATTGGGGACTTGGCCTGGAGGGTGTTGCACGGAGCAGTCCCGTGCAATAGGATTTTAAGTAGGTTTACGGACTCCCAGGCTGCTTGTCATTTCTGCGGCCTAGAGGAGTCCGTCTATCACATTTATATTGAGTGTGAGAGGTTGCAGCCCCTCTTTCATTATTTGAAGGGGCTGCTCCTCAATTTCTGGTTGCACTTCAGCCCCACGCTCCTGATCTACGGTCACCCGGTGCGGAGGGGAGCGGGTAGGTCGGAGGACCTCCTCGTAGGACTGCTCCTGGGCCTGGCCAAGAAAGCCATTAATTGGTCCAGGCAGCGGGCGGTCGAGGGGGTCATTCGGTCCGATTGCCTGCCTCTCTTCCGCGGCCATGTTCGCGCCCGGGTGGCCCTGGAGATGGAGCACGCGGTGTCCGCCGGCACGCTTGAGTTTTTCCGCGACCGGTGGGCGCCGCGGGGGCTGGAGTGCATCGTCACCCCGGACTTCCAAATTTTGATTTGATTTATTAAGTTTCATTTAAAGTTTTAATTGATTTACAGTAAATTTTGATTTGTTCAACCAAAAAGAGCAACACCAGGTTATAGTCCAACAGTTTCATTTTAAATCACAAGCTTTCGGAACTGCTGCCCCTTCGTCTGGTGAAGTGAAGGAATACGAATCGGCAAAGCATATATAGACAGAGAACAATGCCTGTGCAGCGTACAATGTCAGACGACTACAGTTCATCTTTCTGACTGCCTTGTATCACATCTCGGCAGAGAGACAATCAGGTCAGGAAGGCATTATATCAAAGACATAGCAAGATACAGCTAAGACAATGAGGTGGGGTCAGAGGGGGGTCTAATGTGTCAAATGCAGTCTGTATAAACTTTAAAATTTTTACTTTTTTTCAATGGAAATCACATCTGTGAACAAGCCAACGACGACTCGAGTCTGGATGAATCTACGTCATGTAGCATGACATGAACCCAAGATCCCGGTTGAGGCCGTCCTCATGGGTGCAGAACTTGGCCATCAGTTTCTGCTCGATGATTTTGCGTTGTCATGTGTCTCGAAGGCCGCCTTGGAGAACGCTTACCCGCAGATCCGAGGCTGAATGTCCTTGACTGCTGAAGTGTTCCCCGACTGGGAGGTAACAATCCTGCCTGGTGATTGTTATGTGGTGTCCGTTCATACGTTGTCTCAGTGTCTGCATGGTCTCGCCGATGTACCATGCTCCGGGGCATCCTTTCCTGCAACGTATCAGGTAGACAACGTTGGTCGAGTCACATGAGTATGTACCATGTACCTGGTGGGTGGTGTCCTCACGTGTGATGATGGTATCTGTGTTGATGATCTGGCATGTCTTGCAGAGGTTGCTGTGGCAGGGTTGTGTGGTGTCGTGGTCGCTGTTCTCCTGAAAGCTGGGTAATTTGCTGCGAACTATGGTACTTTTGAGGTTAGGTGGCTGTTTGAAGCTGAGTAGTGGAGGCATGGGGTTGGCCTTAGCGAGGTGTTCGTCGTCATCGATGACATGTTGAAGGCTGCGAAGAACATGGCGTAGTTCCTCCGCTCCGAGGAAGTACTGGACGACGTAGGGTACCCTGTTGGTAGGAGTCATCCTGACACAGCGCCATCTAGCAGTCAGGTGGGCCCCCAACCACCCCCAGCTTTATAAAGGGAGTCATCCTCTCAACCGCCATCTAGCGGGCCAAGAACTTACTGGTCAATGAAATTCTCCTGAACACATTTCAGAAATTCCTCCCCCTCCTTTCCCTTTACCCTAGCATTATCCCAATCGGTATTTGAGTAATTAAAGTCCCCCAATATCACCACTCTATAGCTCTTGCATATCTCTGCGATTTCCCTGCAGATTTCCTCCCCTACCTCCCTCTCACTATTTGGAGGCCTGTAGAATACTCCCAGTAGCGCGATCAAACCCCTCAGGAACATCCTCCCTTTCCAACACTACAATGTCTTCCATAGTCAGCGCTGCCACCCCACCTCCCTTTTTTCCCTCCCTATCTTTTCTGAACATCTTATACCCTTGAATATTAAGTGCCCAGTCCTCACTGTTTTTAAGCCACATTTCCGTTATTGCCACATCATCATATTGCCACACGTCAAATTGTGCTTGTACCTCACTGACATTCACCACACTTTGTTTGTTTGCGTACATTGTAAGGGGTTTTTGTCTCAGGGGCTTATTTGTAGGTCAGCCAGTTATGTTTTCCTGGGCAGTTCTGCCCGCTGTGCGGTTGCGAATCGCTATCCCCTTCCTAGTTCTGAGCCCAGGACTTATCGAGCGGCAATAAGGACAAACGAACAGACCCGTGGATTGGTGCAAGGAAAACCAATGTTTATTTACAGAAGTAAAACTACAGAGAAACAGTATTATATGAAGAAAACGAAATCACTATACAGTACGGTTTTACACTTAACATGGGAGGAGAAACGGACACATCGAGGGAAAATCCTAAAAATTACAATTTTAGCAATTTCCCATTAATTCCCACCCTTACGCCTAACTAAAATCATCTTGCGACAGCCAGAAGAAGATAATGCTCACCGGTGAAATGGATGGAAAAACCTGGCCCTGTACCCTGTCTCTGCCGTCGAAATGTGGCTACGAAGTTTCTGGTCTTCTTCTTGGCTGCTAGCAGACAGACAGAGTACCCGGGACCGAGGCAGAGAGAGAGAGCGAGTGGCTGGGTCTTCCCAGTTATACCCTCCCGGTTGTCCTAATCTCCCTCCAGATCAGCTCATTTCTATTGTCTGATCTGGGCATAATGAATTTTAACAAAAGGTTCCGATCTTGGCCCATCATGTCAGATGGCCGGTAATTGTATCAGGCCAGTTCTTCAACTGCTCCCTTAGTCGGACAGGTTCGTTGTGGGGGCCAGCCCAGTCTCAATGTCCCCGCTGATTATTTGAGCAAACACCTTGAAAGCCTTATGCGTAGACCTGATTGTAATTGGGTTTGTCCCCAATGCATCGGAATACACAAGCTGATAGATTGCCAGCGTCTGAAATGAAAACTGACAGGCTCTTGGTCACGAGGTCTGACCGCAGCCATGCCCTGGATTTTAAAACTCAGTCTGAACAGGGTTCCTTTTAATAAGTCCAATAAAGTCTTCGGGGTGGCGGGGGGTGGGACACATGAAATTTTGCGAATCCCTTCAATACAGAATAAAGCTCCCTCTACACTGTCCCATCAAACACTCCCAGGGCAGGTACAGCATGGGTTAGATACAGAGTAAAGCTCCCTCTACACTGTCCCGTCAAACACTCCCAGGGCAGGTACAGCAAGGGTTAGATACAGAGTAAAGATCTCTCTACACTGTCCCGTCAAACACTCCCAGGGCAGGTACAGCACATTTTAAATACAGAGTAAAGCTCCCTCTAACTGTCCCATCAAACACTCCCAGGGCAGTTACAGCATGGGTTAGATACAGAGTAAAGATCTCTCTACATTGTCCCATCAAACACTCCGAGGCCAGGTACAGCATGGGTTAGATATAGAGTCAAGCTCCCTCTACACTGCCCCATCAAACACTCCCAGGGCAGTTACAGCACGGATTAGATACAGAGTAAAATTCCCTCTACACTGTCCCATCAAACACTCCCAGGGCAGGTACAGCACGGATTAGATACAGAGTAAAACTCCCTCTACACTGTCCCATCAAACACTCCCAGGGCAGGTACAGCACGGGTTAGATACAGAGTAAAGCACCCTCTACACTGTCCCATCAAACACTCCCAGGGCAGGTACAGCACGGCTTAGATACAGAGTAAAGCTGCCTCTACACAATCCCATCAAACACTCCCAGGGCAGGTACAGCACGGGTTAGATACAGAGTAAAGCTCCCTCTACACTGTCCCATCAAACACACACAGGGAATGTAAAGCATGGGTTAGATACAGAGTAAAGTTCCCTCTACACTGTCCCATCAAATACTCCCAGTGCAGGTACAGCACGAGTTAGATTGAGAGTAAAGCTCCCTCGTCACTGTCCCGTCAACCACTCCCAGGGCAGGTACAGCACGGGTTAGTTAGAGAGTTAAGCTCCCTCCATACTGTCCCATCAAACTCTCCCACGGCAGGTACAGCACGAGTTAGATACAGAGTAAAGCTCCCTCGACACTGTCCGGTCAACCACTCGCAGGGCAGGTACAGCACGGGTTAGATACAGTGTAAAGCTCCGTACACACTATCCCATCAAACACTCCCTGGGCTGGTACAGCACGATTTAGATATAGAATAACGCTACCTCTAAACTGTCCCGTCAAACACTACCAGGGCAAGTACAGCAGGGCTAGATGCAGAGTACAGCTCCCTCTACACTGTCCCATCAAACACTCCCAGGGCAGGTACAGCACGGGTTAGATACAGTGTAAAGCTCCATACACACTATCCCATCAAACACTCCCTGGGCTGGTACAGCACGATTTAGATATAGAATAACGCTACCTCTACACTGTCCCGTCAACCACTCACAACGCAGGTAAAGCACGGGTTAGATACAGAGTAAAGCTCCCTCTACACTGTCCCATCAAGCACTCCCAGGGTAGGTACAGCACGGGTTAGATACAGAGTAAAGCTCCCTCTACACTGTCCCATCAAGCACTCCCAGGGCAGGTACAGCACGGGTTAGATACAGAGTAAAGCTCCCTCTACACTGTCCCATCAAACACTCCCAAAGCAGGTACAGCACGGGTTAGTTACAGAGTAAAGCTCCCTCTACACTGTCCCATCAAGCACTCCCAGGGCAGGTACAGCACGGGTTAGATACAGAGTAAAGCTTCCTCTACACTGTCGCATCAAACACTCCCAGGGCAGGTACAGCATGGGTTACATACAGACTAAATCTCCCTTTGCACTGACCAATTATTCTGCTCCTACTAGTGAGGTTGACTGATTGGCCGGTGGGGTGCGAGGTGACTTGAACCGTTTTTGCGCTGACTGTACGCTCTTGCTTTCCAAGGTTGTACATGTGACCGTGGAGGACCTGTGGCTATTGGATGATGAGTGAGAGAGTCACGATCCGGAGGAGAGGCTTTGCGAGTGGCAGTAGGGCAGGTTCAATACTTCCATCCTATTCCGGAATGGATCCAGAACCACTGGAACTCACAAAGTGGTCTCTGATCCCTTTCGTTCCTCTGGAGCTTGCAGAGATGGGCGGGATCTCCTGTGCATTGTCCACCTCCGTCTCCCAACTGGGCCAGAAACCCATCTGGAGATCCTTCTACCAGCCTGGGGTTCAACCAATCAGAACATCCATCTCCCAGCCTTGGGATCCACCAATCAGAACATCCATCTCCCAGCCTTTGGATTCAACTAATCAGAACATCCATCTACCAGCCTGGGGTTCAACCAATCAGAACATCCATCTCCCAGCCTTGGGATCAAACAATCAGATCATTGCTCTACCGGCCTTGCGATCAACCAGTGAGGTTGTTGGTGTTGAATGAACCGATAGTGACTGCTCCCTCATTCGGTCCCCTCGAGCCTGCTCCGCCACTCAATGAGATCATGGTTGATCTGTATGCGATGTCCATCTACCCGCCTTGGCTCCGTAACCCTTAATACCCTCACCCAACAAAAATCTATCAATCTCAGTTTTGAAATTTTCAATTGACCCCCCACCAGCCTCAACAGCTTTATTGGGGGAGAGAGTTCCAGATTTCCACTCCCCTTTGTGTGAAGAAGTGCTTCCTGACATCATCCCTGAACGGCCTGGCTCTAATTTTAAGGCGATGCCCCCCTTGTTCTGGACTCCCCCCACCAGAGGAAATAGTTTCTCTCTATCGACCCCGTCAACTCCTTTAATCATCTTAAAACACCTCGATTCGATCGCCCCTTAATCTTCTACACTCGAGGGAATACAAGCCTAGTCTGTGCAACCTGCCCTCGGAATTTAAGCCTTTTAGCCCCGGTTTCATTCTGGTGAATCTTCGCTGCACCCACTCCGAGGACAATATTTCATCCTTGAGGTGAAATCTTTTGTCGGGAGCACGTTATCGTTTTGTGGTCGATTGTTTCTCCGTCGTTTTATTCCAAAGAGGCAACAAACTATTCCAGAATGTTCAATTGTTTGGGAACTGTTTCTGAATTGTTTTCCCGCATGTTTAGGGCCGTTTATTATAGTTGTTTAAAGATTAAAGTTTGACCATTAAAGTCTGGAATCTAATCGAGGGGTGCGGGCGGTTTATTGATGAGGAGGCACCAGAGGGCGTTCGGTCATCTCCTGATTTAAGTTCCGATGATCAGACCCCACACACACACACACACACACACACAGAGCAGGAAAGGCCGAGGTTCCATCCCCGGCTTAGTGCTGAGTTTGCCTGATCTCACACCCGGTTTGGTAGTGAGCCCCCCACACACACACACAGAGCAGGAAAGGCCCAGGCTCCATCCCCGGCCTAGTGCTGAGTGAGCCTGATCTCACACCCGGTGTGGTACTGAGCCCCACACACACACAGAGCAGGAAAGGCCCAGGCTCCATCCCCGGCCTGTGCTGAGTGAGCCTGATCTCACACCCGGTGTGGTACTGAGCCCCACACGCACACACACACACAGTGCAGGAAAGGCCCAGGCTCCGTTCCAGGCCTCTGCTGAGTTAGCCTGATCTCACACACCGTGTGGTACTGAGCCCCACACACAGAGCAGGAAAGGGCCAGGCTCCATCCCCGGCCTGTGCTGAGTTAGCCTGATCTCACACCCGGTGGGGTACTGAGCCCCACACACACACACAGAGCAGGAAAGGCCCAGGCTCCATCCACGGCCTCTGCTGAGTTAGCCTGATCTCCCACCCACTGTGGTACTGAGCCCCACACACAGAGCAGGAAAGGCCCAGGATCCATCACCGGCCTATGTTGAGTTAGCTGAGGAGTGAGTTTCAGGACACAGCGAGTCCATAACGGCTTCACCTGCCTCCCTATCTCGGTAACAACCTCCAGGCCTTCAACCCTTCCGATCTCTGTAACCTCCCCCAGACCTTACAACCCTCCCTATCTCTGTGACCTCCTCCAGCCCTACAGCCCTCCCTATCTCTGAAACCTCCCCCAGCCCCTACACCCCTCCCTATCTCTGTGACCTCCTCCAGCCCTCCAACCCTCACTATCTCTGTAACCTCCTCCAGCCATACAACCCTCACTATCTCTGTAACCTCCCGCAGCCCCTACACCCCTCCCTATCTCTGTGACCTCCTCCAGCTCCTACAACCCTCCCTATCTTGTAACCTCCTCCAGCCCTCCAAACCCCCTATCTCTGTAACCTCCTCCAGCCCCTACAACCCTCCCTATCTCTGTTACCTCCTCCAGCCCCTACAACTCTCCCTATCTCTGTAAACTCCTCCAGCCCTACAAACCTCCCAATCTCTGTAACCACCTCCAGAACTACAACACTCCCCATCTCTGTAACCACCTGCAGCCCCTGCAACCCTCTCTATCTCTGTAACCTCCTCTAGCCCCTGCTACCCTCCCTATCTCTGTAACCTCCTCCAGCCCCGACAGCCCTCCCTATCTCTGTAACCTCCTCCAGCCCTGCAATCCTGCCTATCTCTATAACCTCCTCCAGACCCTACAACCCTCCCTATCGCTGTAACCTCCTCCAGTACCTACAACCCTCCCTATCTCTGTAACCTGCTCCAGCCCCTACAACCCTCCCTATTTCTGTAACCTCCTCCAGCCCCTATTACCCACCCTATCTCTGTAACCTCCTCCAGCCCCGACAGCACTCCCGATCTCTGTAACCTCCTCCAACCCTACAACCCTCCCTATCTCTGTAACCTCCTCCAGTCCCTACAACAATCCCTATCTCTAAGATCTCTGCGCTCCTCCAATTCTTGGCTCTTGCGCATCCCCCGATTTCCATCGCTCCAATATTGGTGGCTGTGCCTTCAGCTGCCTGAGCCGCTAGGCTCTGGAATTCCCAACCTAAACCTCTTCGCCTCTTTCTCCACCTTTAAGATTCTCTTTAAAGCCTCCCTCTTTGACCAAGATTTCGGTCACCAACCCTAATATGTGGCAGCGGAGGCTCAGTGGGCAGCACTCTCACCTCTGAGTCAGAAGGTTTTGTGTTCAAGACCCACTGCAGAGACTTTAGCACAGAAATCTAGGCTGACACTCCAGTGCAGCGCTGAGGGAGTGCTGCAGTGCCAGAGGTGCTGTCTTTCGGATGAGACGTTAAACCGTCTGCTCTCTCAGGTGTAAGAGATCCCATGGGCACTATTTCGAATAAGGGCAGCAGGGACTTCTCCCCGGTATCCTGCGGGCAATATTTGTCCCTCAATCAAAATCACTAAAAATCAGATGACCTGATCATTATCATGTTGCTGTTTGTGGGGCTTTGCTGTGCGCAAATTGGCAGTCGCATTTCCTACATTACAACAGTGACTACACTCCAAAAAAAAGCACTTCATTGTCTGTAAAGTGCGTTGGGACGTCCGGTGGTCGTGAAAGGCGCTATATAAATGCAAGTCTTTCTTTTTTTACTATTGTGAAGAAGAGCAGGGGAGAGTTATCCCCGGTGTCCTGGGGACAATATTAATCCCTCCAACAACATCACTAAAACAGATGATCTGGTCATTGTCACATTGGGATCTTGCTATGCGCAAATGGGCTTCCGCGTTTCCTGCATTACAACACTTCAAAAACAAAGCACTTCATTTGCTGTGAAGCGCGTTGAGACGTGCCGGAGGAGGTGAAAGGCGCTGTAGAAATGCAAAAGTCTTTCAATGAAGGGAAATGTGTGACCCAATCTGCTCACAGCAAGCTCCCCTCCCAACCTGGGCTGGAGGCAGGCTGAACCAAGATCAAAGTGTGGTATGGAGACCAGAACTGTGCACAGTGCTCCAAGTGTGATATGGAGACCAGAACTGTGCACAGTGCTCCAAGTGTGATATGGAGACCAGAACTGTGCACAGTGCTCCTAATGTGATATGTAGACCAGAACTGTGCACAGTATTCCAAGTGTGATATGGAGACCAGAACTGTGCACAGTGCTCCAAGTGTGATATGGAGATCAGAACTGTGCACAGTACTCCAAGTGTGATATGGAGACCAGATCTGTGCACAGTTCTCCAAGTGTCATATGCAGACCAGAACTGTGCACATTGCTCCAAGTGCGATATGCAGACCAGAACTGTGCACAGTAACTCAAAGTGTGATATGGAGACCAGAACTGTGCACATTGCTCCAAGTGTGATAAGCAGACCAGAACTGTGCACAGTAACTCAAAGTGTGATATGGAGACCAGAACTGTACACATTATTCCATGTGTGATATGGAGGCCAGAACTGTGCACAGTGCTCCAAGTGTAATATGGATACCAGAACTGTGCACAGTAACTCCAAGTGTGATATGGAGAACAGGACTGTGCACAGTGCTCCAGGTGTGATATGCAGACCAGAAATGTGCACATTATTCCAAGTGTAATACGGAGAGCAGAACTGTGGAGAGGATGATGAGACAGAGCGCATTTATTCATTGCCCACAGACCATTCAGATGTGCGAGGCTCGAGATGGAAAGTTTAAGATAGGAGGAATGTAAGCATCGGAACAGGCCCCAAGGATTTGTATGACTGTTACCGCTGTTCGACCAGCAGTCTGTTTGGCCCAGTGGTCGGGACGAGGTGCAGTTGGACCTAGAAGCACAGAGACACCTGTGAGTTTCAATTTAACATGGAAAAAACATTTGCTTTGGACAATGAGCGTCCCGATAGGTGATTTAACTGTGAATAGGTGATGGACAATGAGACTTCGTGTTTTAATGAGTTTCGATGGATCTTCAATGGATAAGACCACGATGCCAGTTTCGCTGGAACAATAGACTTCCCGGACTCAATGAAAAACACTTTAACCTTGGGCAAAACACATCAGCAGTAAGACTAAATCACATCAAATATGTACCACAGGGAGGGGGAGACAAGATAAGGAATTGTCTTCCATCCCCCCAGCCCTGTACATGTCCTGTGGTTTGGATTACTGGGTGTGGATTGGAATACAAGAGTTGGGGGAAGGCGCAGACCGAAAAGGCAGGAACCAGACAAAGAAGGGTGATTTAAAAGACATCACTGCAATACACAGAGCTGGAATGAACATTTAGGGTAGACAGAGAAGGCAGATTTGGCCTTTCTCTCTCTCTCTCTCTCTCTCTCGCTTGCTCTAAACCACCACGAGCAACAAGAGCCTCGCCCTGCTCTTCGACTGTAGGAACGAACCTCGAAACTGGGACTTGGATACTGCATCGGCAATACGGAACCAGGAGACGCGCTCGACACGGGGGAGCAGCGACCCAGAAAACGGACAATCGGGGCGAGCATTGTCCAAGCCCACGCATCCTTAAGACCACCGCTCCTGTGTGAGGGGGTGTTGTGTGTCCCAACCAATCCAGAGGAGTTTAGTGGGGAGGTTGTGTGTGTATTATATAGTGTATGTTCCAGGGTTTGTGGGACAAGTCCATGTTGTACTCTGTATTGTAACACAGTGCGATTTTAGGCATCTTAACACCAGACAGGGGCCTGTTCGACGTGCCAAGTTGAATTGTTGTACTGTTTGTGGTACGCCACCAGGCATTTTACATACTGGAGGCGGGTGTGTGTGTTAATACTAAAAACCGTACGGTTGAGTCAGAAAAGCTTGGCTGTGTTCCAACCCTGTTCACTGCAATTCCTGTCATCTAGAACTAAGTAGAAGGGGTGATTCGAACCACCGACAGGAAGTGTTTTCACTTTGTCATGTAGTCGACTAATTTCTTGCAGAGTGTAGCTGATTGTGAAGACAAGTTGGTTTATGGCCTCTATCCTTGCGTTGAAGTAAAGATGGAGTGGCTGTTTCACATTCTGTTCCTGACGTCCTGTGAGTACCACAACGCTGACTTCAATTCCCCAAATCCTTTGTCCTCTCCTGCTACAAATCTTCCTGATCAATGACTTTCTTTCCTACCTGTCAGTCGTGGCTCAGTGAGTCTCAATCTCTCTCTCTCTCTCTCTCGCCTCTGAGTCAGATGGTCGTGGGTTCCAGATTCTCCACTCCAGACTCTTGAGCCCCATAATCCCAGGCTGACACTTCCTAGTTGCCCAGTACTGAGGGAGTGCTGCACTGTCGGAGGGCAGTACTGAGGGAGCGCTGCACTGTCGGAGGGGCAGTACTGAGGGAGTGCTGCACTGTCGGAGGGGCAGTACTGAGAGAGCGCTGCTCTGTCGGAGGGGCAGTACTGAGGGAGCGCTGCACTGTCGGAGGGGCAGTACTGAGGGAGTGCTGCACTGTCGGAGGGGCAGTACTGAGGAGCGCTGCACTGTCGGAGGGGCAGTGCTGAGAGATCGCTGCTCTGTCGGAGGGGCAGTACTGAGGGAGCGCCGCACTGTCGGAGGGGCAGTACTGAGGCAGTGCTGCACTCTCGGAGGGGCAGTACTGAGGGAGCGCTGCACTGTCGGAGGGGCAGTACTGAGAGAGCGCTGCACTGTTGGAGGGGCAGTACTGAGAGTGCCGCACTGTTGGAGGGGCAGTACTGAGAGTGCCGCACTGTCGGAGGGGCAGTACTGAGGGAGTGCCGCACAGTCGGAGGGGCAGTACTGAGGGAGCGCTGCACTGTTGGAGGGGCAGTACTGAGGGAGCGCTGCTCTGTCGGAGAGGCAGTACTGAGGGAGCACTGCACTGTAGGAGGGGCAGTACTGAGGGAGCGTTGCACTCTCAGAGGGGCAGTACTGAGGGAGCACCGCACTGTCGGAGGGGCAGTACTGAGGGAGCGCCGCACTGTCGGAGGGGCAGTAATGAGGGAGCGCTGTACTGTCGGAGTGTCAGTACTGAGGGAGCGCTGCACTGTCGGAGGGGCAGTACTGAGGGAGCGCTGCACTGTCGGAGGGGCAGTACTGAGGGAGCACTGCACTGTCGGAGGGGCAGTACTGAGAAAGTGAAAATCGGTGTATATGTTGGATTTCTGTCTTTCTGATTGGCAGGTAGGAGTCTGGTCAGTTTACCAGTGAATCTGTCTTCACGGTAGAAGACACTAACAACATCCCAATAATGGATAATCAAGGGGCCACAGGGAGGGGGGAACTGAAGACAATCACTATCACTAAGGAATTAGTACTCGGTTAAATAATGGGACTAAAAGACGACGAGTCCCCTGGACCAGATGGCCTGCATCCCAGGGACATAAAAGAAGTGGCTGCAGGGATAGTGGATGCTTTATTTGCAATATACCAAAATTCCCTGGACTCTGGAGAGGTCCCAGCGGATTGGAAAACCGCTAATGTAACACCACTATTTAAGAAAGGAGGGAGACAGAAAGCAAGAAACTATAGATCAGTTAGCCTAACATCTGTCGTTGGGAAAATGCTGGAGTCCTTCATTAAAGAAGCAGTAGCAGGGCATTTAGAAAAACATACTGCAGTCAAACAGAGTCAGCATGGTTTTAGGAAAGGGAAATCATGTTTAACAAATTTGCTGCAGTTCTTTGAGGATGTAACAAGCAGGGTGGACAAGGGTGAGCCAGTGGATGTGGTATATTTGGATTTCCAGAAGGCATTCGATAAGGTGCCACATAAAAGGTTACTGCACAAGATAAGAGCTGATGGAGTTGGAGGTAATATATTAGCATGGATAGAGAATTGGCTAACTAACAGAAAGCAGAGAGTCGGGATAAATGGGTCATTTTCTGGTGGGCAAACGGTAACTAGTGGGGTGCCACAAGGACCTCAACCATTTACAATCTATATTAATGATTTGGATGAAGGGATGGAGTGTAATGTTGCCAAGTTTGCAGATGCTACAAAGGTGGGTGGGAAAGGAAGTTGTGCAGAGGACTCAAAGAATCTGCAAAGGGATATAGACAGGCTAAGTGAGTGGGCAAACGTTTGGCAGATGGAGTATAATGTGGGAAAGTGCAAGGTTATCCACTTTGGTAGGGAAAATAAAAAAGCAAACAATTATTTAAATGGAGAGAGATTACAAAATGCTACAGTTCAGAGGGACCTGGGGGTGCTTGTGCATGAAACACAAAAAGTTAGCATGCAGGTACAGCAAGTAATCAAAAAGGCAAATGGAATGTTGGCCTTTAAATCAAGGGGTTTGGAGTATAAAAGCAGGGAAGCCCTGCTACAACTGTACAGGGTATTGGTGAGACCACACCTCGAGTACTGCGTACAGTTTTGGTCTCCTGATTTAAGGAAGGATATACTTGCATTGGAGGCAGTTCAGAGACGATTCACTAGGTTAATTCCAGAGATGAGGGGTTTGACTTATGAGGAAAGGTTGAGCAGGTTGGGCCTATACTCATTGGAATTTAGAAGAATGAGAGGTGATCTTATCGAAACATATAAGATACTGAGGGGGCTCAACAGGGTCGATGCAGAGAGGATGTTTCCCCTCATGGGGAAATCTAGAACTCGGGGGCACCATCTCAGAATAAAGGGTCGCCCTTTTAGAACTGAGATGAGGAGGAACTTCTTCTCTCAGATGCTCGTAAATTTGTGGAATTCTCTGCCGCAGAGAGCCGTGGAGGCTGGGTCATCAAATAAATTTAAAGTGGACATAGACAGATTTTTGCAAGATAAGGGAGTGAAAGGTTATGGGGAGCGTGCTGGGAAGTGGCTTTGAGCCCAAGATCAGCCATGATCTTATTGAATGGCGGAGCAGGCTCGAGGGGCCAAGTGGCCTATTCCTGCTCCTATTTCTTATGATCTTAAAGCTCCCTCTACACTGCCCCATCAAACACTCACAGGGCAGGTACAGCATGGGTTAGATACAGAGTAAAACTCCCTCGACACTGTCCCATCAAACACTCCCAGGGCAGGTACAGCATGGGTTAGATACAGAGTAAAGCTCCATCTACACTGTCCCATCAAACAATCCCAGGGCAGGTACAGCACAGGTTAGATACAGAGTAAAACTCCCTCTACACTGTCCCATCAAACACTCCCTGGGCAGGTACAGCATGGGTTAGATACAGAGTAAAGCTCCCTCTACACTGACCAATTATCCTGCTCCTACTAGTGAGGTTGACTGATTGGCCGGTGGGGGGGCGAGGTGACTTGAACCGTTTTTGCGCTGACTGTACGCTCTTGCTTTCTGAGGTTGTACATGTGACCGTGGAGGACCTGTGGCTATTGAAGGATGAGTGAGAGAGTCACGATCCGGAGGAGAGGCTTTGCGATGGGCAGTCGGGCAGGTTCAATCCTTCCATCCTGTTCCAGTATGGATCCAGAACCACTGGAACTCACAAAGTGGTCTCTGATCCCTTTCGTTCCTCAGGACCTTGCAGAGATGGTCGGGATCTCCTGCGGATTGTCCACCTCCGTCTCAATACTGGGCCAGAAACCTATCAGGAGATCCTTCTACCAGCCTGGGGTTCAACCAATCAGACCATCCATCTCCCAGCCTGGGGTTCAACCAATCAGAACATCCATCTCCCAGCCTGGGATTCAACCAATCAGAACATCCATCTCCCAGCCTTGGGATGAACCAATCAGAACATCCATATCCCGGCCTGTGGTTCAACCAATCAGAACATCCATCTACCAGCCTTGGGATCAACCAATCAGAACATCCATATCCCAGCCTGGGGTTCAACCAATCAGAACATCCATCTACCAGCCTTGGGATCAACCAATGAGGTTGTTGGTGTTGAATGAACCTATAGTGACTGCTCCCTCATTCGGTCCCCTCGAGCCAGCTCTGCCATTCAATGAGATCATGGCTGATCTGTATGCTATGTCCATCTACCCGCCTTGGTTCCGTAACCCTTAATTACCTTACCCAATAAAAATCTATCAATCTCAGTTTTGAAATTCCCAATTGACACCCCCCCCGCCCCCCGCCCCCCCCCCCCTTTACCCCCGCCCCCCCCCCCCCCCCACAGCCTCAACAGCTTGTTGGGGGAGAGAGTTCCAGATTTCCACTCCCCTTTGTGTGAAGAAGTGCTTCCTGACATCACCCCTGAACGGCCTGGCTCTAATTTTAAGGTGATGCCCCCCTTGTTCTGGACTCCCCCCACCAGAGGAAATAGTTTCTCTCTATCGACCCCCTCAACTCCTTTAATCATCGTAAAACACCTCGATTCGATCGCCCCTTAATCTTCTACACTCGAGGGAATACAAGCCTCGTCTGTGCAACCTGCCCTCGGAATTTAACCCTTTTAGCCCCGGTATCATTCTGGTGCATCTTCGCTGCACCCACTCCGAGTATAATATTTCATCCTTCAGGTGGAATCTTTTGCCGGGAGCACGTTATCGTTTTGTGGTCGATTGTTTCTCCGTCGTTTTATTCCACGGAGAAAACGAACTATTCCAGAATGCTCCATTGTCTGGGAAAGGTTTCTGAATTGTTTTCCCGAATGTTTTGGGCCGTTTATTATACTTGTTTAAAGATTAAAGTTTGACCGTTAAAGTCTGGAATCTAATCGAGGGGTGCAGGCGGTTTATTGATGAGGAGGAACCAAAGGGCGTTCGGTCATCTCCTGATTTAAGTTCCAATGATCAGATACCACACACACACACACAGAGCAGGAAAGGCCCAGGCTCCATCCCCGGCCTCGTGCTGAGTTAGCCTGACCTCACACCCGGTGTGGTACTGAGCCTCCCACACACACACAGAGCAGGAAAGGCCCAGGCTCCATCCCCGGCCTAGTGCTGAGTTAAAAATAAGAAGTCGCACAACACCAGGTTATAGTCCAACAGTTTTATTTAAAATTACGAGCTTTCGGACCTGTACCTGACGAAGGAGCAGCGCTCCGAAAGCTCGTAATTTTAAATAAAACTGTTGGACTATAACCTGAGTTAGCCTGATCTCCCACCCGCTGTGGTACGGAGCCACACACACAGAGCAGGAAAAGCCCAGGCTCCATCCCGGCCGAAGTTTAGTTAGCTGAGGAGTGAGTTTCAGTACACATCGATTCCATGACGGCCTCACCCGCCTCCCTATCTCTGTAACATCCGACAACCCTCCCTATCTCTGTAACATCCTCCAGCCCGACAACCCTCCCTATCTCTGTAACCTCCTCCAGCCCCGACAACTCTCCCTATCTCTGTAACCTCTGCCACACCTACAACCCTCCCTATCTCTGTAAACTCCTCCAGCCCTACAGCGCTCCCTATCTCTGTAACCTCCTCCAGCCCCTACAACCCTCCCTATCCCTGTAACCTCCTCCAGCACCTACAACACTCCCTATCTCTGTAACCTCCTCCAGCCCCTACAACCGTCCCTATCTCTGAAGACTCCTTCAGCCCCTACAACCCTCCCTATCTCTGTAGCCTCCTCCAGCCCCTACAACCCTCCCTATCTCTGTAACCTCCTCCAGCCCTACAACCCTCCAAGATCTCTGCGCTCCTCCAATTCTGGCCTCTTGCGCTTCCCCCCATTTCCATCGCTCCACTATTGTCGGCTGTGCCTTCAGCTGCCTGGGCCTCTAAGCTCTGGAATTCCCACCCTAAACCTCTCCGCCCCTCTCTCCTCCTTTAAGATTCTACTTAAAGCCTCCCTCTTTGACCAAGTTATAGGTCACCAACCCTAATATGTGTCAGCAGAGGCTCAGTGGGCAGCACTCTCACATCTGAGTCAGAAGGTTGTGGGTTCAAACCCCACTCCAGAGACTTTAGCACAGAAATCTAGGCTGACACTCCAGTGCAGTGCGGATGGAGTGCTGCACTGCTGTAGGGGCTGTCTTTCAGATGAGACATTAAACCGTTTGCTCTCTCAGGCGTAAGAGATCCCATGGGCACTATTTCGAATAAGGGCAGCAGGGACTTCTCCCCGGTATCCTGCGGGCAATATTTATCCCTCAACCAACATCACTAAAAATGAGATGACCTGTTCATTATCATGTTGCTGTTGGTGTGAGCTTGCTGTGCGCAAATTGGCTGCCGCGTTTCCGACATTACAACAGTGACTACACTCCAAAAACTAGCCCTTCATTTGCTGTGAAGTGCGTTGGGACGTCCGGTGGTCGTGAAAGGCGCTATAGAAATGCAAGTCTTTCTTGTTTTACTGTTGTGAAGAAGAGCAGGGGAGAGTTATCCCCGGTGTCCTGGGGCCAATATTAATCCCTCCAACAACATCACTACAACAGATGATCTGGTCATTATCACACTGGGATCTTGCTGTGCGCAAATTGGTTTCCGCGTTTCTTGCATTACAACATTTCAAAAACAAAGTACTTCATTGGCTCTGAAGCGTTTTGAGACGTGCCGGAGATGAAAGGCGCTGTAGAAACGCAAAAGTCTTTCAATGAATGGAAATATGTGATCCAATCTGCCCACAGCAAGCTGCCCTTCCAAACTGGGCTGGAGGCAGGCTGAACCAAGATCAAAGTGTGATATGGAGACCAGAACTGCTCACAGGAAACTCGCCACAAACCAGAAACCAACAATGTTTTACTTCCACTGTTGAAACAGGGTTCAGTACGTTTGCATGTTGACAGTGAAAAGATGTTTAAAGTGGACAGGATGATCTTTGTGGGTATTATTCATTGCCCACACACCAATCAGATGTGTGAGGCTCGAGATTGAAAAGATTATAATAGGAGTAGGTGGTTTCACTTCGTCCCGTGGATTATATTAATTCAGTTGAGCGACTAATTTCTTGCAGTGTACCTGATTGTGAAGACAAGTTGGTTTATTGCCGGAATCCTTGTGTTGAAGTAAAGTTGGAGTGGCTGTTTCACATTCTGTTCCTGACGTTCTGTGAGTACCACAACGCGGACTTCAATTCCCCAAACCCTTTGGGCTCTCCTGCTACATATCTTCCTGATCAATGACTTTCTTTCCTACCTGTCAGTCGTGGCTCAGTGGGTCTCAGTCTCTCTCTCTCGCCTCTGAGTCAGACGGTCGTGGGTTCCTGATTCAACAGTCCAGAGACTCGAGCCCCATAATCCCAGCCTGACACTCCCTGGTTGCCCAGTACTGAGGGAGCGCCGCACTGTCGGAGGGTCAGTACTGAGGGAGCGCCGCACTGTCAGAGGGCCAGTACTGAGGGAGCGTTGCACTGTCGGAGGGAAAGTACTGAGGGAGCGCTGCATTGTCGGAGGGGCAGTACTGAGGGAGCGCTGCACTGTCGGAGGGGCAGTACTGAGGGAGCACTGCACTATCGGGGGGGCAGTACTGAGGGAGCGCTGCACTGTCGCAGGGGCAGTACTGAGGGAGCGCTGCAATGTCGGAGTGGGAGTACTGAGGGAGCGCTGCACTGTCGGAGGGGGCAGTACTGAGGGAGCGCTGCACTGTCGGAGGGGCAGTACTGAGGGAGCGCTGCACTGTCGAAGGGGGCAGTACTGAAGGAGCGCTGCACTGTCGGAGGGGCAGAATTAAGTGAGCGCTGCACTGTCGGAGGGGCAGTACTGAGGGAGCGCCGAACGGTTGGGGGGGCAGTACTGAGGGAGCGCCGCACTGTCGGAGGGGCAGTACTGAGGGAGCGCTGCACTGTCGGAGGGACAGTACTGAGTGATCGCCGCACTGTCGGAGGGGCAGCACTGAGGGGGCGCAGCACTGTCGGAGGGACAGTACTGAGGGGGCGCTGTAACCTCCTCCAGCCCTACAACAATCCCTATCGCTGTAAGCATTTCCAGGCCCTATAACACTCACTATCTCTGTAACCTGCTCCAGCCCATACAACCTTCCCAATCTCTGTAACCTCCTCCAGCCCCTACAACCCTCCCTATCTCTGTAACCTCTTCCAGCCCCGACAACCCTCACTATCTCTGTAACAACCTCCAACCCTACAACCCTCCCTATCTCTGTAACCTCCACCAGCCCCTACAAACCTCCCTATCTCTGTAACCTCCTCCAGCCCTACAACCCTCCCTATCTCTGTACCCTCCTCCAGCCCCTACAAACCTTCCTATCTCGGTGACCTCCTCCAGCCCTACAACCCTCCCTATCTCTGTAACCTCCTCCAGCCTTACAACTCTCCCTATCTCTGTAACCTCCTCCAGCCCTACGACCCTCCCTATCACTGTAACCTCCTCCAGCCCTACAACCCTTCCTATCTTTGTAACCTCCTCCAGCCCCTACAACCCTCCCTATCTCTGTATCCACCTCCAGACCCTACAAACCTCCATATCTCTGTAACCTCCTCCAGCAGCTACAACACTCCCTATCTGTGTAACCTCCTCCAGCCCCTACACCCCTCCCTTTCTCTTTAACCTCCTCCAGCCCCGACAACCCTCCCTATCTATGTAACCTCCTCCAGCCCATACAACACTCCCTATCTCTGTAACCTCCTCCAGCCCCTACAAACCTTCCTATCTCTGTAACCTCCTCCAGCCCCGACAACCCTCCCAATCTCTGTAACCTCCTCCAGCCCCTACAACCCTCCCTATCTCTGTAACCTCCTCCAGCCCTACAACCCTCCCTATCTCTGTAACCTCCTCCAGTCCCTACAACCCTCCCAATCTCTGTAACCTCCTCCAGCCCTACGACCTTCCATATCACTGTAAACTACTCCAGCCCCTACAACCCTTCCTATCTCTGTAACCTCCTCCAGCCCCTACAACCCTCCCTATCTCTGTAACCACCTCCAGCCCCTACAACCCTCCCTATCTCTGTAACCTCCTCCAGCCCCTACAACCCTTCCTATCTCTGTAACCTCCTCCAGCCCTACAACCCTCCCTATCTCTGCAACCTCCTCCAGCCCTACAACCCTCCCTATCTCTATAACCTCCTCAGCCCTACGACCCTCCCGACCACTGTACCTCCTTCCTATCTCTGTAACCTCCTCCAGCCCCTACAACCCTCCCTATCTCTGTAACCACCTCCAGCCCCTACAACCCTCCCTATCTCTGTAACCTCCTCCAGCCCCTACAACCCTTCCTATCTCTGTAACCTCCTCCAGCCCTACAACCCTCCCTATCTCTGCAACCTCCTCCAGCCCTACAACCCTCCCTATCTCTATAACCTCCTCCAGCCCTACGACCCTCCCGATCACTGTAACCTCCTTCAGCCCTACAGCCCTCCCTATCTCTGTAACCTCCTCCAGCCCATACAACCCTCCCTATCTCTGTAACCTCCTCCAGCCCCTACAACCCTCCCTATCTCTGTAACCTCCTCCAGCTCATACAACCCTCCTTATCTCTGTAACCTCCTCCAGCACCTACAACCCTCCCAATCTATGTAACCTCCTCCAGCACCTACAACCCTCCCTCTCTCTGTAACCTCCTCCAGCCCCTACAACCCTCCCACCTCTGAAGCCTCCGTCAGCCCCTACAACCCTCCCTATCTCTGTAGCCTCCTCCAGCCCCTACAACCCTCCCTATCTCTGTAACCTCCTCCAGCCCTACAACCCTCCAAGATCTCTGCGCTCCTCCTCTGGCCTCTTGCGCATCCCCCCATTTCCATCGCTCCACTATTGGCGGCTGTGCCTTCAGCTGCCTGGGACTCTAAGCTCTGGAATTCCCACCCTAAACCTCTCCGCCTCTCTCTCCTCCTTTAAGATTCTCCTTAAAGCCTCCCTCTTTGACCAAGTTATAGGTCACCAACCCTAATATGTGTCAGCGGATGCTCAGTGGGCAGCACTCTCACCTCTGAGTCAGAAGGTTGTGGGTTCAAACCCCACTCCAGAGACTTTAGCACAGAAATCTAGGCTGACACTCCAGTGCAGTGCGGATGGAGTGCTGCACTGCCGGAGGGGCTGTCTTTCAGATGAGACATTAAACCGTCTGCTCTCTCAGGCGTAAGAGATCCCATGGGCACTATTTCGAATAAGGGCAGCAGGGACTTCTCCCCGGTATCCTGCGGGCAATATTTATCCCTCAACCAACATCACTAAAAATGAGATGACCTGATCATTATCATGTTGCTGTCTGTGGGAGCTTGCTGTGCGCAAATTGGCTGCCGCCTTTCCGACATTACAACAGTGACTACGCTCCAAAAACTAGCCCTCCATTGGCTGTGAAGTGCGTTGGGACGTCCGGTCGTCGTGAAAGGCGCTATAGAAATGCAAGTCTTTCTTGTTTTACTGTTGTGAAGAAGAGCTGGGGAGAGTTATCCCCGGTGTCCTGGGGCCAATATTAATCCCTCCAACAACATCACTACAACAGATGATCTGGTCATTATCACACTGGGATCTTGCTGTGCGCAAATTGGTTTCCGCGTTTCTTGCATTACTACATTTCAAAAACAAAGTACTTCATTGGCTGTGAAGCGCTTTGAGACGTGCCGGAGATGAAAGGCGCTGTAGAAACGCAAAAGTCTTTCAATGAATGGAAATGTGTGACCCAATCTGCTCACAGCAAGCTCCCCTCCCAAACTGGGCTGGAGGCAGGCTGAACCAAGATCAAAGTGTGATATGGAGACCAGAACTGCTCACAGGAAACTCGCCACAAACCAGAACCAACAATGTTTTACTTCCACTGTTGAAACAAGGTTCAGTACGTTTGCATGTTGACAGTGAAAAGATGTTTAAAGTGGACAGGATGATCTTTGTGGGTATTATTCATTGCCCACAGACCAATCAGATGTGTGAGGCTCGAGATTGAAAAGATTATAATAGGAGTAGGTGGTTTCACTTCGTCCCGTGGATTATATTAATTCAGTTGAGCGACTAATTTCTTGCAGAGTGTACCTGATTGTGAAGATAAGTTGCTTTATTGCCGGAATCCTTGTGTTGAAGTAAAGATGGAGTGGCTGTTTCACATTCTGTTCCTGACGTTCTGTGAGTACCACAACGCGGACTTCAATTCCCCAAACCCTTTGGGCTCTCCTGCAACATATCTTCCTGATCAATGACTTTCTTTCCTACCTGTCAGTCGTGGCTCAGTGGGTCTCAGTCTCTCTCTCTCGCCTCTGAGTCAGACGGTCGTGGGTTCCAGATTCAACAGTCCAGAGACTCGAGCCCCATAATCCCAGCCTGACACTCCCTGGTTGCCCAGTACTGAGGGAGCGCCGCACTGTCGGAGGGTCAGTACTGAGGGAGCGCCGCAATGTCAGAGGGCCAGTACTGAAGGAGCGCCGCAATGTCAGAGGGCCAGTACTGAGGGAGCGCCGCACTGTCGGAGGGTCAGTACTGAGGGAGCACTGCACTATCGGGGGGGCAGTACAGAGGGAGCGCTGCACTGTCGCAGGGGCAGTACTGAGGGAGCGCTGCACTGTCGAAGGGGCAGTACTGAGGGAGCGCTGCACTGTCGGAGGGACAGAACTGAGGGAGGGCTGCACTGTTGGAGGGGCAGTGCTGCGGGAGCGCTACATTGTCGCAGGGGCCGTACTGAGGGAGCGCTGCACAGTCGGAGGGGCAGTACTGAGGGAGCGCTGCACTGTCGGCGGGGCAGTACTGAGGGAGCGCTGCACTGTCGGAGGGGCAGTACGGAGGGAGCGCTGCAATGTCGGAGTGGGAGTACTGAGGGAGCGCTGCACTGTCGGAGGGGGCAGTACTGAGGGAGCGCTGCACTGTCGGAGGGGCAGTACTGAAGGAGCGCTGCACTGTCGGAGGGGGCAGTACTGAAGGAGCGCTGCACTGTCGGAGGGGCAGAACTGAGTGAGCGCTGCACTGTCGGAGGGGCAGTACTGAGGGAGCGCCGCACGGTCGGGGGGGCAGTACTGAGGGAGCGCCGCACTGTCGGAGGGGCAGTACTGAGGGGGCGCTGCACTGTCGGAGGGACAGTACTGAGTGATCGCCGCACTGTCGGAGTGGCAGCACTGAGGGGGCGCAGCACTGTCGGAGGGACAGTACTGAGGGGGTGCTGTAACCTCCTCCAGCCCTACAACAATCCCTATCACTGTAAGCTTTTCCAGCCCCTATAACCCTCACTATCTCTGTAACCTGCTCCAGCCCATACAACCCTCCCGATCTCTGTAATCTCCTCCAGCCCCTACATCCCTCCCTATCTCTGTAACCTCCTCCAGCCCCGACAACCCTCACTATCTCTGTAGCCTCCTCCACCCCCTACAACCCTCCCTATCTCTGTAACCATCTCCAACCCTTACAACCCTCCCTATCTCTGTAACCTCCTCCAGCCCCTACAACCCTCGCTGTCTCTGTAACCTTCTCCAAACCTACAACCCTCCCTATCTCTGTAACCTCCTCCAGCCCCTACAACCCTCCCTATCTCTGTATCCTCCTCCAGCCCTACAACCCTCCCTATCTCTGTAACCTCCTCCAGCCCCTACAACCCTTCCTATCTCGGTAACCTCCTCCAGCCCTACAACCCTCCCTATCTCTGTAACCTCCTCCAGCCCTACGACACTCCCTATCACTGTAACCTCCTCCAGCCCTACAACACTTCCTATCTCTGTAACTTCCTCCAGCCCCTACAACCCTCCCTATCTCTGTAACCTCCTCCAGCCCCTACACCCCTACCTATCTCTGCAACCTCCTCCAGCCCCGATAACCCTCCCTATCTCTGTAACCTCCTCCAGCCCCTACAACCCTTCATATCTCTGGAAACTCCTCCAGCCCCTCCAACCCTCCCTATCTCTGTAACCTCCTCCAGCCCCTACAAACCTCCCTATCTCTGTAATCTCCTACAGCCCTACAACCCACCCTATCTCTGTAACCTCCTCCAGCCGCTAGAACCCTCCCTATCTCTGTAACCTCCTCCAGACCCGACAACCTTCCCTATCTCTGTAACCTCCTCCAGACCCGACAACCTTCCCTATCTCTGTAACCTCATCCAGCCCCGAGAACCCTCACTATCTCTGCAACCTCCTCCAGCCCTACAACCCACCCTATCTCTGTAACCTCCTCCAGCCGCTAGAACCCTCCCTATCTCTGTAACCTCCTCCAGACCCGACAACCTTCCCTATCTCTGTAACCTCCTCCAGCCCCGACATCCCTCCCTATCTCTGTAACCTCCTCCAGCCCCTACAACCCTCCCTATCTCTGTAACCTCCTCCAGCCCCTACAACCCTCCCTATCTCTGTAGCCTCCTCCAGCCCCTACAACCCTCCCTATCTCTGTAACCACCTCCAGCCCCTATAAACCTCCCTATCTCTGTAACCTCCTCCAGCCCCTACAAACCTCCCTGTATCTGTAACCTCCTCCTGCGTTACAAACCTCCCTATCTCTGTAAACTCCTCCAGCCCTGCAACACTCCCTATCTCTCTAAACTCATTCAGACCATACAACCCTCACTATCTCTGTAACCTCCTCCAGCCTCTAAAACCCTCTCTATCCCTGTAACCTCCTCCAGCCCCTACAACCCTCCCTATCTCTGTACCCTCCTCCAGCCCCTACAGCCATCTCTTTCTCTGTAACCTCCTCCTGCCCATACAACTCTCCCTATCTCTGTAACCTCCTCCAGCCCGTACAACCCTCCCTATCTCTGTAACCTCCTCCAGCCCCGACAACCCTCCCTATCTCTGTAGCCTCCTCCAGCCCCTACAACACTCCCTATCTCTGTAACCATCTCCAACACCTACAACCCTCCCTATCTCTGCAACCTCCTCCAGCCCCTACAACCCTCCCTATCTCTGTAACCATTTCCAACCCTCCAACCCTCCCTATCTCTGTAACCTACTCCAGCCCCTACAACCCTCCCTATCTCTGTAAGCACCACCAGCCCTACAACCCCCTATCTCTGTAACCTCCTCCAGCCCCTACAACCCTTCCTGTCTCTGTAACCTCCTCCAGCCCTACAACCCTCCCTATCTCTGTAACCTCCTCCAGCCCTACAACCCTCCCAATCTCTGTAAACTCCACCAGCCCTACGACCCTCCATATCACTGTAAACTCCTCCAGCCCCTACAACCCTTCCTATCTCTGTAACCTCCTCCAGCCCCTACAACCCTCCCTATCTCTGTAACCACCTCCAGCCCCTACAACCCTCCCTATCTCTGTAACCTAGTCCAGCCCATACAACCCTTCCTATCTCTGTAACCTCCTCCAGCCCTACAACCCTCCCTGTGTCTGTAACTTCCTCCAGCCCTACGACCCTCCCTATCACTGTAACCTCCTCCAGCCCTACAGCCCTCCCTATCTCTGTAACGTGCTACAGCCCATACAACCCTCCCTATCTCTGTAACCTCTTCCAGCCCCTACAACCCTCCCTATCTCTGTAACCTCCTCCAGCTCATACAACCCTCCTTATCTCTGTAACCTCCTCCAGCCCCTACAACCATCGCTATCTCTGTAACCAACTCCAGCCCAACAACCCTCCCTATCTCTGTAACCTCCTCCAGCCCCTACAACCCTTCCTATCTCTGTAACCTCCTCCAGCCCTACAACCCTCCCTATCTCTGTAACCTCCTCCAGCCCTACAACACTCCATATCTCTGTAAACTCCTCCAGCCCTACGACCCTCCCTATCACTGTAAACTCCTCCAGCCCTACAACCCTTCCTATCTCTGTAACCTGCTTCAGCCCCTACAAACCTCCCTATCTCTGTAACCACCTCCAGCCCCTACAAACCTCCCTATCTCTGTAACCTCGTCCAGCCCCTACAACACTCCCTATCTCTGTAACCTCCTCCAGCCCCTACAACCCTCCCTATCTCTGTAACGTCCTCCAGCCCCGACAACACTCCCTATCTCTGTAACCTCCTCCAGCCCATACAACCCTCTCTATCTCTGTAACCTCCTCCAGCCCCTACAACCCTCCCTATCTCTGTAACCTCCTCCAGCCCCGACAACCCTCCCTATCTCTGTAGCCTCCTCCAGCCCCTACAACCCTCCCTATCTCTGTAACCATCTCCAACCCCTACAACCCTACCTATCTCTGTAACCTCCTCCAGCCCCTACAACCCTCCCTATCTCTGTAATCACCTCCAGCCCCTATAAATCTCCCTTTCTCTGTAACCTCCTCCAGCCCCTAAAAACCACCCTATATCTGGAACCTCCTCCAGCCCTACATCCCTCCCTATCTCTGTAACCACCCCCAGGCTCTACAACCCTCCCTATCCCTGTTACCTCCTCCAGCTCCTACAACCCTCCCTATCTCTGTAACCTCCTCCAGCCCCTACAACCCTCCCTACCTCTAGAACCTCCTCCAGCCCGTCCAACCCTCCCTATCTCTGTAACCTCCTCCAGCCCCTACAATCCTCCCTATCTCTGTAATCTCCTACAGCCCTACAACCCTCCCTATCTCTGTAACCTCCTCCAGCCCCTACAACCTTCCCTATCTCTGTAACCTCCTCCAGCCCCGACAACACTCACTATCTCTGCAACCTCCTCCAGCCCTACAACCCTCCCTATCTCTGTAACCTCCTGCAGCCCCGACAACCCTCCCTATATCTGGAACCTCCTCCAGCCCTACAACCCTCCCTATCTCTGTAACCATCTCCAACCCCTACAACCCTACCTATCTCTGTAACCTCCTCCAGCCCCTACAACCCTCCCTATCTCTGTAACCACCTCCAGCCCCTATAAACCTCCCTTTCTCTGTAACGTCCTCCAGCCCCTACAAACCTCCCTATATCTGGAACCTCCTCCAGCCCTACAACCCTCCCTATCTCTGTAACCACCCCCAGCCCCTACAACCCTCCCTATCCCTGTTGCCTCCTCCAGCCCCTACAACCCTCCCTATCTCTGTAACCTCCTCCAGCCCCTACAACCCTCCCTATCTCTAGAACCTCCTCCAGCCCGTCCAACCCTCCCTATCTCTGTAACCTCCTCCAGCCCCTACAATCCTCCCTATCTCTGTAATCTCCTACAGCCCTACAACCCTCCCTATCTCTGTAACCTCCTCCAGCCGCTACAACCATCCCTTTCTCTGTAACCTCCTCCAGCCCCTACAACCTTCCCTATCTCTGTAACCTCCTCCAGCCCCGACAACACTCACTATCTCTGCAACCTCCTCCAGCCCTACAACCCTCCCTATCTCTGTAACCTCCTGCAGCCCCGACAACCCTCCCTATCTCTGTAACCTCCTCCAGCCCCTACAACCCTCCCTATCTCTGTAACCTGCTCCAGCCCCTACAACCCTCCCTATCTATGTAAACTCCTTCAGCCCGACAACCCTCCCTATCTCTGTAACCTCCTCCAGCCCTACAATCCTTCCTATCTCTGTAACCTCCTCCAGCCCCTACAACCCTCCCAATCTCTGTAACCTCCTCCAGCCCCACAACCCTCCCTATCTCTGTTACATCCTCCAGCCCTACAACCCTCCCTATCTCTGTAAACTCATCCAGACCCTACAACCCTCACTATCTCTGTAACCTCCTCCAGCCTCAACAACCTCCTCCAGCCAAACAACACCACAAGATCTCTGTAACCTCCTAAAGCCCCTAAAACAGATGATCTGGTCATTATCACATTGGGATCTTGCTGTGCATCAATGGGCTGCCGCATTTCCTGCATTACAACACTTCAAAAACAAAGCACTTTATTGGCTGTGAACCTCTTTGGGACGTGCCGGAGGAGGTGAAAGGCGCTGTAGAAATGCAAAAGTCTTTCAATGAAGGGAAATGTGTGACCCAATCTGCTCACATCAAGCTCCCCTCCCAAACTGGGCTGGAGGCAGGCTGAGCCTAGATCAAAGTGTGATATGGAGACCAGAACCAACCACAGAGATCCAAGTGCGGTCTGGAGACCAGAACTGTGCACAGTAACTCCAAGTGCGGTCTAAATAAGGTTCAGTAAGTTTGCATGTTGAGAGTGAGAGGATGTTTAAAGTGGAGTAAATGCTGAGACAGAGCACATTAATTCATTGCCCTCAGACCATTCGGATTGTGTGAGATGTGAGGTGGAAAGTTTAAGAAAAGAGGAAGTAGTTTCACTTTGCAACGTGGATTCTTGTAATTCAGTTGATCGACTAATTTCTGGCAGAGTGTGTGGGCGTGTAAAGGCAAGTTGTTTTATTGCCAGAATCCTTGCGTTGAAGTAAAGATGGAGTGGCTGTTTCACATTCTGAACCTGACGTTCTGTGAGTACCACAACGCTGACTTCAATTCCCCAAACCCTTTGTCCTCTCCTGCTACATATCTTCCTGATCAATGACTTTCTTTCCTACCCGTCAGTCGTGGCTCACTGGGTCTCAGTCTCTCTCTCTCTCTCGCCTCTGAGTCAGACGGTCGTGGGTTCCAGATTCAACACTCCAGAGACTCGAGCCCCATAATCCCAGGCTGACAATCCCTGGTTGCCCAGTACTGAGGGAGCGTTGCACTGTCGGAGGGTCAGTACTGAGGGAGCACTGCACTGTCAGAGGGGCAGTACTGAGGGAGCGCTGCACTGTTGGAGGGGCAGTACTGAGGGAGCGCTGCACTGTTGGAGGGGCAGTACTGAGGGAGTGCTGCACTGTTGGAGGGCCAGTACTGAGGGAGCAACGCACTGTCGGAGGGGCAGTACTGAGGGAGCGCCGCACTGTCGGTGGGGCGTACTGAGGGAGCTGTGCACTGCCGGAGGGTCAGAAGTGAGGGAGCTCTGCACTGTCGGAGGGGCAGTACTGAGCGAGCGCTGCACTGTCGGAGGGGCAGTACTGAAGGAGCGCTGCACTGTCGGAGGGGCAGTACTGAGGGAGTGCCGCACTGTCGGAGGGGTAGTACTGAGGGAGCGCTGCACTGTCGGAGGGCCAGTACTGAGGGAGCGCCGCCCTGTCGGAGGGGCAGTACTGAGGGAGCTGTGCACTGCCGGAGGGGCAGTCCTGAGGGAACGCTGCACTGTCGGAGGGGCAGTAGTGAGGGAGTGCTACTCTGTCAGAGGGGCAGTACTGAGGGAGTGTGGCACTGTTGGAGGGTCAGTCCTGAGGGAGTGTTGCACTGTCGGAGGAGCAGTACTGAGGGAGCGCTGCACTGTTGGACGGGTGGTACTGAGGGAGCGCTACACTGTTGGAGGGGAAGTACTGAAGGAACGCTGCATTGTCGGAGGGGCAATACCGAGGGAGCGCTCCACTGTTGGATGAGACATTAAACCGAGGCCCCATCTGCCCTCTCAGGTAGACCTAAAAGAAGCCACGGCCACTATTGGTAGAATAGCAGAGTGGAGTTCTCCCCGGTGTCCTGTGGACCAATACTTATCCCTAGACCAACATCACTTAAAAATAAAACAGATGCCATGGGGAAGAAATTCAGTATCGCCCCATTTGTGGCGCAATTATCGGCCGGGCGCAAAGATTAGCGCCTGGCGCTAATTATCGCCTCCAACTGCAAACTTGGCTTTTATCGCGCCTGGAGGTGATTGGAGCGCTAAATCAGGTGCTTCACACCTGTCTTAAGGCGCAAAGGCCGAGGGGCGAGGCGCTAACTCAGAGCGCTGGCGAAGCTCATGTGATGTCAGTCAGCAATGGAACACAGACACAATGGCGCCAGCCAGTTCTTAAAGGGGAGGGTCGATCTTGCTCTCCATCCACATCCTGCTCATTGCAGCCTTGAATCTCGGCCTGGAGATACCTGTACATCAAATCTGCTGGAAAGAACAATGGAAAGGCCCAGGGAAAGAGCTCAGAGTGCAGCCCCCAAAGTCTCTTCTAAATCGATACAAGGAAGCGCAAGTCAAAATGAACCTGCAAAGTGCTGCTCAGTACCCAAAACTCCTTCACACAGCGTTGAATCTCTCCAGAAGTCTCTCTCTCTCTCTCTCAGAATGCGTGGTTCAAAAATGTCACCAACAAAAAAAGGCAGGAAGCGGTCGCCTTTCAATAGCGCTCCCCTAGTCCCTTCCTGACTGCAAAACGCTCCCCTCAACCTGTCGTTGCTAGCGGCAGGCAGTAAGGCAGGGGGCGCCACTCAATATCCGCTCCGGGGCGATACCGGGGCATTGCGCACTCGACTGACGTCACGATCTGCCGGCGCAGGAGATCGTGGTGGTGTTGTTTAGCGCTGCCGCAAAATGTCGTTAATTTCGTGAGCGGCGCAAACATCGCCGCGCCCGGGCGCTAGACGCTTTGCGCCCCATTAGCGCCCTCTTAAGGCGCTAACAGGAGGCGCAAACCAACCAAATTTTTCCCCCATGATCTGGTCCTTTCTCACATTGCTGTTTGTGGGAGCTTGCTGTGCGAAAATTGGCCCCCGCGTTTCCTACATCACAACAGTGACCACACTTCAAAAGTACTTCATTGGTGTGAAGCGCTTTGGGACATCCTGAGGTCGAAAAGGCGCGGTATAAATTGGAGTTCTGTCTTTCTGATTGGCAGGTAGGAGTCTGGTCAGTTTACCAGTGAATGGCGAGGGTCCAAACTGTGAGAGTATGAACAAAAGCTCAGTGTTGAACATGGAACAAAATTCTGCCGCCTATTTTTTTATGCTGAGCGAGGCGTCCGATGACTTGGTGATAAAATTCCTGGAGAAAGAGCTGGGGAGTGTCCCGGTGTTTAGGTCTATCTGGGAACAAGCCACCGCCACTTGGAAACAGAAGAATCTGACAGTGCCTGGTGGTCTCCGAGAGGAGCATGTCATCGCCATGACCGCCTACACCATTGGTGGAAATTTGTACAGTACCTTGAACGATGGGGTTCGAAGCTATGGCGGTGACCTGAAGAAATACAATGACTGCTTTGAACGGAAGAGCTTTCACTACCTTCTATCTGTCGCCCTGGACGTGTTGAGAAACAACTCCATTGGGCTGGTGTATCGGGGGACATGGAGTAATATCTCTGGGACTCTGGGAACAGAGATGAGGTTTGGAATATTTGCCTCCACTTCCCACAATAAGAAGGTGGCTAAGGAGTTTGGGAACGGCACTGTCTTTGATATAAAGATGTCGTACAGTGTCGACCTCCGAAACTTCACGGTCAACGTGACACAAGAGGAGGTCTTGATCCCACCTTACGAGACATTCAAAATCACAGAGTCCTCAGGAGGGAACAGATACACCCTCGTCTCGACAGGCAAACAGGGAGCGGAGGTGTGGCGGCAGTCAGACGGGTCTGTTCTCATTTTCGTTCAGCCCACCCTTAGCTCGTGGGTCTGGTTCCTGATTGCTGTGGGGATCTCAGGCATTCTGGGGGTTGGTGCAGGGTCCACAAGGACATACTATAAAAATTCCTCCAGAATCCCACCTCCAAAACCCCAAACCCTCGCACCCCTCAAACCCTCACCCCCTCCACCCACTCACTCCTCTAACACCTCAGCCCCTCTAAAACCTCACCCCTCTAACCCCTCACCCCTCACCCCTCTAAGCCCTCACCCCTCTAACCCCTCACCCCTCTAACCCCTCACCCCCTCACCCCTCACCCCTCTAACCCCTCACCCCCTCTAACCCCTCACCCCTCTAATCCATTACCCCTCAGCCCCTCTAACCCCTCACCCCTCAACCCCTCTAACCACTCACTCCTATAACCCGTCACCCCCTCTAATCCCTCACCTCTCTAACTCATCACCCCTCACTCCTCTAACCCCACACCCCTCTAACCCCTCACCCCTATAACCCGTCAGCCCCTCTAACCCCTTACCCCTCTAACCCCTCACCCCTCACCCATTCTAACCCCTTACCCCTCTAACCCCTCACCCCTCACCCCCTCTATCCCCATAACCCTCTAACCACTTACCCTCTCTAACCCCTCACCCCTCACCCCTCTAACCCCTCTAACCCCTCACTTCCTCTAACCCCTTACCCCTCTAACCCCTCACCCTCTCTAACCCCTCACCCCTCACCCACTCTAACCCCTCACCCACTCACCCCTCTAACCCCTCTAACCCCTCACCCCCTCTAACCCCTTACCCCTCTAACCCCTCACCCTCTCTAAACCCTCACCCCTCACCCCCTCTACCCCCTCACTCCTCTAACCCCTCACCCCTCACCCCCTCTAAAAACTCTCCCCTCACCCCCTCTAACCCCTTACCCCTCTAACCCCTCACCCCTCACCCCCTCTAACCTGTCACCCCTCACACCCTCTAACCCCTCACCCCTCACCCCCTCTAACCCCTCACCCCTATAACTCGTCACCACTTCTAACCCCTCACCCCTCTAAGCCCTCACCCCTCTAACCCCTCACCCCTCTAACCCATCAATCCTCACTCCTCTAAACCCTCACCCCCTCTAACCCCTCACTCCCACCCCCTCTAACGCCTCACCCCCTCTAACCCCTCACCCCTCTAACCCATCACCCCTCACACCTCTAACCCCTCACCCCTCTAACCCCTCAGCCCCTCACCCCTCTAACCCCTCACCCCCTCTAACCCATTACCCCTCTAACCCCTCACCCTCTCTAAACCCTCACCCCTCACCCCCTCTACCCCCTCACTCCTCTAACCCCTCACCCCTCACCCCCTCTAAACCCTCTCCCCTCACCCCCTCTAACCCCTTACCCCTCTAACCCCTCACCCCTCACCCCCTCTAACCTGTCACCCCTCACACCCTCTAACCCCTCACCCCTCACCCCCTCTAACCCATCACCCCTATAACTCGTCACCCCTTCTAACCCCTCACCCCTCTAAGCCCTCACCCCTCTAACCCCTCACCCCTCTAACCCATCAACCCTCACTCCTCTAACCCCTCACCCCCTCTAACCCCTCACCCCTCACCCCCTCTAACCCCTCACCCCCTCTAACCCCTCACCCCTCTAACCCATCACCCCTCACTCCTCTAAACCCTCACCCCTCTAACAACTCACCCCTCACCCCCTCTAAACCCTCACCCCTCTAAACCATCACCCCTCACTCCTCTAACCCCTCACCCCTCACCCCCTCAAACTCCTCACCCATCTAACCCCTCTAACCCCCTCTAGCCTCTCATCCCGTTAACCCCTCACCCCCTCTAATCCCTCACCCCCTCTAATCTCTCATCCCCTCTAACCCCTCCCCCCTCTAACCCCTCCCCCTATAACCCCTCCCCACACTAACCCCTCCCCCCTCTAACCCCTCACCCCTCTAACCCCTCACCCGCTCTAACCACTCACCCCTCTATCCCTCTAAACCCTCATTCGCTCACACCCCCAATCCTCATCACCTCCCCCCACCTCGTACCCCAACCTTCAACCCCTCCCACCTGAGCCCCCACCGCTTCAACCCCTCTCCCTCACACACCTCCCCCAAACCTCCCACCCAACACCTCACGCCCACAACCCTCACACCTCTCAACTTCCTCTCCCCACCTCATCAACCTCAAATCCTCACAACACTCTAACCCCCCACCAATCACACCCTCAATCCACCCCGCCTCCCCCACCCCTCACGTCCCCAATCCCAAACACACCCCATGGATACCTCCCTGCCTCATGCCTATGTGAAAGGCTGGAGAGGCTGAATGGCCTCCTCCTGTTCCTGTGTAACAGGCTCGAGGGGCTGAATGGCCTCCTCCTGTTCCTGTGTAACAGGCTCGAGGGGCTGAATGTCCTCCTCCTGTTCCTGTGTAACAGGCTCGAGGGGGGCTGAATGGCCTCCTCCTGTTCCTGTGTAACAGGCTCGAGGGGCTGAATGGCCTCCTCCTGTTCCTGTGTAACAGGCTCGAGGGGCTGAATGTCCTCCTCCTGTTCCTGTGTAACAGGCTCGAGGGGGGCTGAATGTCCTCCTCCTGTTCCTGTGTAACAGGCTCGAGGGGGGCTGAATGGCCTCCTCCTGTTCCTGTGTAACAGGCTCGAGGGTACTGAATGGCCTCCTCCTGTTCCTGTGTAACAGGCTCGAGGAGCTGATTGGCCTCCTCCTGTTCCTCTGTAACTGGCTCGAGGGGCTGAATGTCCTCCTCCTGTTCCTGTGTAACAGGCTCGAGGGGGGCTGAATGGCCTCCTCCTGTTCCTGTGTAACAGGCTCGAGGGGCTGAATGTCCTCCTCCTGTTCCTGTGTAACAGGCTCGATGGGGGCTGAATGTCCTCCTCCTGTTCCTGTGTAACAGGTTCGAGGGGGGCTGAATGGCCACCTCCTCTTCCTGTGTAACAGGCTCGAGGGGACTGAATGGCCTCCTCCTGTTCCTGTGTAACAGGCTCGAGGGGCTGATGGGCCTCCTCCTGTTCCTGTGTAACTGGCTCGAGGGGGGCTGAATGGCCTTCTCCTGTTCCTGTGTAACAGGCTCGAGGGGCTGAATGTCCTCCTCCTGTAGGGGTGGAGGAGGTTACAGTGATAGGGAGGGTTGTAGGGGTGGAGGAGGTTACAGAGATAGTGAGGGTTGTAGGGGTGGAGGAGGTTACAGAGATAGGGAGGGTTGTAGGGGTGGAGGAGGTTACAGAGATAGTGAGGGTTGTAGGACTGGAGGTGGTTACAGAGATAGGGCAGGTTCTAGGGGCTGGAGAAGGTTACAGAGATAGGGAGGGGTGTAGAGCTGGAGGAGGTTACAGAGATAGGGAGGGGTGTAGAGCTGGAGGAGGTTACAGAGATAGGGATGTTTGTAGGGCTGGAGGAGTTTACAGAGATTGGGGGGGTTGCGGGGCTGGATGAGGTTACAGAGATCGGGAGGGTTGTAGGGGTGGAGGAGGTTACAGAGATAGGGAGGGTTGTAGGGGTCGAGGAGGTTACAGAGATAGGGAGAGTTGTAGGGGTGGAGGAGGTTGCAGAGATAGGGAGGGTTGTAGTGCTGGAGGAGGTTACAGAGATAGGGAGGGTTGTAGGGGTAGAGGAGGTTACAGAGATAGGGAGAGTTGTAGGGGTGGAGGTGGTTGCAGAGATAGGGAGTTTTGTAGGGGTGGAGGAGGTTACAGAGATAGGGAGGGGCAAAGCCATGGCAGGATTTGAAAACAAGGATGAGAGTTTGAAAATCGCGGCGTTGCCAGAGCGGGAGGCAATGTAGACCAGCGAGCACAGGTGCGAGTTAGAATATGGGGCGAGCAGCGTTTTGGACGAGCTAAAGTTTACGGGTGTTGGTAGGTGGGAGTCCGGCCAGGAGTGCCATGGAATTGTCGAGTCAGGAGGTTACAAAAGGATGGATGAGGGTTTCAGCAGCAGCTAGAGCGTCGAGGCGGCAGAGGCGGCGGACTTGCGAGGGAACAGAGGCGTCGAGCGGCGGTACTTAAGGTGAGCCCCGAGGTGGCTTACAAATCCAGGTTCCGGGCGAGGGAAGGAAAAAATATTCGTAGGGTGACGTCACCAAAAAGCAGGTAAGTGATTGGTTGGTGAGTGTTTTCTTTCTCAATTTTTCTAAACTTAAATTTTGTGGCTTCTACGTTCTCTTTGTGTAGCGGGGACTCCTGTTAAGCAAGGGCCCTTAAGTATATAATTTAATTGAAGTGAAATTGGTGGGATTGAATTAGTTTAATTTTAATTAATTAATTAAAGTGTAAGTCATGGCAGCAGAGCTCGGCGCCATGATATGCTCCTCCTGCAATATGTGGGAAATCAGGGACACTTCCTGTGTCCCTGACGACCATGTGTGTGGGAAATGTATCCAGCTGCAGCTACTGACGGACCGCATTGTGGCGCTGGAGCTGCGGATGGATGCATATTGGAGCATTCGCGACGCTGAGAACGTCGTGAATAACACGTTTAGCGAGTTGGTCACACCGCAGGTAAAGGGTGTACAGGCAGGAAGTGAATGGGTGATCACCAGGCAGAGTAAGAGGTGCAGGCAGGTAGTGCAGGGGTCCCCTGTGGCCATCCCCCTCTCAAACAGATATACCACTTTGGATGCTGTTGGGGGGGATGACTTATCAGGGGAAGGCGGCAGCAGCCAACTTCCTGGCACCATGGGTGGCTCTGCTGCACAGGCTGGGAGGAAAACGTGTGGAAGAGCTATAGTGATAGGGGATTCAATTGTAAGGGGAACAGATAGGCGTTTCTGCGGCCGCAATCGAGACTCCAGGATGGTGTGTTGCCTCCCTGGTGCACTTTGGAGGGGGAGGGCGAACAGCCAGTTGTCGTGGTGCACATAGGCATCAACGATATAGGTAAAAAAAACGGGATGAGGTCCTAAAAGCAGAATATAGGGAGTTAGGAGGTAAATTAAAAAAGAGGACCTCAAAGGTAGTAATCTCAGGATTGCTACCAGTGCCACGTGCTAGTCAGAGAAGAAATAGGAGGATATTTCAAATGAATACGTGGCTAGAAGAATGGTGCAAGGGGGAGGGATTCAAATTCCTTGGACATTGGAACCGGTTCTGGGGGAGGTGGGACCAGTACAAACGGGACGATCTGCACCTGGGCAGGGCCGGGACCGATGTCCGAGGGGAAGTGTTTGCTAGTGCTGTTGGGGAGGGTTTAAACTAAAGTGGCAGGGGGTTGGGAACCTGAGCAGGGAGACAGAGGAAAGGGAAATAAGGATAAAAGCTAAAGACAGGAAGGAGAAAAACAAAAGTAGAAGGCAAAGAACTCAACGGTTTAAATCAAACATGGTCACAGTAAATAATAATTCATATAGTTCTGAGAGCGTTAAAAAAAGAAGCCTGAAGGCTTTGTGTCTTAATGCAAGGAGCATTCGGAACAAGGTAGATGAATTAGCTGTGCAAATAGAGGTAAATGAATACGATTTGATTGGGATTACAGAAACATGGCTCCAGGGTGTCCAAGGCTGGGAACTCAACATCCAGGGTTATTCAATATTTAGGAAAGATAGGCAAAAAAGAAAGGGAGGTGGGGTAGCATTGCTGGTTAAAGAGGGGATTAACACAATTGAAAGGAAGGATATTAGCTCTGATGATGCGGAATCTGTATGGGTAGAACTGAGAAATAACAAGGGGCAGAAAACGTTAGTGGGAGTGGTATATAGACCTCCAAACAGTAATACGGAGGTTGGGGACGGCATTAAAAGGGAAATTAGAGTAGCATGCAGTAAGGGCACAGCAGTCATCATGGGTGACTTTAATTTACATATAGATTGGGCTAACCAAATGAGTAAAAATACTGTGGAGGAGGAATTCCTAGAATGTTTACGAGATGGTTTTCTGGAACAATATGTCGAGGAACCAAACAGCGATCAGGCCATCTTAGACTGGGTATTATGCAACGAGAAAGGATTAATTAGCAATCTTGTTGTACGAGGCCCCTTGGGTCAGAGTGATCATAATATGATAGAATTCTTCATTAGGATGGAGAGTGAAGAAGTTGAATCAGAGACTAGGGTCCTGAATTTAAATAAAGGAAACTACGATGGTATGAGGCGCGAATTGGGTAGGATTCATTGGGGAATGTCACTCAAGGGGTTGACGGTGGATAGGCAATGGCAAACATTCAAAGACCGCATGGACGAACTACAGAAATTGTTCATCCCTGTTTGGCATAAGAATAAAACAAAAAGGGTGACTCAACCGTGGCTAACAAGGGAAATTAGGGATAGCATAAGATCCAAGGAGAGGGCATATAAATTGGCCAGAAAAAGCGGTAGCCCTGAGGATTGGGAGCAGTTTAGGATTCAACAAAGGAGGACAAAGGGATTAATTAAGAAGGGGAAAATAGAATATGAAAGTAAGCTTGCTGGGAACATAAAAACTGACTGTAAGAGCTTTTATAGATATGTGAAGAGAAAAAGATTGGTGAAATCAATTGTAGGTCCCTTGCAGTCAGAAGCGGGGGAAGTTATAATGGGGAACAAAGAAATGGCAGCCCAATTAAATGCATATTTTGGTTCTGTCTTCACAAAGGAGGACACAAATAACCTCCCAGAGATGTTGGAGAACATACGGTCTGATGAAAGGGAGGAACTGAAAGAAATCAGTATTTGCAGGGAAATGGTGTTGGGGAAATTGACGGTATTGAATGCAGATAAATCCCCAGGGCCTGATAATCTACATCCTAGGGTACTTAAGGAAGTGGCCCTAGAAAAAGTAGATGCATTGCTGATCATCTTCCAACATTCGATGGAATCTGGAACAGTACCCATGCATTGGAGGGTAGCTAATGTTACCCCACTATTCAAAAAGGGTGGTAGAGAGAAAGCGGGGAATTACATCGGTAGTGGGGAAAATGCTAGAGTCCATTATAAAGGATGTAATAGCTGAGCATTTGAAAAACAGTGACAGGATTGGACAAAGTCAACATGGATTTACAAAAGGTAAATCGTGCTTGACTAATCTACTGGAATTTTTTGAGGATGTAACTGCGAAAATAGATAAGGGAGAACCAGTAGATGTGGTGTATTTGGACTTTCAAAAGGCTTTCGATAAGGTCCCGCATAAGAGATTAGCGGGTAAAGTTAAGGCACATGGGATTGGGGGCAAGGTATTGACTTGGATAGAGAACTGGTTGGCGGACAGAAAGCAGAGAGTAGGAATTAATGGATCTTTTTCCGAGTGGCAAGCAGTGACTAGTGGGGTACCGCAGGGATCGGTCCTTGGACCCCAGCTATTCACAATATACATTAATGATCTAGATAAGGGAATTAAATGTAATATCTCCAAGTTTGCAGATGACACAAAGCTGGGTGGGAGTGTGTGCAGCGAGGAGGATAGCGAGAAACTCCAGGATGATCTGGACAGGTTGGGTGAGTGCGCAGAAGCGTGGCAGATGCAATATAACGTGGATAAGTGCGAGGTTATCCACTTTGGTGTCAAAAACAGAAAGGCAGATTATTATCTGAATGGCAATAGATTGGGAGAAGGGGAAGTGCAACGAGACCTGGGTGTCCTTGTGCACCAGTCGCTGAAAGTAAGCATGCAGGTGCAGCAGGCGGTGAAGAAGGCAAATGGTATGTTGGCCTTCATAGCGAAAGGGTTTGAGTATAGGAACAGGGATGTCCTGCTGCAGTTGTACAGGGCCTTGGTGAGACCACACCTTGAGTACTGAGTGCAGTTTTGGTCGACTTATCTGAGGAAGGATGTTCTTGCCATTGAAGGAGTTCAGCGAAGATTCACAAGGCTGATACCTGGGATGGCAGGAATGATATATGAGGAGAGATTGGGTCGATTGGGCTTATACTCACTGGAGTATAGAAGATTGAGAGGGGATCTCATCGAAACATATAAAATTCCGACAGGTCTGGACAAACTAGATGCAGGAAGAATGTTCCCGATGGTTGGAGAGTCCAGAACCAGGGGTCATAATCTACGGATAACGGGTAAACCATTTGGGACAGAAATGAGGAAGAATTTCTTCACCCAGAGAGTGGTGAACCTGTGGAATTCTCTACCACAGAAGGTAGTTGAGGCGAAGTCATTAAATATATTCAAGGCTGAGTTAGATATATTTCTTAAAGCTAAAGGTATCAAGGGATATGGGGAGAAGGCAGGTACAGGGTACTGAGTTAAGATGATCAGCCATGATCTCATCGAATGGCGGGGCAGGCTCGAGGGGCCGAATGGCTAACTCCTGCTCCTATCTTCTATGTTTCTATGTTTCTATGAGCTGAGGCAGGGTCGTAGTCGGGTGATATAACGGAGATGGAAGTAGGCGGTCTTGGTGATGGAGCGGGATATGGGGTCGGAAGCACACACCAGGGTCCAATAGGACACCAAGGTTGTGGGCAGTGATTCTTTTAGCTGGGAACCAGTCATGGGTTTCCTTGTAGCGTGTATCACCTGCAGACCAGTTGCCATGGCTGGTGTAAAATTTGGGCGTGGAAGTTCCAATAATAATACACTTGCGGCTTTTCAAGAGAAACCAGTTCCAGCATTCAGCTCTTGTCTAACAAACCTATGCAAGTGTATTTTCTTGTGCGTGGTGAAGGGTGGGGTGAGATACCAATGGAAGAGTAAAGTCTCCATTGTAGGCAGTCTCGTTTCCTGTAGTCCTGAGGCCATCTTCGGCGCTGATTGCACTGCACATGCACTGACGCCAATCTCAGTGACCAGACGTGGTGCGCCAAGTCAACATATTCCTCTTCCGCCGTCTCATTCTCCACCGAAGTTATTCTGAGACCAGCCAATTGTCAGGTCTGTAAGTTGGTGAACATTCTTAAAGGTGACGCAAGTTCTAGTTGCTCGCTATTTTTTTTGATGGGTTCGCAGGGTAGGCTGAGGCCGGGCAATGACTGTGTTAAAATAATGCTCTTGCTCCGTAGCAGGATTTATTTCTTTGTGCTCGGTTTCGGGCGGGGGAGGGAGTAGCACGCCTTTGATAGTTCAGCCGGTTAAAAGCTGGTTGTTAAAAGTGGTTAAAAAAGCAGACGGGATCCTGGGCTTCATAAATAGAAGCATAGAGTAAAAAAGAAAGAAAGTTATGATGAACCTTTATAGAACACTGGTTAGGCCCTGCTGGAGAATTGTGGACAATTCTGGGCACCGTATTTCAGGAAAGGTGTACAGGCCTTAGAAAGGGTACAGAGGAGGTTTACCAGGATGGTACCAGGGATGAGGGAGTTCATTTCTGAGGAGAGGTTGGAATAGTTATGACTGTTCTCCTTCAAACAGAGAATGTTAAGAGTTGGCATAATAGAGGTTTTCAAGATGATCAGAGGTTTTGACAAAGTAGAACAAGAAAAATTATTGTGCGGCTGGAGGAGGTTACAGAGATAGGGAGGGAAGCAGGGCTAGAGGAGGTTACAGAGATAGGGAGGATTGTACTGCTGGAGGAGGTTACAGAGATAGGGAGGAGTGTAGAGCCGGAGGAGGTTACAGAGATAGGGAGTGTTGTAGGGGCTGGAGGAGGTTACAGAGATAGGGAGGGTTGTAGGGGCCGGAGGAGGTTACAGAGATAGGGAGGGTTGTAGGGATGGAGCGGTTACAGAGATAGGGAGGGTTGTAGGAGGTTACAGAGATAGGGAGGGGTGTAGAGCTGGAGGGGTTACAGAGATAGGGAGGGTTGTAGGGGCTGGAGGAGGTTACAGAGATAGGGAGGGTTGTAGGACTGGAGGAGGTTACAGAGATAGGAAGGGTTGTAGGGGCAGGAGGAGGTTACAGAGATAGGGAGGGTTGCAGGGGCTGAAGGAGGTTACAGAGATAGGGAGGGTTGTAGGGCTGGAGGAGTTTACAGAGATAGGGAGTGTTGTAGGGGCTGGTGGAGGTTGCAGAGATCGGGAGGGTTGTAAGGGTGGAGGGGGTTACAGAGGTAGGGAGGGTTGTAGGGGTGGAGGACATTACAGAGATAGGGAGGGTTGGAGGGACTGGAGGAGGTTACAGAGATAGGGAGGGTTGTAGGGCTGGACAAGGTTACAGAGATAGGGAGGGTTGTGGGGCTGGAGGAGGTTACAGACATAGTGAGGGATGTAGGGACTGGAGGAGGTTGCAGAGATTGAGAGGGTTGTAGGGGTGGAGGAGGTTACAGAGGTAGGGAGGTTTCTCGGGGTGGAGGAGTTTGCAGAGATCGGGAGGGTTGTAGGGGTGCAGGAGGTTACAGAGGTAGGGAGGGGCGAGGCCATGGCAGGATTTGAAAACAAGGGTGAGAGTTTGAAAATCGCGGCGTTGCCAGACCGGGAGGCAATGTAGACCAGCGAGCACAGGTGCGAGTTAGAATATGGGGCGAGCAGACTATTGGACGAGCTAAAGTTTACGGAGGGTGGTAGGTGGGAGTCCGGCCAGGAGTGCGTTGGAATGGTCGCGTCAGGAGGTTACAAAAGGATGGATGAGTGTTTCAGCAGCAGATGAGCTGAGGCAGGGTCGGTGTCGGGTGATGTAACGGAGATGGAAGTAGGCGGTCTTGATGATGGAGCAGGATATTGTGTCGGAAGCACACCCCAGGGTCCAATAGGACACCAAGTTGTGGCCAGTGAATCTTTTAGCTGGGAACCGGTCATGGGTTTCCTTGTAGCGTGTATCACCTGCAGACCAGTTGCCATGGCTGGTGTAAAATATGGGCGTGGAAGTTCCAGTAATAATACACTTGCTGCTTTTCAAGAGAAACCAGTTCCAGCATTCAGCTCTTGTCTCACAAACCTATGCAGGTGTATTTTCTTGTGCGTGGTGAATCGTGGGGTGAGATTCCAATGGAATGAGTAAAGTCTCCATTGTAGGCAGTCTCGTTTCCTGTAGTCCTGAGGACATCTTCGGCACTGAGCGCACTGCACATGCACTGACGCCAATCTCAGTGACCAGACGTTGTGCGCCAAGTCAACATATTCCTCTTCCGCCGTCTCATTCTCCACCGAAGTTATTCTCAGACCAGACAATTGTCAGGTCTGTAATTTGATGAACATTCTTAAAGGTGACGCAAGTTCTAGTTGCTCGCCATTTTTTTTGATGGGTTCGCAGGGTAGGCTGAGGCCCGTCAATGACTGTGTTCAAATAATGCTCTTGCTCAGTAGCAGGATTAATTTGTTTGTGCTCAGTTTCGGGCGGGGGAGGGAGTAACACGCCTTTGGTCGTTCAGCCGGTTAAAAGCTGTTTGTTAAAAGTGTTTAAAAAAGCAAACGGGATCCTGGGCTTCAAAAATAGAGGCATAGAGTAAAAAAGAAGGAAGTTATGATGAACCTTTATAGAACACTGGTTAGGCATCTGCTGGAGAATTGTGGACAATTCTGGCACCGTATTTCAGGAAAGGTGTAGAGGCCTTAGAAAGGGTGAAGAGGAGGGTGACCAGGATGGTACCAGGGATGAGGGAGTTCATTTCTGAGGAGAGGTTGGAATAGTTAGGACTGTTCTCCTTCAAACGGAGAATGTTAAGAGTTGGCATAATAGAGGTTTTCAAGATGATCAGAGGTTTTGACAGAGTAGAACAAGAAAAATTATTGTGGGGCTGGAGGAGGTTACAGAGATAGGGAGGATTGTAGGAGGTTACAGAGATAGGGAGGGGTGTAGAGCTGGAGGGGTTACAGAGATAGGGAGGGTTGTAGGGGCTGGAGGAGGTTACAGAGATGGGGAGGGTTGTAGGGCTGGAGGAGTTTACAGAGATAGGGAGGGTTGTAGGGCTGGAGGAGGTTACAGAGATAGGGAGGGTTGTAGGGGCTGGAGGAGGTTACAGAGATAGGGAGGGTTGTTGGGCTGGAGGAGGTTACAGAGATAAGGCGAGTTCTAGGGGCTGGAGGAGGTGACAGAGATAGGGAGTGTTGCAGGGGCTGGAGGAGGTTACAGAGATAGGGATGGTTGTAGGACTGTAGGAGGATACAGAGATAGGAAGGGTTGTAGGGGCTGGTGGATGTTGCAGAGATCGGGAGTGTTGTAGGGGTGGAGGAGGTTACAGAGGTAGGGAGCGTTGTAGGGGTGGAGGAGGTTACAGAGATAGGGAGGGTTGTAGCGCTGGAGGAGGTTACAGAGATAGGGAGGATTGTAGTGCTGAAGGACATTACAGAGATAGGGAGGGTTGGAGGGACTGGAGGAGATTACAGAGATAGGGAGGGTTGTAGGGGTGGAGGTGGTTACAGAGATAGGGAGGGTTGTAGGGCTGGAGGACATTACAGAGATAGGGAGTGTTGGAGGGATTGGAGGAGGTTACAGAGATAGGGAGGGTTTTTTGGGGTGGAGGAGGTTACATCGATAGGGAGGGGCGAGGTCATGGCAGGATTTGAACACAAAGGTGAGAGTTTGAAAATCGCGGCGTTGCCAGACCGGGAGGCAATGTAGACCAGCGAGCACAGGTGCGAGTTAGAATATGGGGCGAGCAGCGTTTTGGACGAGCTAAAGTTAATGGATGGTGGTAGGTGGGAGTCCGGCCAGGAGTGCCTTGGAATGGTCGAGTCAGGAGGTTACAAAAGGATGGATGAGGGTTCCAGCAGCAGATGAGCTGAGGCAGGGTCGGAGTCGGGTGATGTAACGGAGATGAAAGTAGGCGGTCTTGGTGATGGAGCAGGATATGGGCTCGGAAGCACACCCCAGGGTCCAATAGGACAGCAAGTTGTGGGCAGTGATTCTTTTAGCTGGGAACCAGTCATGGGTTTCTTTGTAGCGTGTATCACCTGCAGACCCGTTGCCATGGCTGGTGTAAAATATGGGCGTGGAAGTTTCAGTAATAATACACTTGCTGCTTTTCAAGAGAAACCAGTTCCAGCATTCAGCTCTTGTCTCACAAACCTATGCAGGTGTATTTTCTTGTGCGTGGTGAATCGTGGGGTGAGATTCCAATGGAATGAGTAAAGTCTCCATTGTAGGCAGTCTCGTTTCCTGTTGTCCTGAGGCGATCTTCGGCACTGAGTGCACTGCACATGCACTGACGCCAATCTCAGTGACCAGACGTTGTGCGCCAAGTCAACATATTCCTCTTCCGCCGTCTCATTCTCCACCGACGTTATTCTGAGACCAGCCAATTGTCAGGTCTGTAAGTTGCTGAACATTCTTAAAGATGACGCAAGTTCTAGTTGCTCGCTATTTTTTTTGATGGGTTCGCAGGGCAGGCTGAGGCCCGGGCAATGACTGTGTTCAAATAATGCTCTTGCTCCGTAGCAAGATTCATTTCTTTGTGCTAGGTTTCTAGCGGGGGAGGGAGTAGCACGCCTTTGATAGTTCAGCCGGTTAAAAGCTGGTTGTTAAAAGAGGTTAAAAAAGCAAACGGGATGCTGGGCTTCATAAATAGAGGCATAGAGTAAAAAAGAAAGAAGTTATGATGAACCTTTATAGAACACTGGTTAGGCCTCTGCTGGAGAATTGTGGACAATTCTGGGCACCGTATTTCAGGAAAGGTGTACAGGCCTTAGAAAGGGTGCAGAGGAGGGTTACCAGGATGGTACCAGGGATGAGGGACTTCATTTCTGAGGAGAGGTTGGAATAGTTAGGACTGTTCTCCTTCAAACGGAGAATGTTAAGAGTTGGCATAATAGAGGTTTTCAAGATGATCAGAGGTTTTGACAGAGTAGAACAAGAAAAATTATTGTGGGGCTGGAGGAGGTTATAGAGCTAGGGAGGGAAGTAGGGCTGGAGGAGGTTACAGAGATAGGGAGGTTTGTAAGGCTGGAGGAGGTTACAGAGATAGGGAGGGTTGCAGGGGCTGGAGGAGGTTACAGAGATAGGGAGGGTTGTAGGGCTGGAGGAGGTTACAGAGACAGGGAGGGTTCTAGGGCTGGAGGCAGTTACAGAGATAGAGAGGGATGTAGGGGGAGGAGGTTACAGAGATACGGAGGGTTGTTTGGCTGGACGAGGTTACAGACATAGGGAGTGTTGTAGGGGCTGGAGTTCGTTACAGAGATAGGGATGGTTGTAGGGCTGGAGTTTGTTACAGAGATAGGGAGGGTTGTAGGGCTGGAGATTGTTGCAGAGATAGGGAGGTTTTTTGGGCAGCAGGAGGTTACAGAGATAGGGAGGGATGTAGGGGGAAGAGGTTACAGAGATAGGGAGGGTTGTCGGGGCTGGAGGAGGTTACAGAGATCGGGAGGGTTGTCGGGCTGGAGGATGTTACAGAGAAAGGGAGTGTTCTAGGGCTGGTGGGGGTTACAGAGATAGTGAGGGATGTAGGGGCTGGAGGAGTTTACAGAGATAGGGAGGGTTGTAGGGCTGGAGGAGGTTACAGAGATAGGGAGTGTTGTAGGGCTGGAGGAGGTTACAGAGATAGGGAGGGTTGCAGGGGCTGAAGGAGGTTACAGAGATAGGGAGGGTTGTAGAGGCTGGAGGAGGTTACAGAGATAGGGAGGGTTGTAGGGGCTGTAGGAGGTTACAGAGATAGGGAGGGTTGTAGGGCTGGAGGAGGTTGCAGAGATAGGGAGGATTGTAGGGGCTGGAGGAGGTTACAGAGATAGGGAGGGTTGTAGGGGTGGAGGAGGTTACAGAGATAGGGAGAATTGTAGGGGTGGAGGAGGTTGCAGAGATAGGGAGGGTTGTGGGGCTGGAGGAGGTTACAGAGATAGGGAGGGATGTAGGGACTGGAGGAGGTTGCAGAGATCGAGAGGGTTGTAGGGGTGGAGGAGGTTACAGAGGTAGGGAGGTATGTCGGGGTGGTGGAGTTTGCAGAGATCGGGAGGGTTGTAGGTGTGGAGGAGGTTACAGAGGTAGGGAGGGGCGAGGCCATGGCAGGATTTGAAAACAAGGGTGAGAGTTTGAAAATCGCGGCGTTGCCAGACCGGGAGGCAATGTAGACCAGCGAGCACAGGTGCGAGTTGGAATATGGGGCGAGCAGACTATTGGACGAGCTAAAGTTTACGGAGGGTGGTAGGTGGGAGTCCGGCCAGGAGTGCGTTGGAATGGTCGCGTCAGGAGGTTACAAAAGGATGGATGAGTGTTTCAGCAGCAGATGAGCTGAGGCAGGGTCGGTGTCGGGTGATGTAACGGAGATGGAAGTAGGCGGTCTTAATGATGGAGCAGGATATTGTGTCGGAAGCACACCCCAGGGTCCAATAGGACACCAAGTTGTGGCCAGTGAATCTTTTAGCTGGGAACCGGTCATGGGTTTCTTTGTAGCGTGTATCACCTGCAGACCAGTTGCCATGGCTGGTGTAAAATATGGGCGTGCAAGTTGCAGTAATAATACACTTGCTGCTTTTCAAGAGAAACCAGTTCCAGCATTCAGCTCTTGTCTCACAAACCTATGCAGGTGTATTTTCTTGTGCGTGGTGAATCGTGGGGTGAGATTCCAATGGAATGAGTAAAGTCTCCATTGTAGGCAGTCTCGTTTCCTGTAGTCCTGAGGCGATCTTCGGCACTGAGTGCACTGCACATGCACTGACGCCAATCTCAGTGACCAGACGTTGTGCGCCAAGTCAACATATTCCTCTTCCGCCGTCTCATTCTCCACCGAAGTTATTCACAGACCAGACAATTGTCAGGTCTGTAATTTGCTGAACATTCTTAAAGGTGACGCAAGTTCTAGTTGCTCGCTATTTTTTTTGATGGGTTCGCAGGGTAGGCTGAGGCCCGTCAATGACTGTGTTCAAATAATGCTCTTGCTCCGTAGCAGGATTAATTTGTTTGTGCTCAGTTTCGGGCGGGGGAGGGAGTAACACGCCTTTGGTCGTTCAGCCGGTTTAAAGCTGGTTGTTAAAAGTGTTTAAAAAAGCAAACGGGATCCTGGGCTTCAAAAATAGAGGCATAGAGTAAAAAAGAAGGACGTTATGATGAACCTTTATAGAACACTGGTTAGGCCTCTGCTGGAGAATTGTGGACAATTTTGGGCACGGTATTTCAGGAAAGGTGTAGAGGCCTTAGAAAGGGTGCAGAGGAGGGTGACCAGGATGTTACCAGGGATGAGGGAGTTCATTTCTGAGGAGAGGTTGGAATAGTTAGGACTGTTCTCCTTCAAACCGAGAATGTTAAGAGTTGGCATAAAAGAGGTTTTCAAGATGATCAGAGGTTTTGACAGAGTAGAACAAGAAAAATTATTGTGGGGCTGGAGGAGGTTACAGAGATAGAGAGGATTGTAGGAGGTTACAGAGATAGGGAGGGGTGTAGAGCTGGAGGTGTTACAGAGATAGGGAGGGTTGTAGGGGCTGGAGGAGTTTACAGAGATGGGGAGGGTTGTAGGGCTCGAGGAGGTTACAGAGATAGGGAGGGTTGTAGGGCTGGAGGAGGTTACAGAGATAGGGAGGGTTGTAGGGGCTGGAGGAGGTTACAGAGATAGGGAGGGTTGTTGGGCTGGAGGAGGTTACAGAGATAAGGCGAGTTCTAGGGGCTGGAGGAGGTGACAGAGATAGGGAGTGTTGCAGGGGCTGGAGGAGGTTACAGAGATAGGGATGGTTGTAGGACTGGAGGAGGATACAGAGATAGGAAGGGTTTTAGGGGCTGGTGGATGTTGCAGAGATCGGGAGTGTTGTAGGGGTGGAGGAGGTTACAGAGGTAGGGAGCGTTGTAGGGGTGGAGGAGGTTACAGAGATAGGGAGGGTTGTAGCGCTGGAGGAGGTTACAGAGATAGGAAGGGTTGTAGGGGCTGGTGGATGTTGCAGAGATCGGGAGGGTTGTAGGGGTGGAGGAAGTTACAGAGTTAGGGAGGGTTGTAGAGGTGGAGGAGGTTGCACAGATAGGGAGGGTTGTAGCGCTGTAGGAGGTGACAGAGATAGGGAGGGTTGTAGGGGTGGAGGAGTTTACAGAGATCGGGAGGATTGTAGGGCTGGAGGACATTACAGAGATAGGGAGGGTTGGAGGGACTGGAGGAGATTACAGAGATAGGGAGGGTTGTAGGGGTGGAGGTGGTTACAGAGATAGGGAGGGTTGTAGGGATTGGAGGAGGTTCCAGAGATAGGGCGGGTTTTTTGGGGTGGAGGAGTTTACATAGATAGGGAGGGGCGAGGCCATGGCAGGATTTGAAAACAAAGGTGAGAGTTTGAAAAACGCGGCGTTGCCAGACCGGGAGGCAATGTAGACCAGCGAGCACAGGTGCGAGTTAGAATATGGGGCGAGCAGCGTTTTGGACGAGCTAAAGTTAATGGAGGGTGGTAGGTGGGAGTCCGGCCAGGAGTGCCTTGGAATGGTCGAGTCAGGAGGTTACAAAAGGATGTATGAGGGTTCCAGCAGCAGACGAGCTGAGGCAGGGTCTGATTCGGGTGATGTAACGGAGATGGAAGTAGGCGGTCTTGGTGATGGAGCAGGATATGGGCTCGGAAGCACACCCCAGTGTCCAATAGGACACCAAGGTTGTGGGCAGTGAATCTTTTAGCTGGGAATCAGTCATGGGTTTCGTTGTAGCGTGTATCACCTGCAGACCCGTTGCCATGGCTGGTGTAAAATATGGGCGTGGAAGTTCCAGTAATAATACACTTGCTGCTTTTCAAGAGAAACCAGTTCCAGCATTCAGCTCTTGTCTAACTAACCTATGCAGGTGTATTTTCTTGTGCGTGGTGAATCGTGGGTTTAGATTCCAATGGAATGAGTAAAGTCTCCATGGTAGGCAGTCTCGTTTCCTGTAGACCTGAGGCCATCTTCGGCGCTGAGTGCACTGCACATGCACTGACGCCATTCTGTGACCAGACGTGGTACGCCAAGTCAACATATTCCTCTTCCGCCGTCTCATTCTCCACCGACGTTATTCTGAGACCAGCCAATTGTCAGGTCTGTAAGTTGCTGAACATTCTTAAAGATGACGCAAGTTCTAGTTGCTCGCTATTTTTTTTGATGGGTTCGCAATGCAGGCTGAGGCCTGGGCAATGACTGTGTTCAAATAATGCTCTTGCTCCGTAGCAAGATTCATTTCTTTGTGCTAGGTTTCTGGCGGGGGAGGGAGTAGCACGCCTTTGATAGTTCAGCCGGTTAAAAGCTGATTGTTAAAAGTGGTTAAAAAAGCAAACGGGATCCTGGGCTTCATAAATAGAGGCATAGAGTAAAAAAGATAGAAGTTATGATGAACCTATATAGAACACTGGTTAGGCCTCTGCTGGAGAATTGTGGACAATTCTGGGCACCGTATTTCAGGAAAGGTGTACAGGCCTTAGAAAGGGTGCAGAGGAGGGTTACCAGGATGTTACCAGGGATGAGGGACTTCATTTCTGCGGAGAGGTTGGAATAGTTAGGAAAGCTCTCCTTCAAACGGAGAATATTAAGAGTTGGCATAATAGAGGTTTTCAAGATGATCAGAGGTTTTGACAGAGTAGAACAAGAAAAATTATTGTGGGGCTGGAGGAGGTTACAGAGATAGGGAGGGAAGTAGTGCTGGAGGAGGTTACAGAGATAGGGAGGAGTGCAGAGCCGGAGGAGGTTACAGAGATAGGGAGGGAAGTAGGGCTGGAGGAGGTTACAGAGATAGGGAGGTTTGTAGGACTGGAGGAGGTTACAGAGATAGGGAGTGTTCTAGCGGCTGGAGGAGGTTACAGAGATAGGGAGGGTTGTAGGGCTGGAGGAGGTTACAGAGATAGGGAGGGTTGTAGGGCTGGAGGAGGTTACAGAGATAAGGCGAGTTCTAGGGGCTGGAGGAGGTGACAGAGATAGGGAGTGTTGCAGGGGCTGGAGGAGGTTACAGAGATAGGGATGGTTGTAGGACTGGAGGAGGATACAGAGATAGGAAGGGTTGTAGGGGCTGGTGGATGTTGCAGAGATCGGGAGTGTTGTAGGGGTGGAGGAGGTTACAGAGGTAGGGAGCGTTGTAGGGGTGGAGGAGGTTACAGAGATAGGGAGGGTTGTAGCGCTGGAGGAGGTTACAGAGATAGGGAGGATTGTAGTGCTGAAGGACATTACAGAGATAGGGAGGGTTGGAGGGACTGGAGGAGATTACAGAGATAGGGAGGGTTGTAGAGGTGGAGGTGGTTACAGAGATAGGGAGGGTTGTAGGGCTGGAGGACATTACAGAGATAGGGAGTGTTGGAGGGATTGGAGGAGGTTACAGAGATAGGGAGGGTTTTTTGGGGTGGAGGAGGTTACATCGATAGGGAGGGGCGAGGTCATGGCAGGATTTGAACACAAAGGTGAGAGTTTGAAAATCGCGGCGTTGCCAGACCGGGAGGCAATGTAGACCAGCGAGCACAGGTGCGAGTTAGAATATGGGGCGAGCAGCGTTTTGGACGAGCTAAAGTTAATGGATGGTGGTAGGTGGGAGTCCGGCCAGGAGTGCCTTGGAATGGTCGAGTCAGGAGGTTACAAAAGGATGGATGAGGGTTCCAGCAGCTGATGAGCTGAGGCAGGGTCGGAGTCGGGTGATGTAACGGAGATGAAAGTAGGCGGTCTTGGTGATGGAGCAGGATATGGGCTCGGAAGCACACCCCAGGGTCCAATAGGACAGCAAGTTGTGGGCAGTGATTCTTTTAGCTGGGAACCAGTCATGGGTTTCTTTGTAGCGTGTATCACCTGCAGACCCGTTGCCATGGCTGGTGTAAAATATGGGCGTGGAAGTTTCAGTAATAATACACTTGCTGCTTTTCAAGAGAAACCAGTTCCAGCATTCAGCTCTTGTCTAACTAACCTATGCAGGTGTATTTTCTTGTGCGTGGTGAATCGTGGGTTTAGATTCCAATGGAATGAGTAAAGTCTCCATTGTATGCAGTCTCGTTTCCTGTAGTCCTGAGGCCATCTTCGGCGCTGAGTGCACTGCACATGCACTGACGCCATTTTGTGACCAGACGTGGTGCGCCAAGTCAACATATTCCTCTTCCGCCGTCTCATTCTCCACCGACGTTATTCTGAGACCAGCCAATTGTCAGGTCTGTAAGTTGCTGAACATTCTTAAAGATGACGCAAGTTCTAGTTGCTCGCTATTTTTTTTGATGGGTTCGCAGGGCAGGCTGAGGCCCGGGCAATGACTGTGTTCAAATAATGCTCTTGCTCCGTAGCAAGATTCATTTCTTTGTGCTAGGTTTCTAGCGGGGGAGGGAGTAGCACGCCTTTGATAGTTCAGCCGGTTAAAAGCTGGTTGTTAAAAGAGGTTAAAAAAGCAAACGGGATGCTGGGCTTCATAAATAGAGGCATGGAGTAAAAAAGAAAGAAGTTATGATGAACCTTTATAGAACACTGGTTAGGCCTCTGCTGGAGAATTGTGGACAATTCTAGGCACCGTATTTCAGGAAAGGTGTACAGGCCTTAGAAAGGGTGCAGAGGAGGGTTACCAGGATGGTACCAGGGATGAGGGACTTCATTTCTGAGGAGAGGTTGGAATAGTTAGGACTGTTCTCCTTCAAACGGAGAATGTTAAGAGTTGGCATAATAGAGGTTTTCAAGATGATCAGAGGTTTTGACAGAGTAGAACAAGAAAAATTATTGTGGGGCTGGAGGAGGTTATAGAGCTAGGGAGGGAAGTAGGGCTGGAGGAGGTTACAGAGATAGGGAGGTTTGTAAGGCTGGAGGAGGTTACAGAGATAGGGAGGGTTGCAGGGGCTGGATGAGGTTACAGAGATAGGGAGGGTTGTAGAGCTGGAGGAGGTTACAGAGACAGGGAGGGTTCTAGGGCTGGAGGCAGTTACGGAGATAGAGAGGGATGTAGGGGGAGGAGGTTACAGAGATACGGAGGGTTGTTTGGCTGGACGAGGTTACAGACATAGGGAGTGTTGTAGGGGCTGGAGTTCGTTACAGAGATAGGGATGGTTGTAGGGCTGGAGTTTGTTACAGAGATAGGGAGGGTTGTAGGGCTGGAGATTGTTGCAGAGATAGGGAGGTTTTTTGGGCAGCAGGAGGTTACAGAGATAGGGAGGGATGTAGGGGGAAGAGGTTACAGAGATAGGGAGGGTTGTCGGGGCTGGAGGAGGTTACAGAGATCGGGAGGGTTGTCGGGCTGGAGGATGTTACAGAGAAAGGGAGTGTTCTAGGGCTGGTGGGGGTTACAGAGATAGTGAGGGATGTAGGGGCTGGAGGAGTTTACAGAGATAGGGAGGGTTGTAGGGCTGGAGGAGGTTACAGAGATAGGGGGTGTTGTAGGGCTGGAGGAGGTTACAGAGATAGGGAGGGTTGCAGGGGCTGAAGGAGGTTACAGAGATAGGGAGGGTTGTAGAGGCTGGAGGAGGTTACAGAGATAGGGAGGGTTGTAGGGGCTGTAGGTGGTTACAGAGATAGGGAGGGTTGTAGGGCTGGAGGAGGTTGCAGAGATAGGGAGCATTGTAGGGGCTGGAGGAGGTTACAGAGATAGGGAGGGTTGTAGGGGTGGAGGAGGTTACAGAGATAGGGAGAATTGTAGGGGTGGAGGAGGTTGCAGAGATAGGGAGGGTTGTGGGGCTGGAGGAGGTTACAGAGATAGGGAGGGATGTAGGGACTGGAGGAGGTTGCAGAGATCGAGAGGGTTGTAGGGGTGGAGGAGGTTACAGAGGTAGGGAGGTATGTCGGGGTGGTGGAGTTTGCAGAGATCGGGAGGGTTGTAGGTGTGGAGGAGGTTACAGAGCTAGGGAGGGGCGAGGCCATGGCAGGATTTGAAAACAAGGGTGAGAGTTTGAAAATCGCGGCGTTGCCAGACCGGGAGGCAATGTAGACCAGCGAGCACAGGTGCGAGTTGGAATATGGGGCGAGCAGACTATTGGACGAGCTAAAGTTTACGGAGGGTTGTAGGTGGGAGTCCGGCCAGGAGTGCGTTGGAATGGTCGCGTCAGGAGGTTACAAAAGGATGTATGAGTGTTTCAGCAGCAGATGAGCTGAGGCAGGGTCGGTGTCGGGTGATGTAACGGAGATGGAAGTAGGCGGTCTTAATGATGGAGCAGGATATTGTGTCGGAAGCACACCCCAGGGACCAATAGGACACCAAGTTGTGGCCAGTGAATCTTTTAGCTGGGAACCGGTCATGGGTTTCTTTGTAGCGTGTATCACCTGCAGACCAGTTGCCATGGCTGGTGTAAAATATGGGCGTGGAAGTTGCAGTAATAATACACTTGCTGCTTTTCAAGAGAAACCAGTTCCAGCATTCAGCTCTTGTCTCACATACCTATGCAGGTGTATTTTCTTGTGCGTGGTGAATCGTGGGGTGAGATTCCAATGGAATGAGTAAAGTCTCCATTGTAGGCAGTCTCGTTTCCTGTAGTCCTGAGGACATCTTCGGCACTGAGCGCACTGCACATGCACTGACGCCAATCTCAGTGACCAGACGTTGTGCGCCAAGTCAACATATTCCTCTTCCGCCGTCTCATTCTCCACCGAAGTTATTCTCAGACCAGACAATTGTCAGGTCTGTAATTTGCTGAACATTCTTAAAGGTGACGCAAGTTCTAGTTGCTCGCCATTTTTTTTGATGGGTTCGCAGGGTAGGCTGAGGCCCGTCAATGACTGTGTTCAAATAATGCTCTTGCTCAGTAGCAGGATTAATTTGTTTGTGCTCAGTTTCGGGCGGGGGAGGGAGTAACACGCCTTTGGTCGTTCAGCCGGTTAAAAGCTGTTTGTTAAAAGTGTTTAAAAAAGCAAACGGGATCCTGGGCTTCAAAAATAGAGGCATAGAGTAAAAAAGAAGGAAGTTATGATGAACCTTTATAGAACACAGGTTAGGCCTCTGCTGGAGAATTGTGGACAATTCTGGGCACCGTATTTCAGGAAAGGTGTAGAGGCCTTAGAAAGGGTGAAGAGGAGGGTGACCAGGATGGTACCAGGGATGAGGGAGTTCATTTCTGAGGAGAGGTTGGAATAGTTAGGACTGTTCTCCTTCAAACGGAGAATGTTAAGAGTTGGCATAATAGAGGTTTTCAAGATGATCAGAGGTTTTGACAGAGTAGAACAAGAAAAATTATTGTGGGGCTGGAGGAGGTTACAGAGATAGGGAGGATTGTAGGAGGTTACAGAGATAGGGAGGGGTGTAGAGCTGGAGGGGTTACAGAGATAGGGAGGGTTGTAGGGGCTGGAGGAGGTTACAGAGATGGGGAGGGTTGTACGGCTGGAGGAGTTTACAGAGATAGGGAGGGTTGTAGGGCTGGAGGAGGTTACAGAGATAGGGAGGGTTGTAGGGGCTGGAGGAGGTTACAGAGATAGGGAGGGTTGTTGGGCTGGAGGAGGTTACAGAGATAAGGCGAGTTCTAGGGGCTGGAGGAGGTGACAGAGATAGGGAGTGTTGCAGGGGCTGGAGGAGGTTACAGAGATAGGGATGGTTGTAGGGGCTGGTGGATGTTGCAGAGATCGGGAGGGTTGTAGGGGTGGAGGAAGTTACAGAGTTAGGGAGGGTTGTAGAGGTGGAGGAGGTTGCAGATAGGGAGGGTTGTAGCGCTGTAGGAGGTGACAGAGATAGGGAGGGTTGTAGGGGTGGAGGAGGATACAGAGATAGGGAGGATTGTAGTGCTGGAGGACATTACAGAGATAGGGAGGGTTGGAGGGACTGGAGGAGATTACAGAGATAGGGAGGGTTGTAGGGGTGGAGGTGGTTACAGAGATAGGGAGGGTTGTAGGGCTGGAGGACATTACAGAGATAGGGAGGGTTGGAGGGATTGGAGGAGGTTACAGAGATAGGGAGGGTTTTTTGGGGTGGAGGAGGTTACCTCGATAGGGAGTGGCGAGGTCATGGCAGGATTTGAACACAAAGGTGAGAGTTTGAAAATCGCGGCGTTGCCAGACCGGGAGGCAATGTAGACCAGCGAGCACAGGTGCGAGTTAGAATATGGGGCGAGCAGTGTTTTGGACGAGCTAAAGTTAATGGATGGTGGTCGGTGGGAGTCCGGCCAGGAGTGCCTTGGAATGGTCGAGTCAGGAGGTTACAAAAGGATGGATGTGGGTTCCAGCAGCAGATGAGCTGAGGCAGGTTCGGAGTCGGGTGATGTAACGGAGATGAAAGTAGGCGGTCTTGGTGATGGAGCATGATAAGGGGTCGGAAGCACACCCCTGGGTCCAATAGGACAGCAAGTTGTGGGCAGTGATTCTTTTAGCTGGGAACCAGTCATGGGTTTCTTTGTAGCGTGTATCACCTGCAGACCCGTTGCCATGGCTGGTGTAAAATATGGGCGTGGAAGTTTCAGTAATAATACGCTTGCTGCTTTTCAAGAGAAACCAGTTCCAGCATTCAGCTCTTGTCTCCAAAACCTATGCAGGTGTATTTTCTTGTGCGTGGTGAATCGTGGGGTAAGATTCCAATGGAATGAGTAAAGTCTCCATTGTAGGGAGTCTCGTTTCCTGTAGTCCTGAGGCCATCTTCGGCACTGAGTGCACTGCACATGCACTGACGCCAATCTCAGTGACCAGACGTGGTGTGCCAAGTCAACATATTCCTCTTCCGCCGTCTCATTCTCCACCGACGTTATTCTGAGACCAGCCAATTGTCAGGTCTGTAAGTTGCTGAACATTCTTAAAGGTGACGCAAGTTCTAGTTGCTCGCTACTTTTTTTTGATGGGTTCGCAGGGTTGGCTGAGGCCGGGCAATGACTGTGTTAAAATAATGCGCTTGCTCCGTAGCAAGAATCATTTGTTTGTGCTAGGTTTCGGGCGGGGGAGGGAGTAGCACGCCTTTGAATGTTCAGCCGGTTAAAAGCTGGTTGTTAAAAGTGGTTAAAATAGCAAACGGGATCCTGGGCTTCATAAATAGAGGCATAGAGTAAAAAAGAAGGAAGTTATGATGAACCTTTATAGAACACTGGTTAGGACTCTGCCGGAGAATTGTGGACAATTCTGGGCACCGTATTTCAGGAATGGTGTACAGACCTTAGAAAGGGTGCAGAGGAGGGTTACCAGGATGGTACCAGGGATGAGGGACTTCATTTCTGAGGAGAGGTTGGAATAGTTAGGAAAGCTCTTCTTCAAACGGAGAATGTTCAGAGTTGGCATAATAGAGGTTTTCAAGATGATCAGAGGTTTTGACAGAGTAGAACAAGAAAAATTATTGTGGGGCTGGAGGAGGTTACAGAGATAGGGAGGCAAGTAGGGCTGGAGGAGGTTACAGAGATAGGGAGGAGTGCAGAGCCGGAGGAGGTTACTGAGATAGGGAGTGCAGTAGGGCTGGAGGAGGTTACAGAGATAGGGAGGTTTGTAGGGCTCGAGGAGGTTACAGAGATAGGGAGGGTTCTAGGGGCTGGAGGAGGTTACAGAGATAGGGAGGGTTGTAGGGCTGGAGGAGGTTACAGAGATAGGGATTGTTGTAGGGCTGGAGGAGGTTACAGAGATAGGGAGGGTGGTAGGGGCTGGAGGAGCTTACAGAGATAGGGAGGGTTGTAGGGCTGGAGGAGGTTACAGAGATAGGGAGGGTTGTAGGACTGGAGGAGGATACAGAGCTAGGGACGGTTGTAGGCGCTGGAGGAGGTTACAGAGATAGGGAGGGTTGTAGGGGCTGGAGGAGGTTACAGAGATAGGGAGGGTTGTAGGGCTGGAGGAGGTTAAAGAGATAGGGAGGGTTGTAGGCCTGGAGGAGGATACAGAGATTGGGAGGGTTGTAGGGGCTGGAGGAGGTTACAGAGATAGGGAGGGTTGTAGCGCTGGAGGAGGTTTCAGAGATAGGGGGGGTTGTAGGGGTGGTGGAGGTTACAGAGATAGGGAGGGTTGGAGGACTGGAGGAGGATACAGAGATAGGAAGGGTTGTAGGGGCTGGTGGAGGTTACAGAGATAGGGAGGGTTGTAGGGGTAGTGGAGGTTACAGAGGTAGGGAGGTGCGAGGCCATGGCAAGATTTGAAAACAACGGTGAGAGTTTGAAAATCGCGTTGTTGCCAGAGCGGGGGGCAATGTAGACCAGCGAGCACAGGTGCGAGTTAGAATATGGGGCGAGCAGCGTTTTGGACGAGCTAAAGTTTACGGATGGTGGCAGGTGGGAGTCCGGCCAGGAGTGCCTTGGAATGGTCGAGTCAGGAGGTTACAAAAGGATGGATGAGGGTTCCAGCAGCGGATGAGCTGAGGCAGGGTTGGAGTCGGGTGATGTAACGGAGATGGAAGTAGGCGGTCTCGATGATGGAACAGGATATTGTGTCGGAAGCACACCCCAGGGTCCAATAGGACATCAAAGTTGTGGGCAGTGAATCTTTTAGCTGGGAACCAGTCATGGGTTTCCTTGTAGCGTGTATCACCTGCAGACCCGTTCCCATGGCTGGTGTAAAATATGGGCGTGGAAGTTCCAATAATAATACGCTTGCTGCTTTTCAAGAGAAACCAGTTCCAGCATTCAACTCTTGTCTAACTAACCTATGCAGGTGTATTTTCTTGTGCGTGGTGAATCGTGGGGTGAGATACCAATGCAATGAGTAAAGTCTCCATTGTAGGCAGTCTCGTTTCCTGTAGTCCTGAGGCCATCTTCGGCACTGAGTGCACTGCACATGCAATGACGCCAATCTCAGTGACCAGACGTGGTGCGCCATGTCAACATATTCCTCTTCCGCCGTCTCATTCTCCACCGAAGTTATTCTGAGACCAGACAATTGTCAGGTCTGTAAGTCGCTAAACATTCTTAAAGGTGACGCAAGTTCTAGTTGCTCGCTATTTTTTTTTGATTGGTTCGCAGGGTAGGCTGAGGCCGGGCAATGACTGTGTTAAAATAATGCTTTGCTCCGCAGCAAGATTCATTTCTTCGTGCTAGGTTTCGGGCGGGGGAGGTAGTAACACGCCTCTGATAGTTCAGCCGGTTAAAAGCTGGTTGTTAAAAGTGGTTAAAAAAGAAAACGGGTTCCTGGGCTTCATAAATAGAGCATTGAGTAAAAAAGAAGGAAGTTATGATGAACCTTTATAGAACACTGGTTAGGCCTCTGCTGGAGAATTGTGGACAATTCTGGGCACCGTATTTCAGGAAAGGTGTGCAGGCCTTAGAAAGGGTACAGAGGAGGGTTACCAGGATGCTACCAGGGATGAGGGACTTCATTTCTGAGGAGAAGTTGGAATAGTTAGGACTGTTCTCCTTCAAACGGAGAATGTTAAGAATTGGCATAATAGAGGTTTTCAAGATGATCAGAGGTTTTGACAGAGTAGAACAAGAAAAATTATTGTGGGTCTGGAGGAGGTTATAGAGCTAGGGAGGGTTGCAGGGGCTGGAGGAGGTTACAGAGATAGGGAGGGTTGAAGGGCTGGAGGAGGTTACAGAGATAGGGAGGGTTGCAGGGGCTGGAGGAGGTTACAGAGATAGGGAGGGTTGTAGGGCTGGAGGAAGTTACAGAGACAGGGAGGGTTCTAGGGCTGGAGGCAGTTACAGAGATAGAGAGGGATGTAGGGGGAGGAGGTTACAGAGATACGGAGAGTTGTTTGGCTGGACGAGGTTACAGAGATAGGGAGTGTTGTAGGGGCTGGAGTTTGTTACAGAGATAGGGATGATTGTAGGGCTGGAGTTTGTTACAGAGATAGGGAGGGTTGTAGGGCTGGAGTTTGTTACAGAGAGAGGGAGGGTTTTTGGGCAGCAGGAGGTTACAGAGATAGGGAGGGATGTAGGGGCTCTAGGAGGTTACAGAGATAGGGAGGGTTGTCGGGGCTGGAGGAGGTTACAGAGATCGGGAGGGTTGTCGGGCTGGAGGCGGTTACAGAGATAGGGAGGGATGTAGGGGCTGGAGGAGTTTACAGAGATAGGGATGGTTGTAGGGGCTGGAGGAGGTTACAGAGATAGGAAGGGTTGTAGGACTGGAGGAGGTTACAGAGATAGGGAGTGTTGTAGGGCTGGAGGAGGTTACAGAGATAGGGAGGGTTGCAGGGGCTGGAGGAGGTTACAGAGATAGGGAGGGTTGTAGGGGTGGAGGAGGTTACAGAGATAGGGAGAATTGTAGGGGTGGAGGAGTTTGCAGAGATAGGGATGATTGTAGGGAAGGAGGAGGTTACAGAGATAGGGAGGGGCAAAGACATGGCAAGATTTGAAAAAAAGGGTGAGAGTTTGAAAATCGCGGCGTTGCCAGACCGGGAGACAATGTAGACCAGCGAGCACAGGTGCGAGTTAGAACATGGGGAGAGCAGCGTTTTGGACGAGCTGAAGTTAATGGATGGTGGCTTCGCAGGGTAGGCTGAGGCCGGGCAATGACTGTGTTAAAATAATGCTCCTGCTCCGTAGCAAGAATCATTTGTTTGTGCTAGGTTTCGGGCGGGGGAGGGAGTAGCACGCCTTTGAATGATCAGCCGGTTAAAAGCTGGTTGTTAAAAGTGGTTAAAATGATTGTTGGGCTGGAGGAGGTTACAGAGATAGGGAGGGTTGTAGGGCTGGAGGAGGTTACAGAGATAGGGAGTGTTGTAGGGCTGGTGGAGGTTACAGAGATAGGGAGGATTGTAGGGCTGGAGGAGGTTACAGAGATAGGGAGGAGTGTAGAGCCGGAGTAGGTTACAGAGATAGGGAGGGAAGTAGGGCTGGAGGAGGTTACAGAGATAGGGAGGGTTGTAGGACTGGAGGAGGTTACAGAGATAGGGAGGGTTCTAAGGGCTGGAGGAGGTTAGAGAGATAGGGAGGGTTGTCGGGCTGGAGGATGTTACAGAGACAGGGAGTGTTCTAGGGCTGGTGGCGTTTACAGAGATAGGGAGGGATGTAGGGGCTGCAGGAGTATACAGAGATAGGGATGGTTGTAGGGGCTGGAGGAGGTTACAGAGATAGGGAGTGTTGTAGGGCTGGAGGAGGTTACAGAGATAGGGAGTGTTGTAGGACTGGAGGAGGATACAGAGATAGGAAGGGTTGTAGGGGCTGGTGGAGGTTGCAGAGATAGGGAGGGTTCTACGGGCTGGAGGAGGTTACAGAGATAGGGAGGGTTGTAGGGCTGGAGGAGGTTACAGAGATAGGGAGGGTTGTAGGGCTGGAGGAGGTTACAGAGATAGGGAGGGTTGCAGGGGCTGGAGGAGGTTACAGAGATAGGGAGCGTTGTAGTACTGGAGGAGGATACAGAGATAGGAAGGGTTGTAGGGGCTGGTGGAGGTTGCAGAGATCGGGAGGGTTGTAGGGGTGGAGAAGGTTACAGAGGTAGGGAGGGTTGTAGGGGTGGATGAGGATACAGAGATAGGGAGGGTTGTAGCGCTGGAGGAGGTTACAGAGATAGGGAGGGTTGTAGGGTCTGGAGGAGGTTACAGAGATAGGGAGGGTTGTAGGGCTGGAGGAGGTTACAGAGATAGTGAGGGTTGTAGCGCTGGAGGAGTTTACAGAGATAGGGAGGGTTTTCGGGCTGGAGGATGTTACAGAGACAGGGAGTGTTCTAGGGCTGGTGGCGGTTACAGAGATTGGGAGGGATGTTGGGGCTGTAGGAGTTTACAGAGATAGGGATGGTTGTAGGGGCTGGAGGAGGTTACAGAGATAGGGAGGTTTGTAGGGCTGGAGGAGGTTACAGAGATAGGGAGGGTTGCAGGGGCTGAAGGGGTTTACAGAGATAGGGAGGGTTGTAGAGGCTGGAGGAGGTTACAGAGATAGGGAGGGTTATAGGGGCTGTAGGAGGTTACAGAGATAGGGAGGGTTGTAGGGCTGGAGGAGGTTGCAGAGATAGGGAGGATTGTAGGACTGGAGGAGAATACAGAGATAGGAAGTTTTGTAGGGCTGGTGGAGGTTGCAGAGATCGGGAGGGTTGTAGGGGTGGAGGAGGTTACAGAGGTAGGGTGGGTTGTGGGGGTGGAGGAGGTTGCAGAGATAGGGAGGGTTGTAGCGCTGGAGGAGGTTACAGAGATAGGGAGGGTTGTAGGAGCTGGAGGAGGTTACAGAGATAGGGAGGGTTGTAGGGGCTGGAGGAGGTTACAGAGGTAGGGAGGGTTGTAGCGCTGGAGGAGGTTACAGAGAAAGGGAGGGTTGTAGGGCTGGAGGAGGTTACAGAGATAGGGAGGGTTGTAGCGCTGGAGGAGTTTACAGAGATAGGGAGGGTTGTAGGGGTGGTGTAGTTTACAGAGGTAGGGAGGGTTGTAGGGCTGGAGGAGGTTACAGAGATAGGGAGGGTTGTGGGGCTGGAGGAGGTTACAGAGATAGGGAGGGTTGTAGGGGCTGGAGGAGGTTACAGAGCTAGGGAGGGTTGTAGGACTGGAGGAGGTTACAGAGATAGGGAGGGTTGTATGAGCTGGAGGAGGTTACAGAGATAGGGAGGGTTGTAGGACAGGAGGAGGTTACAGAGATAGGGAGGGTTCTAGTGGCTGGAGGAATTTACAGAGATAGGGAGGGTTGTAGGGCTGAAGGAGGTTACAGAGATAGGGAGGGTTGTAGGACTGGAGGAGGTTACAGAGATAGGGAGGGTTGTATGAGCTGGAGGAGGTTACAGAGATAGGGAGGGTTGTAGGACTGGAGGAGGTTACAGAGATAGGGAGGGTTGTAGGGGTGTTGGAGGTTACAGAGGTAGGGAGGGGCGAGGCCATGGCAAGATTTGAAAACAAGGGTGAGAGTTTGAAAATCGCGGCGTTGCCAGAGCGGGAGGCAATGTAGGGCTGCGAGCACAGGTGCGAGTTAGAATATGGGGCGAGCAGTGTTTTGAACGAGCTAAAGTTTACGGATGGTCGTAGGTGGGATCCGGCCAGAAGTGCGTTGGAATGGTCGAGTCAGGAGGTTACAAAAGGATGGATGAGGGTTTCAGCATCGGATGAGCTGAGGCAGGGTCGGAGTCGGGCAAAGTAACGGAGATGGAAGTAGGCGGTGTTGGAGATGGAGCAGGATATTGTATCGGAAGCACACCCCAGGGTCCAATAGGACACCAAGGTTGTGGGCTGTGAATCTTTTAGGTTGGAACAAATCATGGGTTTCCTTGTAGCGTGTATCACCTGCAGACCAGTTGCCATGGCTGGTGTAAAATATGGGCTTGGAAGTTCCAATAATAATACACTTGCTGCTTTTCAAGAGAAACCAGTTCCAGCATTCAGCTCTTGTCTAACAAACCTTTGCAGGTGTATTTTCTCGTGCGTGGTGAATCGTGGGGTGAGATTCCAATTGAATGAGTAAAGTCTCCATTGTAGGCAGTCTCGTTTCCTGTAGTCCTGAGGCCATCTTCGGCACTGAGCGCACTGCACATGCACTGACGCCAATCTCAGTGACCAGACGTGGTGCGCCAAGTCAACATATTCCTCTTCCGCCGTCTCATTCTCCGCCGAAGTCATTCTGAGACCAGCAAATTGTCAGGTCTGTAAGTCGCTAAACATTTTTAAATGTGACGCAAGTTCTAGTTGCTCGCTATTTTTTTTTGATGGGTTCGCAGGGTAGGCTGAGGCCCGGCAATGACTGTGTTAAAATAATGCTCTTGCTCCATAGCAAGATTCATATTTTTATGCTAGGTTTCGGACGGGGGAGGGAGTAACATGCCTTTGATAGTTCAGCCGGTTAAAAGCTGGTTGTTAAAAGTGTTTAAAAAAGCAAACGGGATCCTGGGCTTCAAAAATAGAGGCATAGAGTAAAAAAGAAGGAAGTTATGATGAACCTTTATAGAACACTGGTTAGGCCTCTGCTGGAGAATTGTGGACAATTCTGGGCACCGTATTTCAGGAAAGGTGTACAGGCCTTAGAAAGGGTACAGGGGAGGTTTACCAGGATGGTACCAGGGATGAGGGACTTCATTTCTGAGGAGAGGTTGGAATAGTTAGGACTGTTCTCCTTCAAACGGAGAATGTTAAGAGTTGGCATAATAGAGGTTTTCAAGATGATCAGAGGTTTTGACAGAGTAGAACAAGAAAAATTATTGTGGGTCTGGAGGAGGTTATAGAGCTAGGGAGGGAAGTAGGGCTGGAGGAGGTTACAGAGATAGGGAGGTTTGTAAGGCTGGAGGAGGTTACAGAGATAGGGAGGGATGCAGGGGCTGGAGGAGGTTACAGTGATAGTGAGGGTTGTAAGGGCTGGAGGAGGTTACAGAGTTAGGGAGGGTTGTAGGGGCTGGGGGAGGTTACAGAGATAGGGAGGGTTGTAGGGCAGGAGGAGGTTACAGAGATAAGGAAGGTTGTAGAGGCTGGAGGAGGTTGCAGAGAAATGGAGGTTTGTAGGGCTGGAGGGGGTTTCAGAGATAGGGAGGGTTGTAGGGGCTGGAGTAGGTTACAGAGATAGGGAGGGTTGTCGTGCTGGAGGATGTTACAGAGACAGGGAGGGTTCTAGGGCTGGAGGCAGTTACAGAGATAGAGAGGGATGTAGGGGGAGGAGGTTACAGAGATACGGAGGGTTGTTGGGCTGGAGGAGGTTACAGAGATAGGGAGGGTTGTAGGGGCAGGAGGAGGTTACAGAGATAGGGAGGGTTGTAGGGCTGGAGGAGGTTACAGAGATAGGGAGGGTTGTAGGGCTGGAGGAGGTTACAGAGATAGGGAGGGTTGTAGGGGCTGGAGGAGGTTACAGAGATAGGGAGGGTTGTAGGGCTGGAGGAGGTTACAGAGATAGGGAGGGTTGTAGGGCTGGAGGAGGATTACAGAGATAGGGAGGGTTGTAGGGACTGGAGGAGGTTACAGAGATAGGGAGGGTTGTAGGGCTGGAGGAAGGTTACAGAGATAGGGAGGGTTGTAGGGCTGGAGGAGGTTACAGAGATAGGGAGGGTTGTAGGGACTGGAGGAGGTTACAGAGATAGGGAGGGTTGTAGGGCTGGAGGAGGTTACAGAGATAGGGAGGGTTGTAGGACTGGAGGAGGTTACAGAGATAGGGAGGGTTGTAGGGGTGTTGGAGGTTACAGAGGTAGGGAGGGGCGAGGCCATGGCAAGATTTGAAAACAAGGGTGAGAGTTTGAAAATCGCGGCGTTGCCAGAGCGGGAGGCAATGTAGACCAGCGAGCACAGGTGCGAGTTAGAATATGGGGTGAGCAGTGTTTTGAACGAGCTAAAGTTTACGGATGGTGGTCGGTGGGAGTCCGGCCAGGAGTGCGTTGGAATGGTCGAGTCAGGAGGTTACAAAAGGATGGATGAGGGTTTCAGCATCGGATGAGCTGAGGCAGGGTCGGAGTCGGGCAAAGTAACGGAGATGGAAGTAGGCGGTGTTGGAGATGGAGCAGGATATTGTATCGGAAGCACACCCCAGGGTCCAATAGGACACCAAGGTTGTGGGCTGTGAATCTTTTAGGTTGGAACAAATCATGGGTTTCCTTGTAGCGTGTATCACCTGCAGACCAGTTGCCATGGCTGGTGTAAAATATGGGCTTGGAAGTTCCAATAATAATACACTTGCTGCTTTTCAAGAGAAACCAGTTCCAGCATTCAGCTCTTGTCTAACAAACCTTTGCAGGTGTATTTTCTTGTGCGTGGTGAATCGTGGGGTGAGATTCCAATTGAATGAGTAAAGTCTCCATTGTAGGCAGTCTCGTTTCCTGTAGTCCTGAGGCCATCTTCGGCACTGAGCGCACTGCACATGCACTGACGCCAATCTCAGTGACCAGACGTGGTGCGCCAAGTCAACATATTCCTCTTCCGCCGTCTCATTCTCCGCCGAAGTCATTCTGAGACCAGCAAATTGTCAGGTCTGTAAGTCGCTAAACATTTTTAAATGTGACGCAAGTTCTAGTTGCTCGCTATTTTTTTTTGATGGGTTCGCAGGGTAGGCTGAGGCCCGGCAATGACTGTGTTAAAATAATGCTCTTGCTCCATAGCAAGATTCATTTTTTTATGCTAGGTTTCGGACGGGGGAGGGAGTAACATGCCTTTGATAGTTCAGCCGGTTAAAAGCTGGTTGTTAAAAGTGTTTAAAAAAGCAAACGGGATCCTGGGCTTCAAAAATAGAGGCATAGAGTAAAAAAGAAGGAAGTTATGATGAACCTTTATAGAACACTGGTTAGGCCTCTGCTGGAGAATTGTGGACAATTCTGGGCACCGTATTTCAGGAAAGGTGTACAGGCCTTAGAAAGGGTACAGGGGAGGTTTAACCAGGATGGTACCAGGGATGAGGGACTTCATTTCTGAGGAGAGGTTGGAATAGTTAGGACTGTTCTCCTTCAAACGGAGAATGTTAAGAGTTGGCATAATAGAGGTTTTCAAGATGATCAGAGGTTTTGACAGAGTAGAACAAGAAAAATTATTGTGGGTCTGGAGGAGGTTATAGAGCTAGGGAGGGAAGTAGGGCTGGAGGAGGTTACAGAGATAGGGAGGTTTGTAAGGCTGGAGGAGGTTACAGAGATAGGGAGGGATGCAGGGGCTGGAGGAGGTTACAGTGATAGTGAGGGTTGTAAGGGCTGGAGGAGGTTACAGAGTTAGGGAGGGTTGTAGGGGCTGGGGGAGGTTACAGAGATAGGGAGGGTTGTAGGGCAGGAGGAGGTTACAGAGATAAGGAAGGTTGTAGGGGCTGGAGGAGGTTGCAGAGAAATGGAGGTTTGTAGGGCTGGAGGGGGTTTCAGAGATAGGGAGGGTTGTAGGGGCTGGAGTAGGTTACAGAGATAGGGAGGGTTGTCGTGCTGGAGGATGTTACAGAGACAGGGAGGGTTCTAGGGCTGGAGGCAGTTACAGAGATAGAGAGGGATGTAGGGGGAGGAGGTTACAGAGATACGGAGGGTTGTTGGGCTGGAGGAGGTTACAGAGATAGGGAGGGTTGTAGGGGCTGGAGGAGGTTACAGAGATAGGGAGGGTTGTAGGGCTGGAGTTTGTTCCAGAGATAGGGAGGGTTGTAGGGCTGGAGTTTTTTACAGAGATAGGGAGGATTGTAGGGGGAACAGGTTATAGAGATAGGGAGGGTTGTCGGTGCTGGAGGAGGTTACAGAGATAAGGAGGGTTGTTGGGCAGCAGCTGGTTACAGAGATAGGGAGGGATGTAGGGGGAGGAGGTTACAGAGATAGGGAGGGTTGTCGGGGCTGGAGGAGGTTACAGAGATAGGTAGGGTTGTGATTCTGTGATTCTGTGAGCCAACTAGGGAACAGGCTATCCTAGATTGGGTATTGTGCAATGAGAAGGGGTTAATAAACAATCTTGTTGTGTGGGGTACTTTAGGGAAGAGTGACCATAACATGAAGAATCCTTCATTAAAATGGAAAGTGAAGTAGTCCAATCCGAAACTAGGGTCCGAAATCTAAACAAAGGAAACTACGAAGGTATGAGGAGGGAGTTAGCTATGATAGATTGGGGAGCTTCATTAAATGGCATGACGGTAGATAGACAATGGCTAACATTTAAGGTACAGTTATACATTCCTTTCTGGTGCAAAAACACAAAAGGAAAAGTGGCCCAACCACGCCTAAGAAAAGAAATTAAGGATAGTATTAGATCCAAAGAGGAGTCCTTTAAAGTTGCCAGAATAAGTAGCAAGCCTGAGGATCGGGAACAGTTTAGAGTTCAGCAAAAAAGGACCAACAGATTGATTAAGAGGGGGGAAATAGAGTATGAGTGCGAACTTGCAAGGAACATAAAAGCGGATTATAAAAGCTTCTACAAGTATGTAAAAAGAAAAAGATTAGTGAAGACAAATGCAGGTCCCTTACAGTCAGAAATGGGAGAATTTATAATGGGAACAAGGAAATGGCAGGGCAATTAAACAAATACTTTGGTTCTGTCTTCACGGAAGAGGACACAAATAATTTCACAGAAATGTTCGGGAACCAAGGGTCTAGTGAGAAGGAGGAATTAAAGGAAATTAGTATTAGTAAAAAAATAGTGCTGGAGAAATTAATGGGACTGAAAGCTGATAAATCCACAGGGCCTGATAATCTGCATCCCAGAGTACTAAAAGAGGTAGCCATGGAAATAATGGATGCATTGGTTGTCATCTTCCAAAATTCTATAGATTATGGAACAGTTCCTGCAGATTGGAGGGTGGCAAATGTAACCCCACTATTTAAAAAAGGAGGGAGAGAGAAAACAGGGAACTACAGACCGGTTAGCCTAACATCAGTAGTAGGGAAAATGCTAGAGTCTATTATAAAGGATGTGATAACAGGACACTTAGAAAATAACAACGGGATTAGACAAAGTCAACATGGATTTATGAAAGGGAAATCGTGTTTGACAAACCTACTGGAGTTTTTGAGGATGTAACTGGTAGAATAGATAAGGGAGAACCAGTGGATGTGGTATATTTGGATTTTCAGAAGGCCTTTGATAAAGTCCCACATAAGAGGTTAGCGTGCAAAATTAAAGCACATGGGATTGGGGGTAATATAATGGCATGGATTGAAAATTGGTTAACAGACAGGAAACAGAGAGTAGGAATAAATGGGTCTTTTTAGGGGTGGCAGGCAGTGACTAGTGGGGTACCGCAGGGATCAGTGCTTGGGCCCCAGCTGTTTGCAATATATATCAATGATTTGGATGAGGGAACCAAATGTAATATTTCCAAGTTTGCTGACGACAGGAAACTAGGTGGGATTGTGAGTTGTGAGGAGGATGTAAAGAGGCTTCAAGGCGATTTAGACAAGTTGAGTGAGTGGGCAAATACATGGCAGATGCAGTATAACGTGGATAAATGTGAAGTTATCCACTTCAGTAGGAAAAGCAGAAAGGTAGAGTATTATTTAAATGGTGATAGATTGGAAAATACTGATGTACAAAGGGACCTGGGTGTCCTTGTACACCAGTCACTGAAAGCAAACATGCAGGTGCAGCAAACAGTTAGGAAGGCAAATGGTATGTTGGCCTTCATTGCAAGAGGATTTGAGTACAGGAGCAAGGATGCCTTACTTCAGTTGTACATGGCCTTGGTGAGACCACACCTGGAGTGCTATGTGCAGTTTTGATCTCCTTACCTAAGAAAGGATATACTTGCCATAGAGGGAGTGCAGCGAAAGTTCACCAGACTGATTCCTGGGATGGCAGGACTGTCGTATGAGGAGAGATTATGTCAACTAGGCCTGTATTCGCTAGAGTTTAGAAGAATGAGAGGGGAACTCATTGAAATGTATAAAATTCTAACAGGGCTAGAAAGACTGGATACAGGGAGGATGTTTCCACTGGCTGGGGGGTGTAGAACGAGTGGTCACAGTCTCAGGAAACGGGGTAGGACATTTAGGACTGAGATGTGGAGAAATGTCTTCACTCAGAGGGTGGTGAACCTGTGGAATTCTCTACCACAGAAGGCTGTGGAGGCCACATCACTGAATATATTTAAGAAGGAGATAGATAGATTTCTAGACACAAAAGGCATCAAGGGGTATGGGGAGCGAGCGGGAATATAGTATTGAGATAGAGGATCAGCCAAGATCATATTGAATGGCGGAGCAGGCTCGAAAGGCCGAATGGCCTACTCCTGCTCCTATTTTTCTATGTTTCTATGTTTCTCACTGAATCCCCATTTTTCAATATTACGGTTGTGTCATCTGCATATTGGTGTATCACCGACACCAGCCCGGAACTGGGAACCGCAATCCCAACTACACCTTGTTTCTTTCGCATCATGTAACCTAATGGTTCTGCTACCAATGTGTACAACAATGGGGACAGGGGATAACCCTGTCTCACTGACCTCTGTATCGGAAAATACTTTGATTAAAAAACCATTGCATTTAACGCAACTAAATATGTTTCAATAAAAAAAGCTTATACACTCAATGAAATTTCCCCCCCGAAACCAAATGCTTCCAAAACCATCATTAAAAACTCATGAGAGACCCTATCAAAGGCTTTCTCTTGATCTATCGTTAATACATAAGCCTCCCTTCTCACTCTCTTCCATGAGCTCTATAGCATCTCGGATTGAGACCACAGAGTCTGCGATGTCCCGGCCTATGACTCCATAGGACTGGGAGGGCAATACCATCTGTGGCAACACCTCCTTCATACGATTTACCATAACCCTCGCCAAGATCTTATAATCCACATTTAATAATGTGATGGGCCTCCAGTTCTTTAGATCCCTTCTATCCACTTTATTTTTATAAGCTAAACTTATGACACCTCTACTCATAGATGGGGCCAGGCTTCCCTCAATTTTAATCTCCTTAAAAACCTATAAGAGCAATGAACTTAAAATCTCTAAAAGTTCTTTGTAAAATTCTGCACTTAGTCCATTGGACCCTGGGCTTTTCCCCCCTTCATTCCACTTATTGCTACTTTTATTTCGGCTAATCCTACTTCTTTGTCACACATGCTTCTCTCATCCTCCTTTAAACCCTCTTCAATAAAGGTACTAATCTTCTCCATCGCCAAATTGGAAATGTCTTCTTTTGTGTATAACTCTTGATAAAAGCCGCCTCAAACCAAAAAATCGTGAACTTTGTGTCTGTCTTCATGGAAGAAGACACAAAAAACTTCGCGGAAATAATGGACAGCCAAGGGTCTAGAGAGAAGGAGAAACTGAAAGAAATTAGTATTAATACAAAAACAATACTGGAGAAATTAATGGGACTGAAGATCTGATGGTCTGCATCCTAAGGTTTTGAAAGAGGTGGCGATGAAGATAGTGGATCGAAACGAGGTGGGATTTTGAGTTGTGAAGAGGATGCAAAGAGGCTTCAAGGCGATTTAGACAAGTTGAGTGAGTGGGCATATACATGGCAGATGCAGTATAACGTGGATAAATGTGAAGTTATCCACTTCGGTAGGAAAAAGAGAAAGACTTTCCCTATTTCCAGCATTTTCTGTTTTTATTCCAGCATCCGCAGTATTTTTCTTTTGTTTTGGTGAAGAAGTTTCTTCTGAATTCACTGTTAGATTTATTCATGACCCATTACAATACCACACCTAGCATTGTTTGCACAGATAGTCTTTATCTCCCTACATACATTTGCAAAGCAACCGACTGCGTTCAAAGGGCACACCTCAAATCAGATACAGCGAAAGCCACACCTGTTACTTAGTGAAAGAAAATGTAAGGGGAGATTGTTTAATGTGGGAAAAGAGCACACAATTGGATTGTAAAGATATATAGATAACAGGTGCTGAACTTTCGGGAAAAAAGAAAAGAAGCCGATCGACAGATAATAGACGCGCATCGGATCGGCTTGATCTCTGTGCTTTTTCTCGAGAAGCTAAGCACTGAGACAACGTTCAGATTCTTGAAAGAAAGATTTTTGAGGAGGACACAAGGAGGGTAGCGCGTTTGATGTAGTCTGCATGGACTTTAGAAAGGCTTTTGATGAGGTCCCACACGGCAAACTGGTCAGAAAAGTAAAAGCCCAGGGGATTCAAGGGAAAGTGGCAAGTTGTAGCCAAAAAGGGATCAGTGGCAGGAAGCTAAGGGTAATGGTCGACGGGTGTTTTTGTGTCTGGAAGGCTGGTTGCAGTGGGGTTCCGCAGGGCTCAGTACTTGGTTCCTTGCTTTTCGTGGCATGTATCGATGTTTTAGACTTCAATGTAGGGGGCATGATTAAGAAGTTTACAAATGATACAAAAATTGGCCGTGTGGTTGATAGTGAGGAAGAAAGCTGTAGACTGCAGGAAGATATCAATGGACAGGTCAGGTGGGCAGAACAGTGGCAAATGGAATTCAATCTGGAGTAGCGTGAAGTAATGTGTTTGGGGAGAGCTATCAAGGGAAGGGAATACACTATAAATGGTAGGACACTGAGAGTTGTAGAGGAACAGTGTGACCTTGGAGTGCAGGTCCACAGATCCCTGAGGCAGGTTAATGTGGTTAAGAAGGCATACAAGATACTTTTCTTTATTAGCCGAGTCATTGAATATAAGAGCAGGGAAGTTATGCTAGAACTGTATAAAACACTAGTTAGGCCACAGCTGGAATACTGTGTGCAGTTCTGGTCACCACATTACAGGAATAATGTATTCGCACGAGAGAGGGTAGATAGGAGATTTACGAGGATGTTGCCTGGGCTGGGGAATTTTAGCTATGAGGAAAGATTGGACAGGCTGGGGTTTGTTTTCATTGAAACAGAGGAGGCTAAGGGGAGATTTAATTGAAGTGTATAAAATTATGAGGGACTGGTTAGAGTGGATAGGAAGGAACTGTTTCCCTTAGCAGAGAGGTCAACAACCAAGGGAGCATAGATGTAAAGTAATTGGTCGAATGATTAGAGGGCATTTGAGGGGTCTGGAACTCACTGCCGACAGTGCAGCGCTCCCTCAGTACTGCCCCTCCGACAGTGCAGCGCTCCGTCAGTACTGCCCCTCCGACAGTGCAGCACTCCCTCCGTACTGCCCCTCCGAAAGTGCAGCACTCCCTCAGTACGGCCCCTCCGACAGTGCAGAGCTCCCTCAGTACTGCCCCTCTGACAGTGCAGCGCCTCAGAACTGTCCTTCTGACAGTGCAGCACTCTCTCAGTACTGCCCCTCTGACACTGCGGCGCTCCCTCAGTACTGCCCCTCTGACAGTGCAGCGCTCCCTCAGGACTGATCCTTCGACAGTGCAACGCTCCCTCAGTACTGCCCTTCCGACAGTGCAGCGCTCCCTCAGTCCTGCCCTACGACAGTGCAGCGCTCCCTCAGTCCTGCCCTACGACAGTGCAGCGCTCCCTCAGTACTGCACTGGAGTGTAAGCCTAGATTTTTGTGCTCAAGTCTCTGGAGTGGGACTTGTACCCACAACCTTCTGATTCAGAGTCGAGAGTGCTACTCAACTCAGCCACGGCTGGTAGAGAGGTGGGAAACCCCAGTAGCAAAGGCTAGTTGTGCTATGGATATAGAATACGCTGGGCATCTCTGCGAAAGACAAATTCATCTGTACCCTTCGCTGCAGGAGAGATAGCTGGGCCTAGACATTGAGCTGGAACCTTGGCCCTTCCAGCCCCGAGGTTCAGCTGGTGGAATGGACCGCCACATGACATGAAATTCAACACAGAGAAGCGTGAGGTGAAACATTTTGCTCGGAAGAATGAGGAGAGACAATTCAGGCGAAATGGTACAATATTAAAGGGGGTGCAAGAAGAGAGAGACCTGGGGGTGTTGGTGCACAAATCTTTGAAGGTGGCAGAACAGGTTAACAAAGTGGTTAATACAGCATATGGGATCCTGGGATTACAAATAGAGGCATAGAGTACAAAAGACTGCAAGTTATGCTAAACTTTATAAAACAGTAGTACAGCCTCAGCAAGATGGTGAGGTGGAAACCCCATTTTGCCCTTGCTTAAAAAACGTGTGATTCTGCTCGTGGTGTGATATGGAGACCAGAACTGTGCACAGAACTCCAAGTGTGATATGGAGACCAGAACTGTGCACAGTACTCCAAGTGTGATATGGAGACCAGACCTGTGCACAGAACTCCAAGTGTGATATGGAGACCAGAAATGTGCACAGAACTCCAAGTGTGATATGGAGACCAGAACAATGCGCAGTGCTCCAAGTGTAATATGGAGACCAGAACTGTGTACAGTGCTCCAAGTGTAATATGGAGACCAAAACTGTGCACATTACTCCAAGTGTGATATAGGGACCAAAACTGCGCACCGATTTTCAAGTGTGATATGGAGATCAGAACTGTGTAAAGCGCTCCAAGTGTAACATGGAGACCAGAATATAAACAATACTCCAAGTGTGATATGGAGACCAGAACTGGGCACAGTGCTCCGAGTGTGATATGAAGACCAGAACTGTGCACAGTACTCCAAGTGTGATATGGAGACCAGAACTGTGCAAAGTACTCCAAGTGTGATATGGAGACCAGAACTGTGCACAGTACTCCAAGTGTGATATGGAGACCAGAACTGTGCACAGAACTCCAAGTGTGATATGGAGACCAGAACTGTGCACAGTGCTCCAAGTGTGATATGGAGACCAGAATACTGCACAGCGCTCCGAGTGTGATATGGAGACCAGAACTGTACACAGTATTCCAAGTGTAATAAGGAGACCAGAAATGTGCACAGTAAACCAAGTGAGATATGGAGACCAAAACTGCACACCGTATTTCAAGTGTGATATGGAGATCAGAATTCTGTACAGTGCTCCAAGTGTAATATGGAGACCAGAACTGTGCACAGCGCTCCAAGTGTGATATGGAGATCAGAACTGTGCACAGTGCTCCAACTGTGATATGGAGACCAAAAGTGTGCTCCGTATTTCAAGTGTGATATGGAGACCAGAACTGTGCACAGTGCTCCAAATGTGATATGGAGTCCAGAACTGTGCACAGTACTCCAAGTGTGATATGGAGACTAGAACTGTGCACAGTGCTCCAAATGTGAAATGGAGACCAGAACTGTGCAAAGTAACTCCAAGTGTCATACAGAGACCAGAACTGTGCACAGTAACTCCAAATGTGATATGGAGAACAAAACTGTGCACAGTGCTCCAAATGTGATATGGAGACCAAAACTGCACACCGCATTTCAAGTGTGATATGGTGATCAGAATTGTGTACAGTGCTCCAAGTGTAATATGGAGACCAGAACTGTGCACAGTAACTCCAAATGTGATATGGAGACCAAAACTGTGCACAGTGCTCCAAATGTGATATGGAGACCAGAACTGTGCACAGTAACTCCAAATGTGATATGGAGACCAAAACTGTGCACAGTGCTCCAAATGTGATATGGAGACCAGAACTGTGCACAGTGCTCCAAATGTAATATGGAGACCAGAACTGTGCACAGTCCTACAAGTGTGATATGGAGACCAGAACTGTGCACAGTACTCCAAGTGTGATATGGAGACCAGAACTATGCACAGTGCTCCAACTGTGATATGGAGACCAAAAGTGTGCCCCGTATTTCAAGTGTGATATGGAGAACAGAACTGTGCACAGTGCTCCAAGTGTGATACGGAGACCAGAACTGCGCACAGAACTCCAAGTGTGATATGGAGTCCAGAACTGTGCCCAGTACTCCAAGTGTGATATGTAGAGCAGAACTGTGCACAGTACTCCAAGTGTGATATGGAGACCAGAACTGTGCACAGTACTCCAAGTGTGATATGTAGAGCAGAACTGTGCACAGTACTCCAAGTGTGATATGAAGTCCAGAACTCTGCCCAGTACTCCAACTGTGATATGGAGACCAAAAGTGTGCTCCGTATTTCAAGTGTGATATGGAGACCAGAACTGTGCACAGTGCTCCAAATGTGAAATGGAGATCAGAATTGTGTACAGTGCTCCAAGTGTAATATGGAGACCAGAACTGTGCACAGCGCTCCAAGTGTAATATGGAGACCAGAACTGTGCTCAGCGCTCCAAGTGTGATATGGAGATCAGAACTGTGCACAGTGCTCCAACTGTGATATGGAGACCAAAAGTGTGCTCCGTATTTCAAGTGTGATATGGAGACCAGAACTGTGCACAGTGCTCCAAATGTGATATGGAGACCAAAACTGTGCACAGTGCTCCAAATGTGATATGGAGACCAGAACTATGCACAGTGCTCCAAATGTGATATGGAGACCAGAACTGTGCACAGTAACTCCAAGTGTCATACAGAGACCAGAACTGTGCACAGTAACTCCAAATGTGATATGGAGACCAAAACTGCACACCGTCTTTCAAGTGTGATATGGTGATCAGAATTATGTACAGTGCTCCAAGTGTAATATGGAGACCAGAACTGTGCACAGCGCTCCAAGTGTAATATGGAGACCAGAACTGAGCTCAGCGCTCCAAGTGTGCTATGGAAATCAGAACTGTGCACAGTGCTCCAACTGTGTTATGGAGACCAAAATTGTGCTCCGTATTTCAAGTGTGATATGGAGACCAGAACTGTGCACAGTGCTCCAAATGTGATATGGAGTCCAGAACTGTGCACAGTAGTCCAAGTGTGATATGGAGACTAGAACTGTGCACAGTGCTCCAAATGTGATATGGAGACCAAAACTGTGCACAGTGCTCCAAATGTGATATGGAGACCAGAACTGTGCACAGTGCTCCAAATGTGATATGGAGACCAGAACTGTGCACAGTAACTCCAAATGTGATATGGAGACCAAAACTGTGCACAGTGCTCCAAATGTGATATGGAGACCAGAACTGTGCACAGTGCTCCAAATGTAATATGGAGACTGTCATAAATCGCAAGTAACAACTCAGGAAGTACTACTGGGCGGCCAGCTGGGGTGCCGTCCAGGGAGTATAAATACTCAGGCATGGGCCCACCTTGGGCAGAGACAATCTGGAAACAGGAAGCTAGTGACTGCTAACTAGACCTCCATGTTTTGTTACAAGTTGATTAAAGCCTTGCTTTATGTTCAAGTGCGTAGTGAGTCTTTATTACGTCAATTTAATCAACTTGATATCGTCTCCACGCTTTGGGTGATTCGGAACAACCAGCTGCAACTCGAACCACAGAAGGGAACTTGGGCAAGAAACTGATCCATCATGGAAAAACTCCTTAGACCCGCTCGTCTCGACCTGGACCCGAATGCACCTGCGGCAGCAAAGGTATGGAAGCGTTGGTTTCGTACCTTTAGCAACTTTCTTGAAGAATGTGGGGCGGATGTCCCTAATAAGTTACGAATGCTTATCAACTACGTGTCTCCTCATGTGTATGATTATATTGAGGACTGTATAGACTATGACACTGCTATCGAAATCTTACAGCAGCTATATGTCAAGTCCCCAAATGAAATCTTTGCTCGACACCTACTGGCCACAACTCGGCAGCAGCCTGGGAATTACTCGATGAATTTCTCCAGAAACTTCGCAGGCTCAGCAAGGATTGTAACCTTAAAGCAGTTTCAGCTGAACAGTATCAAGAGGAACTAATCCGCGATTCCTTTATCAATGGAATCGCGTCCCCTTTTATACGTCAGCGCCTGCTGGAAAATAAAACCCTCAATTTACGGGCTGTTAATGACCAGGTGTGTTCCTTGGACTTGGCCAAGAAAAATGCAGACACTTTTCTCCCACCACGTGCACGGGCGGCGGCTATCTCCTTTAATGAGTCTTTCGGTAGGTCTCGGGTGGATGCCCCCACTGATGTTCACTCTACTCTAACGGACGACGACCCTACCCTAGAGGCCTTCGCTGATGACGACCCCGCCCTAGCAGCATCCTGGCAATCAGGAAGAAAGTGTTTCTTTTGTGGAGGGGCGTGCCATCACAGAAAATTTTGCCCGGCTCGTAATGTGACCTGCAATCATTGCAGCAAGAAAGGACACTTTTCCAAGGTATGCCAGTCACGGGCCTTTGCTAACAAGAAAGGCCGCTCCTCTAAAGTATACCGGTCGAGAGCTCCTGTTAGCTTCACAGCTGCTATCTATGGAGCTGCTCCTCCCCCAAGAACTACTGTTAAGGCTACAGTTGCCGAAGGGAAAATTGCCCCTCCTCCCATCACGGCTGTTTTTCCCCAAAGTTTGTCCCATGCAGCCACGAAGGTTTCAGTAAATGGGCACACTCTAAGCGCGCTAATCGACTCCTGCAGCTCTGACAGCTTCATTAGTAAGCGGGCTGTCAACAGGTTAAAACTGCACATTTATCCCTCGGACAGGGAGATTGCAATGGCTCTGACGACTCTGACCACCAATTCTTCTGGCTTCTGTCTGGTCAACCTCATCCTCAACGGCCGCACGTATCTCTCCACCCGGCTCGGAGTACTCGCAAACTTATGCAGCGATGTGCTTCTGGGACAGGACTTCCAGAAGCAGCACAAGAAGATCACTTTTGAGTTTGGAGGGTCAAGGCCGGAGCTTACCATTTCTAAGGTGCCGTTTTGTGCACTCTCGGCGGCCTTACTCGGTGAACCCTCCCTGTTTGCCAATCTTCCCCCCCGCTGTAAACCCATAGCCACCAATCGCGGCGCTTTAGCCAAGATGATCGAGCGTTTATTGAGGTGGAAATCTCTCGCCTTTTAGTCGACGGTATTATCGAGCCATGTTCATCTCCCTGGCGGGCTCAGGTCGTCATCGTGAGGAATCCCTTAAAACAACATAAAAAACGTCTGTGTATCGATTATTCGCAGACTATTAATCTATATACCGATCTGGATGCCTACCCGCTGCCACGCATAGATGACATGGTCAACAACCTTGCCAAATACAAGGTATTCTCGACCTTCGATTTAAAAAGCGCGTACCATCAGGTGCCACTGCAAGACTCCGACAAGAAGTATACGGCCTTTGAGGCCAATGGTCGGCTTTTCCAGTTTCGCCGCCTTCCATTCGGGGTCACCAATGGCGTGGCCGTCTTCCAACGGGCCATGGATGGCCTAGTCCGGCAAGAGAACTTGACGGATACCTTTCCGTATTTAGACAATATCACTATTGCCGGCCATGATCAAAAGGAGCATGACTCCAATCTTCAGAGATGTTTTGACGTACTCCGCCGTCGCCACTTAACGTTAAACGAATCCAAATCGGTGAAGTCGGTGCCATCGGTGAACATTCTTGGCTACTGGGTGGGAAACGGTGTTATTAAACCGGACCCAGAGCGACTTCGTCCACTTCAGGAGCTCCCTCCCCCGACGAACCTCGGCTCTCTTCGTCGGGCACTTGGCATGTTTGCTTATTACGCAAAATGGATACCACACTTCTCCGATAAAATACAGCCCCTGCTCCATGCGAAGTCTTTCCCATTGGAAGCTACGGCTATTTCTGCCTTCAACCTCCTCAAACGACAGCTGGAGAAAGCCACGCTTCGCTCCATTGACGAAAATCTTCCTTTTGTGGTCGAATGCGATGCATCGGAGGTGGCGATCTCCGCTACCTTGAATCAAGGTGGCCGACCCGTGGCATTCCTATCCAGAACCTTGCAGGGTAGCGAGCTCCATTACCCCGCCCCGTCGAGAAGGAGGCTACGGCCATCATCGAGGCTGTACGCCAATGGGGTCATTTTCTTGCTTGGCGTCATTTTACGCTTATAACTGACCAGCGCTCTGTGGCCTTCATGTTGGATAACCGGAGGCGCACGAAAATCAAAAATAATAAAATTCAACTCTGGAGGATGGAGCTGGCTGCCTTTGGATATACTATCTGTTACCGACCCGGCAAACAGAACGTGGCCCCAGATACCTTCACACGGGCATTTTGCTCCTCAATGTCAACGTCGACTCTGGCGGATTTGCATATGGACTTATGCCATCCTGGTGTGACCCGCATGTTGCACTTTGTGCGCTCCAAAAATCTACCATTTTCAACCGAGGACGTAAAGAAAACATGCTCCTCCTGTAGGATTTGTGCAGAATTGAAACCACAATTCTTTCGCCCATCAGATGGCTTACTCATACATGCAATGCAGCCTATGCAGAGGCTCAGCATAGACTTTAAAGGGCCATTGCCTTCGTCGACAAGGAACACCTACCTACTTACGATGGTGGACGAGTATTCACGCTTTCCCTTCGCCTTCCCCTGCCCTAATATGCTTACCTCTACGGTAATTAAATGCCTCGATCAGGTCTTTTCCCTTTGCGGGACGGCCAATTTTATCCACACTGATCGGGGTCCCTCCTTTATGTCGAGTGAACTTAAAAGTTATCTCTCCCAACGGGGAATCGCCTCAAGTAGGACGACACCATATCACCCAATCGGTAACGGACAGGTTGAACGATACAATGCCATCATCTGGAACGCTGTCCGTCTGGCACTAAGGTCACGCAACCTGCTGGACCAGCAGTGGGAAACGGTGCTCCCCGACGCGTTACACTCTATCAGGTCTCTTCTCTCCACATCTACTAATATCACGCCTCATGAGCGATTCTTCAAATTCCGGCGTCGCTCTACACATGGGACGTCGCTACCGTCATGGTTGGTGGCTCCAGGCCCGGTACTACTCCGGAGGTTCGTCCGGTCTGCCAAAAACGACCCTCTCGTTGACGAGGTGGAGTTAACGGAGGTAAACCCCACGTATGCGCATGTACGGTACCCTGATGGCCGGGAGACCACCGTCTCGCTCCGAGATCTGGCTCCCTGCCCAACCGGTCACACGGGCCCGAATGATGAAGGATCCCCCGACAATGATATCAACACTCCGCAACCCTATGAAAATGACGCCCCGCCTGGGACATCGTGGGATCTGCCGGCAACGCTACCGGATCAACTCAGGGAGCTGGACGCTCCCCGTAGGATGGCCACCCGAAACCAGGACGCCGGACAATCTCCAGCCATGACCCGGGATGAGGCCAGCTCAGCACCTGTGGGGACCCGCACCCGGAGTCATGATATTCCCAGTCCTCCACAGGATGATCAAGATGACGCGGACTCTACTGACTTACCGGTACGGGCCAAGCGACCCAGGGACCAGGACACGGTCCGGGGAGACGTGCCTTCCAGTCACAAGCAGAGAGCTAAACGTCTGCGGCTATTTCTGGTCCGCCTAGTCCGTTAAAGGAAGACTGGACTTCCAAACCTTTTAGGGAGGAAGAATGTCATAAATCGCAAGTAACAACTCAGGAAGTACTACTGGGCGGCCAGCTGGGGTGCCGTCCAGGGAGTATAAATACTCAGGCATGGGCCCACCTTGGGCAGAGACAATCTGGAAACAGGAAGCTAGTGACTGCTAACTAGACCTCCATGTTTTGTTACAAGTTGATTAAAGCCTTGCTTTATGTTCAAGTGCGTAGTGAGTCTTTATTACGTCAGAGACCAGAACTGTGCACAGTCCTACAAGTGTGATATGGAGACCAGAACTGTGCACAGTACTCCAAGTGTGATATGGAGACCAGAACTGTGCACAGTGCTCCAACTGTGATATGGAGACCAGAACCGTGCACTGTACTCCAAGTGTGATATGGAGATCAGAACTGTGCACAGTGCTCCAACTGTGATATGGAGACCAAAAGTGTGCCCCGTGTTTCAAGTGTGATATGGAGAACAGAACTGTGCACAGTGCTCCAAGTGTGATATGGAGTCCAGAACTGTGCCCAGTACTCCAAGTGTGATATGCAGAGCAGAACTGTGCACAGTACTCCAAGTGTGATATGGAGACCAGAACTGTGCACAGTACTCCAAGTGTGATATGTAGAGCAGAACTGTGCACAGTACTCCAAGTGTGATATGGAGTCCAGAACTCTGCCCAGTACTCCAACTGTGATATGGAGACCAAAAGTGTGTTCCGTATTTCAAGTGTGTTATGGAGACCAGAACTGTGCACAGTGCTCCAAATGTGAAATGGAGACCAGAACTGTGCACAGTACTACAAGTGTGATATATCTGTAAAGCGCTTTGAGATGTCTGGTGGTTGGAAAAGGCGCTATATAAATGCATCTCTTTCCTTTTTTTCTTGTAATTTATTGTGTCCTCCTCATTATCGACACCCTCCAATTTGTTGTCATCCGCAAATTCTGAAATTCTGTTTTTAATTCTAAAGTCTAAATCGTTAATATAAATCGTAAACAACAGGGGACCCAGCACTGATCCTTTTGGAACTTCAGTATCCACCTTCTGCCACTCTGAATAGCTACCCTTTAGCCCCTGCTCTCTGCTTTCTGTCTTGAAGCCAGCTGGCTATCCAATCTGCTACTTGTCCCTTGACGCCGCATTCTCTGACCTCATTCATTCCTCTATTATGTGGTACCTGACTGAAGGCCTTTTGAAAATCTAGGTAAATTACATCTACTACATTACCCTTGTCTACTCTCTCTGTTATCGCTTCAAAAAATTAAATAAGGTTGGTCAAGCAAGACTTTCGGTTGACTTTCCCTATTTCCAGCAGTTTCTGTTTTTATTGCAGATTTCCAGCATCCGCAGTATTTTTCTTTAGTTTTGGTGAAGAAGTTTCTTTCTGAATTCGCTATTAGATTTATTCATGACTAATTCCAATACTACATCTAGCATTGTTTGCACAGGTAGTCTTTATCTCCCTTCATATATTTGCTGAACAAACGACTGCATTCAAAGGGAACTCATCAAATCAGATACTGCGAAAGCCACTCCTGTTAATTAGTGAAAGAAAATGAAAGTGGAGATTGTTTAACCTGGGAAAAGAGCACATGATATAACAGCAGCTGATCTTTCGGGAATAAAGAACAGAAACCGATCGTAAGATTCGTATCACAGTTCATAAAGAGATTACCCACGTGTCTTAGGAGTTGCAAGGCTTTTTATTAAAGAGCTACAGTTTTAAAGCATAATCAGATATGACATATGGTTTAAGCTAATAATAAACATACAACCCGTGACAGTAGAGAGCGAGCTACGACTCCCGAAGCAGAACGCCATGACCGGACGGTGGGGATGAGACAGCATGGAGGTCTCGGGTCAGCGGGTCTCTGCAGCCAGTAACAGCAGTCACTTCTGTTGATTTGTCCCCCGAGCTGTTGGAGGTGTTAGGCTTAAGCCAGCATTGATCCACCTCAGAGGCTGAATCTAGTTAAGGTGTTAGGCCTGAGCCAGCATTGATTTCCACCTCGAAGAAGCCTTTGACCCTCGCTGTCTGATTCCCTCTCTCAGCCCTCTATAATTATAGTTATTTCGGCGGGCTGTGATCTATCTAGTGTCAATCATCTATAAACCAAGTGTGGTGTGGGAAGACATTTCTCACTGCCCCTTTCTGCATGGCTGACGAGGCCTTTCTCTTATCTTTCTGAGGAATGTTTTGTTATGTTTCTTTAAGGACATATTATGACTTTGTGGCTCCTTATTGTCTAGCTATGATGTTATCCTCCTGCGTTTTCTTGCATTTTGCGATCCTCTTATCATTTTGGTGTTTGTTACTTGACCTTGCTGACACTTGAACGATTTGTTCCTGACTGCATATTAATTTCTGTTCTAAGTGTCAAACTTCATCTATGAATCTAATAGCTATTTCTTACACCATCGACAGATAATAGACGGGCATCGGATCGGCTTGATCTCTGTGCTTTTTCTCGAGAAGGTAAGCACTGAGACAATGTTCAGATTCTTGAAAGAATGATTTTTGAGGAGGACACAAGGAGGGTAGTGCATTTGATGTAGTCTGCATGGACTTTAGAAAGGCTTTTGATAAGGCCCCACATGGCAAACTGGTCAGAAAATTAAAAGTCCAGGGGATTCAAGGGAAAGTGGCAAATTGGAGCCAAAAAGGGATCAGTGGCAGGAAGCAGAGGGTAATGGTCGACGGGTGTTTTTGTGACTGGAAGGCTGTCTCCAGTGGGGTTCCGCAGGGCTCCGTACTAGGTTCCTTGCTTTTCGTGGCATATATCGATGTTTTAGACTTCAATGTAGGGGGCCATGATTAAGAAGTTTACAGATGATACAAAAATCGGCCGTGTGGTTGATAGTGAGGAAGATAGCTATAGACTGCAGGAAGATATCAATGGACTGGTCAGGTGGGCAGAACAGTGGCAAATGGAATTCAATCCGGAGAAGTGTGAAGTAATGCGTTTGGGGAGGGCTAACAGGCAAGGGAATATGGTAGGACACTGAGACGCGTAGAGGAAAAGTGAGACCTTGGAGTGCAGGTCCACAGATCCCTGAGGCAGGTTAAGGTGGTTAAGAAGGCATACAAGATACTTTCCTTTATTAGCCGAGTCATTGAATATAAGAGCAGGGAAGTTATGCTAGAACTGTATAAAACACTAGTTAGGCCACAGCTGGAATACTGTGTGCAGTTCTGGTCACCACATTACAGGAATAATGTGTTCGCACGAGAGAGGGTCCAGAGGAGATTTACGAGGATGTTGCCTGGGCTGGGGAATTTTAGCTATGAGGAAAGATTGGATAGGCTGGGGTTTGTTTTCTTTGGAACAGAGGAGGCGGAGGGGAGATTTAATTGAGGTGTATAAAATTATGAGGGGCTGGTTAGAGTGGATAGGAAGGAACTGTTTCCCTTAGCAGAGAGGTCAACAACCAAGGGGGCATAGCTGTAAAGTAATTGGTCGAATGATTAGAGGGGATTTGAGGGGAAATTTCTTCACCCAGATGGTGGTGGGGGTCTGGAACTCATTGCCTGAAAGGGTGGTAGAGGCAGAGACCCTCATCACATTTAAAAAGTACTTGGATATGCTCTTGAAGTGCTGTAACCTACAGGGCTACGGAGCAAGAGTTGGAAAGTGGGAATAGGCTGGATAGCACTTTATTGGCCAGCACGGACACGATGATTAAAAACAGGCAAATGTTGAAAGCAAGTTTTAGAGGGGATACAGCGAATGTAACCCTTACCCGTTTTTAAAAGGAGGGGTGGGTTTGTACTGACAAACTTGTAGGAAACAATGTCATACAGTCATAACGGCCCAGAAGAAGATCATTCGGCCCATCGAGTCTGTGCCGGCTCTCTGTAGAGCAATCCAGTCAGCCCTAATCCCCCGCTCTATCCCCGTAGCCCTGCAAGTTTCTTTCCCTCAAGTGCCTATCCAGTCTCCCCTTGAAAACATTGAGTGTCTCCGCTTCCACCACTTCCATCGGCAGCGAGTTCCAGGTCCTTACCACTCGCTGCGTAAAAAGGATTTCCCTCACATCCCCCCTGTATCTCTTGCCCAAAACCTTAAATCTGTGTCCCCTAGTCCTTGTACCATCAACTAGTGGGAACAGCCTTTCCCCGTCGAGCCTATCCAAACCCGTCATAATCTTGTTCTCTATCAAATCACCCCTCAACCTCCTTTGCTCTAATGAAAACAAATCCAGCTTCTCCAACCTGTCCTTGTAGCTAAGATCCCCCATCCCCGGAACCATTCTGGTAAATCTCCACTGCACCCTCTCAAGGGCCTTCACATCCTTCCTAAGGTTTGTGTGTGAGTAATATATCTATATCGCAAACAATCGGAACAACTTTGCTGAAGATATTAAAACCCCTTCATAATCTTAAAGCCCTCTATCAAGTCACTCTCACAGCCTTCCTTTTGCGAGCAGACAGAAAGAAAGACTCACATTTCTACAGTGCCTTTCACGATCTCAGGACGTCCCAAAGCGCTTCACAGCCAATGAAGTACCTTTTGACATGAGGTCACTGTTGTAGGAAAGGCAGCAGCCAATTTGTGCACAGCAAGCTTCCGCAAACAGCAATGTAATAATGACCAGAGAATCTGTTTTAGTGATGTTGATTGAGGGATAAATATTAGCCAGGACACTCGGGAGAATTCCTCTTCTCTTCTTCCAATAGTGCCATGGGATATTTTACGTCCACTTGAGGGAGCAGATGGGGACTCGGTTTAACATCTCATCTGAAAGACGGCACCTCCAACAATGCAGCGCTCCCTCAGTACTGCCCCTCCGACAGTGCAGCACACCCTCAGTCTTGCCCTGCGACAGTGCTGCGCCCCCTCAGTACTGCCCCTCCAACAGTGCAGCGCTCCCACAGTACTGTCCCTCTGACAGTGCGGCGCTCCCTCAGTACTGATCCTCCGACAATGCAGTGCTATCTCAGTACTGTCCCTCCGACAGTGCGGCGCTCCCTCAATACTGCCCCTCTGACAGTGCGGCGCTCCCTCAGTACTGATCCTCTGACAGTGCAGCGCTCCCTCATTCCTGCCCTGCGACAGTGCGGCGGTCCCTCAGTGCTGCCACTCCAACAGTGCACCGCTAGCTCAGAACTGCCCCTCCGATAGTGCGGCTCTCCCTCAATACAGATGCTCCGACAGTGCAGCGCGCCCTCAGTCCTGCACCCACCGACAGTGCGGCCTTCCCTCAGTACTGCCCCTCCGACAGTGCAGCGCTCCCTCAGTCCTGCCCCTCCGACAATACAGCGCTCCCTCAGTACTGCCCCTCCGACAGTGCAGCGCTCCCTCAGTACTGCCCCTTCGACAGTGCGGCATAGAATACAAAAGACAGCAAGTTATGCTAAAACTTTATAAAACAGGAGTTCACCCCTAGCTACATGGGGAGGTGGAAACCCCATTTTGCCCTTAGAAGCATAGAAACATAGAAGATAGGAGCAGGAGTAGGCCATTCGGCCCCTCGAGCCTGCTCCACCATTTAATGAGATCATGGCTGATCATCCAAATTCAGTACCCTGTCCCTGCTTTCTCCCCATATCCCTTGATCCCTTTAGCCTTAAGAAATATATCTATCTCCTTCTTGAATATATTTAATGAATTGGCCTAAACTGTCTTCTGTGGTAGAGAATTCCACAGGTTCACCACTCTCTGGGTGAAGAAATTCCTCCTCATCTCAGTCCTAAATGGCTTACCCCTTATCCTTAGACTGTGACCCCTGGTTCTGGACTCACCCGCCATCGGGATCATCCTTCCTGCATCTAGTCTGTCTAGTCCTGTTAGAATTTTATAAGTTTCAATGAGATCTCCTCTCATTCTTCGAAACTCTAGCGAATATAAGCCTAATCGACCCAAACTCTCTTCATACGTCATTCCTGCCATCCCAGGTATCAGTCTGGTAAATCTTCGCTGCACTCCTTCCATGGCAAGAACATCCTTCCTCAGATAAGGCGACCAAAACTGCACACAATACTCAAGGTGTGGTCTCACCAAGGCCCTGTACAACTGCAGCAAGGCATCCTTGCTCCTGTACTCGAATCCTCTCGCTATGAAGGCCAACATACCATTTGCATTCTTAACCGCCTGCTGCACCTGCATGCTTCCCTTCAGCGACTGGTGCACAAGGACTCCCAGATCTCGTGTCACTTCCCCTTTTCCCAATCTATTGCCGTTCAGATAATAATCTGTCTTCCTTTTTTTCCCACCAAAGTGGATAACCTCGCATTTATCCACATTATACTGCATCTGCCATTCATCTGCCCAATCACCCAACCTGTCCAAATCATACTGGAGTTTCTCTGCATCCTCCTCACAGCACACACGCCCACCCAGCTTCGTGTCGTCTGCAAACTTAGAGATATTACATCTAGTTCCATCGTCCAGATCATTAATATATATTGTGAATAGCTGGGGTCCTAGCACCGATCCCTGCGCTACCTCACTAGTCACTACCTGCCACTCGGAAAAATACCCGTTTATTCCAACTCTTTGCTTCCTGTCTGCCAACCAGTTCTCTATCCAAATCAGTACCTTACCCCCAATCCCATGTGCTTTAACTTTGCAAGCTAATCTCTTATGCGGGACCTTATCGAAAGCCTTCTGAAAATCCAAATTCACCACATCCACTGGTTCCCCCTTATCTATTCTACCAGTAACATCCTCAAAAAATTCCAGTAGATTAGTCAGGCATGATTTACCTTTTGTAAATCCATGTTGACTTTGTCCGATCGTGTCACTGTTTTCCAAGTGCTCTGCTATTACATCTTTTATAATGGACTCTACCATTTTGCCCAATCCGATGTCAGGCTTACCGGTCTATAATTCCCCGTTTTTTCTCTACCACCTTTTTTAAATAGTGGGGTAACATTAGCTACCCTCCAATCCATGGGAACTGTTCCAGAGTCTTTAGAATGTTGATAGATGACCAGCAAAGCATCTACCATTTCTAGGGCCACTTCCTTAAGTACACGTGGCTGCAGGGATGGTGTAGGGGGTAGGGTTTCAGTTATGTGGATAATTGGAGCACATTCTGGGAAGGTGGGACCTGTACAAACAGGACAGTTTGCACCTGAACCAGAGGGGCACCAATATCCTGGGAGGGAAATTTGCTACGGCTCTTCGGGGGGGTTTAAACTAATTTGTCAGGGGGATGGGAAAAAGGGCTGTAGTCCAGGAGCCAGTGGTGAGTGTAGGGAGGTACTGAGGAGGGAATCAAGGTCGCAGGAATGTACCGGCAGACAGGAAGGTGGCTTGAAGTGTGTCTACTTCAATGCAAGGAGCATCCGGAATAAGGTAGGAGAACTTGGAGCGTGGATTGGTACTTGGGACTACGATGTGGTGACCATTACGGAGACATGGTTAGAACAGGGACAGGAATAGTTGTTGGAAGTTCCGGGGTATAGATGTTTCAGTAAGAGTAGGGAAGGTGGTAAGAAAGGTGGAGGACTAGCATTGTTAATCAAGGATAGTTTAACAGCGGCAGAAAGGCAGTTCGAGGGGGATCTGCCATCTGAGGTAATATGGGCTGAAGTTAGAAATAGGAAAGGAGCGGTCACGTTGTTAGGAGTTTTCTACAGGCCCCCAAATAGTAATAGAGATGTGGAGGAAGAAATTGCAAAGCAGATTATGAATAGGTGTGGAGGTCACAGAGTAGTTGTCATGGGTGACTTCAACTTTCCAAATATTGATTGGAACCTTTATAGGTCAAACAGTTCGGATGGGATAGTTTTTGCACAGTGTGTGCAGGAGGGTTTCCTGACACAATATGTGGATAGGCCGACAAGAGGTGGGGCCACATTGAATTTGGTACTGGGTAATGAACCGGGCCAAGTGTTTGATTTGTATGTGGGAGAGCACTTTGGAGATAGTGACCACAATTCGGTGACTTTCACTATTGCAATGGAGAGGGATAGGGCCATATGCCAGGCCAGGGTTTATAATTGGGAGAGGGGTAATTATGATGCGATTAGGCAAGAATTAGGGAGCATAAGATGGGAACAGAAACTATCAGGGAAAGGCACAAACGAAAAGTGGAGCTTTTTCATGGAGCAATTACTGCGTGTCCTTGATAGGTATGTCCCTGTCAGGCAGGGAGGAAATGGCCGAGTGAGAGAACCATGGTTCACAAAAGAGGTTGAATGTCTAGTCAAGAGGAAAAAGGAAGTGTATGTAAGGATGAGAAAACAAGGTTCAGTTGGGTCGATTGAGGGGTACAAGGTAGCAAGGAATGAGCTAAAAACAGAGCTTAGGAGAGCTAGGAGGGGGCATGAGAAGTCCTTGGCGGGTCGGATCAAGGAAAACCCCAAGGCTTTTTACTCTTATGTGAGAAATAAAAGAATGACCAGGGTGAGGGTAGGGCCGGTCAAGGACAGTAGTGGGAACTTGTGCATGGAGTCAGAAGAGATAGGAGAGGTGATGAATGAATACTTTTCGTCAGTGTTCACCGAGGAGAGGGGCCATGTTTTTGAGGATGAGAGTGTGATAAAGGTGGATAGGCTGGAGGAGGTAGATGTTCTGAGGGAAGATGTTTTAGCAATTTTGAAGAACCTGAGGGTCGATAAGTCCCCATGGCCAGATGAGATATATCCTAGGATTCTTTGGGAGGCAAGGGAGGAGATTGCAGAGCCTTTGGCTTTGATCTTTGGGTCCTCACTGTCCACGGGGATGGTGCCAGAGGACTGGAGAGTGGCGAATGTTGTTCCTCTCTTCAAGAAAGGAAATAGGAATGACCCTGGTAATTATAGGCCGGTTAGTCTTACTTCGGTGGTTGGTAAGATAATGGAAAAGGTCCTGAGGGATAGGATTTATGACCATTTGGAAAGATGCAACTTAATCCGGGATAGTCAACACGGATTCGTGAAGGGCAAGTCTTGCCTAACAAATTTGATTGAATTCTTTGAGGAGGTAACTAAGTGTGTAGATGAAGGTAGAGCAGTTGATGTCGTATACATGGATTTTAGTAAGGCGTTTGATAAGCTTCCCCATGGTCGGCTCATGAAGAAAGTAAGGAGTTGTGGGATAGAGGGAAATTTGGCCGATTGGATAAGTAACTGGCTATCTTCTAGAAGGCAGAGGGTGGTGGTGGATGGAAAATTTTCGGACTGGAGACCAGTTACCAGCGGTGTAACACAGGGGTCGATGCTGGGTCCTCTGCTGTTTGTGATTTTAATCAATGACTTGGAGGAGGGGACTGAAGGGTGGATCAGTAAATTTGCTGATGACACCAAGATTGGTGGAGTAGTGGATGAGGTGGAGAGCTGTTGTAGGCTGCAAAGAGACATTGATAAGATGCAGAGCTGGGCCGAAAAATGACAGATGGAATTTAACCCTGATAAGTGCGAGGTGATTCATTTTGGTAGGGCAAATTTGAATAAGGATTTCAGGGTCAACGGCAGGGTTCTGAGGAACGTGGAGGAACAGAGGGATCTGGGGGTTCATATCCACAGATCTCTGAAGGTTGCCACTCAAGTGGATAGAGCAGTAAAGAAGGCCTATAGTGTGTTAGCGTTTATTAACAAGGGGTTTGAGTTTAAGAACCGTGAGGTTATGCTGCAACTGTACAGGACCTTGGTGAGACCACATTTGGAATATTGTGTGCAGTTCTGGTCACCTCACTATAGGAAGGACGTGAAACATTGGAAAGAGTGCAAAGGAGATTTACCAGGATGCTGCCTGGTTTGGGGGGGAGGTCTTATGAGGAAAGATTGAGGGAGCTAGGGCTTTTCTCTTTAGAGCGGAGGAGGATGAGAGGCGACGTTATAGAGGTTTATAAGATGATGCGGGGGATAGATAGAGTGGATGTTCAGAGACTATTTCCTCGGGTGGATGTAGCTGTTACAAGGGAGCATAACTATAAGGTGCATGGGGGGAGATATAGAAGGGATGTCTGAGGTAGATTCTTTACTCAGAGAGTGGTTGGAGTGTGGAATGGACTGCCTGCTGTGATAGTGGAGTCGGACACTTTAGGAACTTTCAAGCGGTTATTGGATAAGCACATGGAGCACACCAGAATGATAGGGAGTAGGATAGCTTGATCTTGGTTTCGGACAATGCTCGGCACAACATCGAGGGCCGAAAGGCCTGTACTCTGCTGTACTGTTCTAAGACTCTACCCTAGGATGTAGATTATCAGGCCCTGGGGATTTATCGGCCTTCAACCCTTCATTTTCCCGAACACCATTTCCCTACAAGTACTGATTTCATTCAATTCCTCCCTCTCATTATACCCTACGTTCCCCGACATCTCTGGGAGTTTATTTGTGTCCTCCTTTGTGAAGACAGAACCAAAGTATGTATTTAATTTGTCGGCCATTTCTTTGTTCCCCATTATAAATTCCCCTGTTTCTGACTGCAAGGGACCTACGCTTGACTTCACCAATCTTTTTCTCTTCATATATCGATAGAAGCTTTTACAGTCAGTTTTTATGTTCCCTGCAAGCTTACTCAAAAAACTTGTGATGCTGCTTGTGGTGTGATTTGGAGACCAGAACTGTACACAGTACTCCAAGTGTGATATGGAGAACAGAAATGTGCACAGTGCTCCAAGTATGATTAGGAGACCAGTACTGTGCACAGTGCTACATGTGTAATATGGAGACCGGAACTGCGTACAGTAACTCCAAGTGTGATATGCAGAACAGAACTGTGCACAGTGCTCCAAGTATGATATGGGGATCAGAACTGTGCACAATACTTCAAGTTTGATTTGGAGACCAGAACTGTGCATAGTACTCCAAGTTAGAGATGCAGAACAGAACTGTGCACAGTCCTCCAAGTGTGATTTAGAGACAAGAACTGTGCACAGTAACTCCAAGTTAGAGATGCAGAACAGAACTGTGCACAGTGCTCCAGGTGTGATATGGAGACCAACATTGTGCTCTGTATTTCAAATGTGATGTGGAGACCAGAACTGAGCACAGTACTCCAAGTGTAATTTGGAGAGCAGAACTGTGCACAATACTTCAAGTGTGATATGGAGAACAGAACTGTGCACAGTGCTGCAAGTGTGATATGCAGACCATAACTGTGCACAGTACTCCAAGTGTGATATGCAGACCATAACTGTGCACAGTACTCCAAGTGTGATATGCAGACCATAACTGTGCATAGTGCTCCAAGTGTGATACGGAGACCAGAAAGTTGCACAGTGCTCCAAGTTTAATATGGAGACCGGAACTGCATAGAGTAACTCCAAGTAAGATATGGAGATCAGAACTTTGCACTGTACACAAAGTGTGATATGGAGACCAAAACTGTGCACACTATTCCCAGTTTGGCATGGATACCAGCACTATGCACAGTGCTCCAAGTGTGATAAGGATACCAAAACTGTGCACAGTGCTCCAAGTATGATAGGAGAAAAGAACTGTGCACTCTATTCCAAGTGTGATATGCAGACCAGAACTCTGCACATTATTCCAAGTGTGATACGGAGACCAGTACTGTGCACGGTGATCCAAGTGTGATATGCAGACCAGAACTGTGCACATTATTCCAAGTGTGATACGGAGACCAGAACTGTGCACGGTACTCCAATAGCGGTCGAACCAAGGTTATGTATCTTTGCATGTTGACAGTGAGAAGATGTTTAAAGTGGGAGGATGATGAGATGGAGCGCATTCATTCATTGCGCACAGGCCATTTAGATTGTGAGGTGCCAGATTGAAAAGTTTAAGGTAGTAGGAAGTTGTTGCACTTTGTCACGTGGATTATAGTAATTCAGCTGTGATTCATTTCTTGCAGAGTGTACATGATTGTGAAGACAAGTTGGTTTATTGCCGAAATCCTTGTGTTGAAGTAAAGATGGAGTGGCTGTTTCACATTCTGTTCCTGACGTCCTGTGAGTACCACAATGCTGACTTCAATTCCCCAAACCCTTTGTCCTCTCCTGCTACATATCTTCCTGATCAATGACTTTCTTTCCTACCTGTCAGTCGTGGCTCAGTGGGTCTCAGTCTCTCTCTCTCTCTTGCCTCTGAGTCAGACGGTCGTAGGTTCCAGATTCAACACTCCAGAGACTCGAGCCCCATAATCCCAGGCTGACACTCCCTAGTTGCCCAGTACTGAGGGAGCGCCGCACTGTCGGAGGGTCAGTACTGAGGGAGCTCTGCACTGTCGGAGGGTCAGTACTGAGGGAGCACTGCACTGTCGGAGGGACAGTACTGAGTGAGCTCTGCACTGTCGGAGGGGCAGTACTGAGGGAGCACTGCACTGTCGGAGGGTCAGTACTGAGGGAGCGCTGCACTGTCGGAGGGGCAGTACTGAGGGAGTGCTGCACTGTCGGAGGGGCAGTACTGAGGGAGCGCTGCACTGGCGGAGGGGCAGCACTGAGGGAGCGCTGCACTGTCGGAGGGGCAGTACAGAGGGAGTGCTGCACTGGCGGAGGGGCAGTACTGAGGGAGCGCTGCACTTTCGGAAGGGCAGTACTGAGGGAGTGCTGCACTGTCGGAGGGACTGTACTGAGGGAGCGCTGCACTGTCGGAGGGGCAGTACTGAGGGACCGCTGCACTGTCGGAAGGGCAGTACTGAGGGAGTGCTGCACTGTCGGAGGGGCAGTACTGAGGGAGCGCTGCACTGTCAGAGGGGCAGAACTGAGGGAGTGCTGCACTGTCGGAGGGGCAGTACTGAGGGAGCGCTGCACTGTCGGAGGGGCAGTACTGAGGGAGTGCTGCACTGTCGGAGGGGCAGTACTGAGGGAGCGCTGCACTGTCGGAGGGGCAGTACTGAGGGAGCGCTGCACTGTCGGAGGGGCAGTACTGAGGAAGCGCTGCACTGTCGGAGGGGCAGTACTGATGGAGCGCTGCACTGTCGGAGGGGAAGTACTACTTGTGCACTACACTGTCGGATGACACTTTAAACCGAGGCCACTATTGAAAGAAGAGCCATGAGGATTTCTCCCCGGTGTCCTGTGGCCCAATATTTATCCCTCGACCAACATCACCTAAAAATAAAACAGATTATCTGGTCCTTTATCACATTGCTGTTTGTGGGAGCTTGCTGTGCGCAAATTGGCCCCCGCGTTTCCTACATCACAACAGCGACCACACTTCAAAAGTACTTCATTGGCTGTGAAGCGCTTTGGGACGTCTTGAGTTGGTGAAATTCGCTGTATAAATTGAATTTCTGTCTTTCTGATTGGCAGGTATGAGTCTGGTCAGTTTACCAGTGAATGGCGACGGTATAGACTGTTATATTCTACCTCCAAGCACAAAGTTGAACATGGAAACAAATTCTGCCGCCTATTATTTCTTGCGGAGCGAGGCGTCCGATGACTTGGCGATAAAATCCCTGGAGGCAGAGCTGGAGAGGGACCCGGTGTTTAAGTCTATCTGGAAAAGAGCCACCGCCACTTGGAGAGGCAAGAGTCTCAAAGTGCCTGGTGGTCTCCGAGAGGAGCATATCATCGCCCTGACCGCCTACACCATTGATGGAGATTTGTATAAAACCTTAAACGATGGGGTTCGAAGCTATGGCGGTGACCTCTACACATACAATGCCTGCTTTAAACGGAAGAGCTTTCACTACCTTCTATCTGTCGCCGTGAACATGTTGAGAAACAGTTCCATTGGGCCGTTGTATCGGGGGACAAAGAGTCAGATCTCTGGGACACTGGGAACAGAGGTTCGGTTCGGAATATTTGCCTCCACTTCCCACAACGATAAGGTGGCTGAGGGATTTGGGACAGGCACTGTCTTTGTTGTAAGCACGTCGTACGGTGTCGACCTCCAAAGGTTCTCGGACAGACCGTGGCAAGAGGAGGTCTTGATCCCACCTTACGAGAAGTTCATAATCATAAACATCATCCCCACATCAGGAGGTTACAAGTACACCCTCATCTCGACAGGCAAAAAGGGAGTGGAGGTGGGGCTGGAGTCAGACCAGTCCGGTAGTCTGATCGTTTATTCCATCAATACCGCCTGGTGGGTCATGATTCTGACTACTTTGGGAATCTCAGTCTTTCTGTGCGGATGTGGGTATTTCTTGTGGAATTATTACACATATTCCTCCAGAATCCCTCCTCCCAAACCCCAAACAACACTGAAGGGGCAAATCACTGTCAGGATTCTGACTCTTTTGGGAATCTCAGTCTTTCTGTGCGGATGTGGGTATTTCTTGTGGAAATATGACACAAATTCCACCAGAATCCCTCCTCCCGAACCTCAAACAACACTGACGGAGCAAATCACTGTCGGAGGGTCAGCACTGAAGGGGCACGACACTGTCGGAGGGGTAGTACTGAGGGATCACTACACTATCGGGAAGGAAGTAACCATGGAGTACAGAACTGTCGATGGGGGAGTCATGCGTGAGCGCCACATTGTCGGAGGGGTAGTACGGAAGGGACACGACACTGTCGGAGGGGAAGTAAAGTGGGAACACTACAATATCGGAAAGGAAGTAATCAGGGAGTACAAAACTGTTGATGGGGAAGTAGTGCATGTGCGCCACATTGTCGGAGGGGTAGTACGGAAGGGACACGACACTGTCGGAGGGGAAGTAAAGTGGGATCACTACAATATCGGGAAAGAAGTAATCACGGAGTACAAAACTGTCGATGGGGGAGTAGTGCGTGTGCGGCACATTGTCGGAGGGGTAGTACGGAAGGGACACGATACTGTCGGAGGGGAAGTAAAGTGGGATCACTACAATATCGGAGAGGAAGTAATCACGGATTACAAATCTGTTGATGGGGGAGTAGTGCGTGTGCGCCACATTGTCGGAGGGGTAGTACTGAATGGACACGACACTGTCGGAGGGGAAGTAAAGTGGGAACACTACAATATCGGAGAGGAAGTAATCAGGGAATACAAATCTGTTGATGGAAAAGTACAGAGGGAGCGCTACACTGTCAGAGGGTCAGTACTGAAGGGTCACCACATTGTCGGAGGGGGCAGTACTGAGGGCACTCCTCACTGTCAGGGGGGCAGTACTGAGGGAGCGCTGCACTGTCGAAGGGGGCAGTACTGAGGGAGCGCTGCACTGTTGGAGGGGCAGTACTGAGGGAGCGCTGCACTGTTGGAGGGGCAGTACTGAGGGAGCGCTGCACTGTCGGAGGGTCAGTACTGAGGGAGCGCTGCACTGTCGGAGGGGCAGTACTGAGGGAGCGCTGCACTTTCGGAGGGGCAGTACTGAGGGAGCGCTGCACTGTCAGAGGGGCAATACTGAGGGAGCGCCGCACTGTCGGAGGGGCAGTACTGAGGGAGCGCCGCACTGTCGGAGGGGCAGTACTGAGGGAGCGCCGCACTGTCGGAGGGGCAGTACTGAGGGAGCGCTGCACTGTCGGAGCGGCAGTACTGAGGGAGCGCTGCACTGTCGGAGGGGCAGTACTGAGGGAGCGCTGCACTGTCGGAGGGGCAGTACTGAGGGAGTGCCGCACTGTCGGAGGGGGCAGTACTGAGGGAGCGCTGCATTGTCAGAGGGGCAGTACTGAGGGAGCGCTGCACTGTCGGAGGGGGCAGTACTGAAGCGGCATGATACTGTTGGAGGGGCGGTACTGAAGGGACACCACACTCACCCCTCACCCCCTCACTCCTCTAACCCCTCAACCCCTCGCACACCTGAAGCCCACCGCCCCTTCACCCCTCTAAACGCTCACCCCCTCTAACCCCTCACCCCCTCTAACCCCTCACACATCTAACCCCTCACCCACTCTAACCCCTCACCCTCTCTAACCCCTCACCCCCTCTAACCCCTCACCCCCTCTAACACCTCACCCCATCTAACCCCTCACCCCCTCTAACCCCTCACCCCTCTAACGACTCACCCCCTCTAACCCCTCACCCCCTCTAACCCCTCACCCCCTCTAACCCCTCACCCTCTCTAACCCCTCACCCTCTCTAACCCCTCACCCACTCCACCCCCTCACCCCCTCATCCCCTCTAACCCCTCACCCCCTCTAACCCCTCACCCTTCTAACCCCTCACCCCCTCTAACCCCTCACGCCATCTAACCCCTCACCCCCTCTAATCCCTCACCCCCTCTAACACCTCACCCCCTCTAACCACTCACTCCCTCTAGCACCTCACCCCTCTAACCACTCACCCCCTCTAACCCCTCACCCCCTCTAACGACTCACCCCCTCTAACCCCTCACCCCCTCTAACCCCTCACCCCCTCTAACCCCTCACCCTCTCTAACCCCTCACCCTCTCTAACCCCTCACCCCCTCCACCCCCTCACTCCCTCATCCCCTCTAACCCCTCACCCCCTCTAACCCCTCACCCTTCTAACCCCTCACCCCCTCTAACCCCTCACGCCATCTAACCCCTCACCCCCTCTAATCCCTCACCCCCTCTAACACCTCACCCCCTCTAACCACTCACTCCCTCTAGCACCTCACCCCTCTAACCACTCACCCCCTCTAACCCCTCACCCCCTCTAACCCCTCACCCCCTCTAACCCCTCACCCCCTCTAATCCCTCACCCCCTCTAACACCTCATCCCCTCTAACCCCTCACCCCCTCTAACCCCTCAGCCCCTCTAACCCCTCACCCCTCTAACCCCTCACCCCTCTAACCCCTCACCCCCTCTAACCCCTCACCGCTCTAACCCCTAACCCCCTCTAACCCCTCACCCCCTCTATCCCCTCACCCCCTCTAACCCCTCACCCCTTCTAACCCCTCACCCCTTCTAGCCCCTCACACCCCCAACCCTCCCCGACACCCAACCTCGCACTCCCCACCTCCCCAACCTTCACCCCCTCCCACCTAAGCCCCCACCTCCCCAAATTCCTCCCTCACACACCTCTCCCTCACACTCCTCTCCCCTCACACCCCTCCACCCAACACTCCCACCCCACAGATCACGCCCCAACTCTCACACCCCTCTCCTCCCTCCCCCACCTCATCAACCTCAAACCCTCACCACCCTATAACCCCCACCCATCACACCCTCAAACCTCCTCGCCTCCCCCACCTCACGCACTCCCGCAACCTTCAACCTCCCACTCCCCACCTCCCCAACCGTCTCCCGCCCCTCACCCTCCCCCACCAACCCCTCACCCCCGGCTCCTTTAAACCACCCCCAACCACAAAACCCCCAACCCTCAAATCCCCACATCCTTCATACTTCTCCCTCGCACTCCTCTCTCCTCACACCCACTGCCCCCACACTCTCCCCAACTCTCCCCGCCTCCACCCACCTCATGCTCCCCCTCATCACCCCTCAGCACCCCCGCAATATCTCCCCGCCTCATGCCTATATGTTGGCATGAGGAACTTGGTCAATTCAATTCCGAAAGATGTCCATGTTCAGTTCATTCGAAATAGGGAAAAAATATGGATGGTACCATTGGCGAGAGAGTGTAAGAATAAGCCATTTGCTGTAAATTTTGCTGTAAATTGACCAAATTTAAAAGTTGAACAAATTTAACATACCAGCATGCTTCGAGAGGTTAATTCCTGTGGGAACTTTATACGAAAACAGTTCACAGATAAAGAAGGCCTTGCACAGAAACAGAGACTTTCTGCTGAAATGTGGAACAGACTGCTGCTGTTGTAAGATGTAAAGGCTTCCGGCTGCCTTTCAACAGATAAGGGACACAGACCTTGAGAGTTCTGTGGAGAAGAAGCTATTGAACTGTTAAGCCATCGCGAAAACAGGAATATCATAGAGTCATAGAGTCGTAACGGCACAGAAGGAGGCCATTCGGCCCATCGAGTCCATACCAGCTCTCTGTAGAGCAATCCAGTCAGTCCCATTCCCCCGCTCTATCCCCGTAGCCCTGAAAGTTTATTTCCCTCAAGTGCCTATCCAGTCTCCCCTTGAAAACATTGAGTGTCTCCGCTTCCACCACTTCCGTCGGCAGCGAGTTCCAGGTCCTCACCACTCGATGCGTAAAGATTTTTATCCTCACGACCCCCCTGTATCTCTTGTGCAAAACCTTCAATCTGTGTCCCCTAGTCCTTGTACCATCAACTAGTGGAAACAGTCTTTCCCCATCTAGGCTATCCAAACACCTCATAATCTTGTACACCTCTATCAAATCACCCCTCAACCTCCTTTGCTCTAATGATAACAAATCCAGCTTCTCCAACCTGTCCTTGTAGCTAAGATCCCCCATCCCTGGAACCATTCTGGTAAATCTCCTCTGCAACCTCTCAAGGGCCCTCACATCCTTTCTATAATGTGGTGACCAGCACTGGATGCAATACTCCAGTTGTGGCCTAACCAGCGCTTTATAAAGGTTCAGCATAACTTCTCTACTTTTGTACTCAATACCTCTATTTATGAAGCCCAAGATCCCATATGCTTTGCTAACCCACTCGCTCAATATGTCCTGCCACCTTCAGGGACCTATGCACATTAACTCCCAGGTCCCTCTGTCCCTGCACACTCTTTAAAACTGTGCCATTAAGTGTATATTGCTTCACCCTGTTCCATCTGCCAAAATGCAACACCTCACACTTCTCTGTATTAAACTCCATCGGCCATTGTCTGCCCATTCTGCTAACCTTTCTATGTCCTGTTGCAGTCGATTGGTATCCTCCTCACTGTTTGCCACACGCCCAAGTTTGTGTCATCGGCAAATTTAGAAATTCTACTTTGTATTCCAATATCCAGGTCATTTATATATATCAAAAAAAGCAGTGGCCCCAGCACTGACCCTTGGAGAATACCACTGTCTACCATCCTCCAGTCTGAAAAACAGCCATTAACCACAACTCGCTGTTTTCTGTTCTTAAGCCAATTCCTTATCCAAGCTGCCACTGACCCACCTATTCCATGAGCCTCAATTTTGTTAACCAGCCTTCTATGTCGTACTTTGTCAAACGCCTTCGGAAAATCCATGTAGACAACATCCATTGCATTCACTTCATCAATCCTCCCTGTTACTTCATCAAAAAATTCAATTAGATTAGAATATCCTCACACTTTAGAATGTAACAGGCCTTGTGGCCCACTGACTGACAGACAGTCTATTGATAAGAAGAAACAAGGCCTTCTTTATCTGTGAACAGTTTTCGTGCAAAGTTCCCACAGGAACCAAGCTCTCAGCCGCTCGAAGCATGCTGGTATATTAAATTTGGTCACCTTTTAAGTTTGGTCAAGTTACAGCAAAATTTACAGCAAATGGCTTATTCTTACACTCTCTTGCCGATGATACCATCCACATTTTTTCCCGATATCATATGAAGTAAACATGAACACCTTTCGCAAGCTGAATTAACCGAGTTTCACATGCCAACACATAGGCATGAGGCGGGGAGATATTGGGGGGTTGCTGAGGCGTTGGGGGGGCGTAAGGTGGGGAGATTTGGGGAGAGTGTGGGGGCGGGGGGGGGGGTGAGGAGAGAGGAGTGACGGGGATAAGAAAAAACAACTACAGATCATTACTCGTCTAGTTTGGGACACGTACGCAGTGGGAGGGTTGCCAAGTTTTAAGGTTTGAAAGATACTGTAAAAAGACACTTGAGGCTGCAGCCTGGTCAGTTCTCTGAAATCATACGTCTAATCATCGCCGAATTGACCAATCGCTGGTGTTAGTACATGTGCGGTGTTTTGCTTATTGTCGCGTGAGCTTAAAGTAAAGGGATAGCCTTGTGTCTGCTAAAGTATAATCAGCAATTGTTATACGCAACATAACTGTCGGATACTTGCTTGCAATCTATTGCTGATTTTTAAGTAAATGAAGTGTATAAATGTAAGGTTGTTCAAGAAGCACGAAAGGGCCCATGCCTACGTCCACGTGGTCTATCTGTGCCAATACTCCACTTCGTAAATTGCTTTTTATACTGAAGTTAATGAATAAAATGTTTATAACCAGAAGACTGAATTCGTTATTAGTCAAGTGAACAAACAGAAATAGGTTTACGGCAACACTATGTAACAGTCTCGAGGGGCTGAATGGCCTCCTCCTGTTCCTGTGTAACAGGCTCGAGGGGGCTGAATGGCCTCCTCCTGTTCCGGTGTAACAGGCCCAAGGGGCTGAATGTCCTCCTCCTGTTCCTGTGTAACAGGCTCGAGGGGCTGAATGGCCTCCTGCTGTTCCTGTGTAACAGACTTGAGGGGCTGAATGGCCTCCTCCTGTTTCTGTGTAACAGTCTCGAGGGGCTGAATGGTCTCCTCCTGTTCCTGTGCAACAGGCTCGAGGGGCGGAATGGTCTCCTCCTGTTCCTGTGTAACAGGATCGAGTGGGCTGAATGGTCGTCTCCTGTTCCTGTGTGACAGGCTCGAGGGGCTGAATGGCCTCCTCCTGTTCCGATGTCTCTGTATATATCTTTTCACACTGTGAAGATTGTAAGATTGCCAATGCTTTGGATGTTTAATGAAAAATGTTGATATAAAGCATTGTCTGGAAAATTTAAAAACCCTTTGAACTGAGGGATGGAGTCGGAGGCTGGGGAAGGGAGTTTGTGGCGGGGACCGAAGACAGTGGCTTCAATCTTCCCAATATTTAGATGGAGGGAATTTCTGCTCACCCAGGACTGGGCGTCGGACAAGAATCGTGACAACACTGCCATACTTTGAGGGGAAATTCCTGCTCGCCTAATCTAGGAGGCGACGGGGCCCCTTTAAGAATTGAAAAGAGATAAAATGCAGAGACTCGAAGTAATGACAGTGTCGGGAGGCCGGAGCGACTCGTCAACGAGCCAAACTGCTGCCTCTATCTGGGGGGATTGAACTGTGCCTTTAAGAGAAGCAGGTGGGCGGGGTCATGGTGGGGTGATGTCATCAATGGGGGTGGGGCTGGACAGTAGATTATGGAGGTTTCCAGAGAGGAGTGTGGGGAATGGGAGTGAGAGAGGGAACGAGAGAGTGAGGGAGCGAACTAGAGGGGGATAGAGAGAGAGAATGGGGAGAGAGAGAATGAGAGAGGGGAGAGAGAGGGAGAGAGAACGAGAGAGGGATAGAGAGAGAGAGCGGGGAGAGACAGAGCGAGAGAGGAGGTGGGGATAGAGAGAGAGACTGGATAGAGAGAGAACGAGAGAGGGAGAGAGAAGGCGGGGGGATAGAGAGAGAGTGGGGAGAGAGAGAACGAGAGAGGGAGAGAGAAGGCGGGGGGATAGAGAGAGAGTGGGGAGAGAGAACGAGAGAGGGAGAGAGAAGGCGGGGGGATAGGGAGAGATTGAACGAGAGAGGGAGAGAGAGAGAGGGGAGAGAGAACGAGTGGGGGGAGAGAACAAGAGGGGGGAGAGGGAGAGAGAGAGAGTGGGGAGAGAGAACGAGAGAGGGAAAGAGAAGGAGGGGGATAGGGAGAGAGAGTGAACGAGAGAGGGAGAGGGAGAGAGAGTTCGGGAGAGAACAAGGAGGGAGAGAGAATGAGAGGGAGAGGGAGGTAGGTAGGTAGAGAGTGGGGAGAGGGAGAGGGGAGAAAAAGGGAATGAGATCGGTTAGAGAGAGAGAGAGAGAGAGTGGGGAGAGAGAGAACGAGAGAGGGGAGGGAGAGAGAGAGGGAGAGGGGAGGGATACAGAGAGAGTGGGGAGAGAGAGAGAACAAGAGAGGTGCAGGAGAGAGAAGTGGAGAGGGGAGATAGTGGGGAGCGGGAGAGAGGGAGAGAGAGGGAAAGAGAGAGGGAGAGAGAAGGAGAGGTTGATAGGGAGAGAGAAGGAGAGTGTGATAGAGAGAGAGTGGGGAGAGACAGAGGTAGAGAGAGAGGACAAGAGAGGGAGAGAGAGAACAGGATAGGGGGAGAGAAAGGGGGGAATAGAGTGAGAGAGTGGGGAGAGAGGAAACGAGAGCGGGAGGGAGAGAGTGGGAAGGGGAAGGGGAGGGGGTTAGAGAAGGAATGAGAGAGGTAGAGAAAGAGAGAGAGTGGGAGAGGGAGAGAGAGAGAACGAGAGGGGGGAGAGAGTGGGATAGAGATTGGGGAGAAAGAGAACGAGAGAGGGGAGGGAGAGGGGGAGAGAAAGGGAATGAGAGCGGGGTAGAGAAAAAGGGAGAGAGAACGAGAGGGGGAGAGAGAGAGAGAGGGCGTAAGAGAGGCGGAGAGAGGGAACGAGAGAGGGAGAGAGAAGGGGAGTGATTGAGAGGGGGAGAGATAGGGAGAGGAAAAGGGGAGAGGGAGAAAGAGGGGAGAGAAAAGGGGACAGGGAGAAAGAGAGGAGAGGCAAAGGGGAGAGGGAGGGAGAGAGGAAGGAGAGAGTGAGGGGGAGGGAAGAGGAGAGAGAGTGGGTGAGAGTCACGGAAGAGAGCAGGGGATAAAGGGAGAGAGACAAAGCAGGGGTGAGGTGTGGAGAGATTTCCCGCTCCCTCCCTTTCTATCTCTCTCTCTTTATCCACTCTCTCTCTATTCCTCTCTAGCTCTCCCCTTTTCAATCTCTCTCACTTTCTCTCTCTGTCCCACCCTCTGTCTCTGTCTTTGTCTGCGTCTTTCTATCTCTCTCTCTATCCCTCTCTATCACTTTCCTTTCCTAGCTCTCTTTCTATCTCTCTCTTTCTCTCAATTTTTATCTCTCCCTTTCTATCCCTCTGTCTCTATATCTCTTTCTATCCCTGTCTCTCTCTTTCTTTCTCTCTCCCTTTCTATCTCTCTTTCTATCGATTTCTATCTCTCTCTATCCCTTTCTATGTCTCTCTATCCCTTTCTGTCCCCTCTCACTTTCTATGTCTCTCCCCCGTTCGATCTCTCTCTCTATCCCTCTCTCTCTATCCCTCTCTCTTTATCCCTCTTGCTCTATCCCTTTCTATCTCTCTCTCTAGCCCCCTATCTCTCTCTTTCTATCTTTCTATCCCCTCCCGTGTCTAACGCGAGTCCATCTTCCTCCTCTTCCCGTAGCCTCCTGCTCTGGATCGCCCGCATCCTGGAGACCGCCACCCGCAAGAGACGGAACCGGAGCCGGAGACACGAGGCGTATCGACTGATCGGACGGAGACTGGTAGGGCAACTCGCCGGGGAATCTCCGACAGCCCCTCCCATAGCCCGACCCCCCGAATCCCGACCCCTGACCCCTAAACCATTCCCCCGAACCCCAACCCTCAACCCCCAAACTGTTCCCCAACCCCAAACTGTTCCCCAACCCCCAATCTGTTCCCCAACCCCCAAACCCAAAACCTTTCCCCGACCCCTGACCCCCAAAACTTTTCCCGACCCCTGACCCCTAAACCTTTCCCTGGACCCCTGACCCTATAACTTCCCCTGACCTCCAAACCTTTCTTCAGCCCCCAAAATTGCCCCCGACCTCTGAACCCTTCCCTGACCCCAAACCTTCCCCCCGAACCCCCGCGCCACTAACGGTCTTCAGTCACCAACCCTCGATCCGCAGATCTCCGTTAACCCCCGCTCTCTCTCTCCCGAGCAGTGGAAAGCTGGGCTCGGAATCCACCGCTGCCCGTGGCCGACCTACGTCTACCCGCGGGAGCTGAAACAGGCCGTGCGCCAGACCTTCCCTGGACAGCTGCGGGATTATCAGGACCCACAGCACAGCAGGGTAAGGATTGTACAGGAGCGTTACCCGATCTGGGGGAGGGGGAGGGAGTCCTGGAGAGAGAGGACTCCTGGGATTATACGACCCTGGTATCTCACCTCGCCGTCCTCCCGCCCCGAGCCCTAGGCTGTCAGTGTCGGAGGGATATTCGCATGTGACGTGCATCGCGGCAGAACTCCGTACCCGTCCTCACCTGGTCCCACTCTCGCACGGCCCCTGGCGCTGGGTTACTGTGGGGGCGTCGCTGCCCCATCAAACACTCCCAGGGCAGGTACAGCACGGGTTAGATACAGAGTAAAGCTCCCTCTACACTGTCCCATCAAACACTCCCAGGGTAGGTACAGCACGGGTTTGATACAGAGTTAAGCACCCTCTAGTGTCCCACCAAACACTCCCAGGGCAGGTACAGCACGGGTTAGATAGAGAGTAAAGATCCCTCCAGTGTCCCGTCAAACACTCCCAGGGTTGGTACAGCACGGGTTAGATACAGAGTAAAGCTCCCTCTAGTGTCCCATCAAACACTCCCTGGGCAGGTACAGCGCCGGGTAGATACAGAGTAAAGCTCCCGCTAGTGTCCCATCAAACACTCCCAGGTTCGGTACGGCTCATGTTAGATACAGTGTAAAGCTCCCTCTACACTGTCCCATCAAACACGCCCAGGGCAACAACAGCACGGGTTAGATAAAGAGTAAAGCTCCCTCTCCACTGTCCCATCAAACACTTCCAGGGCAGGTACTGCACAGGTTAGATACAGAGTAAATTTCCTCTACACTGTCCCATCAGACACTCCAAGGGCAGTTACAGCACGGGTTAGATACAGAGTAAAGCTCCCTCTACGCTGTCCCATCAAACACTCTCAGGGTAGGTACAGCACGGGTTAGATACAGAGTTAAGCTCCCTCCACACTGTCCCATCAAACACTCCCAGGGAAGGTACAGCACGGGTTAGATACAGAGTAAAGCTCCCTCTAGTTTCCCATCAAACACTCCCAGTGCAGGTACAGCATGGGTTAGATACAGAGTAAAGCTCCCTCTAGTTTCCCTTCAAACACTCCCAGTGCAGGTACAGCTCCGGTTAGATACAGAGTAAAGCTCCCTCTGGTGTCCCATCAAACACTCCCACGGTAGAAACGGCGCATGTTAGATACAGTGTAAAGCTCCCTCTAAACTGCCCCATCAAACACTCCCAGGGCAACTACAGCACGGGTTAGATACAGAGTAAAGCTCCCTCTAAACTGTCCCATCAAACACTCCCAGGGCAGGTACAACATGGGTTACATACAGAATAAAGCTCCCTCTAAACTGTCCCATCAAACACTCCCAGGGCAGGTACAGCACGGGTTAGAGACAAAGTAAAGCTCCCTCTAAACTGACACATCAAACACTTGCAGGGCAGGTACAGCACGGGTTAGATACACAGTAAATTTCCTCAACACTGTCCCATCAGACACTCCAAGGGCAGTTACGGCACGGGTTAGATGCAGAGTAAAGCTCGCTCTACGCTGTCCCATCAAACACTCCCAAGGTAGGTACAGCACGGGTTAGATACTGAGTAAAGCTCCCTCTGCACTGTCCCATCAAACACTCCCAGGGAAGGTACAGCTCCGGTTAGATACAGAGTAAAGCTCCCTCTACGCTGTCTCATCAAACACTCCCAGGGGAGGTAGCGCACGGGTTAGATACAGAGTAAAGCTCCCTCTAGTGTCCCATCAAACACTCCCAGGGCAGGTATAGCACGGGTTAGATACAGAGTAAAGCTCCATCTAAACTGTCCCATCAAACACGCCCAGGGCAACTACAGCACGGGTTAGATACAGAGTAAAGCACCCTCTCCACTGTTGCATTAAACACTCCCAGGGAAGGTACAGCACGGGTTAGATACAGAGTAAAGCTCCATCTAATGTCCAATCAAACACTCCCAGGGCAGGTACAACACGGGTTAGATACAGAGTAAAGCCCCCTCTACACTGTCCCATCAAGCACGCCCAGGGCAGGTACAGCACGACTTAGTTACAGAGTAAAGCTCCCTCTAAACTGTCCCATCAAACACTTCCAGGACAGGTAAAGCACGGGTTAGATACAGAGTAAAGCACCATCTAATGTCCCATCAAACACTCCCAATGCAGGTACAGCACGGGTTAGAGACAGAGTAAAGCTCGCTCTAACCTGACCCATCAAACAATTGCACGGCTGGTACAACATGGGTTACATACAGAATAAAGCTCCCTCTAAACTGTCCCATCAAACACTTCCAGGGCAGGTACAGCACGGGTTAGATACAGAGTAAAGCTCCCTCTACACTGTCCCATCAAACACTCCCAGGGCAGGTACAGCACGGGTTAGAGACAGAGTAAAGCTCCCTCCAAACTGACCCATCAAACACTTGCAGGGCAGGTACAGCACGGGTTAGATACACAGTGAATTTCCTCTACACTGTCCCATCAGACACTCCAAGGGCAGTTACAGCACGGGTTAGATGCAGAGTAAAGCTCCCTCTACTCTGTCCCATCAAACACTCCCAAGGTAGGTACAGCATGGGTTAGATACTGAGTAAAGCTCCCTCTGCACTGTCCAATCAAACACTCCCAGGGAAGGTACAGCACGGGTTAGATACAGAGTAAAGCTCCCTCTACGCTTTCCCAACAAACACTCCCAGGGTAGGTACAGCACGGGTTTGATACAGAGTTAAGCACCCTCTAGTTTTCCATCAAACACTCCCAGGGGAGGTAGAGCACGGGTTAGATACAGAGTAAAGCTCCCTCTAAACTGTCCCATCAAACACTTCCAGGGCAGGTACAACACGGGTTAGATACAGAGTAAAGCTCCCTCTACATTGTCCCATGAAGCACGCCCAGGGCAGGTACAGCACGACTTAGATACAGAGTAAAGCTCACTCTAAACTGTCCCATCAAACACTTCCAGGGCAGGTACAGCACGGGTTAGATACAGAGTAAAGCTCCATCTAATGTACCATCAAACACTCCCAGGGCAGGTACAGCACGGGTTAGAGACAGAGTAAAGCTCGCTCTAACATGACCCATCAAACACTTGCACGGCTGGTACAGCACGTGTTTGATAAAGAGTAAATTTCCTCTACACTGTCCCATCAGACTCTCCCAGGGCAGGTACAGCATGGGTTAGATACAAAGTAAAGCTCCCTCTAAACTGTCCCATCAAACACTCCCAGGGCAGGTACAGCACGGGTTAGATACAGAGTAAAGCTCCCTCTAGTGTCCCATCAAATACTCCCAGGGTAGGTACAGCACGGGTTAGATACAGAGTAAAGCCCCCTCTAGTGTCCCATCAAACACTCCCAGGGTTGGTACAGCTCCGGTTAGATACAGAGTAAAGCTCCCTGTAGTGTCCAATCAAAGACTCCCTGGGGATGTACGGCTCACGTTCGATACAGTGTAAAGTACCCTCTAAACTGTCCCATCAAGCACGCCCAGGGCAACTTCAGCACGGGTTAGATACAGAGTAAAGCTCCCTCTCCACTGTTCCATCAAACACTCCCAGGGCAGGTACAGCATGGGTTACATACAGGATAAAATACCCTCTACACTGTCCCATCAAACACTCCCAGGGCAGGTACAGTACGGGTTAGATGCAGTGTAAAACTCCCTCGACGCTGTCGCATCAAACATTCCCAAGGAAGGAACAGCACAGGTTAGATACAGAGTGTAGCTCCCTCTAGTGTCCCATCAAAGACTCCCAGGGCAGGTGCAGCACGGGTTAGATACAGAGTGTAGCTCCCTCTAGTGTCCCATCAAAGACTACCAGGGCAGTTGCAGCAATGGTTAGATTCAGAGTGAAGCTCCCTCTAAACTGTCCCATCAAGCACTCCCAGGGTAGCTGCAGCACGGGTTAGATACAAAGTAAAGCTCCCTCTAGTGTCCCATCAAAGACTCCCAGGGCAGGTACAGCAATGTTTTGGATACAGAATAAAGCTCCCTCTAAACTGTCCCATCAAGCACGCCCAGGGCAACTACAGCACGGGTTACATACAGACCGGTCAGCCTGACATCGGTAGTGGGGAAAATGCTCGAGTCCATTATAAAAGTTGTAATAGCAGAGCACTTGGAAAACAGTGATCGGATCGGACAAAGTCAACATGGATTTACAAAAGGTAAATCGTTTTTGACTAATCTACTGGAATTTTTTGAGAATGTAACTGGTAAAATAGATAAGGGAGAACCAGTGGATGTGGTTTATTTGGACTTTCAAAAGGCTTTCGATAAGGTCCCGCATAAGAGATTAGCGTGTAACGTTAAGGCACATGTGACTGGGGGTAAGGTATTGACTTGGATAGAGAACTGGTTGGCAGACAGAAAGCAAAGAGTTGGAATAAACGGGTCTTTTCCAAGTGGCAGGCAGTGACGAGTGGGGTACCGTAAGGGATCAGTCCTTGGACCCCAGCTATTCACAATATGTATTAATGATCCAGACGAGGGAACTAGATGTAATATCTCCAAGTTTGCAGACGACACAAAGCTGGGTGGGCATGTGTGCTGTGTGGAGGATGCCAAGAAACTCCAGTATGATTTGGACAGGTTGGGTGATTGGGCAGAAGCATGGCAGATGCAATATAACGTGGATAAATGCGAGGTTATCCACTTTGGTGTCAAAAATAGGGAGGCAGATTATTATCTGAATGGCAATAGATTGGGAGAAGGGGAAGTGCAACGAGACCTGGGTGTCCTTGTGCACCAGTCGCTGAAGGTAAGCATGCAGGTGCAGCAGGCGGTTAAGAAGGCAAATGGTATGTTGGCCTTCGTAGCGAGAGGGTTTGAGTACAGGAACAAGGAAGTCTTGCTGCAGTTGTACAGGGCCTTGGTGAGACCACATCTTGAGTATTGTGTGCAGTTTTTGTCGCCTTATCTGAGGAAGGCGGTCCTTGCCATGGAAGGAGTGCAGCGAAGATTCACCAGGATGATACCTGGGATGGCAGGAATGACGTATGTGGAGAGATTGGGTAGATTGGGCTTATACTCGCTGGAGTTTAGAAGAATGAGCGGGGATCTCATTGAAACTTATAAAATTCTGACAGGTCTGGACAAACTAGATGCAGGAAGGATGTTCCCGGTGGTCGGGGAATCCACAACCAGGGGTCACAGTCTAAGGATAAGGGGTAAGCCATTTAGGACAGAATGAGGAGGAATTTCTTCACCCAGAGAGTGGTGAACCTGTGGAATTCTATACCACAGAAGGCAGTATAGGCCAATTCATTAAATCTATTCAAGAAGGAGTTGGATATATTTCTTAAGGCTAAAGGCATCAAGGGATATGAGGAGAAAGCAGGGACAGTGTTCTGAATTTGGATGATCAGCCATGATCTCATTGAATGGCGGAGCAGGCTAGAGGGGCCGAATGTCCTACTCCTGCTCCTATCTTCTATGTTTCTAAAAGTAAATCTCCCTCTACACTGTCCCATCAAACATTCCCAGGGCAGGTACAGCGCGGGTTAGATACAGAGTATAGCTCCCTCTACACTGTCCCATCAAACACTTCCACGGCAGGTACAGTACGGGTTAGATACAGAGTAAAGCCCCCTCTAGTGTCCCATCAAACACTCCCAGGGTTGGTACAGCTCCGGTTAGATACAGAGTAAAGCTCCCTGTAGTGTCCAATCAAAGACTCCCTGGGGATGTACGGCTCACGTTCGATACAGTGTAAAGTACCCTCTAAACTGTCCCATCAAGCACGCCCAGGGCAACTTCAGCACGGGTTAGATACAGAGTAAAGCTCCCTCTCCACTGTTCCATCAAACACTCCCAGGGCAGGTACAGCATGGGTTACATACAGGATAAAATACCCTCTACACTGTCCCATCAAACACTCCCAGGGCAGGTACAGTACGGGTTAGATGCAGTGTAAAACTCCCTCGACGCTGTCGCATCAAACATTCCCAAGGAAGGAACAGCACAGGTTAGATACAGAGTGTAGCTCCCTCTAGTGTCCCATCAAAGACTCCCAGGGCAGGTGCAGCACGGGTTAGATACAGAGTGTAGCTCCCTCTAGTGTCCCATCAAAGACTACCAGGGCAGTTGCAGCAATGGTTAGATTCAGAGTGAAGCTCCCTCTAAACTGTCCCATCAAGCACTCCCAGGGTAGCTGCAGCACGGGTTAGATACAAAGTAAAGCTCCCTCTAGTGTCCCATCAAAGACTCCCAGGGCAGGTACAGCAATGTTTTGGATACAGAATAAAGCTCCCTCTAAACTGTCCCATCAAGCACGCCCAGGGCAACTACAGCACGGGTTACATACAGACCGGTCAGCCTGACATCGGTAGTGGGGAAAATGCTCGAGTCCATTATAAAAGTTGTAATAGCAGAGCACTTGGAAAACAGTGATCGGATCGGACAAAGTCAACATGGATTTACAAAAGGTAAATCGTTTTTGACTAATCTACTGGAATTTTTTGAGAATGTAACTGGTAAAATAGATAAGGGAGAACCAGTGGATGTGGTTTATTTGGACTTTCAAAAGGCTTTCGATAAGGTCCCGCATAAGAGATTAGCGTGTAACGTTAAGGCACATGTGACTGGGGGTAAGGTATTGACTTGGATAGAGAACTGGTTGGCAGACAGAAAGCAAAGAGTTGGAATAAACGGGTCTTTTCCAAGTGGCAGGCAGTGACGAGTGGGGTACCGTAAGGGATCAGTCCTTGGACCCCAGCTATTCACAATATGTATTAATGATCCAGACGAGGGAACTAGATGTAATATCTCCAAGTTTGCAGACGACACAAAGCTGGGTGGGCATGTGTGCTGTGTGGAGGATGCCAAGAAACTCCAGTATGATTTGGACAGGTTGGGTGATTGGGCAGAAGCATGGCAGATGCAATATAACGTGGATAAATGCGAGGTTATCCACTTTGGTGTCAAAAATAGGGAGGCAGATTATTATCTGAATGGCAATAGATTGGGAGAAGGGGAAGTGCAACGAGACCTGGGTGTCCTTGTGCACCAGTCGCTGAAGGTAAGCATGCAGGTGCAGCAGGCGGTTAAGAAGGCAAATGGTATGTTGGCCTTCGTAGCGAGAGGGTTTGAGTACAGGAACAAGGAAGTCTTGCTGCAGTTGTACAGGGCCTTGGTGAGACCACATCTTGAGTATTGTGTGCAGTTTTTGTCGCCTTATCTGAGGAAGGCGGTCCTTGCCATGGAAGGAGTGCAGCGAAGATTCACCAGGATGATACCTGGGATGGCAGGAATGACGTATGTGGAGAGATTGGGTAGATTGGGCTTATACTCGCTGGAGTTTAGAAGAATGAGCGGGGATCTCATTGAAACTTATAAAATTCTGACAGGTCTGGACAAACTAGATGCAGGAAGGATGTTCCCGGTGGTCGGGGAATCCACAACCAGGGGTCACAGTCTAAGGATAAGGGGTAAGCCATTTAGGACAGAATGAGGAGGAATTTCTTCACCCAGAGAGTGGTGAACCTGTGGAATTCTATACCACAGAAGGCAGTATAGGCCAATTCATTAAATCTATTCAAGAAGGAGTTGGATATATTTCTTAAGGCTAAAGGCATCAAGGGATATGAGGAGAAAGCAGGGACAGTGTTCTGAATTTGGATGATCAGCCATGATCTCATTGAATGGCGGAGCAGGCTAGAGGGGCCGAATGTCCTACTCCTGCTCCTATCTTCTATGTTTCTAAAAGTAAATCTCCCTCTACACTGTCCCATCAAACACTCCCAGGGCAGGTACAGCGCGGGTTAGATACAGAGTATAGCTCCCTCTACACTGTCCCATCAAACACTTCCACGGCAGGTACAGTACGGGTTAGATACAAAGTAAAGCTCCCTCTACACTGTCCCTTCAAACTACCCCAGGGCAGGTACAGCACAGGTTAGAGACAGAGTAAAGCTCCCTCCAAACTGACGCATCAAGCACTCCCAGGGCAAGTACAGCATGGGCTAGATACAGAGTAAAGCTCCCTCTACACTGCCCCATCAAACACTCCCAGGGCAGGTGCAGCACGGGTTCGATACAGAGTAAAGCTCCCTCTAGTGTCCCATCAAACACTCCCAGGGCAGGTACAGCACGGGTTAGATACAGTGTAACGCTCCCTCTAGTGTCCCATCAAACACTCCCAGGGCTGGAACAGCACGGGTTAGATACAGAGTAAAGCTCCCACTAGTGTCCCATCAAACACTCCCAGGGTAGGTACAGCTCCGGTTAGATAAACTGTAATGCTCCCTCTAAACTGTCCCATCAAAAACTCCCAGGGCAGGTACAGCACTGGGTTAGATACACAGTAAAGCTCCTTCTACACTGTCCCATCAAACACTCCCAGGGCAGGTACAGCACGGGTTACATACAGAATAAAGCTCCCTCTACACTGTCCCATCAAACACTCCCAGTGCTGGTACTGCAAGGGTTAGATACTGAGTAAAGCTCCCAAAACACTGTCCCATCAAACACTCCCAGGGCAGGTACAGCACGGGTTAGATACAGAGTAAAGCTCCCTCTAGACTGTCCCATCAAACAATTCCATGGCAGGTACAACACGGATTAGATACAGAGTAAAGCTCCCTCTAAACTGTCCCATCAAACACTCCCAGGGCAGGTACAGCACTGGGTTAGATACAGAGTAAAGCTCCCTCTGCACTGTCCCATCAAACACATCCAGGGCAGGTCCAGCACTCGGTTAGATACAGAGTAAAGCTCCCTCTACACTGTCCCATCAAACACTCCCAGGGCAAGTACAGCACGTGTTAGATACAGAGTAAAGCTCCCTCTGCACTCTCCCATCAAACACTCACAGGGCAGTAACAGCACGGGCTAGATCCAGAGTAAATCTTCCTTTACACTGTCCCATCTAACACTCCCAGGACAGGTACAGCATGGGTTAGATACAGAGTACAGCTCCTTCTACGCTGTCCCATCAAACAATCCCAGGGCAGGTACAGCACGGGTTAGATACAGAGTAAAGCTCCCTCTAAACTGTCCCGTCAAACACTCCCAGGGCAGGTACAGCACGGGTTAGATACAGAGTAAAGCTCCCTCTAAACTGTCCCATCAAATACTCCCAGGGTAGGTACAGCACGGGTTAGATACAGAGTAAAGCTCCCTCTGCACTGTCCCATCAAACACTTCCAGGGCAGGTCCAGCACTGGGTTAGATACAGAGTAAAGCTCCCACTGCACTGTCCCATCAAACACGCCCAGGGCAGGTACAGCACTGGGTTAGATACAGAGTAAAGCTCCCTCTACACTGTCCCATCAATCACTCCCAGGGCAGGTACAGCACTAGGTTAGATACAGAGTAAAGCTCTCTCTGCACTATCCCATCAAACGATCCCAGGGCAGGTACGCCTCGGATTAGATTCAGTGTAAAGGTTCCTCTACACTGCCCCATCAAACACTCCCAGGGCAGGTACTGCATGGGTTAGATACAGAGTAAAGCTCCCTCTACACTGACCAATTATCCTGCTCCTACTAGTGAGGTTGACTGATTGGCCGGTGGGGGGCGAGGTTACTTGAACCGTTTTTGCGCTGACTGTACGCTCCTGCTTTCCGAGGTTGTACATGTGACCGTGGAGGACCTGTGGCTATTGGAGGATGAGTGAGAGAGTGACGATCCGGAGGAGAGGCTTTGCGAGTGGCAGTCGGGCATGTTCAATACTTCCATCCTGTTCCAGAATGGATCCAGAACTATTGAAACCCACAAAGTGGTCTCTGATCCCTTTCGTTCCTCAGGACCTTGCAGAGATGGGCGGGATCTCCTGCGGATTGTCCACCTCCGTCTCCCAACTGGTCCAGAAATCCATCATGAGATCCTTCTACCAGCCTGGGATTCAACTCATCAGACCATCCATCTCCCAGCCTGGGATTCAACCAATCAGACAATCCATCTCACAGCCTTGTGATTCAACCAATCAGAACATCCATATCCCAGCCTTGGGATCAACCAATCAGAACATCCATCTCCCAGCCTTGGAATCAACCAATCAGAACATCCATCTACCAGCCTGGGGTGCAACAAATCAGAACATCCATCTACCAGCCGTGGAATCAACCAATCAGAACATCCGTCTACCAGCCTGGGGTTCAACCAATCAGAACATCCATCTCCCAGCCTGGGGTTCAACCAATCAGAACATCCATCTCCCCGCCTGGGGTTCAACCAATCAGATCATTGCTCTACCGGCCTTGCGATCAACCAATGAGGTTGTTGGTGTTGAATGAACCTATAGTGACTGCTCCCTCATTCGGTCCACTCGAGCCTGCTCCGCCATTCGATGAGATCATGGCTGATCTGTGTGCTATGTCCATCTACCCGCCTTGGTTCTGTAACCCTTAATACACTCACCCAACATTAATCTATCAATCTCAGTTTTGAAATTCCCAATTGACCCCCCACCAGCCTCAACAGCTTTATTGGGGGAGAGAGTTCCAGATTTCCACTCCCCTTTGTGTGAAGAAGTGCTTCCTGACATCACCCCTGAACGGCCTGGCTCTAATTTTAAGGCGATGCCCCCCTTGTTCTGGACTCCCCCCACCAGAGGAAATAGTTTCTCTATCGACCCCATCAACTCCTTTAATCATCTTAAAACACCTCGATTCGATCGCCCCTTAATCTTCTACACTCGAGGGAATACAAGCCTAGTCTGTGCAACCTGCCCTCGGAATTTAACCCTTTTAGCCCCGGTATCATTCTGGTGAATCTTCGCAGCACCCACTCCGAGGACAATATTTCACCCTTGAGGTGGAATCTATTGTCGGGAGCACGTTATCGTTTTGTGGTCGATTGTTTCTCCGTCATTTTATTCCAAAGAGGCAACGAACTATTGCAGAATGCTCCATTGTCTGGGAACGGTTTCTGAATTGTTTTCCCGCATGTTTAGGGCCGTTTATTATCGTTGTTTAAAGATTAAAGTTTGACCGTTAAAGTCTGGAATCTAATCGAGGAGTGCGGGCGGTTTATTGATGAGGAGTTACCAGAAGGCGTTCGGTCATCTCCTGATTTACGTTCCGATGATCAGACCCCACACACACACACACAGAGCAGGAAAGGCCCAGGCTCCATCCCCGGCCTAGTGCTGAGTTAGCCTGATCTCACACCCGGTGTGGTACTGAGCCCCACACACACACAGAGCAGGAAAGGCCCAGGCTCCATCCCCGGCCTCGTGCTGAGTGAACCTGATCTCACACCCGGTGTGGTACTGAGCCCCACACACACACACAGAGCAGGATAGGCCCAGGCTCCATCCCCGGCCTGTGCTGAGTTAGCCTGATCTGACACCCGGTGCAGTACTGAGCACCCCGCCCCCCACACACACACAGAGCAGGAAAGGCCCAGGATGCAGCCTCGGCCTGAGTTCGCTCAAGAGTGAGGTTTAGGGACACAACAAATCCCTGACAGCCTCACCCGTCTCCGTCATTTTATTCCAAAGAGGCAACGAACTATTGCAGAATGCTCCATTGTCTGTGAACTCCTCCAGCCCATAAAACCCTCCCTTTTCTCTGTAACCTCCGCCAGCCTCAACAACCCTCACTATTTCTGTAATCTTCTCCAACACCGACACCCCTCCCTATCTCTGTAACCTCCTCCAGCCCGACAACCCACCCTATCTCTGTAACCACCTCCAGCCCCTAGCCCACTCCCTATCTCTGTAACCTCCTCCAACACCTACAAACCGCCCTATCTCTGTAACCTCCTCCAGCCCTACAACCCTTCCTATCTCTGTAACCTCCTCCAGCCCCTACAACCCTCCCTATCTCTGTAAATTGTCACATTGGGATCTTGCTGTGCGCCAATGGGCTGCCGCGTTCCCTGCATTACAACACTTCAAAATCAAAGCACTTCATTGGCTGTGAAGCACTTTGGGACGTGCCGTAGGAGGAGAAAGGCGCTGCAGAAAGGCAAAAGTCTTTCAATGAAGGGAAATGTGTGACCCAATCTGCTCACAGCAAGCTCCCCTCCCAAACTGGGCTGGAGGCAGGCTGAACCAAGATCAAAGTGTGGGATGGAGACCAGAACTGTGCACAGTAACTCCAAGTGTGATATGGAGAACAGAACTGTGCACAGTATTCCAAGTGTGATATGGAGACCAGAACTGTGCACAGTGCTCCAGCTGTGATATGGAGACCAGAACTGTGCATAGTATTCCAAGTGTGATATGGAGACCAGAACTGTGCACAGTGCTCCAGGTGTGATATGCAGACCAGAACTGTGCACAGTGCTCCAGGTGCGATATCGAGACCAGAATTGTGCACAGTGCTCCAAGTGTGATATGGAGACCAGAACTGTGCACAGTGCTCCAGGTGTGATATGGAGACCAGAACTGTGCACAGTGCTCCAAGTGTGATATGGAGACCAGAACTGTGCACAGTACTCCAAGTGTGATATGGAGACCACAACTGTGCACAGTGCTCCAGGTGCGATATCGAGACCACAACTGTGCACAGAACTCCAAGTGTGATATGGAGAACAGAACTGTGCACAGTGCTCCAGATGTGATATGGATACCAGAACGGTGCACAATACTCCAAGTGTGATCTGGAGACCAGAACTGTGCACAGTGCTCCAAGTGTGATATGGAGACCAGAACTGTGCACAGTGCTCCAAGTTTGATATGGAGACCAGAACTGTGCACCGTACTAAAAGTGTGATATGGAGACCAGAACTGTGCAACTTACTCCAAATGTGATATGGAGACCAGAATTGTGCACAGTGCTCCAAGTGTGATATAGAGACCAGAACTATGCACATTGCTCGAAGTCTGATATGGAGACTAGAACTGTGCACAGTACTCCAAGTGTGATATGGAGACCAGAAGGGTGCACAGTGCTCCAAGTGTGATATGGAGAAGAGAACTGTGATCAGAACTGCAATGGAGACCAGAACTGCGCACAGTGCTCCAAGTGTGATATGGAGACCAGAACAATGCACAGTGCACCAAGTGTGATATGGAGACCCGAATTGTGCAACTTACTACAAATGTGATATGGAGACCAGAATTGTGCACAGTGCTCCAAGTGTGATATGGAGACCAGAACTGTGCACCGTACTCCAAGTGTGATATGGAGACTAGAACAGTGCACAGTACTCCAAGTGTGATATGGAGACCAGAACAGTGCACAGTGCTCCAATTGTGATATGGTGACCAGAACTGTGCACAGTACTCCAAGTGTGATATGGAGACCAGAACGGTGCACGGTGCTCCAAGTGTGATATGGAGATCAGAACTGTGCACAGTGCTCCAAGTGTGATATGGAGACCAGAACGGTGCACAGTGCTCCAAGTGTGATAGGAGACCAGAACTGTGCTCAGTACTCCAATGGAGACCAGAAATGTGCACAGTGCTCCAAGTGTGATATGGAGACCAGAACTGTGCTCAGAATTCCAATGGAGACCAGAACTGCGCACAGTGCACCTAGTGCAATAAGGAGACCAGAACAGTGCACCCTACTCCAAGTGTGATATGGAGACCAGAACTGTGCACAGAACTCCAATGGAGATCAGAACTGTGCTCAGTGCTCCAACTGTGATATGGAGACCAGAACAATGCACAGTGCCCCAAGTCTGAAATGGAGATCCAGAACTGTGCACAGTGCTCCAAGTGTGATATGGAGACCAGAACAATGCACAGTGCTCCAAGTGTGATATGGAGAACAGAACTGTGCACAGTGCTCCAAGTGTGATATGCAGACCAGAACTGTGCACAGTGCTCCAAGTGTGATTTGGAGACTAGAACTGTGCACACAACTGCAAGTGTGATATGGCGACCGGAACTGTGCACAGTAACTTCAAGTGTGATATGGAGCCCAGAACTGTGCACAGTACTCCGAGTGAATTTGGAGAGCGGAAGTGTGCACCATACTTCAAGTATGTATTGGAGACCAGTACTGTGCACAGTGCTACAAGCGTGATATGGAGAGCAGAACGGTGCATAGTAACTCCAAGTGTGATTTGGAGACCAGAACTGTGCACAGTGCTCCAAGTGTGATCAGGAGACTAGAAATGTGCACATGGCTCCAAGAGCGATATGGAGAACAGAACTGTGCACGGTAACGTGAAGTGTGATATGGAGACCAGAACGGTGCACAGTGCTCCAATGGAGACAAGAACTGTGCACAGTGCTCCAATTGTGATATGGAGACCAGAACTGTGCTCAGTGCTCCAAGTGTGATGTTTAGACCAGGACTGTGCACAGTACTCCAAGTGTGGTCAGGAGACTAGAAATGTGCACAGTGCTCCAAGTGCGACATGGAGACCAGAACTGTGCACAGTACTCCAAGTGTGATATGGAGACCAGAACTGTGCACAGTGCTCCAAGTGTGATATGGAGACCAGAACTGTGCACAGTGCTCCAAGTTTGATATGGAGACCAGAACTGTGCACCGTACTAAAAGTGTGATATGGAGACCAGAACTGTGCAACTTACTCCAAATGTGATATGGAGACCAGAATTGTGCACAGTGCTCCAAGTGTGATATAGAGACCAGAACTATGCACATTGCTCGAAGTCTGATATGGAGACTAGAACTGTGCACAGTACTCCAAGTGTGATATGGAGACCAGAAGGGTGCACAGTGCTCCAAGTGTGATATGGAGAAGAGAACTGTGATCAGAACTGCAATGGAGACCAGAACTGCGCACAGTGCTCCAAGTGTGATATGGAGACCAGAACAATGCACAGTGCACCAAGTGTGATATGGAGACCCGAATTGTGCAACTTACTACAAATGTGATATGGAGACCAGAATTGTGCACAGTGCTCCAAGTGTGATATGGAGACCAGAACTGTGCACCGTACTCCAAGTGTGATATGGAGACTAGAACAGTGCACAGTACTCCAAGTGTGATATGGAGACCAGAACAGTGCACAGTGCTCCAATTGTGATATGGTGACCAGAACTGTGCACAGTACTCCAAGTGTGATATGGAGACCAGAACGGTGCACGGTGCTCCAAGTGTGATATGGAGATCAGAACTGTGCACAGTGCTCCAAGTGTGATATGGAGACCAGAACGGTGCACAGTGCTCCAAGTGTGATAGGAGACCAGAACTGTGCTCAGTACTCCAATGGAGACCAGAAATGTGCACAGTGCTCCAAGTGTGATATGGAGACCAGAACTGTGCTCAGAATTCCAATGGAGACCAGAACTGCGCACAGTGCACCTAGTGCAATAAGGAGACCAGAACAGTGCACCCTACTCCAAGTGTGATATGGAGACCAGAACTGTGCACAGAACTCCAATGGAGATCAGAACTGTGCTCAGTGCTCCAACTGTGATATGGAGACCAGAACAATGCACAGTGCCCCAAGTCTGAAATGGAGATCCAGAACTGTGCACAGTGCTCCAAGTGTGATATGGAGACCAGAACAATGCACAGTGCTCCAAGTGTGATATGCAGAACAGAACTGTGCACAGTGCTCCAAGTGTGATATGCAGACCAGAACTGTGCACAGTGCTCCAAGTGTGATTTGGAGACTAGAACTGTGCACACAACTGCAAGTGTGATATGGCGACCGGAACTGTGCACAGTAACTTCAAGTGTGATATGGAGCCCAGAACTGTGCACAGTACTCCGAGTGAATTTGGAGAGCGGAAGTGTGCACCATACTTCAAGTATGTATTGGAGACCAGTACTGTGCACAGTGCTACAAGCGTGATATGGAGAGCAGAACGGTGCATAGTAACTCCAAGTGTGATTTGGAGACCAGAACTGTGCACAGTGCTCCAAGTGTGATCAGGAGACTAGAAATGTGCACATGGCTCCAAGAGCGATATGGAGAACAGAACTGTGCACGGTAACGTGAAGTGTGATATGGAGACCAGAACGGTGCACAGTGCTCCAATGGAGACAAGAACTGTGCACAGTGCTCCAATTGTGATATGGAGACCAGAACTGTGCTCAGTGCTCCAAGTGTGATGTTTAGACCAGGACTGTGCACAGTACTCCAAGTGTGGTCAGGAGACTAGAAATGTGCACAGTGCTCCAAGTGCGACATGGAGACCAGAACTGTGCACAGTACTCCAAGTGTGATCTGGAGACCAGAACTGTGCTCTGTACTCCAATGGAGACCAGAACTGTGCTCTGTACTCCAATGGAGAACAGAACTGTGCTCAGCACTCCAATGGATACCAGAACTGTGCACAGTGCTCCAAGTGTGATATGGAGACCAGAACTGTGCTCAGAACTCCAATGGAGACCAGAACTGCGCACAGTGCCCCAAGTGCAATAAGGAGACCAGAACAGTGCACCTTACTCCAAGTGTGATATGGAGACCAGAACTGTGCACAGTATTCCAAGTGTGATATGGAGACCAGAACTGTGCTCTGTATTCCAATGGAGAGCAGAACTGCGCACAGTGCTCCAAGTGCGATATGGAGACCAGAACTGTGCACAGTACTCCAAGTGTGATATGGAGACCAGAACTGTGCACAGTACTCCAAGTGTGATATGGGGACCAGAACTGTGCTCTGTACTCCAATGGAGACCAGAACGGTGCTCTGTACTCCAATGGAGAACAGAACTGTGCTCAGTACTCCAATGGATACCAGAACTGTGCACAGAGCTCCAAGTGTTATATGGAGACCAGAACAATGCACAGTGCTCCAAGTGTGATATGGAGACCAGAACGGTGCACAGTGCTCCAAGTGTGATATGGAGAGCAGAACTGTGCACAGTGCTGCAAGTGTGATATGGAGAGCAGAAATGCGTTCAGTGCTCCAAGTATGATATGGAGACCAGAATTGTGAAAATGCATCAAGTGTGATATGGAGACGAGAACTGTGCATCGTACTCCAAGTGTGATATTGAGAATAGAACAGTGCACAGTACTCCAAGTGTGATATGGAGACCAGAACTGTGCACAGTGCTCCAAGTGTGATATGGAGACCAGAACTGTGCACCGTACTCCAAGTGTGATATGGAGGCCAGAACGGTGAACAGTGCTCCAAGTGTGATATGGAGACCAGAACTGTGCAACTTACTCCAAATGTGATATGGAGACCAGAACTGTGCACATTGCTCCAAGTGTGATATGGAGACTAGAACTGTGCACAGTACTCCTAGTGTGATATGGCGACCGGAACTGTGCACAGTAACTTCAAGTGTGATATGTAGATCAGAACTGTGCAGAGTCAATCCAAGTGTGATTGGGAGAACAGAACTGTGCACAGTACTCCAAGTATGATATGGAGAGCAGAACTGTGCACAGTATTCCAAGTGTAATATGGAGACCAGAACTGTGCTCAGTACTCCAATGGAGACCAGAACTGTGCACAGTGCTCCAAGTGTGATAAGGAGACCAGAACAGTGCTCAGTACTCCAATGGAGACCAGAATGGTGAACAGTGCTCCAAGTGTGATATGGAGACCAGAACTGTGCACAGTGCACCAAGTGTGATATGGAGACCTGAACTGTGCTCAGTACTCCAATGGAGACCAGAACTGTGCACAGTGCTTCAAGTGTGATATGGAGACCAGAACTGTGCACAGTGCTCCAAGTGTGATATGGAGACCAGAACGATGCACAGTGCTCCAAGTGTGATATGGAGACCAGAACGGTGCACAGTGCTCCAAGTATGATATGGAGACCTGAACTGTGCACAGTGCTACAAGTGTGACATGGAGACCAGAACGGTGCACAGTGCTCCAAGTGTGATATGGAGACCAGAACGGTGCACAGTGCTCCAAGTATAATATGGAGACCTGAACTGTGCACAGTGCTACAAGTGTGACATGGAGACCTGAACTGTGCACAGTGCTCCAAGTGTGATATGGAGACCAGAACTGTGTACAGTGCTCCAAGTGTGATATGGAGACCAGAACTGTGCACAGAACTCCAATGGAGATCAGAACTGTGCACAGTGCTCCAAGTGTGATATGGAGACCAGAACAATGCACAGAGCTCCAAGTGTGACATGTAGACCAGAACTGGGCACAGTGCTCCAAGTGTGATATGGAGACCAGATCTGTGCTCAGAACTCCAACGGAGACAGAACTGTGCACAGTGCCCAAAGTGTGATATTGAGACCAGAACTGTGCACAGAACTCCAATGGAGGTCAGAGTTGTGCACAGTACTCCTAGTGAGATATGGCGACTGGAACTGTGCACAGTAACTTCAAGTGTGATATGCAGATTAGAACTGTGCAGATCAAATCCAAGTGTGATATGGAGACTAGAACTGTGCACAGTACTCTAGGTGTGATATGGAGCCCAGAACTGTGCACAGTGCTCCAAGTGTGATATGGAGAGCAGAAATGCGTTCAGTGCTCCATGTGTGATATGGAGACCAGAACTGTGCAGAGTATTCCAAGTGTGATATGGAGACCAGAACTGTGAAACTTACTCCAAATGTGATATGGAGACAAGAATTGTGCACAGTGATTAATGTATGATATGGTGACCTGAACTGTGCACATTATTCCAAGTGTGATATGGAGACCAGAATTGTGAAAATGCTCCAAGTGTGATATGGAGTCACAACTGTGCAGAGTATTTCAAGTGTGATATGGAGACCAGATTTGGGCACAGTGCTCCAAGTGTGATATGGAGACGAGAACTGAGCACAGTGCTCCAAGTGAGATATGGAGACCAGAACTGTGCACAGTAACTTCAAGTATGATATGTAGATCAGAACTGTGCAGAGTAAATCCAAGTGTGATTTGGAGACCAGAACTGTGCACAGTACTCCAAGTATGATATGGAGAGCAGAACTGTGCACAGTATTCCAAGTGTAATATGGAGACCAGAACTGTGCTCAGTACTACAATGGAGACCAGAACTGTGCACAGTGCTCCAAGTGTGATAAGGAGACCAGAACAGTGCTCAGTACTCCAATGGAGAACAGAATGGTGCACAGTGCTCCAAGTGTGATATGGAGACCAGAACTGTGCGCAATGCTCCAAGTGTGATATGGAGACCAGAACTGTGCTCAGTACTCCAATGGAGATCAGAACTGTGCACAGTGCTCCAAGTGTGATATGGAGACATGAACTGTGCTCAGTACTCCAATGGAGACCAGAACTGTGCACAGTGCTCCAAGTGTGATATGGAGACCAGAACTGTGCACAATGCTCCAAGTGTGATACGGAGACCACAACTGTGCTCAATACTCCAATGGAGATCAGAACTGTGCTCAGTACTCCAATGGAGACCAGAACTGTGCACAGTGCTCCAAGTGTAATATGGAGACCAGAACTGTGCTCAGAATTCCAATGGAGAGCAGAACTGCGCACAGTGCTCCAAGTGCGATATGGAGACCAGAACTGTGCACAGTACTCCAAGTGTGATATGGAGACCAGAACTGTGCACAGTACTCCAAGTGTGATATGGGGACCAGAACTGTGCTCAGAACTCCAATGGAGACCAGAACTGCGCACAGTGCTCCAATGGAGAACAGAACTGTGCTCAGTACTCCAATGGATACCAGAACTGTGCACAGAGCTCCAAGTGTTATATGGAGACCAGAACAATGCACAGTGCTCCAAGTGTGATATGGAGACCAGAACGGTGCACAGTGCTCCAAGTGTGATATGGAGAGCAGAACTGTGCACAGTGCTGCAAGTGTGATATGGAGAGCAGAAATGCGTTCAGTGCTCCAAGTGTGATATGGAGACCAGAATTGTGAAAATGCATCAAGTGTGATATGGAGACGAGAACTGTGCATCGTACTCCAAGTGTGATATTGAGAATAGAACAGTGCACAGTACTCCAAGTGTGATATGGAGACCAGAACTGTGCACAGTGCTCCAAGTGTGATATGGAGACCAGAACTGTGCACCGTACTCCAAGTGTGATATGGAGGCCAGAACGGTGAACAGTGCTCCAAGTGTGATATGGAGACCAGAACTGTGCAACTTACTCCAAATGTGATATGGAGACCAGAACTGTGCACATTGCTCCAAGTGTGATATGGAGACTAGAACTGTGCACAGTACTCCTAGTGTGATATGGCGACCGGAACTGTGCACAGTAACTTCAAGTGTGATATGTAGATCAGAACTGTGCAGAGTCAATCCAAGTGTGATTGGGAGAACAGAACTGTGCACAGTACTCCAAGTATGATATGGAGAGCAGAACTGTGCACAGTATTCCAAGTGTAATATGGAGACCAGAACTGTGCTCAGTACTCCAATGGAGACCAGAACTGTGCACAGTGCTCCAAGTGTGATAAGGAGACCAGAACAGTGCTCAGTACTCCAATGGAGACCAGAATGGTGAACAGTGCTCCAAGTGTGATATGGAGACCAGAACTGTGCACAGTGCACCAAGTGTGATATGGAGACCTGAACTGTGCTCAGTACTCCAATGGAGACCAGAACTGTGCACAGTGCTTCAAGTGTGATATGGAGACCAGAACTGTGCACAGTGCTCCAAGTGTGATATGGAGACCAGAACGATGCACAGTGCTCCAAGTGTGATATGGAGACCAGAACGGTGCACAGTGCTCCAAGTATGATATGGAGACCTGAACTGTGCACAGTGCTACAAGTGTGACATGGAGACCAGAACGGTGCACAGTGCTCCAAGTGTGATATGGAGACCAGAACGGTGCACAGTGCTCCAAGTATAATATGGAGACCTGAACTGTGCACAGTGCTACAAGTGTGACATGGAGACCTGAACTGTGCACAGTGCTCCAAGTGTGATATGGAGACCAGAACTGTGTACAGTGCTCCAAGTGTGATATGGAGACCAGAACTGTGCACAGAACTCCAATGGAGATCAGAACTGTGCACAGTGCTCCAAGTGTGATATGGAGACCAGAACAATGCACAGAGCTCCAAGTGTGACATGTAGACCAGAACTGGGCACAGTGCTCCAAGTGTGATATGGAGACCAGATCTGTGCTCAGAACTCCAACGGAGACAGAACTGTGCACAGTGCCCAAAGTGTGATATTGAGACCAGAACTGTGCACAGAACTCCAATGGAGGTCAGAGTTGTGCACAGTACTCCTAGTGAGATATGGCGACTGGAACTGTGCACAGTAACTTCAAGTGTGATATGCAGATTAGAACTGTGCAGATCAAATCCAAGTGTGATATGGAGACTAGAACTGTGCACAGTACTCTAGGTGTGATATGGAGCCCAGAACTGTGCACAGTGCTCCAAGTGTGATATGGAGAGCAGAAATGCGTTCAGTGCTCCATGTGTGATATGGAGACCAGAACTGTGCAGAGTATTCCAAGTGTGATATGGAGACCAGAACTGTGAAACTTACTCCAAATGTGATATGGAGACAAGAATTGTGCACAGTGATTAATGTATGATATGGTGACCTGAACTGTGCACATTATTCCAAGTGTGATATGGAGACCAGAATTGTGAAAATGCTCCAAGTGTGATATGGAGTCACAACTGTGCAGAGTATTTCAAGTGTGATATGGAGACCAGATTTGGGCACAGTGCTCCAAGTGTGATATGGAGACGAGAACTGAGCACAGTGCTCCAAGTGAGATATGGAGACCAGAACTGTGCACAGTAACTTCAAGTATGATATGTAGATCAGAACTGTGCAGAGTAAATCCAAGTGTGATTTGGAGACCAGAACTGTGCACAGTACTCCAAGTATGATATGGAGAGCAGAACTGTGCACAGTATTCCAAGTGTAATATGGAGACCAGAACTGTGCTCAGTACTACAATGGAGACCAGAACTGTGCACAGTGCTCCAAGTGTGATAAGGAGACCAGAACAGTGCTCAGTACTCCAATGGAGAACAGAATGGTGCACAGTGCTCCAAGTGTGATATGGAGACCAGAACTGTGCGCAATGCTCCAAGTGTGATATGGAGACCAGAACTGTGCTCAGTACTCCAATGGAGATCAGAACTGTGCACAGTGCTCCAAGTGTGATATGGAGACATGAACTGTGCTCAGTACTCCAATGGAGACCAGAACTGTGCACAGTGCTCCAAGTGTGATATGGAGACCAGAACTGTGCACAATGCTCCAAGTGTGATACGGAGACCACAACTGTGCTCAATACTCCAATGGAGATCAGAACTGTGCTCAGTACTCCAATGGAGACCAGAACTGTGCACAGTGCTCCAAGTGTAATATGGAGACCAGAACTGTGCTCAGAATTCCAATGGAGAGCAGAACTGCGCACAGTGCTCCAAGTGCGATATGGAGACCAGAACTGTGCACAGTACTCCAAGTGTGATATGGAGACCAGAACTGTGCACAGTACTCCAAGTGTGATATGGGGACCAGAACTGTGCTCAGAACTCCAATGGAGACCAGAACTGCGCACAGTGCCCCAAGTGCAATAAGGAGACCAGAACAGTGCACCATACTCCAAGTGTGATATGGAGACCAGAACTGTGCACAGTATTCCAAGTGTGATATGGAGACCAGAACTGTGCTCTGTATTCCAATGGAGAGCAGAACTGCGCACAGTGCTCCAAGTGCGATATGGAGACCAGAACGGTGCACAGTGCTCCAAGTGTGATAGGAGACCAGAACTGTGCTCAGTACTCCAATGGAGACCAGAAATGTGCACAGTGCTCCAAGTGTGATATGGAGACCAGAACTGTGCTCAGAATTCCAATGGAGACCAGAACTGCGCACAGTGCACCTAGTGCAATAAGGAGACCAGAACAGTGCACCCTACTCCAAGTGTGATATGGAGACCAGAACTGTGCACAGAACTCCAATGGAGATCAGAACTGTGCTCAGTGCTCCACATGTGATATGGAGACCAGAACAATGCACAGTGCCCCAAGTCTGAAATGGAGATCCAGAACTGTGCACAGTGCTCCAAGTGTGATATGGAGACCAGAACAATGCACAGTGCTCCAAGTGTGATATGGAGAACAGAACTGTGCACAGTGCTCCAATGGAGACCAGAACTGTGCTCTGTATTCCAATGGAGAGCAGAACTGCGCACAGTGCTCCAAGTGCGATATGGAGACCAGAACGGTGCACAGTGCTCCAAGTGTGATAGGAGACCTGAACTGTGCTCAGTACTCCAATGGAGACCAGAACTGTGCACAGTGCTTCAAGTGTGATATGGAGACCAGAACTGTGCACAGTGCTCCAAGTGTGATATGGAGACCAGAACGATGCACAGTGCTCCAAGTGTGATATGGAGACCAGAACGGTGCACAGTGCTCCAAGTATGATATGGAGACCTGAACTGTGCACAGTGCTACAAGTGTGACATGGAGACCAGAACGGTGCACAGTGCTCCAAGTGTGATATGGAGACCAGAACGGTGCACAGTGCTCCAAGTATAATATGGAGACCTGAACTGTGCACAGTGCTACAAGTGTGACATGGAGACCTGAACTGTGCACAGTGCTCCAAGTGTGATATGGAGACCAGAACTGTGTACAGTGCTCCAAGTGTGATATGGAGACCAGAACTGTGCACAGAACTCCAATGGAGATCAGAACTGTGCACAGTGCTCCAAGTGTGATATGGAGACCAGAACAATGCACAGAGCTCCAAGTGTGACATGTAGACCAGAACTGGGCACAGTGCTCCAAGTGTGATATGGAGACCAGATCTGTGCTCAGAACTCCAACGGAGACAGAACTGTGCACAGTGCCCAAAGTGTGATATTGAGACCAGAACTGTGCACAGAACTCCAATGGAGGTCAGAGTTGTGCACAGTACTCCTAGTGAGATATGGCGACTGGAACTGTGCACAGTAACTTCAAGTGTGATATGCAGATTAGAACTGTGCAGATCAAATCCAAGTGTGATATGGAGACTAGAACTGTGCACAGTACTCTAGGTGTGATATGGAGCCCAGAACTGTGCACAGTGCTCCAAGTGTGATATGGAGAGCAGAAATGCGTTCAGTGCTCCATGTGTGATATGGAGACCAGAACTGTGCAGAGTATTCCAAGTGTGATATGGAGACCAGAACTGTGAAACTTACTCCAAATGTGATATGGAGACAAGAATTGTGCACAGTGATTAATGTATGATATGGTGACCTGAACTGTGCACATTATTCCAAGTGTGATATGGAGACCAGAATTGTGAAAATGCTCCAAGTGTGATATGGAGTCACAACTGTGCAGAGTATTTCAAGTGTGATATGGAGACCAGATTTGGGCACAGTGCTCCAAGTGTGATATGGAGACGAGAACTGAGCACAGTGCTCCAAGTGAGATATGGAGACCAGAACTGTGCACAGTAACTTCAAGTATGATATGTAGATCAGAACTGTGCAGAGTAAATCCAAGTGTGATTTGGAGACCAGAACTGTGCACAGTACTCCAAGTATGATATGGAGAGCAGAACTGTGCACAGTATTCCAAGTGTAATATGGAGACCAGAACTGTGCTCAGTACTACAATGGAGACCAGAACTGTGCACAGTGCTCCAAGTGTGATAAGGAGACCAGAACAGTGCTCAGTACTCCAATGGAGAACAGAATGGTGCACAGTGCTCCAAGTGTGATATGGAGACCAGAACTGTGCGCAATGCTCCAAGTGTGATATGGAGACCAGAACTGTGCTCAGTACTCCAATGGAGATCAGAACTGTGCACAGTGCTCCAAGTGTGATATGGAGACATGAACTGTGCTCAGTACTCCAATGGAGACCAGAACTGTGCACAGTGCTCCAAGTGTGATATGGAGACCAGAACTGTGCACAATGCTCCAAGTGTGATACGGAGACCACAACTGTGCTCAATACTCCAATGGAGATCAGAACTGTGCTCAGTACTCCAATGGAGACCAGAACTGTGCACAGTGCTCCAAGTGTAATATGGAGACCAGAACTGTGCTCAGAATTCCAATGGAGAGCAGAACTGCGCACAGTGCTCCAAGTGCGATATGGAGACCAGAACTGTGCACAGTACTCCAAGTGTGATATGGAGACCAGAACTGTGCACAGTACTCCAAGTGTGATATGGGGACCAGAACTGTGCTCAGAACTCCAATGGAGACCAGAACTGCGCACAGTGCCCCAAGTGCAATAAGGAGACCAGAACAGTGCACCATACTCCAAGTGTGATATGGAGACCAGAACTGTGCACAGTATTCCAAGTGTGATATGGAGACCAGAACTGTGCTCTGTATTCCAATGGAGAGCAGAACTGCGCACAGTGCTCCAAGTGCGATATGGAGACCAGAACGGTGCACAGTGCTCCAAGTGTGATAGGAGACCAGAACTGTGCTCAGTACTCCAATGGAGACCAGAAATGTGCACAGTGCTCCAAGTGTGATATGGAGACCAGAACTGTGCTCAGAATTCCAATGGAGACCAGAACTGCGCACAGTGCACCTAGTGCAATAAGGAGACCAGAACAGTGCACCCTACTCCAAGTGTGATATGGAGACCAGAACTGTGCACAGAACTCCAATGGAGATCAGAACTGTGCTCAGTGCTCCAACTGTGATATGGAGACCAGAACAATGCACAGTGCCCCAAGTCTGAAATGGAGATCCAGAACTGTGCACAGTGCTCCAAGTGTGATATGGAGACCAGAACAATGCACAGTGCTCCAAGTGTGATATGGAGAACAGAACTGTGCACAGTGCTCCAAGTGTGATATGCAGACCAGAACTGTGCACAGTGCTCCAAGTGTGATTTGGAGACTAGAACTGTGCACACAACTGCAAGTGTGATATGGCGACCGGAACTGTGCACAGTAACTTCAAGTGTGATATGGAGCCCAGAACTGTGCACAGTACTCCGAGTGAATTTGGAGAGCGGAAGTGTGCACAATACTTCAAGTATGTATTGGAGACCAGTACTGTGCACAGTGCTACAAGTGTGATATGGAGAGCAGAACGGTGCATAGTAACTCCAAGTGTGATTTGGAGACCAGAACTGTGCACAGTGCTCCAAGTGTGATCAGGAGACTAGAAATGTGCACATGGCTCCAAGAGCGATATGGAGAACAGAACTGTGCACGGTAACGTGAAGTGTGATATGGAGACCAGAACGGTGCACAGTGCTCCAATGGAGACAAGAACTGTGCACAGTGCTCCAATTGTGATATGGAGACCAGAACTGTGCTCAGTGCTCCAAGTGTGATGTTTAGACCAGGACTGTGCACAGTACTCCAAGTGTGGTCAGGAGACTAGAAATGTGCACAGTGCTCCAAGTGCGACATGGAGACCAGAACTGTGCACAGTACTCCAAGTGCGATATGGAGACCAGAACTGTGCTCTGTACTCCAATGGAGACCAGAACTGTGCTCTGTACTCCAATGGAGAACAGAACTGTGCTCAGCACTCCAATGGATACCAGAACTGTGCACAGTGCTCCAAGTGTGATATGGAGACCAGAACTGTGCTCAGAACTCCAATGGAGACCAGAACTGCGCACAGTGCCCCAAGTGCAATAAGGAGACCAGAACAGTGCACCGTACTCCAAGTGTGATATGGAGACCAGAACTGTGCACAGTATTCCAAGTGTGATATGGAGACCAGAACTGTGCTCAGTACTCCAATGGAGACCAGAACTGTGCACAGTGCTCCAAGTGTGATAAGGAGACCAGAACAGTGCTCAGTACTCCAATGGAGACCAGAATGGTGAACAGTGCTCCAAGTGTGATATGGAGACCAGAACTGTGCACAGTGCACCAAGTGTGATATGGAGACCTGAACTGTGCTCAGTACTCCAATGGAGACCAGAACTGTGCACAGTGCTTCAAGTGTGATATGGAGACCAGAACTGTGCACAGTGCTCCAAGTGTGATATGGAGACCAGAACGATGCACAGTGCTCCAAGTGTGATATGGAGACCAGAACGGTGCACAGTGCTCCAAGTATGATATGGAGACCTGAACTGTGCACAGTGCTACAAGTGTGACATGGAGACCAGAACGGTGCACAGTGCTCCAAGTGTGATATGGAGACCAGAACGGTGCACAGTGCTCCAAGTATAATATGGAGACCTGAACTGTGCACAGTGCTACAAGTGTGACATGGAGACCTGAACTGTGCACAGTGCTCCAAGTGTGATATGGAGACCAGAACTGTGTACAGTGCTCCAAGTGTGATATGGAGACCAGAACTGTGCACAGAACTCCAATGGAGATCAGAACTGTGCACAGTGCTCCAAGTGTGATATGGAGACCAGAACAATGCACAGAGCTCCAAGTGTGACATGTAGACCAGAACTGGGCACAGTGCTCCAAGTGTGATATGGAGACCAGATCTGTGCTCAGAACTCCAATGGAGACAGAACTGTGCACAGTGCCCAAAGTGTGATATTGAGACCAGAACTGTGCACAGAACTCCAATGGAGGTCAGAGTTGTGCACAGTACTCCTAGTGAGATATGGCGACTGGAACTGTGCACAGTAACTTCAAGTGTGATATGCAGATTAGAACTGTGCAGATCAAATCCAAGTGTGATATGGAGACTAGAACTGTGCACAGTACTCTAGGTGTGATATGGAGCCCAGAACTGTGCACAGTGCTCCAAGTGTGATATGGAGAGCAGAAATGCGTTCAGTGCTCCATGTGTGATATGGAGACCAGAACTGTGCAGAGTATTCCAAGTGTGATATGGAGACCAGAACTGTGAAACTTACTCCAAATGTGATATGGAGACAAGAATTGTGCACAGTGATTAATGTATGATATGGTGACCTGAACTGTGCACATTATTCCAAGTGTGATATGGAGACCAGAATTGTGAAAATGCTCCAAGTGTGATATGGAGTCACAACTGTGCAGAGTATTTCAAGTGTGATATGGAGACCAGATTTGGGCACAGTGCTCCAAGTGTGATATGGAGACGAGAACTGAGCACAGTGCTCCAAGTGAGATATGGAGACCAGAACTGTGCACAGTAACTTCAAGTATGATATGTAGATCAGAACTGTGCAGAGTAAATCCAAGTGTGATTTGGAGACCAGAACTGTGCACAGTACTCCAAGTATGATATGGAGAGCAGAACTGTGCACAGTATTCCAAGTGTAATATGGAGACCAGAACTGTGCTCAGTACTACAATGGAGACCAGAACTGTGCACAGTGCTCCAAGTGTGATAAGGAGACCAGAACAGTGCTCAGTACTCCAATGGAGAACAGAATGGTGCACAGTGCTCCAAGTGTGATATGGAGACCAGAACTGTGCGCAATGCTCCAAGTGTGATATGGAGACCAGAACTGTGCTCAGTACTCCAATGGAGATCAGAACTGTGCACAGTGCTCCAAGTGTGATATGGAGACATGAACTGTGCTCAGTACTCCAATGGAGACCAGAACTGTGCACAGTGCTCCAAGTGTGATATGGAGACCAGAACTGTGCACAATGCTCCAAGTGTGATACGGAGACCACAACTGTGCTCAATACTCCAATGGAGATCAGAACTGTGCTCAGTACTCCAATGGAGACCAGAACTGTGCACAGTGCTCCAAGTGTAATATGGAGACCAGAACTGTGCTCAGAATTCCAATGGAGAGCAGAACTGCGCACAGTGCTCCAAGTGCGATATGGAGACCAGAACTGTGCACAGTACTCCAAGTGTGATATGGAGACCAGAACTGTGCACAGTACTCCAAGTGTGATATGGGGACCAGAACTGTGCTCAGAACTCCAATGGAGACCAGAACTGCGCACAGTGCCCCAAGTGCAATAAGGAGACCAGAACAGTGCACCATACTCCAAGTGTGATATGGAGACCAGAACTGTGCACAGTATTCCAAGTGTGATATGGAGACCAGAACTGTGCTCTGTATTCCAATGGAGAGCAGAACTGCGCACAGTGCTCCAAGTGCGATATGGAGACCAGAACGGTGCACAGTGCTCCAAGTGTGATAGGAGACCAGAACTGTGCTCAGTACTCCAATGGAGACCAGAAATGTGCACAGTGCTCCAAGTGTGATATGGAGACCAGAACTGTGCTCAGAATTCCAATGGAGACCAAAACTGCGCACAGTGCACCTAGTGCAATAAGGAGACCAGAACAGTGCACCCTACTCCAAGTGTGATATGGAGACCAGAACTGTGCACAGAACTCCAATGGAGATCAGAACTGTGCACAGTGCTCCAAGTGTGATATGGAGACCAGAACAATGCACAGTGCTCCAAGTGTGATATGGAGAACAGAACTGTGCACAGTGCTCCAAGTGTGATATGCAGACCATAACTGTGCACAGTGCTCCAAGTGTGATTTGGAGACTAGAACTGTGCACACAACTGCAAGTGTGATATGGCGACCGGAACTGTGCACAGTAACTTCAAGTGTGATATGGAGCCCAGAACTGTGCACAGTACTCCGAGTGAATTTGGAGAGCGGAAGTGTGCACAATACTTCAAGTATGTATTGGAGACCAGTACTGTGCACAGTGCTACAAGTGTGATATGGAGAGCAGAACGGTGCATAGTAACTCCAAGTGTGATTTGGAGACCAGAACTGTGCACAGTGCTCCAAGTGTGATCAGGAGACTAGAAATGTGCACATGGCTCCAAGAGCGATATGGAGAACAGAACTGTGCACGGTAACGTGAAGTGTGATATGGAGACCAGAACGGTGCACAGTGCTCCAATGGAGACAAGAACTGTGCACAGTGCTCCAATTGTGATATGGAGACCAGAACTGTGCTCAGTGCTCCAAGTGTGATGTTTAGACCAGGACTGTGCACAGTACTCCAAGTGTGGTCAGGAGACTAGAAATGTGCACAGTGCTCCAAGTGCGACATGGAGACCAGAACTGTGCACAGTACTCCAAGTGCGATATGGAGACCAGAACTGTGCTCTGTACTCCAATGGAGACCAGAACTGTGCTCTGTACTCCAATGGAGAACAGAACTGTGCTCAGCACTCCAATGGATATCAGAACTGTGCACAGTGCTCCAAGTGTGATATGGAGACCAGAACTGTGCTCAGAACTCCAATGGAGACCAGAACTGCGCACAGTGCCCCAAGTGCAATAAGGAGACCAGAACAGTGCACCGTACTCCAAGTGTGATATGGAGACCAGAACTGTGCACAGTATTCCAAGTGTGATATGGAGACCAGAACTGTGCTCTGTATTCCAATGGAGAGCAGAACTGCGCACAGTGCTCCAAGTGCGATATGGAGACCAGAACTGTGCACAGTACTCCAAGTGTGATATGGAGACCAGAACTGTGCACAGTACTCCAAGTGTGATATGGGGACCAGAACTGTGCTCTGTACTCCAATGGAGACCAGAACGGTGCTCTGTACTCCAATGGAGAACAGAACTGTGCTCAGTACTCCAATGGATACCAGAACTGTGCACAGAGCTCCTAGTGTTATATGGAGACCAGAACAATGCACAGTGCTCCAAGTGTGATATGGAGACCAGAACGGTGCACAGTGCTCCAAGTGTGATATGGAGAGCAGAACTGTGCACAGTGCTGCAAGTGTGATATGGAGAGCAGAAATGCGTTCAGTGCTCCAAGTGTGATATGGAGACCAGAATTGTGAAAATGCATCAAGTGTGATATGGAGACGAGAACTGTGCATCGTACTCCAAGTGTGATATGGATACCAGAATTGTGCACAGCACTCCAAGTGTGATATGGCGACCGGAACTGTGCACAGTCACTTCAAGTGTGATATGTAGATCAGAACTGTGCAGAGTAAATAAAAGTGTGATTTGGAGAACAGAACTGTGCACAGTACTCCAGGTGTAATCTGGAGCCCAGAACTGTGCACAGTACTCCAAGTGTGATATGGAGACCAGAACGGTGCACAGTGCTCCAAGTGTGATATGGAGAGCAGATCTGTGCACAGTGCTGCAAGTGTGATATGGAGAGCAGAAATGCGTTCAGTGCTCCAAGTGTGATATGGAGACCAGAATTGTGAAAATGCATCAAGTGTGATATGGAGACGAGAACTGTGCATCGTACTCCAAGTGTGATATTGAGAATAGAACAGTGCACAGTACTCCAAGTGTGATATGGAGACCAGAACTGTGCACAGTGCTCCAAGTGTGATATGGAGGCCAGAACGGTGAACAGTGCTCCAAGTGTGATATGGAGACCAGAACTGTGCAACTTACTCCAAATGTGATATGGAGACCAGAACTGTGCACATTGCTCCAAGTGTGATATGGAGACTAGAACTGTGCACAGTACTCCTAGTGTGATATGGCGACCGGAACTGTGCACAGTAACTTCAAGTGTGATATGTAGATCAGAACTGTGCAGAGTAAATCCAAGTGTGATTGGGAGAACAGAACTGTGCACAGTACTCCAAGTATGATATGGAGAGCAGAACTGTGCACAGTATTCCAAGTGTAATATGGAGACCAGAACTGTGCTCAGTACTCCAATGGAGACCAGAACTGTGCACAGTGCTCCAAGTGTGATAAGGAGACCAGAACAGTGCTCAGTACTCCAATGGAGACCAGAATGGTGAACAGTGCTCCAAGTGTGATATGGAGACCAGAACTGTGCACAGTGCACCAAGTGTGATATGGAGACCTGAACTGTGCTCAGTACTCCAATGGAGACCAGAACTGTGCACAGTGCTTCAAGTGTGATATGGAGACCAGAACTGTGCACAGTGCTCCAAGTGTGATATGGAGACTAGAACTGTGCACAGTACTCCTAGTGTGATATGGCGACCGGAACTGTGCACAGTAACTTCAAGTGTGATATGTAGATCAGAACTGTGCAGAGTAAATCCAAGTGTGATTGGGAGAACAGAACTGTGCACAGTACTCCAAGTATGATATGGAGAGCAGAACTGTGCACAGTATTCCAAGTGTAATATGGAGACCAGAACTGTGCTCAGTACTCCAATGGAGACCAGAACTGTGCACAGTGCTCCAAGTGTGATAAGGAGACCAGAACAGTGCTCAGTACTCCAATGGAGACCAGAATGGTGAACAGTGCTCCAAGTGTGATATGGAGACCAGAACTGTGCACAGTGCACCAAGTGTGATATGGAGACCTGACCTGTGCTCAGTACTCCAATGGAGACCAGAACTGTGCACAGTGCTTCAAGTGTGATATGGAGACCAGAACTGTGCACAGTGCTCCAAGTGTGATATGGAGACCAGAACGATGCACAGTGCTCCAAGTGTGATATGGAGACCAGAACGGTGCACAGTGCTCCAAGTATGATATGGAGACCTGAACTGTGCACAGTGCTACAAGTGTGACATGGAGACCAGAACGGTGCACAGTGCTCCAAGTGTGATATGGAGACCAGAACGGTGCACAGTGCTCCAAGTATAATATGGAGACCTGAACTGTGCACAGTGCTACAAGTGTGACATGGAGACCTGAACTGTGCACAGTGCTCCAAGTGTGATATGGAGACCAGAACTGTGTACAGTGCTCCAAGTGTGATATGGAGACCAGAACTGTGCACAGAACTCCAATGGAGATCAGAACTGTGCACAGTGCTCCAAGTGTGATATGGAGACCAGAACAATGCACAGAGCTCCAAGTGTGACATGTAGACCAGAACTGGGCCCAGTGCTCCAAGTGTGATATGGAGACCAGATCTGTGCTCAGAACTCCAATGGAGACAGAACTGTGCACAGTGCCCAAAGTGTGATATTGAGACCAGAACTGTGCACAGAACTCCAATGGAGGTCAGAGTTGTGCACAGTACTCCTAGTGAGATATGGCGACTGGAACTGTGCACAGTAACTTCAAGTGTGATATGCAGATTAGAACTGTGCAGATCAAATCCAAGTGTGATATGGAGCCCAGAACTGTGCACAGTGCTCCAAGTGTGATATGGAGAGCAGAAATGCGTTCAGTGCTCCATGTGTGATATGGAGACCAGAACTGTGCAGAGTATTCCAAGTGTGATATGGAGACCAGAACTGTGAAACTTACTCCAAATGTGATATGGAGACAAGAATTGTGCACAGTGATTAATGTATGATATGGTGACCTGGACTGTGCACATTATTCCAAGTGTGATATGGAGACCAGAATTGTGAAAATGCTCCAAGTGTGATATGGAGTCACAACTGTGCAGAGTATTTCAAGTGTGATATGGAGACCAGATTTGGGCACAGTGCTCCAAGTGTGATATGGAGACGAGAACTGAGCACAGTGCTCCAAGTGAGATATGGAGACCAGAACTGTGCACAGTCACTTCAAGTATGATATGTAGATCAGAACTGTGCAGAGTAAATCCAAGTGTGATTTGGAGACCAGAACTGTGCACAGTACTCCAAGTATGATATGGAAAGCAGAACTGTGCACAGTATTCCAAGTGTAATATGGAGACCAGAACTGTGCTCAGTACTACAATGGAGACCAGAACTGTGCACAGTGCTCCAAGTGTGATAAGGAGACCAGAACAGTGCTCAGTACTCCAATGGAGAACAGAATGGTGCACAGTGCTCCAAGTGTGATATGGAGACCAGAACTGTGCGCAATGCTCCAAGTGTGATATGGAGACCAGAACTGTGCTCAGTACTCCAATGGAGATCAGAACTGTGCACAGTGCTCCAAGTGTGATATGGAGAGATGAACTGTGCTCAGTACTCCAATGGAGACCAGAACTGTGCACAGTGCTCCAAGTGTGATATGGAGACCAGAACTGTGCACAATGCTCCAAGTGTGATACGGAGACCACAACTGTGCTCAGTAGTCCAATGGAGATCAGAACTGTGGTCAGTACTCCAATGGAGACCAGAACTGTGCACAGTGCTCCAAGTGTAATATGGAGACCAGAACTGTGCTCAGAATTCCAATGGAGACCAGAATTGTGCACAGTGCTCCAAGTGTGATATGAAGACCACAACGGTGCACAGTGCTCCAATTGTGATATGGAGACCAGAACTGTGCACAGTGCTCCAAGTGTGATATGGAGACCTGAACTGTGCTCAGTACTCCAATGGAGACCAGAACTGTGCGCAGTGCTTCAAGTGTGATATGGAGACCAGAACTGTGCACAGTGCTCCAAGTGTGATATGGAGACCAGAACGGTGCACAGTGCTCCAAGTGTGATATTGTGACCAGAACTGTGCACAGAACTCCAATGGAGATCAGAACTGTGCACAGTGCTCCAAGTGTGATATGGACACCAGAACAATGCACAGAGCTCCAAGTGTGATATGGAGACCAGAACTGGGCACAGTGCTCCAAGTGTTATATGGAGACCAGATCTGTGCTCAGAACTCCAATGGAGACCAGAACTGTGCACAGTGCCCCAAGTGTGATATGAAGACCAGAACTGTGCACAGAACTCCAATGGAGGTCAGAGATGTGCACAGTACTCCTAGTGAGATATGGCGACTGGAACTGTGCACAGTAACTTCAAGTGTGATATGCAGATTAGAACCGTGCAGATCAAATCCAAGTGTGATATGGAGACTAGAACTGTGCACAGTACTCTAGGTGTGATATGGAGCCCAGAACTGTGCACAGTGCTCCAAGTGTGATAAGGAGACCAGAACTGTGCACAGTGCTCCAAGTGTGATATGGAGACCAGAACTGTGCACCGTACTCCAAGTGTGATATGGAGGCCAGAACGGTGAACAGTGCTCCAAGTGTGATATGGAGACCAGAACTGTGCAACTTACTCCAAATGTGATATGGAGACCAGAACTGTGCACATTGCTCCAAGTGTGATATGGAGACTAGAACTGTGCACAGTACTCCTAGTGTGATATGGCGACCGGAACTGTGCACAGTAACTTCAAGTGTGATATGTAGATCAGAACTGTGCAGAGTAAATCCAAGTGTGATTGGGAGAACAGAACTGTGCACAGTACTCCAAGTATGATATGGAGAGCAGAACTGTGCACAGTATTCCAAGTGTAATATGGAGACCAGAACTGTGCTCAGTACTCCAATGGAGACCAGAACTGTGCACAGTGCTCCAAGTGTGATAAGGAGACCAGAACAGTGCTCAGTACTCCAATGGAGACCAGAATGGTGAACAGTGCTCCAAGTGTGATATGGAGACCAGAACTGTGCACAGTGCACCAAGTGTGATATGGAGACCTGACCTGTGCTCAGTACTCCAATGGAGACCAGAACTGTGCACAGTGCTTCAAGTGTGATATGGAGACCAGAACTGTGCACAGTGCTCCAAGTGTGATATGGAGACCAGAACGATGCACAGTGCTCCAAGTGTGATATGGAGACCAGAACGGTGCACAGTGCTCCAAGTATGATATGGAGACCTGAACTGTGCACAGTGCTACAAGTGTGACATGGAGACCAGAACGGTGCACAGTGCTCCAAGTGTGATATGGAGACCAGAACGGTGCACAGTGCTCCAAGTATAATATGGAGACCTGAACTGTGCACAGTGCTACAAGTGTGACATGGAGACCTGAACTGTGCACAGTGCTCCAAGTGTGATATGGAGACCAGAACTGTGTACAGTGCTCCAAGTGTGATATGGAGACCAGAACTGTGCACAGAACTCCAATGGAGATCAGAACTGTGCACAGTGCTCCAAGTGTGATATGGAGACCAGAACAATGCACAGAGCTCCAAGTGTGACATGTAGACCAGAACTGGGCACAGTGCTCCAAGTGTGATATGGAGACCAGATCTGTGCTCAGAACTCCAATGGAGACAGAACTGTGCACAGTGCCCAAAGTGTGATATTGAGACCAGAACTGTGCACAGAACTCCAATGGAGGTCAGAGTTGTGCACAGTACTCCTAGTGAGATATGGCGACTGGAACTGTGCACAGTAACTTCAAGTGTGATATGCAGATTAGAACTGTGCAGATCAAATCCAAGTGTGATATGGAGACTAGAACTGTGCACAGTACTCTAGGTGTGATATGGAGCCCAGAACTGTGCACAGTGCTCCAAGTGTGATATGGAGAGCAGAAATGCGTTCAGTGCTCCATGTGTGATATGGAGACCAGAACTGTGCAGAGTATTCCAAGTGTGATATGGAGACCAGAACTGTGAAACTTACTCCAAATGTGATATGGAGACAAGAATTGTGCACAGTGATTAATGTATGATATGGTGACCTGAACTGTGCACATTATTCCAAGTGTGATATGGAGACCAGAATTGTGAAAATGCTCCAAGTGTGATATGGAGTCACAACTGTGCAGAGTATTTCAAGTGTGATATGGAGACCAGATTTGGGCACAGTGCTCCAAGTGTGATATGGAGACGAGAACTGAGCACAGTGCTCCAAGTGAGATATGGAGACCAGAACTGTGCACAGTAACTTCAAGTATGATATGTAGATCAGAACTGTGCAGAGTAAATCCAAGTGTGATTTGGAGACCAGAACTGTGCACAGTACTCCAAGTATGATATGGAAAGCAGAACTGTGCACAGTATTCCAAGTGTAATATGGAGACCAGAACTGTGCTCAGTACTACAATGGAGACCAGAACTGTGCACAGTGCTCCAAGTGTGATAAGGAGACCAGAACAGTGCTCAGTACTCCAATGGAGAACAGAATGGTGCACAGTGCTCCAAGTGTGATATGGAGACCAGAACTGTGCGCAATGCTCCAAGTGTGATATGGAGACCAGAACTGTGCTCAGTACTCCAATGGAGATCAGAACTGTGCACAGTGCTCCAAGTGTGATATGGAGACATGAACTGTGCTCAGTACTCCAATGGAGACCAGAACTGTGCACAGTGCTCCAAGTGTGATATGGAGACCAGAACTGTGCACAATGCTCCAAGTGTGATACGGAGACCACAACTGTGCTCAGTAGTCCAATGGAGATCAGAACTGTGCTCAGTACTCCAATGGAGACCAGAACTGTGCACAGTGCTCCAAGTGTAATATGGAGACCAGAACTGTGCTCAGAATTCCAATGGAGACCAGAATTGTGCACAGTGCTCCAAGTGTGATATGAAGACCACAACGGTGCACAGTGCTCCAATTGTGATATGGAGACCAGAACTGTGCACAGTGCTCCAAGTGTGATATGGAGACCTGAACTGTGCTCAGTACTCCAATGGAGACCAGAACTGTGCGCAGTGCTTCAAGTGTGATATGGAGACCAGAACTGTGCACAGTGCTCCAAGTGTGATATGGAGACCAGAACGGTGCACAGTGCTCCAAGTGTGATATTGTGACCAGAACTGTGCACAGAACTCCAATGGAGATCAGAACTGTGCACAGTGCTCCAAGTGTGATATGGACACCAGAACAATGCACAGAGCTCCAAGTGTGATATGGAGACCAGAACTGGGCACAGTGCTCCAAGTGTTATATGGAGACCAGATCTGTGCTCAGAACTCCAATGGAGACCAGAACTGTGCACAGTGCCCCAAGTGTGATATGAAGACCAGAACTGTGCACAGAACTCCAATGGAGGTCAGAGATGTGCACAGTACTCCTAGTGAGATATGGCGACTGGAACTGTGCACAGTAACTTCAAGTGTGATATGCAGATTAGAACCGTGCAGATCAAATCCAAGTGTGATATGGAGACTAGAACTGTGCACAGTACTCTAGGTGTGATAAGGAGACCAGAACAGTGCTCAGTACTCCAATGAAGAGCAGAATGGTGCACAGCGCTCCAAGTGTGATATGGAGACCAGAACTGTGCACAGTGCTCCAAGTGTGATAAGGACATCAGAACGGTGCACTGTGCTCCAAGTGTGATATGGAGATTTGAACTGTGCTCAGTACTCCAATGGAGACCAGAACTGTGCACAGTGCTCCAAGTGTGATATGGAGACCAGAACTGTGCACAATGCTCCAAGTGTGATATGGAGACCAGAACTGAGCACAGTGCCACAAGTGTGATATGGAGAGCAGAACGGTGCATAGTAACTCCAAGTGTGATTTGCAGACCAGAACTCTGCACAGTGCACCAAGTGTGATATGCAGACCAGAACTGTGCACAGTGCTCCAAGTGTGATACGGAGACCAGAACTGTGCACAGTGCTCCAAGTGTGATATGGAGACCAGAACTGTGCACAGTGCACCAAGTGTGATATGGAGACCAGAACTGTGCACAGTGCTCCAAGTGTGATATGGAGACCAGAACTGTGCACAGTGCTCCAAGTGTGATATGGAAACCAGATCTGTGCTCAGAACTCCAATGGAGACCAGAACTGTGCACAGTGCCCCAAGTGTGATATGAAGACCAGAACTGTGCACAGAACTCCAATGGCGGTCAGAATTGTGCACAGTACTCCTAGTGAGATATGGCGACCGGAACTGTGCACAGTAACTTCAAGTGTGATATGCAGATTAGAACTGTGCAGATCAAATCCAAGTGTGATATGGAGACTAGAGCTGTGCACAGTACTCCAGGTGTGATATGGAGCCAGAACTGTGCACAGTGCTCCAAGTGTGATATGGAGAGCAGAAATGCGTTCAGTGCTCCATGTGTGATATGGAGACCAGAACTGTGCAGAGTATTCCAAGTGTGATATGGAGACCAGAACTATGCAACTTACTCCAAATGTGATATGGAGACAAGAATTGTGCACAGTGATTAATGTATGATATGGTGACCTGAACTGTGCACATTATTCCAAGTGTGATATGGAGACCAGAATTGTGAAAATGCTCCAAGTGTGATATGGAGTCAGAACTGTGCAGAGTATTCCAATTGTGATATGGAGACCAGATTTGGGCACAGTGCTCCAAGTGTGATATGGAGACGAGAACTGAGCACAGTGCTCCAAGTGAGATATGGAGACCAGAACTGTGCACAGTAACTTCAAGTATGATATGTAGATCAGAACTGTGCAGAGTAAATCCAAGTGTGATTTGGAGACCAGAACTGTGCACAGTACTCCAGATGTGATATGGAGACCAGAACTGTGCACAGTACTCCAAGTGTGACATGGAGACCAGAACTGAGCACAGTGCCACAAGTGTGATATGGAGAGCAGAACGGTGCATAGTCACTCCAAGTGTGATTTGCAGACCAGAACTCTGCACAGTGCACCAAGTGTGATATGGAGAGCAGAAATGCGTTCAGTGCTCCATGTGATATTGAGACCAGGACTGTGCACAGTACTCCAAGTGTGATATGGAGACAAGAAATTTGCACATACTAGAAGTGTGATATCGAGACCAGAACTGTGCACAGTACTCCAAGTGTGATATGGAGATCAGAACTGTGCATATTATTCCAAGTGTGATATGGAGACTTGAAATGTGCACAATACTCCAAGTGTGATATGGAGACCAGAAATGTGCACCTTACTCCAAATGTGAATTGGAGACCAGAATTATGAACAGTGCTCCGAGTGTGATATGGAGACCAGAACTGTGCACAGTGCACCAAGTGTGATATGGAGACCAGAACTGTGCACAGTGCTCCAAGTGTGATATGGAGACCAGAACAGTGCACAGTGCTCCAAGTGTGAAATGGAGACCAGAACTGTGCACAGTGCTCCAAGTGTGATATGAAGACCAGCACTGTGCACCGTTCTCCAAGTGCGATATGGAGACCAGAACTGTGCACATTATTCCAAGTGTGATATGGAGACCAGAATTGTGAAAATGCTTCAAGTGTGAAATGGAGACCAGAACTGTGCACCATACTCCAAGTGTGATATGGAGACCAGTATTTTGTACAGTGCTCCAAGTGTGATATGGAGACCAGAACTGTGCACAGTGCTACAAGTGTGATATGGAGAACAGAACTGTGCACAGTGCTCCAAGTGTGATATGGAGACCAGAACTGTGCACAGTGCACCAAGTGTGATATGGAGACCAGAACTGTGCACAGTGCTCCAAGTGTGATATGGAGACCAGAACTGTGCACAGTGCTCCAAGTGTGAAATGGAGACCAGAACTGTGCACAGTGCTCCAAGTGTGATATGAAGACCAGCACTGTGCACCGTTCTCCAAGTGTAATATGGAGATCAGAACTGTGCACAGTGCTACAAGTGTGATATGGAGACCAGAACTGTGCATAGTGCTCCAAGTGTGATATGGAGACCAGAACTGTGCACAGTGCTCCAAGTGTGATATGGAGACCAGAACGGTGCACAGTGCTCCAAGTGTGATATTGTGACCAGAACTGTGCACAGAACTCCAATGGAGATCAGAACTGTGCACAGTGCTCCAAGTGTGATATGGACACCAGAACAATGCACAGAGCTCCAAGTGTGATATGGAGACCAGAACTGGGCACAGTGCTCCAAGTGTGATATGGAGACCAGATCTGTGCTCAGAACTCCAATGGAGACCAGAACTGTGCACAGTGCCCCAAGTGTGATATGAAGACCAGAACTGTGCACAGAACTCCAATGGAGGTCAGAGATGTGCACAGTACTCCTAGTGAGATATGGCGACTGGAACTGTGCACAGTAACTTCAAGTGTGATATGCAGATTAGAACTGTGCACCGTACTCCAAGTGTGATATGGAGAGCAGAACGGTGCACAGTGCACTAAGTGTGATACGGAGACCAGAACAGTGCACAGTGCTGCAAGTGTGCTATGGAGACCAGTACTATGCACAGTGCTACAAGTGTGATATGGAGAGCAGAACGGTGCATAGTAACTCCAAGTGTGATTTGGAGGCCAGAACTGTGCACAGTGCAACAAGTGTGATATGGAGACCAGAACTATGCACAGTGCTCCAAGTGTGATATGGAGAGCAGAAATGCGTTCAGTGCTCCAAGTGTGATATTGAGACCAGGATTGAGCACAGTGCTCCAATGGAGACCAGAACTGCGCACAGTGCCTCAAGTGCAATAAGGAGACCACAGCAGTGCACCGTTTTCCAAGTGTGATATGGAGACCAGAACTGTGCACAGTGCTCCAAGTGTGATATGGAGACCAGAACTGTGCTCAGAACTCCAATGGAGACCAGAACTGCGCACAGTGCCCCAAGTGCAATAAGGAGAACAAGAAAAGGGCACCGCACTCCAAGTGTGATATGGAGACCAGAACTGTGCACAGAACTCCAATGGAGACCAGAACTGTGCACAGTGCTCCAAGTGTGATACGGAGACCAGAACTGTGCACAGTGCTCCAAGTCTGATATGGAGACTAGAACAGTGCACCGCACTCCAAGTGTGATATGGAGACCAGAATTGTGAAAATGCTACAAGTGTGATATTGAGTCAGAACTGTGCAGAGTATTCCAAGGTTGATATGGAGACCAGATTTGGGCACAGTGCTCCAAGTGTGATATGGAGACTAGAGCTGAGCACAGTGCTCCAAGTGAGATATGGAGACCAGAACTGTGCACAGTAACTTCAAGAATGATATGTAGATCAGAACTGTGCAGAGTAAATCCAAGTGTGATTTGGAGAACAGAACTGTGCACAGTACTCCAGATGTGATATGGAGACCAGAACTGTGCACAGTACTCCAAGTGTGATATGGAGACCAGAACTGAGCACAGTGCCACAAGTGTGATATGGAAAGCAGAACGGTGCATAGTAACTCCAGGTGTGATTTGCAGACCAGAACTGTGCACAGCGAACCAAGTGTGATATGGAGAGCAGAAATGCTTTCAGTGCTCCAAGTGTGCTATTGCGACCAGGACTGTGCACAGTACTCCAAGTGTGATATGGAGACTAGAAATTTGCACAGTACTCCAAGTGTGATATGGAGATCAGAACTGTGCATGTTATTCCAAGTGTGATATGGAGACTAGAAATGTGCACAATACTCCAAGTGTGATAAGGAGACCAGAAATGTGCACCTTACTCCAAATGTGAAATGGAGACCAGAATTGTGCACAGTGCTCCTAGTGTGATATGGAGACCAGAATTGTGCACAGTACACGAAGTGTGATATGGAGATCAGAACTGTGCACATTATTCCAAGTGTGATATGGAGACCAGAATTGTGAAAATGCCTCAAGTGTGAAATGGAGACCAGAACTGTGCACCATACTCCAAGTGTGATATGGAGACCAGTACTTTGTACAGTGCTCCAAGTGTGATATGGAGACCAGAACTGTGCACAGTGCTCCAAGTGTGATATGGAGACCAGAACTGTGCACAGTGCTCCAAGTGTGAAATGGAGACCAAAACTGTGCACGTTGCTCCAAGTGTGATATGGAGACCAGCACTGTGCACCGTACTCCAAGTGTGATATGGAGACCAGAACTGTGCACAGTGCTCCAAGTGTGATATGGATACCAGAACTGTGCACAGTGCTCCAAGTGTGATATGGAGACCAGAACTGTACACCGTACTCCAAGTGTGATATGGAGACCAGAACTGTGCACAGTGCTCGAAGTGTGATATGGAGACCAGAACTGTGCACAGTGCTCCAAGTGTGATATGGAGACTAGAACAGTGCACAGTACTCCAAGTGTGATATGGAGACCAGAACTGTGCACACTGCTCCAAGTGTGAAATGGAGACCAGAACTGTGCACCGTACTCCAAGTGTGATATGGAGACCAGAACTGTGCAACTTACTCCAAATGTGATATGGAGACCAGAATTTTGCACAGTGCTCCAAGTGTGATATGGAGACCAGAAATGTGCACAGTGCTCCAAGTGTGATATGGAGACTAGAACTGTGCACAGTACTCCAAGTGTGATATGGCGACCGGAACTGTGCACAGTAACTTCAAGTCTGATATGTAGATCAGAACTGTGCAGAGTAAATCCAAGTGTGATTTGGAGAACAGAACTGTGCACAGTATTCCGAGTGTGATAGGGAGAGCAGAAATGCGTTCAGTGCTCCAAGTGTGATATTGAGACCAGGACTGTGCACAGTACTCCAAGTGTGATCAGGAGACTAGAAATGTGCACAGTGCTCCAAATGTGAAATAGAGACCAGAATTGTGAAAATGCTTCAAGTGTGATATGGTGACCAGAACTGTGCACCGTACTCCAAGTGTGATATTGAGACTAGAACAGTGCACAGTACTCCAAGTGTGATATTGAAACCAGGATTTTGCACAGTGCTCCAAGTGTGATATGGAGACCAGAACTGTGCACAGTGCTCCAATGGAGACCAGAACTGCGCACAGTGCCTAAAGTGCAATAAGGAGACCAGAGCAGTGCACCGTTTTCCAAGTGTGATATGGAGACCAGTACTGTGCAACTTACTCCAAATGTGATATGGAGACAAGAATTGTGCACAGAACTCCAATGGAGACCAGAACTGTGCACAGTGCTCCAAGTGTGATATGGAGACAAGAATTGTGAAAAAGCTCCAAGTGTGATATGGAGTCAGAACTGTGCAGAGTATTCCAAGGGTGATATGGAGACCAGAACTGAGCACAGTGCCACAAGTGTGATATGGAGAGCAGAAATGCGTTCAGTGCTCCAAGTGTGATATTGAGACCATAACTGGGCACAGTACTCCAAGTGTGATACGGAGATCAGAACTGTGCCTATTGTTCCAAGTGTGATATGGAGACTAGAAATGTGCACAATACTCCAAGTGTGAAATGGAGACCAGAATTGTGCACAGTGCTCCTAGTGTAATATGGAGTCCAGAATTGTGCACAGTACACCAAGTGTGATATGGAGATCAGAACTGTGCACATTATTCCAAGTGCGATATGGTGACCAGAATTGTGAAAGTGCCTCAAGTGTGAAATGGAGTCCAGAACTGTGCACCATACTCCAAGTGTGATATGGAGACCAGTAATTTGTACAGTGCTCCAAGTGTGATATGTAGACCAGAACTGTGCACAGTGCACCAAGTGTGATATGGAGACCAGAACAGTGCACAGTGCTCCAAGTGTGATATGGAGACCAGAACTGTGCCCAGTGCTCCAAGTGTGATACGGAGATCAGAACTGTGAACAGTGCTCCAAGTGTGATATGGATACCAGAACTGTGAACAGTGCTCCAAGTGTGATATGGAGACCAGAACTGTGCACCGTGCTCCAAGTGTGATATGGAGACCAGAACTCTGCACAGTGCTCCAAGTGTGATATGGAGACCAGAACTGTGCACAGTGCTCCAAGTGTGATATGGAGACCAGAACTGTGCACAGTGCTCCAAGTGTGATATGGAGACCAGAACTGTGCACAGTGCTCCAGGTGTGATATGGAGACCAGAACTGTGCACAGTGCTCCAAGTGTGATATGGAGACCAGAACTGTGCACCGCTCTCCAAGTGTGATATGGAGACCAGAACTGTGCACAGTGCTCCCAGTGTGATATGGAGACCAGAACTGTGCACAGTGCTCCAAGTGTGATATGGAGACTAGAACAGTGCACAGTACTCCAAGTGTGATATGGAGACCAGAACTGTGCACACTGCTCCAAATGTGATATGGAGACCAGAACTGTGCACCGTACTCCAAGTGTGATATGGAGACCAGAACTGTGCAACTTACTCCAAATGTGATATGGAGACCAGAATTTTGCACAGTGCTCCAAGTGTGATATGGAGACCACAACTGTGCACAGTGCTCCAAGTGTGATATGGAGACTAGAACTGTGCACAGTACTCCAAGTGTGATATGGCGACCGGAACTGTGCACAGTAACTTCAAGTCTGATATGTAGATCAGAACTGTGCAGAGTAAATCCAAGTGAGATTTGGAGAACAGAACTGTGCACAGTACTCCAGTTGTGATATGGAGCCCAGAACTGAACACAGTACTCCAGGTGTGATATGGAGCCCAGAACTGTGCACAGCACTCCAAGTGTGATTTGGAGAACAGAACTGTGCACAGTACTCCGAGTGAATTTGAAGAGCAGAAGTGTGCACAATACTTCAAGTATGATTTGGACAGTGCTCCAAATGTGAAATGGAGACCAGAATTGTGAAAATGCTTCAAGTGTGATATGGAGACTAGAACTGTGCACTGTACTCCAAGTGTGATATTGAGACTAGAACAGTGCACAGTACTCCAAGTGTGATATGGACACCAGAACTGTGCACAGTGCTCCAAATGTGATATGTAGACCAGAACTGTGCACCGTACTCCAAGTAAGATATGGAGACCAGAACGGTGCACAGTGCTCCAAGTGTGATATGGAGACCAGAACTGTGCACCGTACTCCAAGTGTGATATGGAGACCAGAACTGTGCAACTTACTCCAAATGTGATTTGCAGACCAGAACTGTGCACCATACTCCAAGTGTGATATGGAGACCAGTACTTTGTACAGTGCTCCAAGTATGATATGGAGACCAGAACTGTGCACAGTGCTCCAAGTGTGATATGGAGACCAGAATTCTGCACAGTGCTCCAAGTGTGATATGTAGACCAGAACTGTGCACAGTGCACCAAGTGTGATATGGAGACCAGAACAGTGCACAGTGCTCCAAGTGTGATATGGAGACCAGAACTGTGCCCAGTGCTCCATGTGTGATATGGAGATCAGAAATGTGCACAGTGCTCCAAGTGTGATATGGATACCAGAACTGTGCACAGTGCTCCAAGTGTGATATGGAGACCAGAACTGTGCACAGTGCTCCAAGTGTGATATGGACACCAGAACAATGCACAGAGCTCCAAGTGTGATATGGAGACCAGAACTGGGCACAGTGCTCCAAGTGTGATATGGAGACCAGATCTGTGCTCAGAACTCCAATGGAGACCAGAACTGTGCACAGTGCCCCAAGTGTGATATGAAGACCAGAACTGTGCACAGAACTCCAATGGAGGTCAGAGTTGTGCACAGTACTCCTGGTGAGATATGGCGACTGGAACTGTGCACAGTAACTTCAAGTGTGATATGCAGTTTAGAACTGTGCAGATCAAATCCAAGTGTGATATGGAGTCACAACTGTGCAGAGTATTTCAAGTGTGATATGGAGACCAGATTTGGGCACAGTGCTCCAAGTGTGATATGGAGACGAGAACTGAGCACAGTGTTCCAAGTGAGATATGGAGACAAGAACTGTGCACAGTAACTTCAAGTATGATATGTAGATCCGAACTGTGCAGAGTAAATCCAAGTGTGATTTGGAGACCAGAACTGTGCACAGTACTCCAAGTATGATATGGAGAGCAGAACTGTGCACAGTATTCCAAGTGTAATATGGAGACCAGAACTGTGCTCAGTACTCCAATGGAGACCAGAACTGTGCACAGTGCTCCAAGTGTGATAAGGAGACCAGAACAGTGCTCAGTACTCCAATGAAGACCAGAATGGTGCACAGCGCTCCAAGTGTGATATGGAGACCAGGACTGTGCACAGTGCGCCAAGTGTGATAAGGAGATCAGAACGGTGCACTGTGCTCCAAGTGTGATATGGAGATTTGAACTGTGCTCAGTACTCCAATGGAGACCAGAACTGTGCACAGTGCTCCAAGTGTGATATGGAGACCAGAACTGTGCACAATGCTCCAAGTGTGATATGGAGACCAGAACTGAGCACAGTGCCACAAGTGTGATATGGAGAGCAGAACGGTGCATAGTAACTCCAAGTGTGATTTGCAGACCAGAACTCTGCACAGTGCACCAAGTGTGATATGCAGACCAGAACTGTGCACAGTGCTCCAAGTGTGATACGGAGACCAGAACTCTGCACAGTGCTCCAAGTGTGATATGGAGACCAGAATTCTGCACAGTGCTCCAAGTGTGATATGTAGACCAGAACTGTGCACAGTGCACCAAATGTGATATGGAGACCAGAACAGTGCACAGTGCTCCAAGTGTGATATGGAGACCAGAACTGTGCCCAGTGCTCCATGTGTGATATGGAGATCAGAACTGTGCACAGTGCTCCAAGTGTGATATGGATACCAGAACTGTGCACAGTGCTCCAAGTGTGATATGGAGACCAGAACTGTGCACAGTGCTCCAAGTGTGATATGGACACCAGAACAATGCACAGAGCTCCAAGTGTGATATGGAGACCAGAACTGGGCACAGTGCTCCAAGTGTGATATGGAGACCAGATCTGTGCTCAGAACTCCAATGGAGACCAGAACTGTGCACAGTGCCCCAAGTGTGATATGAAGACCAGAACTGTGCACAGAACTCCAATGGAGGTCAGAGTTGTGCACAGTACTCCTGGTGAGATATGGCGACTGGAACTGTGCACAGTAACTTCAAGTGTGATATGCAGATTAGAACTGTGCAGATCAAATCCAAGTGTGATATGGAGTCACAACTGTGCAGAGTATTTCAAGTGTGATATGGAGACCAGATTTGGGCACAGTGCTCCAAGTGTGATATGGAGACGAGAACTGAGCACAGTGTTCCAAGTGAGATATGGAGACCAGAACTGTGCACAGTAACTTCAAGTATGATATGTAGATCCGAACTGTGCAGAGTAAATCCAAGTGTGATTTGGAGACCAGAACTGTGCACAGTACTCCAAGTATGATATGGAGAGCAGAACTGTGCACAGTATTCCAAGTGTAATATGGAGACCAGAACTGTGCTCAGTACTCCAATGGAGACCAGAACTGTGCACAGTGCTCCTAGTGTGATAAGGAGACCAGAGCAGTGCTCAGTACTCCAATGAAGACCATAATGGTGCACAGCGCTCCAAGTGTGATATGGAGACCAGGACTGTGCACAGTGCTCCAAGTGTGATAAGGAGATCAGAACGGTGCACTGTGCTCCAAGTGTGATATGGAGATTTGAACTGTGCTCAGTACTCCAATGGAGACCAGAACTGTGCACAGTGCTCCAAGTGTGATATGGAGACCAGAACTGTGCACAATGCTCCAAGTGTGATATGGAGACCAGAACTGAGCACAGTGCCACAAGTGTGATATGGAGAGCAGAACGGTGCATAGTAACTCCAAGTGTGATTTGCAGACCAGTACTCTGCACAGTGCACCAAGTGTGATATGCAGACCAGAACTGTGCACAGTGCTCCAAGTGTGATACGGAGACCAGAACTCTGCACAGTGCTCCAAGTGTGATATGGAGACCAGAACTGTGCACAGTGCACCAAGTGTGATATGGAGACCAGAACTGTGCACAGTGCTCCAAGTGTGATATGGAAACCAGATCTGTGCTCAGAACTCCAATGGAGACCAGAACTGTGCACAGTGCCCCAAGTGTGATATGAAGACCAGAACTGTGCACAGAACTCCAATGGAGGTCAGAATTGTGCACAGTACTCCTAGTCAGATATGGCGACCGGAACTGTGCACAGTAACTTCAAGTGTGATATGCAGATTAGAACTGTGCAGATCAAATCCAAGTGTGATATGGAGACAAAGCTGTGCACAGTACTCCAGGTGTGATATGGAGCCCAGAACTGTGCACAGTGCTCCAAGTGTGATATGGAGAGCAGAAATGCGTTCAGTGCTCCATGTGTGAAATGGAGACCAGAACTGTGCAGAGTATTCCAAGTGTGATATGGAGACCAGAACTGTGCAACTTACTCCAAATGTGATATGGAGACAAGAATTGTGCACAGTGATTAATGTATGATATGGTGACCTGAACTGTGCACATTATTCCAAGTGTGATATGGAGACCAGAATTGTGAAAATGCTCCAAGTGTGATATGGAGTCAGAACTGTGCAGAGTATTCCAATTGTGATATGGAGACCAGATTTGGGCACAGTGCTCCAAGTGTGATATGGAGACCAGAACTGTGCACAGTAACTTAAAGTGTGATATGTAGATCAGAACTGTGCAGAGTAAATCCAAGTGTGATTTGGAGAACAGAACTGCGCACAGTACTCCAGATGTGATATGGAGACCAGAACTGTGCACAGTACTCCATGTGTGATATGTAGACCAGAACTGAGCACAGTGCCACAAGTGTGACATGGAGAGCAGAACGGTGCATAGTCACTCCAAGTGTGATTTGCAGACCAGAACTCTGCACAGTGCACCAAGTGTGATATGGAGAGCAGAAATGCGTTCAGTGCTCCATGTGACATTGAGACCAGGACTGTGCACAGTACTCCAAGTGTGATATGGAGACAAGAAATTTGCACATACTAGAAGTGTGATATCGAGACCAGAACTGTGCACAGTACTCCAAGTGTGATATGGAGATCAGAACTGTGCATATTATTCCAAGTGTGATATGGAGACTTGAAATGTGCACAATACTCCAAGTGTGATATGGAGACCAGAAATGTGCACCTTACTCCAAATGTGAATTGGAGACCAGAATTATGAACAGTGCTCCGAGTGTGATATGGAGACCAGAACTGTGCACAGTGCACCAAGTGTGATATGGAGACCAGAACTGTGCACAGTGCTCCAAGTGTGATATGGAGACCAGAACAGTGCACAGTGCTCCAAGTGTGATATGGAGACCAGATTTGGGCACAGTGCTCCAAGTGTGATATGGAGACCAGAACTGTGCACAGTAACTTAAAGTGTGATATGTAGATCAGAACTGTGCAGAGTAAATCCAAGTGTGATTTGGAGAACAGAACTGCGCACAGTACTCCAGATGTGATATGGAGATCAGAACTGTGCACATTATTCCAAGTGTGATATGGAGACCAGAATTGTGAAAATGCTCCAAGTGTGATATGGAGTCAGAACTGTGCAGAGTATTCCAATTGTGATATGGAGACCAGATTTGGGCACAGTGCTCCAAGTGTGATATGGAGACCAGAACTGTGCACAGTAACTTAAAGTGTGATATGTAGATCAGAACTGTGCAGAGTAAATCCAAGTGTGATTTGGAGAACAGAACTGCGCACAGTACTCCAGATGTGATATGGAGACCAGAACTGTGCACAGTACTCCATGTGTGATATGTAGACCAGAACTGAGCACAGTGCCACAAGTGTGATATGGAGAGCAGAACGGTGCATAGTCACCCCAAGTGTGATTTGCAGACCAGAACTCTGCACAGTGCACCAAGTGTGATATGGAGAGCAGAAATGCGTTCAGTGCTCCATGTGATATTGAGACCAGGACTGTGCACTGTACTCCAAGTGTGATATGGAGACTAGAAATTTGCACATGCTCCAAGTGTGATATCGAATCCAGAACTGTGCACAGTACTCCAAGTGTGATATGGAGATCAGAACTGTGCATATTATTCCAAGTGTGATATGGAGACTTGAAATGTGCACCTTACTCCAAATGTGAATTGGAGACCAGAATTATGAACAGTGCTCCGAGTGTGATATGGAGACCAGAATTGTGCACAGTACACCAACTGTGATATGGAGATCAGAACTGTGCACATTATTCCAAGTGTGATATGGAGACCAGAATTGTGAAAATGCTTCAAGTGAGAAATGGAGACCAGAACTGTGCACCATACTCCAAGTGTGATATGGAGACCAGTACTTTGTACAGTGCTCCAAGTGTGATATGGAGACCAGAACTGTGCACAGTGCTACAAGTGTGATATGGAGAACAGAACTGTGCACAGTGCTCCAAGTGTGATATGGAGACCAGAACTGTGCACAGTGCACCAAGTGTGATATGGAGACCAGAACTGTGCACAGTGCTCCAAGTGTGAAATGGAGAACAGAACTGTGCACAGTGCTCCAAGTGTGATATGAAGACCAGCACTGTGCACCGTTCTCCAAGTGTAATATGGAGATCAGAACTGTGCACAGTGCTACAAGTGTGATATGGAGACCAGAACTGTGCATAGTGCTCCAAGTGTGATATGGAGACCAGAACTGTGCACAGTGCTCCAAGTGTGATATAGAGACCAGAACTGTGCACCGTACTCCAAGTGTGATATGGAGAGCAGAACGGTGCACAGTGCACTAAGTGTGATACGGAGACCAGAACAGTGCACAGTGCTACAAGTGTGCTAGGGAGACCAGTACTATGCACAGTGCTACAAGTGTGATATGGAGAGCAGAACGGTGCATAGTAACTCCAAGTGTGATTTGGAGGCCAGAACTGTGCACAGTGCAACAAGTGTGATATGGAGACCAGAACTATGCACAGTGCTCCAAGTGTGATATGGAGAGCAGAAATGCGTTCAGTGCTCCAAGTGTGATATTGAGATCAGGATTGAGCACAGTGCTCCAATGGAGACCAGAACTGCGCACAGTGCCTCAAGTGCAATAAGGAGACCACAGCAGTGCACCGTTTTCCAAGTGTGATATGGAGACCAGAACTGTGCACAGTGCTCCAAGTGTGATATAGAGACCAGAACTGTGCTCAGAACTCCAATGGAGACCAGAACTGCGCACAGTGCCCCAAGTGCAATAAGGAGAACAAGAAAAGGGCACCGCACTCCAAGTCTGATATGGAGACCAGAACTGTGCACAGAACTCCAATGGAGACCAGAACTGTGCACAGTGCCTAAAGTGCAATAAGGAGACCAGAGCAGTGCACCGTTTTCCAAGTGTGATATGGAGACCAGTACTGTGCAACTTACTCCAAATGTGATATGGAGACAAGAATTGTGCACAGAACTCCAATGGAGACCAGAACTGTGCACAGTGCTCCAAGTGTGATATGGAGACAAGAATTGTGAAAAAGCTCCAAGTGTGATATGGAGTCAGAACTGTGCAGAGTATTCCAAGGGTGATATGGAGACCAGATTTTTGCACAGTGCTCCAAGTGTGATATGGAGACTAGAACTGAGCACAGTGCTCCAAGTGAGATAGGGAGACCAGAACTGTGCACAGTAACTTTAAGTATGATATGTAGATCAGAACTGTGCGGAGCAAATCCAAGTGTGATTTGGAGAACAGAACTGTGCACAGTACTCCAGATGTGATATGGAGACCAGAACTGAGCACAGTGCCACAAGTGTGATATGGAGAGCAGAAATGCGTTCAGTGCTCCAAGTGTGATATTGAGACCAGGACTGTGCTCAGTACTCCAAGTGTGATATGGGGTCTAGAAATTTGCACATACTCCAAGTATGATATTGAGACCAGAACTGGGCACAGTACTCCAAGTGTGATACGGAGATCAGAACTATGCCTATTGTTCCAAGTGTGATATGGAGACTAGAAATGTGCACAATTCTCCAAGTGTGATATGGAGACCAGAAATGTGCACCTTACTCCAAATGTGAAATGGAGACCAGAATTGTGCACAGTGCTCCTAGTGTGATATGGAGTCCAGAATTGTGCACAGTACACCAAGTGTGATATGGAGATCAGAACTGTGCACATTATTCCAAGTGCGATATGGTGACCAGAATTGTGAAAATGCCTCAAGTGTGAAATGGAGTCCAGAACTGTGCACCATACTCCAAGTGTGATATGGAGACCAGTACTTTGTACAGTGCTCCAAGTATGATATGGAGACCAGAACTGTGCACAGTGCTCCAAGTGTGATATGGAGACCAGAATTGTGCTCAGAACTCCAATGGAGACCAGAACTGCGCACAGTGCCCCAAGTGCAATAAGGAGAACAAGAAAAGGGCACCGCACTCCAAGTGTGATATGGAGACCAGAACTGTGCACAGAACTCCAATGGAGACCAGAACTGTGCACAGTGCTCCAAGTGTGATACGGAGACCAGAACTGTGCACAGTGCTCCAAGTCTGATATGGAGACTAGAACAGTGCACCGCACTCCAAGTGTGATATGGAGACCAGAATTGTGAAAATGCTACAAGTGTGATATTGAGTCAGAACTGTGCAGAGTATTCCAAGGTTGATATGGAGACCAGATTTGGGCACAGTGCTCCAAGTGTGATATGGAGACTAGAGCTGAGCACAGTGCTCCAAGTGAGATATGGAGACCAGAACTGTGCACAGTAACTTCAAGAATGATATGTAGATCAGAACTGTGCAGAGTAAATCCAAGTGTGATTTGGAGAACAGAACTGTGCACAGTACTCCAGATGTGATATGGAGACCAGAACTGTGCACAGTACTCCAAGTGTGATATGGAGACCAGAACTGAGCACAGTGCCACAAGTGTGATATGGAAAGCAGAACGGTGCATAGTAACTCCAGGTGTGATTTGCAGACCAGAACTGTGCACAGCGAACCAAGTGTGATATGGAGAGCAGAAATGCTTTCAGTGCTCCAAGTGTGCTATTGCGACCAGGACTGTGCACAGTACTCCAAGTGTGATATGGAGACTAGAAATTTGCACAGTACTCCAAGTGTGATATGGAGATCAGAACTGTGCATGTTATTCCAAGTGTGATATGGAGACTAGAAATGTGCACAATACTCCAAGTGTGATAAGGAGACCAGAAATGTGCACCTTACTCCAAATGTGAAATGGAGACCAGAATTGTGCACAGTGCTCCTAGTGTGATATGGAGACCAGAATTGTGCACAGTACACGAAGTGTGATATGGAGATCAGAACTGTGCACATTATTCCAAGTGTGATATGGAGACCAGAATTGTGAAAATGCCTCAAGTGTGAAATGGAGACCAGAACTGTGCACCATACTCCAAGTGTGATATGGAGACCAGTACTTTGTACAGTGCTCCAAGTGTGATATGGAGACCAGAACTGTGCACAGTGCTCCAAGTGTGATATGGAGACCAGAACTGTGCACAGTGCTCCAAGTGTGAAATGGAGACCAAAACTGTGCACGTTGCTCCAAGTGTGATATGGAGACCAGCACTGTGCACCGTACTCCAAGTGTGATATGGAGACCAGAACTGTGCACAGTGCTCCAAGTGTGATATGGATACCAGAACTGTGCACAGTGCTCCAAGTGTGATATGGAGACCAGAACTGTACACCGTACTCCAAGTGTGATATGGAGACCAGAACTGTGCACAGTGCTCGAAGTGTGATATGGAGACCAGAACTGTGCACAGTGCTCCAAGTGTGATATGGAGACTAGAACAGTGCACAGTACTCCAAGTGTGATATGGAGACCAGAACTGTGCACACTGCTCCAAGTGTGAAATGGAGACCAGAACTGTGCACCGTACTCCAAGTGTGATATGGAGACCAGAACTGTGCAACTTACTCCAAATGTGATATGGAGACCAGAATTTTGCACAGTGCTCCAAGTGTGATATGGAGACCAGAAATGTGCACAGTGCTCCAAGTGTGATATGGAGACTAGAACTGTGCACAGTACTCCAAGTGTGATATGGCGACCGGAACTGTGCACAGTAACTTCAAGTCTGATATGTAGATCAGAACTGTGCAGAGTAAATCCAAGTGTGATTTGGAGAACAGAACTGTGCACAGTATTCCGAGTGTGATAGGGAGAGCAGAAATGCGTTCAGTGCTCCAAGTGTGATATTGAGACCAGGACTGTGCACAGTACTCCAAGTGTGATCAGGAGACTAGAAATGTGCACAGTGCTCCAAATGTGAAATAGAGACCAGAATTGTGAAAATGCTTCAAGTGTGATATGGTGACCAGAACTGTGCACCGTACTCCAAGTGTGATATTGAGACTAGAACAGTGCACAGTACTCCAAGTGTGATATTGAAACCAGGATTTTGCACAGTGCTCCAAGTGTGATATGGAGACCAGAACTGTGCACAGTGCTCCAATGGAGACCAGAACTGCGCACAGTGCCTAAAGTGCAATAAGGAGACCAGAGCAGTGCACCGTTTTCCAAGTGTGATATGGAGACCAGTACTGTGCAACTTACTCCAAATGTGATATGGAGACAAGAATTGTGCACAGAACTCCAATGGAGACCAGAACTGTGCACAGTGCTCCAAGTGTGATATGGAGACAAGAATTGTGAAAAAGCTCCAAGTGTGATATGGAGTCAGAACTGTGCAGAGTATTCCAAGGGTGATATGGAGACCAGATTTGGGCACAGTGCTCCAAGTGTGATATGGAGACTAGAACTGAGCACAGTGCTCCAAGTGAGATAGGGAGACCATAACTGTGCACAGTAACTTCAAGTATGATATGTAGATCAGAACTGTGCGGAGCAAATCCAAGTGTGATTTGGAGAACAGAACTGTGCACAGTACTCCAGATGTGATATGGAGACCAGAACTGAGCACAGTGCCACAAGTGTGATATGGAGAGCAGAAATGCGTTCAGTGCTCCAAGTGTGATATTGAGACCAGGACTGTGCTCAGTACTCCAAGTGTGATATGGAGACTAGAAATTTGCACATACACCAAGTATGATATTGAGACCAGAACTGGGCACAGTACTCCAAGTGTGATACGGAGATCAGAACTGTGCCTATTGTTCCAAGTGTGATATGGAGACTAGAAATGTGCACAATACTCCAAGTGTGAAATGGAGACCAGAATTGTGCACAGTGCTCCTAGTGTAATATGGAGTCCAGAATTGTGCACAGTACACCAAGTGTGATATGGAGATCAGAACTGTGCACATTATTCCAAGTGCGATATGGTGACCAGAATTGTGAAAATGCCTCAAGTGTGAAATGGAGTCCAGAACTGTGCACCATACTCCAAGTGTGATATGGAGACCAGTAATTTGTACAGTGCTCCAAGTGTGATATGTAGACCAGAACTGTGCACAGTGCACCAAGTGTGATATGGAGACCAGAACAGTGCACAGTGCTCCAAGTGTGATATGGAGACCAGAACTGTGCCCAGTGCTCCAAGTGTGATACGGAGATCAGAACTGTGAACAGTGCTCCAAGTGTGATATGGATACCAGAACTGTGAACAGTGCTCCAAGTGTGATATGGAGACCAGAACTGTGCACCGTGCTCCAAGTGTGATATGGAGACCAGAACTCTGCACAGTGCTCCAAGTGTGATATGGAGACCAGAACTGTGCACAGTGCTCCAAGTGTGATATGGAGACCAGAACTGTGCACAGTGCTCCAAGTGTGATATGGAGACCAGAACTGTGCACAGTGCTCCAGGTGTGATATGGAGACCAGAACTGTGCACAGTGCTCCAAGTGTGATATGGAGACCAGAACTGTGCACCGCTCTCCAAGTGTGATATGGAGACCAGAACTGTGCACAGTGCTCCCAGTGTGATATGGAGACCAGAACTGTGCACAGTGCTCCAAGTGTGATATGGAGACTAGAACAGTGCACAGTACTCCAAGTGTGATATGGAGACCAGAACTGTGCACACTGCTCCAAATGTGATATGGAGACCAGAACTGTGCACCGTACTCCAAGTGTGATATGGAGACCAGAACTGTGCAACTTACTCCAAATGTGATATGGAGACCAGAATTTTGCACAGTGCTCCAAGTGTGATATGGAGACCACAACTGTGCACAGTGCTCCTAGTGTGATATGGAGACTAGAACTGTGCACAGTACTCCAAGTGTGATATGGCGACCGGAACTGTGCACAGTAACTTCAAGTCTGATATGTAGATCAGAACTGTGCAGAGTAAATCCAAGTGAGATTTGGAGAACAGAACTGTGCACAGTACTCCAGTTGTGATATGGAGCCCAGAACTGAACACAGTACTCCAGGTGTGATATGGAGCCCAGAACTGTGCACAGCACTCCAAGTGTGATTTGGAGAACAGAACTGTGCACAGTACTCCGAGTGAATTTGAAGAGCAGAAGTGTGCACAATACTTCAAGTATGATTTGGACAGTGCTCCAAATGTGAAATGGAGACCAGAATTGTGAAAATGCTTCAAGTGTGATATGGAGACTAGAACTGTGCACTGTACTCCAAGTGTGATATTGAGACTAGAACAGTGCACAGTACTCCAAGTGTGATATGGACACCAGAACTGTGCACAGTGCTCCAAATGTGATATGTAGACCAGAACTGTGCACCGTACTCCAAGTAAGATATGGAGACCAGAACGGTGCACAGTGCTCCAAGTGTGATATGGAGACCAGAACTGTGCACCGTACTCCAAGTGTGATATGGAGACCAGAACTGTGCAACTTACTCCAAATGTGATTTGCAGACCAGAACTGTGCACCATACTCCAAGTGTGATATGGAGACCAGTACTTTGTACAGTGCTCCAAGTATGATATGGAGACCAGAACTGTGCACAGTGCTCCAAGTGTGATATGGAGACCAGAATTCTGCACAGTGCTCCAAGTGTGATATGTAGACCAGAACTGTGCACAGTGCACCAAGTGTGATATGGAGACCAGAACAGTGCACAGTGCTCCAAGTGTGATATGGAGACCAGAACTGTGCCCAGTGCTCCATGTGTGATATGGAGATCAGAAATGTGCACAGTGCTCCAAGTGTGATATGGATACCAGAACTGTGCACAGTGCTCCAAGTGTGATATGGAGACCAGAACTGTGCACAGTGCTCCAAGTGTGATATGGACACCAGAACAATGCACAGAGCTCCAAGTGTGATATGGAGACCAGAACTGGGCACAGTGCTCCAAGTGTGATATGGAGACCAGATCTGTGCTCAGAACTCCAATGGAGACCAGAACTGTGCACAGTGCCCCAAGTGTGATATGAAGACCAGAACTGTGCACAGAACTCCAATGGAGGTCAGAGTTGTGCACAGTACTCCTGGTGAGATATGGCGACTGGAACTGTGCACAGTAACTTCAAGTGTGATATGCAGTTTAGAACTGTGCAGATCAAATCCAAGTGTGATATGGAGTCACAACTGTGCAGAGTATTTCAAGTGTGATATGGAGACCAGATTTGGGCACAGTGCTCCAAGTGTGATATGGAGACGAGAACTGAGCACAGTGTTCCAAGTGAGATATGGAGACAAGAACTGTGCACAGTAACTTCAAGTATGATATGTAGATCCGAACTGTGCAGAGTAAATCCAAGTGTGATTTGGAGACCAGAACTGTGCACAGTACTCCAAGTATGATATGGAGAGCAGAACTGTGCACAGTATTCCAAGTGTAATATGGAGACCAGAACTGTGCTCAGTACTCCAATGGAGACCAGAACTGTGCACAGTGCTCCAAGTGTGATAAGGAGACCAGAACAGTGCTCAGTACTCCAATGAAGACCAGAATGGTGCACAGCGCTCCAAGTGTGATATGGAGACCAGGACTGTGCACAGTGCGCCAAGTGTGATAAGGAGATCAGAACGGTGCACTGTGCTCCAAGTGTGATATGGAGATTTGAACTGTGCTCAGTACTCCAATGGAGACCAGAACTGTGCACAGTGCTCCAAGTGTGATATGGAGACCAGAACTGTGCACAATGCTCCAAGTGTGATATGGAGACCAGAACTGAGCACAGTGCCACAAGTGTGATATGGAGAGCAGAACGGTGCATAGTAACTCCAAGTGTGATTTGCAGACCAGAACTCTGCACAGTGCACCAAGTGTGATATGCAGACCAGAACTGTGCACAGTGCTCCAAGTGTGATACGGCGACCAGAACTCTGCACAGTGCTCCAAGTGTGATATGGAGACCAGAATTCTGCACAGTGCTCCAAGTGTGATATGTAGACCAGAACTGTGCACAGTGCACCAAATGTGATATGGAGACCAGAACAGTGCACAGTGCTCCAAGTGTGATATGGAGACCAGAACTGTGCCCAGTGCTCCTTGTGTGATATGGAGATCAGAACTGTGCACAGTGCTCCAAGTGTGATATGGATACCAGAACTGTGCACAGTGCTCCAAGTGTGATATGGAGACCAGAACTGTGCACAGTGCTCCAAGTGTGATATGGACACCAGAACAATGCACAGAGCTCCAAGTGTGATATGGAGACCAGAACTGGGCACAGTGCTCCAAGTGTGATATGGAGACCAGATCTGTGCTCAGAACTCCAATGGAGACCAGAACTGTGCACAGTGCCCCAAGTGTGATATGAAGACCAGAACTGTGCACAGAACTCCAATGGAGGTCAGAGTTGTGCACAGTACTCCTGGTGAGATATGGCGACTGGAACTGTGCACAGTAACTTCAAGTGTGATATGCAGATTAGAACTGTGCAGATCAAATCCAAGTGTGATATGGAGTCACAACTGTGCAGAGTATTTCAAGTGTGATATGGAGACCAGATTTGGGCACAGTGCTCCAAGTGTGATATGGAGACGAGAACTGAGCACAGTGTTCCAAGTGAGATATGGAGACCAGAACTGTGCACAGTAACTTCAAGTATGATATGTAGATCCGAACTGTGCAGAGTAAATCCAAGTGTGATTTGGAGACCAGAACTGTGCACAGTACTCCAAGTATGATATGGAGAGCAGAACTGTGCACAGTATTCCAAGTGTAATATGGAGACCAGAACTGTGCTCAGTACTCCAATGGAGACCAGAACTGTGCACAGTGCTCCTAGTGTGATAAGGAGACCAGAGCAGTGCTCAGTACTCCAATGAAGACCATAATGGTGCACAGCGCTCCAAGTGTGATATGGAGACCAGGACTGTGCACAGTGCTCCAAGTGTGATAAGGAGATCAGAACGGTGCACTGTGCTCCAAGTGTGATATGGAGATTTGAACTGTGCTCAGTACTCCAATGGAGACCAGAACTGTGCACAGTGCTCCAAGTGTGATATGGAGACCAGAACTGTGCACAATGCTCCAAGTGTGATATGGAGACCAGAACTGAGCACAGTGCCACAAGTGTGATATGGAGAGCAGAACGGTGCATAGTAACTCCAAGTGTGATTTGCAGACCAGTACTCTGCACAGTGCACCAAGTGTGATATGCAGACCAGAACTGTGCACAGTGCTCCAAGTGTGATACGGAGACCAGAACTCTGCACAGTGCTCCAAGTGTGATATGGAGACCAGAACTGTGCACAGTGCACCAAGTGTGATATGGAGACCAGAACTGTGCACAGTGCTCCAAGTGTGATATGGAAACCAGATCTGTGCTCAGAACTCCAATGGAGACCAGAACTGTGCACAGTGCCCCAAGTGTGATATGAAGACCAGAACTGTGCACAGAACTCCAATGGAGGTCAGAATTGTGCACAGTACTCCTAGTCAGATATGGCGACCGGAACTGTGCACAGTAACTTCAAGTGTGATATGCAGATTAGAACTGTGCAGATCAAATCCAAGTGTGATATGGAGACTAGAGCTGTGCACAGTACTCCAGGTGTGATATGGAGCCCAGAACTGTGCACAGTGCTCCAAGTGTGATATGGAGAGCAGAAATGCGTTCAGTGCTCCATGTGTGAAATGGAGACCAGAACTGTGCAGAGTATTCCAAGTGTGATATGGAGACCAGAACTGTGCAACTTACTCCAAATGTGATATGGAGACAAGAATTGTGCACAGTGATTAATGTATGATATGGTGACCTGAACTGTGCACATTATTCCAAGTGTGATATGGAGACCAGAATTGTGAAAATGCTCCAAGTGTGATATGGAGTCAGAACTGTGCAGAGTATTCCAATTGTGATATGGAGACCAGATTTGGGCACAGTGCTCCAAGTGTGATATGGAGACGAGAACTGAGCACAGTGCTCCAAGTGAGATATGGAGACCAGAACTGTGCACAGTAACTTAAAGTGTGATATGTAGATCAGAACTGTGCAGAGTAAATCCAAGTGTGATTTGGAGAACAGAACTGCGCACAGTACTCCAGATGTGATATGGAGACCAGAACTGTGCACAGTACTCCATGTGTGATATGGAGACCAGAACTGAGCACAGTGCCACAAGTGTGATATGGAGAGCAGAACGGTGCATAGTCACCCCAAGTGTGATTTGCAGACCAGAACTCTGCACAGTGCACCAAGTGTGATATGGAGAGCAGAAATGCGTTCAGTGCTCCATGTGATATTGAGACCAGGACTGTGCACAGTACTCCAAGTGTGATATGGAGACTAGAAATTTGCACATGCTCCAAGTGTGATATCGAGACCAGAACTGTGCACAGTACTCCAAGTGTGATATGGAGATCAGAACTGTGCATATTATTCCAAGTGTGATATGGAGACTTGAAATGTGCACCTTACTCCAAATGTGAATTGGAGACCAGAATTATGAACAGTGCTCCGAGTGTGATATGGAGACCAGAATTGTGCACAGTACACCAACTGTGATATGGAGATCAGAACTGTGCACATTATTCCAAGTGTGATATGGAGACCAGAATTGTGAAAATGCTTCAAGTGAGATATGGAGACCAGAACTGTGCACCATACTCCAAGTGTGATATGGAGACCAGTACTTTGTACAGTGCTCCAAGTGTGATATGGAGACCAGAACTGTGCACAGTGCTACAAGTGTGATATGGAGAACAGAACTGTGCACAGTGCTCCAAGTGTGATATGGAGACCAGAACTGTGCACAGTGCACCAAGTGTGATATGGAGACCAGAACTGTGCACAGTGCTCCAAGTGTGAAATGGAGAACAGAACTGTGCACAGTGCTCCAAGTGTGATATGAAGACCAGCACTGTGCACCGTTCTCCAAGTGTAATATGGAGATCAGAACTGTGCACAGTGCTACAAGTGTGATATGGAGACCAGAACTGTGCATAGTGCTCCAAGTGTGATATGGAGACCAGAACTGTGCACAGTGCTCCAAGTGTGATATAGAGACCAGAACTGTGCACCGTACTCCAAGTGTGATATGGAGAGCAGAACGGTGCACAGTGCACTAAGTGTGATACGGAGACCAGAACAGTGCACAGTGCTCCAAGTGTGATATGGAGACCAGAACTGTGCAACTTACTCCAAATGTGATATGGAGACCAGAACTGTGCACAGTGCTCCAAGTGTGATATGGAGACCAGAACTGTGCACAGTGCTCCAAGTATGATATGGAGACCAGAACTGTGCACAGTACTCCAAGTGTGATATGGAGACCAGAACTTCTGCACAGTGCTCCAAGTGTGATATGGAGACCAGAACTGTGCACAGTGCTCCAAGTGTGATATGGAGACCAGAACTGTGCACCGCACTCCAAGTGTGATATGGAGACTAGAACTGTGCACAGTGCTCCAAGTGTGATATGGAGACCAGAACTGTGCACAGTGCTCCAAGTGTGATATGGAGACCAGAACTGTGCACAGTACTCCAAGTGTGATATGGAGACCAGAACTGTGCACACTGACTCCAAGTGTGAAATGGAGACCAGAACTGTGCACCGTACTCCAAGTGTGATATGGAGACCAGAACTGTGCAACTTACTCCAAAGTGTGATATGGAGACAAGAATTGTGCACAGAACTCCAATGGAGACCAGAACTGTGCACAGTGCTCCAAGTGTGATATGGAGACAAGAATTGTGAAAAAGCTCCAAGTGTGATATGGAGTCAGAACTGTGCAGAGTATTCCAAGGGTGATATGGAGACCAGATTTTTGCACAGTGCTCCAAGTGTGATATGGAGACTAGAACTGAGCACAGTGCTCCAAGTGAGATAGGGAGACCAGAACTGTGCACAGTAACTTTAAGTATGATATGTAGATCAGAACTGTGCGGAGCAAATCCAAGTGTGATTTGGAGAACAGAACTGTGCACAGTACTCCAGATGTGATATGGAGACCAGAACTGAGCACAGTGCCACAAGTGTGATATGGAGAGCAGAAATGCGTTCAGTGCTCCAAGTGTGATATTGAGACCAGGACTGTGCTCAGTACTCCAAGTGTGATATGGGGTCTAGAAATTTGCACATACTCCAAGTATGATATTGAGACCAGAACTGGGCACAGTACTCCAAGTGTGATACGGAGATCAGAACTATGCCTATTGTTCCAAGTGTGATATGGAGACTAGAAATGTGCACAATACTCCAAGTGTGATATGGAGACCAGAAATGTGCACCTTACTCCAAATGTGAAATGGAGACCAGAATTGTGCACAGTGCTCCTAGTGTGATATGGAGTCCAGAATTGTGCACAGTACACCAAGTGTGATATGGAGATCAGAACTGTGCACATTATTCCAAGTGCGATATGGTGACCAGAATTGTGAAAATGCCTCAAGTGTGAAATGGAGTCCAGAACTGTGCACCATACTCCAAGTGTGATATGGAGACCAGTACTTTGTACAGTGCTCCAAGTATGATATGGAGACCAGAACTGTGCACAGTGCTCCAAGTGTGATATGGAGACCAGAATTCTGCACAGTGCTCCAAGTGTGATATGTCGACCCGAACTGTGCACAGTGCACCAAGTGTGATATGGAGACCAGAACAGTGCACAGTGCTCCAAGTGTGATATGGAGACCAGAACTGTGCAACTTACTCCAAATGTGATATGGAGACCAGAACTGTGCACAGTGCTCCAAGTGTGATATGGAGACCAGTACTTTGTACAGTGCTCCAAGTATGATATGGAGACCAGAACTGTGCACAGTGCTCCAAGTGTGATATGGAGACCAGAATTCTGCACAGTGCTCCAAGTGTGATATGTAGACCAGAACTGTGCACAGTGCTCCAAGTGTGATATGGAGACCAGAACTGTGCACCGCACTCCAAGTGTGATATGGAGACCAGAACTGTGCACAGTGCTCCAAGTGTGATATGGAGACCAGAACTGTGCACAGTGCTCCAAGTGTGATATGGAGACTAGAACAGTGCACAGTACTCCAAGTGTGATATGGAGACCAGAACTGTGCACACTGCTCCAAGTGTGAAATGGAGACCAGAACTGTGCACCGTACTCCAAGTGTGATATGGAGACCAGAACTGTGCAACTTACTCCAAATGTGATATGGAGACCAGAATTTTGCACAGTGCTCCAAGTGTGATATGGAGACCAGAACTGTGCACAGTGCTCCAAGTGTGATATGGAGACTAGAACTGTGCACAGTACTCCAAGTGTGATATGGAGACCAGAACTGTGCACACTGCTCCAAGTGTGAAATGGAGACCAGAACTGTGCACCGTACTCCAAGTGTGATATGGAGACCAGAACTGTGCAACTTACTCCAAATGTGATATGGAGACCAGAATTTTGCACAGTGCTCCAAGTGTGATATGGAGACCAGAACTGTGCACAGTGCTCCAAGTGTGATATGGAGACTAGAACTGTGCACAGTACTCCAAGTGTGATATGGCGATCGGAACTGTGCACAGTAACTTCAAGTCTGATATGTAGATCAGAACTGTGCAGAGCAAATCCAAGTGAGATTTGGAGAACAGAACTGTGCTCAGTACTCCAGGTGTGATATGGAGCCCAGAACTGAACACAGTACTCCAGGTGTGATATGGAGCCCAGAACTGTGCACAGCACTCCAAGTGTGATTTGGAGAACAGAACTGTGCACAGTACTCCGAGTGAATTTGGAGAGCAGAATTGTGCACAATACTTCAAGTATGATTTGGAGACCAGCACTGTGCACAGTGCACCAAGTGTGATATGGAGAGCAGAAATGCGTTCAGTGCTACAAGTGTGATATTGAGACCAGGACTGTGCACAGTATTCCAAGTGTGATCAGGAGACTAGAAATGTGCACAGTGCTCCAAATGTGAAATGGAGACCAGAATTGTGAAAATGCTTCAAGTGTGATATGGAGAGTAGAACTGTGCACTGTACTCCAAGTGTGATATTGAGACAAGAACAGTGCTCAGTACTCCAAGTGTGATATGGAGACCAGAACTGTGCACAGTGCTCCAAGTTCTAGAACAGTGCTCAGTACTCCAAGTGTGATATGTAGACCAGAACTGTGCACCGTACTCCAAGTGTGATATGGAGACCAGAACGGTGCACAGTGCTCCAAGTGTGATATGGAGACCAGAACTGTGCACCGTACTCCAAGTGTGATATGGAGACCAGAACTGTGCAACTTACTCCAAATGTGATATGGAGACCAGAATTGTGCATAGTGCTCCAAGTCTGATATGGAGACCAGAACTGTGCACATTGCTCCAAGTGTGATATGGAGACTAGAACTGTGCACAGTACTCCAAGTGTGATATGGCGACCGGAACATGTGCACAGTAACTTCAAGTGTGATATGTAGATCAGAACTGTGCAGAGTAAATCCAAGTGTGATTGGGAGAACAGAACTGTGCACAGTACTCCAGGTGTGATATGGAGCTAAGAACTGTGCACAGTGCTCCAAGTGTGATATGGAGCCCAGAACTCTGCACAGTACTCCAAGTGTGATTTGGAGAACAGAACTGTGCACAGTACTCCGAGTGAATTTGGAGAGCAGAAGTGTGCACAATACTTCAAGTATGATTTGGAGACCAGAACTGGGCACAGTGCTCCAAGTGTGATCAGGAGACTAGAAATGTGCACAGTGCTCCAAGTGATATATGGAGACCAGAACTGTGCACAGTAACGTGAAGTGTGATCTGGAGACCAAAACGGTGCACAGTACTCCATTGGAGACCAGAACTGAGCACAGTGCTCCAAGTGTGATATGGAGACCAGAACTGTGCTCAGTGCTCCAAGTGTGATCAGGAGACTAGACATGTGCACAGTGCTCCAAGTGCGATATGGAGACCAGAACTGTGCACAGTACTCCAAGTGTGATATGGAGACCAGAACTGTGCTCACTACTCCAATGGAGACCAGAAGTGTGCTCAGTACTCCAATGGAGACCAGAACTGTGCACAGTGCTCCAAGTGTGATATGGAGACCAGAACTGTGCGCAATGCTCCAAGTGTGATATGGAGACCAGAACAGTGCACAGTGCTCCAAGTGTGATATGGAGACCAGAACAGTGCACAGTACTCCAAGTGTGATATGGAGACCAGAACTGTGCTCACTACTCCAATGGAGACCAGAACTGTGCTCAGTACTCCAATGGAGACCAGAACTGTGCACAGAGCTCCAAGTGTGAAATTGGGACCAGAACTGTGCTCAGTACTCCAATGGAAACCAGAACTGTGCACAGTTCTACAAGTGTGATATGGAGACCAGAACTGTGCACAGTGCTCCAAGTGTGATATGGAGACCAGAACTGTGCACAGTGCTCCAGGTGTGATATGGAGACCAGAACGGTGCACAGTGCGCCAAGTGTGATATGGAGACCAGAACTGTGTACAGAACTCCAATGGAGATCAGAACTGTGCACAGTGCTGCAAGTGTGATATGGAGACCAGAACAATGCACAGAGCTCCAAATGTGATATGGAGACCAGAACTGGGCATAGTGCTCCAAGTGTGATATGGAGACCAGATCTGTGCGCAGAACTCCAATGGAGACCAGAACTGTGCACAGTGCCCCAAGTGTGATATGAAGACCAGAACTGTGCACAGAACTCCAATGGAGGTCAGAATTGTGCACAGTACTCCTGGTGAGATATGGCGACTGGAACTGTGCACAGTAACTTCAAGTGGGATATGCAGATTAGAACTGTGCAGATCAAATCCAAGTGTGATATGGAGACTAGAACTGTGCACAGCACTCCAGGTGTGATATGGAGCCCAGAACTGTGCACAGTGCTCCAAGTGTCATATGGAGAGCAGAAATGCGTTCAGTGCTCCATGTGTGATATGGAGATCAGAACTGTGCAGAGTATTCCAAGTGTGATATGGAGACCAGAACTGTGCAACTTACCCCAAATGTGATATGGAGATCAGAATTGTGCACATTGATTAATGTATGATATGGAGACCAGAACTGTGCACAGTACTCCAAGTGTGATATGGAGACCAGAACTTTGCACAGTACTCCGAGTGTGATATGGAGACCAGAACTGTGCACAGTACTTCAAGTGTGATATGGAGACCAGAACTGTGCACAGTAATCCAAGTGTGATATGGAGACCAGAACTGTGCACAGTGCTCCAAGTGTGATATGGAGACCAGAACAATGCACAGAGCTCCAAGTGTGATATGGAGACCAGAACTGGGCACAGTGCTCCAAGTGTGATATGGAGACCAGATCTGTGCTCAGAACTCCAATGGAGACCAGAACTGTGCACAGTGCCCCAAGTGTGATATGAAGACCAGAACTGTGCACAGAACTCCAATGGAGGTCGGAGTTGTGCACAGTACTCCTGGTGAGATATGGCGACTGGAACTGTGCACAGTAACTTCAAGTGTGATATGCAGTTTAGAACTGTGCAGATCAAATCCAAGTGTGATATGGAGTCACAACTGTGCAGAGTATTTCAAGTGTGATATGGAGACCAGATTTGGGCACAGTGCTCCAAGTGTGATATGGAGACGAGAACTGAGCACAGTGTTCCAAGTGAGATATGGAGACAAGAACTGTGCACAGTAACTTCAAGTATGATATGTAGATCCGAACTGTGCAGAGTAAATCCAAGTGTGATTTGGAGACCAGAACTGTGCACAGTACTCCAAGTATGATATGGAGAGCAGAACTGTGCACAGTATTCCAAGTGTAATATGGAGACCAGAACTGTGCTCAGTACTCCAATGGAGACCAGAACTGTGCACAGTGCTCCAAGTGTGATAAGGAGACCAGAACAGTGCTCAGTACTCCAATGAAGACCAGAATGGTGCACAGCGCTCCAAGTGTGATATGGAGACCAGGACTGTGCACAGTGCGCCAAGTGTGATAAGGAGATCAGAACGGTGCACTGTGCTCCAAGTGTGATATGGAGATTTGAACTGTGCTCAGTACTCCAATGGAGACCAGAACTGTGCACAGTGCTCCAAGTGTGATATGGAGACCAGAACTGTGCACAATGCTCCAAGTGTGATATGGAGACCAGAACTGAGCACAGTGCCACAAGTGTGATATGGAGAGCAGAACGGTGCATAGTAACTCCAAGTGTGATTTGCAGACCAGAACTCTGCACAGTGCACCAAGTGTGATATGCAGACCAGAACTGTGCACAGTGCTCCAAGTGTGATACGGAGACCAGAACTCTGCACAGTGCTCCAAGTGTGATATGGAGACCAGAATTCTGCACAGTGCTCCAAGTGTGATATGTAGACCAGAACTGTGCACAGTGCACCAAATGTGATATGGAGACCAGAACAGTGCACAGTGCTCCAAGTGTGATATGGAGACCAGAACTGTGCCCAGTGCTCCATGTGTGATATGGAGATCAGAACTGTGCACAGTGCTCCAAGTGTGATATGGATACCAGAACTGTGCACAGTGCTCCAAGTGTGATATGGAGACCAGAACTGTGCACAGTGCTCCAAGTGTGATATGGACACCAGAACAATGCACAGAGCTCCAAGTGTGATATGGAGACCAGAACTGGGCACAGTGCTCCAAGTGTGATATGGAGACCAGATCTGTGCTCAGAACTCCAATGGAGACCAGAACTGTGCACAGTGCCCCAAGTGTGATATGAAGACCAGAACTGTGCACAGAACTCCAATGGAGGTCAGAGTTGTGCACAGTACTCCTGGTGAGATATGGCGACTGGAACTGTGCACAGTAACTTCAAGTGTGATATGCAGATTAGAACTGTGCAGATCAAATCCAAGTGTGATATGGAGTCACAACTGTGCAGAGTATTTCAAGTGTGATATGGAGACCAGATTTGGGCACAGTGCTCCAAGTGTGATATGGAGACGAGAACTGAGCACAGTGTTCCAAGTGAGATATGGAGACCAGAACTGTGCACAGTAACTTCAAGTATGATATGTAGATCCGAACTGTGCAGAGTAAATCCAAGTGTGATTTGGAGACCAGAACTGTGCACAGTACTCCAAGTATGATATGGAGAGCAGAACTGTGCACAGTATTCCAAGTGTAATATGGAGACCAGAACTGTGCTCAGTACTCCAATGGAGACCAGAACTGTGCACAGTGCTCCTAGTGTGATAAGGAGACCAGAGCAGTGCTCAGTACTCCAATGAAGACCATAATGGTGCACAGCGCTCCAAGTGTGATATGGAGACCAGGACTGTGCACAGTGCTCCAAGTGTGATAAGGAGATCAGAACGGTGCACTGTGCTCCAAGTGTGATATGGAGATTTGAACTGTGCTCAGTACTCCAATGGAGACCAGAACTGTGCACAGTGCTCCAAGTGTGATATGGAGACCAGAACTGTGCACAATGCTCCAAGTGTGATATGGAGACCAGAACTGAGCACAGTGCCACAAGTGTGATATGGAGAGCAGAACGGTGCATAGTAACTCCAAGTGTGATTTGCAGACCAGTACTCTGCACAGTGCACCAAGTGTGATATGCAGACCAGAACTGTGCACAGTGCTCCAAGTGTGATACGGAGACCAGAACTCTGCACAGTGCTCCAAGTGTGATATGGAGACCAGAACTGTGCACAGTGCACCAAGTGTGATATGGAGACCAGAACTGTGCACAGTGCTCCAAGTGTGATATGGAAACCAGATCTGTGCTCAGAACTCCAATGGAGACCAGAACTGTGCACAGTGCCCCAAGTGTGATATGAAGACCAGAACTGTGCACAGAACTCCAATGGAGGTCAGAATTGTGCACAGTACTCCTAGTCAGATATGGCGACCGGAACTGTGCACAGTAACTTCAAGTGTGATATGCAGATTAGAACTGTGCAGATCAAATCCAAGTGTGATATGGAGACTAGAGCTGTGCACAGTACTCCAGGTGTGATATGGAGCCCAGAACTGTGCACAGTGCTCCAAGTGTGATATGGAGAGCAGAAATGCGTTCAGTGCTCCATGTGTGAAATGGAGACCAGAACTGTGCAGAGTATTCCAAGTGTGATATGGAGACCAGAACTGTGCAACTTACTCCAAATGTGATATGGAGACAAGAATTGTGCACAGTGATTAATGTATGATATGGTGACCTGAACTGTGCACATTATTCCAAGTGTGATATGGAGACCAGAATTGTGAAAATGCTCCAAGTGTGATATGGAGTCAGAACTGTGCAGAGTATTCCAATTGTGATATGGAGACCAGATTTGGGCACAGTGCTCCAAGTGTGATATGGAGACGAGAACTGAGCACAGTGCTCCAAGTGAGATATGGAGACCAGAACTGTGCACAGTAACTTAAAGTGTGATATGTAGATCAGAACTGTGCAGAGTAAATCCAAGTGTGATTTGGAGAACAGAACTGCGCACAGTACTCCAGATGTGATATGGAGACCAGAACTGTGCACAGTACTCCATGTGTGATATGGAGACCAGAACTGAGCACAGTGCCACAAGTGTGATATGGAGAGCAGAACGCTGCATAGTCACCCCAAGTTTGATTTGCAGACCAGAACTCTGCACAGTGCACCAAGTGTGATATGGAGAGCAGAAATGCGTTCAGTGCTCCATGTGATATTGAGACCAGGACTGTGCACAGTACTCCAAGTGTGATATGGAGACTAGAAATTTGCACATGCTCCAAGTGTGATATCGAGACCAGAACTGTGCACAGTACTCCAAGTGTGATATGGAGATCAGAACTGTGCATATTATTCCAAGTGTGATATGGAGACTTGAAATGTGCACCTTACTCCAAATGTGAATTGGAGACCAGAATTATGAACAGTGCTCCGAGTGTGATATGGAGACCAGAATTGTGCACAGTACACCAACTGTGATATGGAGATCAGAACTGTGCACATTATTCCAAGTGTGATATGGAGACCAGAATTGTGAAAATGCTTCAAGTGAGAAATGGAGACCAGAACTGTGCACCATACTCCAAGTGTGATATGGAGACCAGTACTTTGTACAGTGCTCCAAGTGTGATATGGAGACCAGAACTGTGCACAGTGCTACAAGTGTGATATGGAGAACAGAACTGTGCACAGTGCTCCAAGTGTGATATGGAGACCAGAACTGTGCACAGTGCACCAAGTGTGATATGGAGACCAGAACTGTGCACAGTGCTCCAAGTGTGAAATGGAGAACAGAACTGTGCACAGTGCTCCAAGTGTGATATGAAGACCAGCACTGTGCACCGTTCTCCAAGTGTAATATGGAGATCAGAACTGTGCACAGTGCTACAAGTGTGATATGGAGACCAGAACTGTGCATAGTGCTCCAAGTGTGATATGGAGACCAGAACTGTGCACAGTGCTCCAAGTGTGATATGGAGACCAGAACTGTGCACCGTACTCCAAGTGTGATATGGAGAGCAGAACGGTGCACAGTGCACTAAGTGTGATACGGAGACCAGAACAGTGCACAGTGCTACAAGTGTGCTAGGGAGACCAGTACTATGCACAGTGCTACAAGTGTGATATGGAGAGCAGAACGGTGCATAGTAACTCCAAGTGTGATTTGGAGGCCAGAACTGTGCACAGTGCAACAAGTGTGATATGGAGACCAGAACTATGCACAGTGCTCCAAGTGTGATATGGAGAGCAGAAATGCGTTCAGTGCTCCAAGTGTGATATTGAGATCAGGATTGAGCACAGTGCTCCAATGGAGACCAGAACTGCGCACAGTGCCTCAAGTGCAATAAGGAGACCACAGCAGTGCACCGTTTTCCAAGTGTGATATGGAGACCAGAACTGTGCACAGTGCTCAAGTGTGATATGGAGACCAGAACTGTGCTCAGAACTCCAATGGAGACCAGAACTGCGCACAGTGCCCCAAGTGCAATAAGGAGAACAAGAAAAGGGCACCGCACTCCAAGTCTGATATGGAGACCAGAACTGTGCACAGAACTCCAATGGAGACCAGAACTGTGCACAGTGCCTAAAGTGCAATAAGGAGACCAGAGCAGTGCACCGTTTTCCAAGTGTGATATGGAGACCAGTACTGTGCAACTTACTCCAAATGTGATATGGAGACAAGAATTGTGCACAGAACTCCAATGGAGACCAGAACTGTGCACAGTGCTCCAAGTGTGATATGGAGACAAGAATTGTGAAAAAGCTCCAAGTGTGATATGGAGTCAGAACTGTGCAGAGTATTCCAAGGGTGATATGGAGACCAGATTTTGCACAGTGCTCCAAGTGTGATATGGAGACTAGAACTGAGCACAGTGCTCCAAGTGAGATAGGGAGACCAGAACTGTGCACAGTAACTTTAAGTATGATATGTAGATCAGAACTGTGCGGAGCAAATCCAAGTGTGATTTGGAGAACAGAACTGTGCACAGTACTCCAGATGTGATATGGAGACCAGAACTGAGCACAGTGCCACAAGTGTGATATGGAGAGCAGAAATGCGTTCAGTGCTCCAAGTGTGATATTGAGACCAGAACTGTGCTCAGTACTCCAAGTGTGATATGGGGTCTAGAAATTTGCACATACTCCAAGTATGATATTGAGACCAGAACTGGGCACAGTACTCCAAGTGTGATACGGAGATCAGAACTATGCCTATTGTTCCAAGTGTGATATGGAGACTAGAAATGTGCACAATACTCCAAGTGTGATATGGAGACCAGAAATGTGCACCTTACTCCAAATGTGAAATGGAGACCAGAATTGTGCACAGTGCTCCTAGTGTGATATGGAGTCCAGAATTGTGCACAGTACACCAAGTGTGATATGGAGATCAGAACTGTGCACATTATTCCAAGTGCGATATGGTGACCAGAATTGTGAAAATGCCTCAAGTGTGAAATGGAGTCCAGAACTGTGCACCATACTCCAAGTGTGATATGGAGACCAGTACTTTGTACAGTGCTCCAAGTATGATATGGAGACCAGAACTGTGCACAGTGCTCCAAGTGTGATATGGAGACCAGAATTCTGCACAGTGCTCCAAGTGTGATATGTCGACCCGAACTGTGCACAGTGCACCAAGTGTGATATGGAGACCAGAACAGTGCACAGTGCTCCAAGTGTGATATGGAGACCAGAACTGTGCAACTTACTCCAAATGTGATATGGAGACCAGAACTGTGCACAGTGCTCCAAGTGTGATATGGAGACCAGTACTTTGTACAGTGCTCCAAGTATGATATGGAGACCAGAACTGTGCACAGTGCTCCAAGTGTGATATGGAGACCAGAATTCTGCACAGTGCTCCAAGTGTGATATGTAGACCAGAACTGTGCACAGTGCTCCAAGTGTGATATGGAGACCAGAACTGTGCACCGCACTCCAAGTGTGATATGGAGACCAGAACTGTGCACAGTGCTCCAAGTGTGATATGGAGACCAGAACTGTGCACAGTGCTCCAAGTGTGATATGGAGACTAGAACAGTGCACAGTACTCCAAGTGTGATATGGAGACCAGAACTGTGCACACTGCTCCAAGTGTGAAATGGAGACCAGAACTGTGCACCGTACTCCAAGTGTGATATGGAGACCAGAACTGTGCAACTTACTCCAAATGTGATATGGAGACCAGAATTTTGCACAGTGCTCCAAGTGTGATATGGAGACCAGAACTGTGCACAGTGCTCCAAGTGTGATATGGAGACTAGAACTGTGCACAGTACTCCAAGTGTGATATGGAGACCAGAACTGTGCACACTGCTCCAAGTGTGAAATGGAGACCAGAACTGTGCACCGTACTCCAAGTGTGATATGGAGACCAGAACTGTGCAACTTACTCCAAATGTGATATGGAGACCAGAATTTTGCACAGTGCTCCAAGTGTGATATGGAGACCAGAACTGTGCACAGTGCTCCAAGTGTGATATGGAGACTAGAACTGTGCACAGTACTCCAAGTGTGATATGGCGATCGGAACTGTGCACAGTAACTTCAAGTCTGATATGTAGATCAGAACTGTGCAGAGCAAATCCAAGTGAGATTTGGAGAACAGAACTGTGCTCAGTACTCCAGGTGTGATATGGAGCCCAGAACTGAACACAGTACTCCAGGTGTGATATGGAGCCCAGAACTGTGCACAGCACTCCAAGTGTGATTTGGAGAACAGAACTGTGCACAGTACTCCGAGTGAATTTGGAGAGCAGAATTGTGCACAATACTTCAAGTATGATTTGGAGACCAGCACTGTGCACAGTGCACCAAGTGTGATATGGAGAGCAGAAATGCGTTCAGTGCTACAAGTGTGATATTGAGACCAGGACTGTGCACAGTATTCCAAGTGTGATCAGGAGACTAGAAATGTGCACAGTGCTCCAAATGTGAAATGGAGACCAGAATTGTGAAAATGCTTCAAGTGTGATATGGAGAGTAGAACTGTGCACTGTACTCCAAGTGTGATATTGAGACTAGAACAGTGCTCAGTACTCCAAGTGTGATATGGAGACCAGAACTGTGCACAGTGCTCCAAGTGTGATATGTAGACCAGAACTGTGCACCGTACTCCAAGTGTGATATGGAGACCAGAACGGTGCACAGTGCTCCAAGTGTGATATGGAGACCAGAACTGTGCACCGTACTCCAAGTGTGATATGGAGACCAGAACTGTGCAACTTACTCCAAATGTGATATGGAGACCAGAATTGTGCATAGTGCTCCAAGTCTGATATGGAGACCAGAACTGTGCACATTGCTCCAAGTGTGATATGGAGACTAGAACTGTGCACAGTACTCCAAGTGTGATATGGCGACCGGAACATGTGCACAGTAACTTCAAGTGTGATATGTAGATCAGAACTGTGCAGAGTAAATCCAAGTGTGATTGGGAGAACAGAACTGTGCACAGTACTCCAGGTGTGATATGGAGCTAAGAACTGTGCACAGTGCTCCAAGTGTGATATGGAGCCCAGAACTCTGCACAGTACTCCAAGTGTGATTTGGAGAACAGAACTGTGCACAGTACTCCGAGTGAATTTGGAGAGCAGAAGTGTGCACAATACTTCAAGTATGATTTGGAGACCAGAACTGGGCACAGTGCTCCAAGTGTGATCAGGAGACTAGAAATGTGCACAGTGCTCCAAGTGATATATGGAGACCAGAACTGTGCACAGTAACGTGAAGTGTGATCTGGAGACCAAAACGGTGCACAGTACTCCATTGGAGACCAGAACTGAGCACAGTGCTCCAAGTGTGATATGGAGACCAGAACTGTGCTCAGTGCTCCAAGTGTGATCAGGAGACTAGACATGTGCACAGTGCTCCAAGTGCGATATGGAGACCAGAACTGTGCACAGTACTCCAAGTGTGATATGGAGACCAGAACTGTGCTCACTACTCCAATGGAGACCAGAAGTGTGCTCAGTACTCCAATGGAGACCAGAACTGTGCACAGTGCTCCAAGTGTGATATGGAGACCAGAACTGTGCGCAATGCTCCAAGTGTGATATGGAGACCAGAACAGTGCACAGTGCTCCAAGTGTGATATGGAGACCAGAACAGTGCACAGTACTCCAAGTGTGATATGGAGACCAGAACTGTGCTCACTACTCCAATGGAGACCAGAACTGTGCTCAGTACTCCAATGGAGACCAGAACTGTGCACAGAGCTCCAAGTGTGAAATTGGGACCAGAACTGTGCTCAGTACTCCAATGGAAACCAGAACTGTGCACAGTTCTACAAGTGTGATATGGAGACCAGAACTGTGCACAGTGCTCCAAGTGTGATATGGAGACCAGAACGGTGCACAGTGCTCCAAGTGTGATATGGACACCACAACTATGCACAGTGCTCCAAGTGTGATATGGAGACCAGAACTGTGCACAGTGCTCCAGGTGTGATATGGAGACCAGAACGGTGCACAGTGCGCCAAGTGTGATATGGAGACCAGAACTGTGTACAGAACTCCAATGGAGATCAGAACTGTGCACAGTGCTGCAAGTGTGATATGGAGACCAGAACAATGCACAGAGCTCCAAATGTGATATGGAGACCAGAACTGGGCATAGTGCTCCAAGTGTGATATGGAGACCAGATCTGTGCGCAGAACTCCAATGGAGACCAGAACTGTGCACAGTGCCCCAAGTGTGATATGAAGACCAGAACTGTGCACAGAACTCCAATGGAGGTCAGAATTGTGCACAGTACTCCTGGTGAGATATGGCGACTGGAACTGTGCACAGTAACTTCAAGTGGGATATGCAGATTAGAACTGTGCAGATCAAATCCAAGTGTGATATGGAGACTAGAACTGTGCACAGCACTCCAGGTGTGATATGGAGCCCAGAACTGTGCACAGTGCTCCAAGTGTCATATGGAGAGCAGAAATGCGTTCAGTGCTCCATGTGTGATATGGAGATCAGAACTGTGCAGAGTATTCCAAGTGTGATATGGAGACCAGAACTGTGCAACTTACCCCAAATGTGATATGGAGATCAGAATTGTGCACATTGATTAATGTATGATATGGAGACCAGAACTGTGCACAGTACTCCAAGTGTGATATGGAGACCAGAACTTTGCACAGTACTCCGAGTGTGATATGGAGACCAGAACTGTGCACAGTACTTCAAGTGTGATATGGAGACCAGAACTGTGCACAGTAATCCAAGTGTGATATGGAGACCAGAACTGTGCACAGTGCTCCAAGTGTGATATGGAGACCAGAACTGTGCACAATACTCCAAGTGTGATATGGAGACCAGAACTGTGCACAGTACTCCAAGTGTGTTATGGAGACCAGAACTGTGCACAGTACTCCAAGAGTGATATGGAGACCAGAACTGTGCACATTACTCCACGTGTGATATGGCTGTAAAGCGCTTTGAGATGTCTGGTGGTTGGAAAAGGCGCTATATAAATGCACCTCTTTCCTTTTTTTTCTTGTAATTTATTGTTTCCTCCGCATTATCGACACCCTCCAATTTGTTGTCGTCCGCAAATTTCGAAATTCTGTTTTTGGTTCCAAAGTCTAAATCGTTAACATAAATCGTAAACAACAGCTGTCCCAGCACTGATCGTTAAGGAACACCACTATTCACCTTCTGCCACTCTGAATAGTTACCCTTTACCCCCTGCTCTCTGCTTTCTGTCTTGAAGCTGGCTAGCTATCCAATCTGCTACTTGTCCCTTGACTCCGCATTCTCTGACCTCATTCATTCCTCTATTATGTGGTACCTGACTGAAGGCCTTTTGAAAATCTAGGTAAATTACATCTACTGCATTGCCCTTGTCTTCTCTCTCTGTTACCACTTCTTAAGTTTAAATGAGGATGGTCAAGAAAGACTTTCGCTTGACTTTCCCTATTTCCAGCATTTTCTGTTTTTATTCCAGCATCCACAGTATTTTTCTTTTGTTTTGGTGAAGAAGTTTCTTCTGAATTCGCTATTGGATTTATTCATTACCCATTACAATACCACACCTAGCATTATTTGCACAAATAGTCTTTATCTCCCTACATATATTTTCAAAGCATCCGACTGCGTTCAAAGGGCACACCACAATTCAAATTCAGCAAAAGCCACTCCTGTTACTTAGTGAACGAAAATGAAAGTGGAGATTGTTTAATCTGGGAAAAGAGCACATGATTAGATTGTAAAGATATATAGATAACAGGTGCTGAACTTTCGGGAATAAAGAAAAGAAGCCGATCGACAGATAATAGACGGGCATCGGATCGGCTTGATCTCTTTGCCTTTTCTCGAGAAGGTCAACACTGAGACAACGTTCAGATTCTTGAAAGAAAGAATTTTGAGGAGGACACAAGGAGGGTAGCGCGTTTGATGTAGTCTGCATGGACTTTAGAAAGGCTTTTGATAAGGTCCCACACGGCAAACTGGTCAGAAAAGTAAAAGTCCAGGGGATTCAAGGGAAAGTGGCAACTTGGATCCAAAAAGGGATCAGTGGCAGGAAGCAAAGGGTAATGGTCGACGGGTGTTTTTGTGACTGGAAGGCTGTCTCCAGTGGGGTTCCGCAGGGCTCCGTACTAGTTTCCTTGCTTTTGTGGCATATATCGATGTTTTAGACTTCAATGTACGGGGACGTGATTCAGAAGTTTACAGATGATACAAAAATTGGCCGTGTGGTTGATAGTGAGGAAGAAAGCTGTAGACTGCAGGAAGATATCAATGGACTGGTCAGGTGGGCAGAACAGTGGCAAATGGAATTCAATCCGGAGAAGTGTGAGCTCATGTGTTTGGGGAGAGCTATCAAGGGAAGGCAATATGGTAGGACACTGAGACGTGTAGAGGAACAGTGGGACTTTGGAGTGCAGGTCCACAGATCCCTGAGGCAGCACGACATGTAGTTAAGGTGGTGAAGAAGGCATGCAGGATACTTTCCTTTATTTGCCAAGGCATAGAATATAAGCCATGATGCGGAGATGCCGGTGTTGGACTGGGGTGGACAAAAGTGAGAAGTCGCACAACACCAGGTTATAGTCCAACAGCTTTATTTGAAATCACAAGCTTTCGGAGCGTTGCTCCTTCGTCAGGTGAAGTGATTTCAAATAAAGCTGTTGGACTATAACCTGGTGTTGTGCGACTTCTCACTATAGAATATAAGTGTGATATGGAGACCAGAACTGTGCACAGTGCTCCAAGTGTGAACAGGAGATCAGAACTGTGCACAGTAAATCCAAGTGTAATGTGGAGACCAGAACTGCGCACAGTACTCCAAGTGGTATATGGAGTCCAGAACTGTGCACAGTACTCCAAGTGTGATATGGAGACCAGAACTGTGCACAGTGCTCCTAGTGTGATATGGAGACCAGAACTGTGCACTAGACTCCAAGTGCGGTCTAACCAAGGTTCAGTATGTGTGCATGTTGACAGTGAGATGTTTAAAGTGGAGAGGATGATGAGACAGAGCGCATTTATTCATTGTCCACAGTCCATTCAGATGTGTGAGGTGTCTGATTGAGAAAATTAAGAAAGGGGAAGTGTTTTGACTTTGTCACATGAGCTACATTAAACCTGTTGAGCGACTAATTTCTTGCAGAGTGTACCTGATTGTGAAGACAAGTTGTTATTTGCCAAAATCCGTGCGTTGAAGTAAAGATGGAGTGGCTGTTTCACATTCTGTTCCTGACGTCCTGTGAGTACCACAACGCTGACTTCAATTCCCCAAACCGGTTGTCCTCTCCTGCTCCATATCTTCCTGATCAATGACTTTCTTTCCTACTTGTCAGTCTTGGCTCAGTGGGTCTCAGTCTCTCTCTTGCCTCTGAGTCAGACGGTCGTGGGCTCGAAATTCAACACTCCAGAAACTCGAGCCCCATAATCCCAGGCTGACAAGCCCCTGTTGCCCAATTCTATAGAATCTGGAACAGTTCCCATGGATTGGAGGGTAGCCAATGTAACGCCACTATTTAAAAAAGGTGGTAGAGAGAAAACGGGGAATTATAGACCGGTAAGCCTGACAGCAGTAGTGGGGAAAATGCTAGAGTCCATTATAAAAGATTTAAAAGCAGAGCACTTGGAAAACAGTGACAGGATCAGACAAAGTCAACATGGATTTACAAAAGGTAAATCATGCTTGACTAATCTACTGGAATTTTTTTGAGGATGTAACTGGTATAATAGATAAGGGAGAACCAGTGGATGTGGTGTATTTGGACTTTCAAAAGGCTTTCCATAAGGTCCCGCATAAGAGATTAGCGTGCAAAGTTAAACCACATGGGATTGGGGGTAAGGTACTGACTTGGACAGAAAACTGGTTGGCAGACAGGAAGCAAAGAGTTGGAATAAACGGGTCTTTCTCCGAGTGGCAGGCAGTGACTAGGGTGGTACCGCAGGGATCGGTGCTAGGACCCCAGTTATTCACAATATATATTAATGATCTAGACGAGGGAACCAGATGTAATATTTCCAAGTTTGCAGATGACACAAAGCTGGGTGGGCGTGTGTGCTGTGAGGAGGATGCAGAGAAACTCCAGTATGATTTGGACAGGTTGGGTGATTGGGCAGATGCATGGCATATGCAGTATAATGTGGATAAATGCGAGGTTATCCACTTTGGTGGCAAAAACAGGAAGGCAGATTATTATCTGAACGGCAATAGATTGGGAAAAGGGGAGGTGCAATGAGACCTGGGTGTCCTTGTGCACCAGTCGCTGAAGGTAAGCATGCAGGTGCAGCAGGCGGTTAAGAAGGCAAATGGTATGTTGGCCTTCATAGCGAGAGGATTCGAGTACAGGAGCAAGGATGTCTTGCTGCAGTTGTACAGGGCCTTAGTGAGACCACACCTTGAGGACTGTGTGCAGTTTTGGTCGCCTTATCTGAGGAAGAATATTCTTGCCATGGAAGGAGTGCAGCGAAGATTCACCAGACTGATACCTGGGATGGCAGGAATGACGTATGAAGAGATATTGGGTCGATTAGGCTTATATTCGCTGGAGTTTAGAAGAATGAGAGGGAATCTCATTGAAACTTATAAAATTCTAACAGGACTAGACAGACTAGTTGCAGGAAGGATGTTCCCGATGGTGGGGGAGTCCAAAACCAGAGGTCACAGTCTAAGGATAAGGGGTAAGCCATTTAGGACTGAGATGAGGAGGAATTTCTTCACCCAGAGAGTGGTGAACCTATGGAATTCTCTAACACACAAGGCAGTTGAGGCCAATTCATTAAAAATATTCAAGAAGGAGTTAGATATATTTCTTAAGGCTAAAGGGATGAAGGGATATGGGCAGAAAGCAGGGACAGTGTCCTGAATTTGGATGATCAGCCATGATCTCATTAAATGGTGGAACAGCTTCAAGGGGCCAAATGGCCGACTCCTGCTCCTATCTTCTATGTTTCAATGTTTCTATGTAACTGAGGGAGCGCTGCAGTGTCGGACGTGCAGTACTGAGGTAGCGCTGCACTGTCGGAGGGACAGGACTGAGCGAGTGCTGCACTGTCGGAGGGACAGTACTGAGGAAGCACTGCACTGTCAGAGGGGCAGTACTGAAGGAGCGCTGCACTGTCGGAGGGGCAGTACTGAGGTAGCACTGCACTGTCGGTGGGGCAGTACTGAGGGAGTGCTGCACTGTTGGAGGGCCAGTACTGACGGAGCGCTGCACTGTCGGAGGGGCAGCACTGAGGGAGTGCTGCACTGTCGGAGGGACAGGACTGAGCGAGTGCTGCACTGTCGGAGGGACAGTACAGAGGGAGCACTGCACTGTCGGAGGGGCAGTACTGAAGGAGCGCTGCACTGTCGGAGGGGCAGTACTGAGGTAGCACTGCACTGACGGTGGGGCAGTACTGAGGGAGTGCTGCACTGTTGGAGGGCCAGTACTGACGGAGCGCTGCACTGTCGGAGGGGCAGCACTGAGGGAGTGCTGCACTGTCGGAGGGGCAGTACTGGGGGAGTGCTGCATTGTCGGAGGGGCAGTACTGAGGAAGCTCTGCAATGTCGGAGGGGCAGTACTGAAGGAGCGCTGCGCTGTCGGAGGGGCAGTACTGAGGGAGCGCTGCACTGTTGGAGGGGCTGTACTGAGGGAGCGCTGCACTGTCGGAGTGGCAGTACTGAGGGAGCGCCGCACTCTCGGAGGGCAGTACTGAGGGAGCGCCGCACTGTCGGAGGGGCAGTACTGAGGGAGCGCTGCACTGTCGGAGGGGCAGTACTGAGGGAGCGCTGCACTGTCGGAGGGGCAGTACTGAGGGAGCGTTGCACTGTCGGAGGGGCAGTACTGAGGGAGCGCTGCACTGTCGGAGGGGCATTACTGAGGGAGCGCTGCACTGTCGGAGGGGCAGTACTGAGGGAGCGCTGCACTGTCGGAGGGCCGGTACTGAGTGAGAGCTGCACTGTTGTCTGAGACATTAAACCGAGGCCCCGTCTGCCCTCTCAGGTAGACCTAAAAGGTCCCACGGCCACTATAGGAAGAATAGTAGAGGGGAGTTATGCCCGGTGTCCTGTGGCCCAATACTTATCCCTTGTCCAATATCACTTAAAAATAAAACAGATTATCTGGTCCTTTATCACATTGCTGCTTTTGGGAGCTTGCTGTGCGCAATTGGCCCCCGCGTTTCCTACATCACAACAGCGACCACACTGCAAAAGCACTTCATTGGTGGTGAAAGGCGCGGTATAAATTGGAGTTCTGTCTTTCTGATTGGCAGGTCGGAGTCTGGCCAGTTTACCAGTGAATCCGAAGGGTAAAGTTTGTCAGATTCTACCTCCAAGCAGAGTGTTGAACATGGCAGAAAATTCTGCCGCCTTTTACTTCTCGCAGAGCGAGGCGTCCGATAAATTGGCGATAAAATTCCTGAAGGCAGAGCTGGAGAATAACGCGGCATTTGTGAAAATCTGGAAAAAAGCCACCGCCATTTGAAAGGCAAGACAGGAAAAGTGCCTGGTAGTCTCCGAGAGGAGCATGTCATCGCCATGACCGCCTACACCATTAATGGAAGTTTGTATGAAACCTTCAACAATGGTGTTCGAAGCTATGGCGGTGACCTCACCTCGGCAAGCCTGTGCCCCCATTAAAGTTGGCCGCCAGCCGCTTGGTGACCTCAAGAAATACAATGCCTGCTTTAACCTGAAGAGCTTTCACTACCTTCTATCTGTCGCCCTGCAAGTGTTGAGAAACAGTTCCATTGGGCCGCTGGTGTATCGGGGGAGAGAGAGTCAGGTCTCTGGGAAGCCGGGCACAGAGATGAGGTTTGGAATATTTGCCTCCACTTCCTTCAATGAGGTGGTGGCTAAGGAGTTTGCGAAGTCTAAATCAGGCACTGTCTTTGAAAAAAAGACGTCGTACGGTGTCGACCTCCGAAATTTCACGGTCAACGTGATGCAAGAGGAGGTCTTGATCCCGCCTTATGAGAAGTTCAAAATCACAGACCCCTCAGGAGATAACAGGAGATACACCCTCGAATCGACAGGCGATAAGGGAGTGGAGGTGGAGCTGCAGTCAGACGGTTCCGGTCTCAAGATCGTTTATTCCGCCAAAACCCCCTGGTGGGTCTGGTTTCTGACCGCTTTGGGAATCTTAGTCTTTCTGGGGGGAGTTGGTGGTCTCACCTGGTACGGCTACAATAAATACTTCTCAATCCCACCTGACCAACCCCAAACCCTCGCACCCCTCAACCCCACCTAACCCCTCACCCCCTCTAACCCCACCTAACCCCTCATCCCTCTAACCCCTCACCCCTCTAACCCCTCACCCCCCTCGCACCCCGCAACCACACCTAACCCCTCACCCCCTCTAACCCCACCTAACCCCTCATCCCTCTAACCCCTCTAACCCCTCACACCCCTCGCACCCCTCAACCCCACCTAACCCCTCACCCCCTCTAACCCCACCTAACCCCTCATCCCTCTAACCCCACCTAACCCCTCACCCCCTCTAACCCCACCTAACCCCTCATCCCTCTAACCCCTCACCCCTCTAACCCCTCACCCCCCTCGCTCCCGGCAACCACACCTAACCGCTCACCACGTCTAGCCCTCGAACCCCTCACCCCTAACCCCTCTAACCCCTCACCCCCCTCGCACCCGGCAACCACACCTAACCCCTCACCCCCTCTAACCCCTCTAACCCCTCACCCCTCTAACCCCTCACCCCCCTCGCACCCGGCAACCACACCTAACCCCTCACCCCCTCTAACACCTCTAACCCCTCATCCCTCTAACCCCTCACCCCCTCTAACCCCTCAGCCCCTCTAATCCCTCAGCCCCTCTAACCCCTCACCCTCTCTAACCCCTCACCCCCTCTAACCCCTCACCCTCTCTAACCCCTCACTCCCTCTAACCCCTCACCCCTCTAACCCCTCACCCCCTCTAACCACTCACCCCCTCTAACCCCTCACCCCTTCTAACACCTCACCCCCTCTAACCCCTCACACCTCACCCCCTCACACCCCCAACCCTCTCAGCCTCCTCCCACCTCACACTCCCAATCTTCAAATCCTCCTACCGAAGCCTCCACCTCCCTAACCCCTCTCCGTCACACACCTCTCCCTCACACACCTCTCCCCAAACCTCCCACCCCACACCTCACACCCCACACCTCACACCCACAGCCCTCACACCCCCAGCCCTCACACCCCTCTGCTCCCTCCCCCCACCTCATCAACCTCAAACCCTCACAACCCTCTAACCCCCCACCCATCACACCCTCAAACCTCGCCGCCTCCCCCACTTCACGCTCTCCCCCAATCTTCAACCTCACCCCCCCCACCTCCCCAACCCTCTCCCGCCCCTCAACCACCCCCAACCACAAAACCCCCAACCCGCAACCCCCGACACCCTTCATACTTCTCCCCCTGACTCTTCTCTCCTCACCACCCCCGCCGCCGCCCCCACACTCTCCCCAACTGCAGCCTGGTCAGTTGTCTGAAATCAGGCGTCTCGTCATCGCCGAATTGACCAATCGCTGGTGTTAGTACATGTGCGGTGTTTTGCTTATTGTGGCCTGAGCTTCAAGTAAAGGGATAGCTCTGTGTCTGCTAAAGTATAATCAGGAATTGTGATACGCAACATAACTGTCGGATACTTGCTTGCAATCTATTGCTGATTTTTAAGTAAAAGAAGTATATAAATGTAAGGTTGTTCAAGCAGCACGAAAGGGCCCATGCCTAGGTCCACGTGTCTATCTGTGACAATACTCCACTTCGTAAATTGCTTTTTATACTGAAGTTAAGGAATAAAATGTTTATAACCAGAAGACTGCATTCATTATTAGTCAAGTGAACAAACAGAAGTAGGTTTAGGACAACACTATGTAACAGGATCGAGGGGGCTGAATGGCCTTCCAGTGTTCCTGTGTAATAGGCACAAGGGGCTGAATGGCCTCCTCCTGTTCCTGTGGAACAGTCTCGAGGGGCTGAATGGCCTCCTCCTGTTCCGGTGTAACAGGCTCGCGAGGGGGCTTAATGCCCTCCACCTCTTCCTGTGTAACAGGCTCAAGCGGCTGAATGCCCTCCTCCTGTTCCTGTGCAACAGGCTCGAGGGGCTGAATGGGCCTCCACCTGTTCCTGTGTAACAGGCTCGAGTAACTGAATGGCCTCCTCCTGTTCCTGTGTAAAAGGCTCGAGGGGCTGAATGGCCTCCTCCTGTTCCTGTGTAATAGGCTCGCGAGGAGGCTGAATGGCCTCCTCCTGTTCCGGTGTAACAGGCTCGCGAGGGGGCTGAATGGCCTCCTCCTGTTCCTGTGCAACAGGCTCGAGGGGCTGAATGGGCCTCCATCTGTTCCTGTGTAACAGGCTCGAGTGGCTCAATGGCCTCCTCCTGTTCCTGTGTAAAAGGCTCGAGGGGCTGAATGGCCTCCTCCTGTTCCTGTGTAATAGGCTCGCGAGTGGGCTGAATGGCCTCCCCCTGTTCCGGTGTAACAGGCTCGCGAGGGGGCTGAATGGCCTCCTCCTTTTCCTGTTTAACAGGCTCGAGGGGCTGAATGGCCTCCTCCTATTCCTGTGTAACAGACTCGAGGGGCTGAATAGCCTCCTCCTGTTCCTGTGTAACAGACTCAAGGGGCTGAATGGCCTCCTCCTGTTCCTGTGTAAAAGGCTCGAGGGGCTGAATGTCCTCCTCCTCTTCCTGTGTAACAGGCTCGAGGGGCTGAATGGCCTCCTCCTGTTCCTGTGTAACAGGCTAAAGGGGCTGAATGGCCTCCTCCTGTTCCTGTGTAACAGGCTCGAGGGGACTGAATGGCCTCCTCCTGTTCCTGTGTAACAGGCTCGAGGGGACTGAATGGCCTCCTCCTGTTCCTGTGTAACAGGTTCGATGGGCTGAATGACCGCCTCCTGTTCCTATGTCGCTGTATATATCTTTTCACACTGTGAAGATTGTAAGATTGTCGATGCTTTGGATGTTTAATGAAAAATGCTGATATAAAGCATTGTCTGGAAAATTTCCAAACCCTTTGCCTGTCTTATTGCCTTATTCAGTGGAGCAATATTTCAATAAACGTTCTCGCTCAACACTCCAACTATCTCACCTGATCAACAACAACAACAACAACTTGTATCTATATAGCGCCTTTAACATAGTAAAACGTCCCAAGATGCTTCACAGGAGTATTATAAGAGAAAAATTTGACACCGAGCCATATAAGGAGAAATCAGGGCAAAGCTTGGTCCAAGAGGTCGGTTTTAAGGAGAGTCTTAAAGGAGGAAATAGAGGGAGAGGCTGAGAGCCTTAGGCAGGGAATTCCAGAACTTGGGGCCCAGGCAGCTGAAGGCACGGCCGCCAATGCTGGAGCGATTATACTCAGGGATGCTCAAGAAGCCAGAATTGGAGGAGCGCAGATATCTCAGGGGGTTGTAGGGGTGGTTGAGGTTAAAGAGATAGGGAGGGTTGCAGGGGCTGGAGGAGGTTACAGAGATAGGGAGGGATGTAGGGGTTGGAGAAGGTTACAGATATAGGGAGGATTGTAGGGCTGGAAGAGGTTACAGAGAGAGGGAGGGTTGTAGGGGCTGGAGGAGCTTACAGAGATAGGGAGGGATGTAGGGGTTGGAGGAGGTTACAGATATAGGGAGGATTTTAGGGCTGGAAGAGGTTACAGAGAGAGGGAGGGTTGTTGGGCAGGAGGTGCTAACAGAAATATTGTGGTTTGTAGGGCAGGAGGAGGTTTCAAAGATAGGACGGGTTGTAGGGGCTGGAGGAGGTTACAGAGATAGGGAGGATTGTATGTTGGAGGAGTTTCAGAGATAGGGAGGCTTGTATGTTGGAGGAGGTTACAGAGATAGGGAGGTTTGTAGGAGGTGGAGGGGTTTTCAGAGTTAGTGTGGGTTGGCTGGAGGGGGTTACAGAGATATGGAGGGTTGTAGGGCTGGAGGAGGTTTCAGAGATAAGGAGGGTTGTAGGGCTGGAGAAGGTTACAGAGATAGGGAGGTTTGTAGGGCTGGAGGAGGTTACAGAGATACGAAGGGTTTTAGGGCTGGAGGAGGTTAGAGATAGGGAGGGTTGTAGGGGCTGGAGGAGATTACAGAGATAGGGAGGGTTGTAGGGCTGTAGGAGGTTACAGTTACAGAGATGGTTGTAGGGCTGGAGGAGGTTACAGAGATCGGGAAGGTTGTAGGCGCTGGAGGAGTTTACAGAGATAGGGAAGGTTGTAGGCGCTGGAGGAGGTTACAGAAACAGGGAGGGTTGTAGGGGCTGGAGGAGGTTACAGGGATAGGGAGGGTTGTAGGGCTGGAAGAGGTTACAGAAATAGGAAGAGTTGCAGGGGCTGGAGGAGCTTACAGAGAAAGGGTCCCTGATAAAAAGATTCCCCCTCCAAAGAATCTCTGATGGTGAGATTCCCTCTTTAAAAGGGATCCCTGATAGTGTCACACCCTCTTTAAAAGCTGTCCCTGATGGAGACACTCCCTCTTTAAAAGGTGTCCCTGATGGGGCTGATGGGGGTTACAGAGATCGGGAGGATTATAAGGCTGAAGGAGGTTGCGGAGATAAGGAGGCAGGACAAGGTTACAGAGATAGGGAGGTTTGTAGAACTGGAGGAGGTTACAGAGATAGGAAGACTTGTAGGGCAGGCGGAGGTAACAGAGATAGGGAGGGTTGTAGGGGCTGGAGGAGGTTACAGAGATAGGGATGGTTATAGGGGCGGGAGGAGGTTACAGAGATAGGGAGGGTTGTAGGGCTGGAGGAGTTTACAGAGAGAGGGAGGGTTGTAGGGCAGGAGGAGGTTACAGAGATAGGGATGGTTCTAGGGGCTGGAGGAGGTTACAGAGATAGGGAGGGTTGTAGAGCTGGAGGAGGTTACAGAGATCAGGAGGATTATAAGGCTGATAGAGGTTGCAGAGATAAGGAGGCTGGTGAAGGTTACAGAGATAGTGAGGTTTGTAGGGTTGGAGGAGGTTACAGAGATAGGAAGGGATGTAGGGCCAGAAGGAAGTTACAGTGATAGGGAGGCTTGTAGTGCTGGAGGAGGTTACAGAGATAGGAAGACTTGTAGGGCAGGAGGAGGTAACAGAGATAGGGAGGGTTGTAGGGGCTGGAGGAGGATACAGAGTTAGGGAGGGTTGTAGGGGCTGGAGGAGGTTACAGAGATAGGGAGTTTTATTGGGGCTGGAGAAGGTTACAGAGATAGAGAGGGTTGTAGGAGCTGGAGGAGTTTACAGAGAGAGGGAGGGTTGCAGGGCAGGAGGAGGTTCCAGAGATATGGTGGGTTGTAGGACTGGAGGAGGATACAGAGATAGGGAGGGTTGTAGGGGCTGGAGGAGGTTACAGAGAATGGAAGGGATGTAGGGCCAGAAGGAAGTTACAGTGATAGGGAGGCTTGTAGTGCTGGAGGAGGTTACAGAGATAGGAAGACTTGTAGGGCAGGAGGAGGTAACAGAGATAGGGAGGGTTGTAGGGGCTGGAGGAGGATACAGAGATAGGGAGGGTTGTAGGGGCTGGAGGAGGTTACAGAGATAGGGAGTTTTATAGGGGCTGGAGAAGGTTACAGAGATAGGGAGGGTTGTAGCAGCTGTTGGAGTTTACAGAGAGAGGGAGGGTTGCAGGGCAGGAGGAGGTTCCCGAGATATGGAGGGTTGTAGGGCTGGAGGAGGTTACAGAGATAGGGAGGGTTGTAGGGGCTGTAGGAGGTTTCCGAGATAGGGAGGGTTGTAGGGCTGGAGGAGGTTACAGAGCTAGGGAGGGTTTTAGGAGTTGGAGGAGGTTACAGAGATAGGAAGTGTTGTAGGGCTGGAGGAGGTTACAGAGATTGGGAAGGTTGTAGGGCGGGAGGATGTTACAGAGATTGGGAGTGCTGTAGGGCTGAAGAGTGTTGCAGAGCTAGGGAGGGTTTTAGGGGCTGGAGGAGGTTACAGAGATATGGAGGGTTGTAGGGGCTAGAGAAGCTTACAGAGATAGTTGGAGTTGTAGGGGCTGCAGGAGATTACAGAGATAGGGAGGGTTGTTGGGGCTGGAGGAGGTTACAGAGATAGGGAGGGTTGTAGGGGCTGCAGGAGATTACAGAGATAGGGAGGGTTGTAGGGGCTGGAGGAGTTTATAGAGATAGGGAGGGTTGTCGGGGCTGGAGGAGGTTACAGAGATAGGGAGGGTGGTAGGGGCTGGAGGATGTTAAAGAGATCGGGAGGGTTGTAGGGATGGAGCAGGTTGCAGAGAAAGGAAGGTTTGTAGGGCTGGAGGAGGTTACAGAGATAGGGAGTGTTGTAGGGCTGCAGGAGGTTACAGAGATAGGGAGCGTTGTAGGGCTGGAGGAGGTTACAGGTATAGGGAACGTTGTAGGGCTGGAGGAGTTTACAGAGATATGCAGGGTTGAAGGGGCTGGAGGAGGTTACAAAGATAGGGAGGTTTGCAGGGGCTGATGGGGGTTACAGAGATCGGGAGGATTATAAGGCTGAAGGAGGTTGCGGAGATAAGGAGGCAGGACAAGGTTACAGAGATAGGGAGGTTTGTAGAGCTGGAGGAGGTTATAGAGATAGGAAGACTTGTAGGGCAGGCGGAGGTAACAGAGATAGGGAGGGTTGTAGGGGCTGGAGGAGGTTACAGACATAGGGATGGTTATAGGGGCGGGAGGAGGTTACAGAGATCGGGAGGGTTGTAGGGCTGGAGGAGTTTACAGAGAGAGGGAGGGTTGTAGGGCAGGAGGAGGTTACAGAGATAGGGATGGTTGTAGGGGCTGGAGGAGGTTACAGAGATAGGGGGGGTTGTAGGGCTGGAGGAGGTTACAGAGATCAGGAGGATTATAAGGCTGATAGAGGTTGCAGAGATAAGGAGGCTGGTGAAGGTTACAGAGATTGTGAGGTTTGTACGGTTGGAGGAGGTTACAGAGATAGGAAGGGATGTAGGGCCAGAAGGAAGTTACAGTGATAGGGAGGGTTGTAGTGCTGGAGGAGGTTACAGAGATAGGAAGACTTGTAGGGCAGGAGGAGGTAACAGAGATAGGGAGGGTTGTAGGGGCTGGAGGAGGATACAGAGATAGGGAGGGTTGTAGGGGCTGGAGGAGGTTACAGAGATAGGGAGTTTTATATGGGCTGGAGAAGGTTACAGAGATAGGGAGGATTGTAGGGGCTGGAGGATGTTACAGAGATAGCGAGGGTTGTAGGGGCTGGAGGAGGTTACAGAGATAGGGAGGGTTGTAGGGGCTGGAGGAGGTTGCAGAGATAGGGAGGGTTGTTGGGGCTGGAGGAGGTTACAGAGATAGCGAGGGTTGTAGGGGCTGGAGGAGGTTACAGAGATAGGGAGGGTTGTTGGGGCTGGAGGAGGTTACAGAGATAGCGAGGGTTGTAGGGGCTGGAGGAGGTTACAGAGATAGCGAGGGTTGTAGGGCTGGAGGAGGTTACAGAGATAGGGAGGGTTGTAGGGGCTGGAGGAGGTTACAGAGATAGGGCTGGTTGTAGGGCTGGAGGAGGTTACAGAGATAGGGAGGGTTGTTGGGGCTGGAGGAGGTTACAGAGATAGCGAGGGTTGTAGGGGCTGGAGGAGGTTACAGAGATAGCGAGGGTTGTTGGGGCTGGAGGAGGTTACAGAGATAGCGAGGGTTGTTGGGGCTGGAGGAGGTTACAGAGATAGGGAGGGTTGTAGGGCTGGAGGAGGTTACAGAGACCCAGAAAATCCGTCATGGACCTAGCTGCTCCCTCACAAACCCAGGCATCTCCGTCACAGACCCGGAGAGCTCAAACACAGATCCAGAGAACACGCTCACAGACACACAACTCCCTCACAGACCCAGATAGATCCCTCACAGAACTAGACAGCTCCACCACCGACACCGCTGCTCCTACACAGACCCAGACAGCTACCTCACAGACCTAGACAGCTCCGACTCAGACCTAGCTGCTTTTACACAGACACAGACAGCTCCCTCACAGACCCAGAAACTCCTTCACAAATCCTGACAGCTCCTACACTGACGCACTCAGAACCTACACAGACGCCGACGGCTCATACACAGTCCCAGCTGCTCCCTCACAGACACAGATGCTCCCATACGGACCCAGACAGTTCTGGAACACAGACCCAGACAGCTCCATCGCAGACCCAGGCAGCTCCCTCACAAACTCAGACAGCATACTCACAGATACAAACAGCTCGGTCACGGATCCAGACAGCTACTACATAGACCCAGCTGCTCCTACATCGACCCAGACAAATCCCTCACAGACCCAGACAGCTGCCACACAGACCAAGCTGCTCCTTCACAGACATAGACAGCTCCCACACAGACACAGGGAGCTCCTACAAATACCCAGACAGTATCCCTCACAGACCGAGACAGATCCCTCACAGATCCAGACAGATCATTCACAGACCGAGACAGCGCCTTGAAAGACCAATCTGCTCCCCCACAGATCCAGACAGCAACCTCAGATACACAGACAGCTCCCTCACAGTCAAAGATATCTACTTCTCTGGCCCACACAGTTCCTTCCAAGACCTAGACGGCTCATTCACCGACACAGCTTCTCCCTCACAGACCCGGACTGCTCCTACGCAGACCCAGGCAGCTCAATCGCATCCCCAGCTGCTCCTATACAGACCCAGGCAGTTCCCTCTCATACTCAGAGAGCTCATTCATAGACCCAGAAAGCTCCTACATAGACCCACCTGCTCCAACATTGAGACAGACAGATCTCACATCGACGCAGACAGCTCCATCACAGACTCAGCTGCACCTTCACAGAAGCAGACAGCTCCTAACCAGACCCTGACAACTCTTACACAGAGCCAGACAGCTCCCACAGAGACCGAGACAGCTCCTACATAGACAAAGGTAGTATTGCTCACACACCGAGACAGGTCACTCACAGACACAGACAGCTCACTCACAGACACAGACATCTCCTACACAGACACAGACCGCTCCCTCATAGAGCCAGACCCACAAAGCTGATACACAGGCGCAGAATGCTCGCTCACAGACACAGGCAGATCCTTCAGAGGCCTAGCTGCTCCTACACAAACTCAGACAGCTCCATCACAGACCTGACTATTTCTTCACCGATGCAGACAACGCCCTCACAGACCCAGACAGCTCTAATACCTACGCACACAGCTACTACACAGACACAGACAGCTCAAACACAAACCAGACAGCTCCTTCACAGGCTCAGACAGCTCCTACACAGACCCATACAGCTCCCTCATACCACCAGACATCTCCGACACAGACCCAGACAGCCCAATCACAGACCCAGAGAGCTCCTGCACTGAACCACAGAGCCCCCTCACAGACACAGATCTCACTCAAAGACACAGACAGCTCCCTCACAGACCCAGACACCTCCCCCACAGACCCCGCTGCAACAACACAGACCCAGGCAGCTCCCTCACAGACGCAGACAGCGCCTACCCAGACCCAGCTGCTCCTACACAGACACAGATAGCTCACTCACAGACCCAGGCAGCTCGTGCACAGACCGAGACAGATCCTAAACTGATCCAGATGCTCCCTCACAGATTCAGACAGGTCCTGTACAGATCAAGACAGATCCCTCACAGACCCATAAAGTTCATTCACAGACCGAGACAGCTCTATCACGGACCCAACCTCTCCCACACAGACCCAGACAGGTCCTACACAGACCCAGACAGCTCCATCACAGACCCAGACAGCTCCCTCACATATCAAGCTGCCCCTACACAGACCCAGAGAGCTCCCTCACAAACTCAGACGGCTTACTCACAGATACAGTCAGCTCGGTCACGGACCCAGACAGCTCCTACATTGATCTAGACAAATCCCTCACAGACACAGACAGCTTCCTCACAAACCAGCTGCTCCTTCACAGACATAGACAGCTCCTACACAGACCCAGACAGCTCCGACAAAGACCCAGAGAGTAACCCTCACAGACCGAGACTGATCCCTCACAGATCCAGACAGATCATTCACAGACCGGGACAGCCCCTTCACAGACCAAACTGCTCCCACACTAATCCAGACATCACCCTCGCATACACAGACAGCTCCCTCACAGACCAGACATCTACTTCACTGGGCCACACATTTCCTACACAGACCCAGACGGCTCATTCACCGACAAAGCTGCTCCCTCACAGAACCGACTGCACCTATGCAGACCCAGACAGATCAATCGCATCCCCAGCTGCTCCTACACAGACCCAGACAGCTCCCTCTCATATTCAGACAGCTCAAACACAGACGCAAGGCAGTTCGTTCACGGACCCTTGAGCTCCTACATAGACACACCTGCAGCAACATTGAGACAGACAGATCTCTCATAGACACAGACAGCTCCCTCACAGACTCAGCTGCACCTTCACAGACGGAGACAGCTCCTAACCAGACCCTGACAACTCTTACACAGAGCCAGGCAGCTCCCACACAGACCGAGACTGGTCCTACATAGACCCAGATAGTATTGCTCACAGACCGAGACAGATCCCTTACAGTCCCAGACAGCTCCGTCACAGACCCAGACAGCGTTTCACAGACAAAACTTCTCTCACACATATCCAGACAGCTACCGCTCATACCAAAACAGCTCGTACAGTGACCCAGTTGCGCCGTCACAGACACAGACATCTCCTACACAGACACAGACAGCTCCTTCACAGACCTACACAGCTCCCCCACAGACGATGCGCTCAGATTTACATGGGAGGGATAGAAACCCCCTGTAAATATTAAGCCAGTCCTTGTGCAAATATTAACTGAATCACAGAACACCGTGCACACATGAAAATACTAGCAGAGACATTCTTTGTGCAATGACATTCTCCAACACACCCTCAATATATATTAACTCAAGTATAGAGGCACATTGTTCATAGTAACACAGTGTCATCGGTTTCCTGTAGAAAAATCTCACTCACTGTCGCGCCTGGCATGCCTCACATCACTCTCTCTCTCTCTCTCTCTCTTCTTCTCTCTATCTATAACTTACTCACTCTGTCTACTGGTCTGCCCCACGTCTCTCCCTCACTCACTCGCTTGGCCTGCCTCACTGCTCTCTCTTTATCTCTCTCTATCTCGCACTATCCCTCTCGATCTCTCTCTCTCTCTCTCTCTCTCTCTCTCTCTCTCTCTATCTCACTCTCTCTCTATCTCTCTCTCTCGTTCTCTCATTCTCTCACTACCTCACTCACCTGGTCTCTCTTTCTTCCTCACTGTATCTTTTATCCGCTGTTTATTGTATACACAGGGATGGCTGCTGAGATACACCTGGGCTGTACAGTATCAGACGGGGAGAAAGAATGAGGTAGGTTGAGAGAAAGGGAGAGTGAAAGCAAGAAACTGCGGACGAGAGATAGACACAGTGATTGAGCGATAAGGAGAGAGAACGAAAGAGAGAGACACGCAAGGTGAGAAATAGAGTGAGAGAGACAGAAAGACAAGGTGTAAGAAAGGGAGAGTGAAAAATAGGGAGAGTGAGAGGTAGAAACAAAGGGGAGTGAGGGAGAGGCAGTCTGCGAGAAATAATGAGTGGGAAACAGAGAAAGAGAGAGAAGGGAAGATGCAGACAAGGAGATGAAAGAGAGTCAAAGAGTGAGGGATGGAGAGAAGGGTAACAGATACAAAGAGAATGGAAGAGAGAGAGAGACATGAGAGAAAGACTGAGAGTGAGAGAAAGGGAGCAAAGAACAGCGACAGTGACTGAAGAGGAGAGAGAGATAAGCATGCAGAGACAGAGATCGAGAGTGAGAAATACAGGACGTAGTAAGACAGAGAATGTGAGGAAGCGTCGGGGATAGGGGGAGAGGAAGCTTTTAAAAAAGTCATTAGCGTTTAAAAATAATGATGAAAGCTGTATAATTGTTGCATTCTGGGTTCTTGTGTACAGTGAGTCAGACATTGTAATAAATCTCCCAGTGCTGTGCTAACATCAAATAGACACGGTGTTACATCAAAAATCTCCCAGGGCAGGTACAGCACAGGTGAGATTCAGAGAAAAGTTCCCTCTACACTGGCCCATCATACACACCCATGGAAGGTACAACACAGGTTAGAAACAGAATAACGCTAACTCTAAACTGTCGCCATCAAATACTCCCAGGGCAGGGACAGCACGTGTTAGATATAGATTAAGGCTCCCTCTACACATGCCCGATCAAACACTCCAATGGCAGGTACAGCACGGGTTTGATACAGTGGAAAGCTCCGTCTACACTGTCGCATCAAACACACCCAGGACAAGTAAATGATGGGCACGTTACAGAGTGGATTTCCATCTACACTCTCCCATCAAACACTCGCAGGGCAGGTACAGCACGGGTTAGATACAATATATAGCTCCCTGCACTTAGTTCCATCAAACACTCCAAGGGCAGGTACTTCACGAGTTAGATAAAGAGTAAAGCTCCCTCTACACTGTCCCATCAAACACTCCCAGAGCAGGAACAGCTCGGGTTAGATAAAGATTAAATCACACTTTACACTGTCCCATCAAACACTCCCAGTGCATGTAGAGCACAGGTTAGACAACGAGTAAAGTTCCTCTTACAGTGTCCTATTAGGCACTCCCAGGGCAGGTGCAACACGTGTTAGATGTCGCGTAAAGTTCACTCCAAACTAACCCATCCCACTATACCAGAGCAATTACAGCATGGGGTAGATGCAGAGTAGTGCTCGCTTTATACTGTCCCACCAAAATCTGCACGGGCAGGAAATGCACAAGTTAGATACAGAGTAAAGCTCTCACTTCGCTTTCCCGTCAAACACTCCCAGGGCAGATGCAGCAAGGGTTATATACCGAGTGAAGCTCCCTCTACATTGGCCATTTTAAATCTCCCAGGGCAGGTACAGCATGAATTATATTCAGATTAAAGGTCGCTCTACACCGTCCTTTCATTCACTAACTCTGCACCACACCCAAGTGGGAATTTGTGGAGAACATTTTGACCCGGACAACCACGTTTTCAGAAAGTGCCCGCACCTTGAGCAAATTCAGCTCAGAGTTTTTCAGCTGGAGTCCGAGGTGCAGACAATGTGGGGATCAGGGATGGGGAGAGTTACATGCACACTATGATCCAGGATGCAATCACACACCTTACGTTAGGTAGTGGAACAAGTCAAGCTATTTGCCAGGGACAGCAGGGTGTGACTGCAACTTAGGCATGTGCACTGTTGGAGGAGCCTCAGACTTTGCACTTATCCAACACCTATGATGTTCTTGCTCTCTGTGTGGATGATGGAAAAGCCTGCAGGATGGATAAGCAAACTGACCATGGCACCATGTTGCAGGAGACCATTCATTTGGGGGAGTGAAAGGAAATGTAGTTGTGGCAGGGGACAGTATAGTGAGGGTGACAGATACAGTTCTCTGCAGACACGACGGAGAATTGTGAAGGTTGTGTTGCCTGTCTGGTGCCAGGGTTAAAGACATCCCCTCGTGGCTGGAGGAGAACTTGAAGTGGAAGGGGGGAGGAAGCAATTGCCCTGGTCGACGTAGGAAACAACGACATAGGTAGCACTAGGAATGAGTTTCTGCTCAAGGATCTTGAGGACCTCGTGTCCAAATTAAAAAGCAGAACCGCAAAGGTAATAATCTCAGGATCGTTACCTGAGCCGCACTCAAAACGGCATAAGGACAAACAGATTAGAGGTTTCAATGCGTGGCTGAAAGTGTGTTGTGGGAGGAAGCGGTTTCAGCTCATGGGACACTGACACCAGACCTGGGGAAAGAGGGAGCTGTTCCATCGGGAAGGGCTCCAATTCAAATCGGGCTGGGACTAGTGTCCTGCCGAACCGAATAACTAGGGCAGTAGAGAAGGATTTAATCTAATGAAGCGGGCGGGTGGGAGGTGTAAAGGAAATAGCCATATTCCAAGAGATACACCATCCTATGAAAATATTTCTGAAATTATTAATACACGATATACTGGGTTTAAAAGTCTGGAAACCCTCGGCGACACAGGCTGTGTCAATACAGGCTTCTAAGATAAGATGAAGTATTAACACAAAGCTGTGAACACAACACAAGCTTTGAAATGGGAATTGATTGTTAATACTAAAACAACGGCCCTGTTAAAGAAGCAAAAGCTTGCTTCCAGAACGTCTGAGCTTTGGAACCAATACAATAGAAATGCCCAAGTAAAGTGTTAAAAGCTAACACTTCGAACAGAAACATTGAACATTAAAAAAACATGTGCCTTTGTAAAAGTAACATCAAATAAGACAGGAAACACGATTATATATGCAACCAATTGAAGTCATTAAGAAATGCATGGAACACCCTAGATGAAGTGTTTTTGAATGACATATTGTAAAAGGTACAAACAGAACACTTTGAAAATATTACATCAATAGATGACACAAAGCAATCACATGGTTTTTGTGTTGAACTTGGAACACATAGGAGTCACAACATCTGATTATAACCAGTGAAGCCAATATTTAGAAATATAGAAACATAAAAGATAGGAGCAGGAGTAGGCCATTCGGAACCTCGAGCCTGCTCCGCCATTCGATGAGATCATGGCAGATCATCCAAACTCAGTACCCTGTACCTGCCTTCTCCCCATATCCCTTGATAACTTTAGCTTTAAGAAATATATCTAACTCATTCTTGAATATATTTAATGACTTGGCCTCAACTACCTTCTGTTTTAGAGAATTCCACAGGTTCACCACTCTCTTGGTGAAGACATTCCTCCACATTTCTGTCCTAAATGGCTAACCCCCTATCATTAGATTATGACCCCTGGTTCTTGACTCACCGACCATCGGGAACATTCTGCCTGCATCTCGTTTGTCCAGACCTGTCAGAATTTTATATGTTTCGATGAGATCCCCTCTCATTCTTCTATACTCCAGCTAGTATAAGCCCAATCGACCCAATCTCTCCACATATGTCATTCCTGCCATCCCAGGTATCAGCCTTGTGAATCTTCGCTGAACTCCCTCCATGGCATGAACATCCTTCCTCAGATAAGGCGACCAAAACTGCACACAATACTCAAGGTGTGGTCTCAGCAAGGCCCTGTACAACTGCAGCAGGACATCCCAGTTCCTATACTCAAACTCTTTCGCTATGAAGGCCAACATACAATTTGCCTTCTTCACCGCCTGCTGCACCTGCATGCTTACCTTCAGCGACTGGTGCAGAAGGACACCCAGGTCTCGTTGCACTTCCCCTTCTCCCAATCTATTGCCATTCAGATAACGGTCTGCCTTTCTGTTTTTGACACCAAAGTGGATAACCTCGCATTTATCCACGTTATATTGCATCTGCCAATCTCCTGCCCACTCACTCAACCTGTCCAAATCATCCTGGAGTTTTTCGGTATGTTCCTCGCAGCACACACTCCCACCCAGCTTTGTGTCATCTGCAATTGAATGGAAGATCTTCGATAAAAATGGCATTAAATAGATGCATAAATTATAAACATTTTATGATAAGTTTTTCGAACATCTAAACAACAGACAGAAGTCTGCAAGCTAACAGCTGAATTGACAGTAAGAATAGAAAATAATTCAACAAAGAATGACTAAAGTTAATTAGCTTACATCAGCAGAAAACTTCAAAGAATAAACCACTAAAAAAGAATATAAAAATAGAGCTTTTAAGATAGAAAGTCAGAATCGCTGGAAAGGGCGAGCGATTCTCAACTGCAGAGGCAGGCTCTGTAAGTTTTTAATTCTTTGAGTCTCGGGGATCAAAAAGGTACTATTATTTGATTTTGGTGGATATTCTGGATTTAGAAATAAGTTAGAAAAGTAGAAATGTAACGAAGTTAAGATGTGGCAATAAGTATCTCTGAGAATGAAGTAATATAAGCTATTTGTATTTTGAAATGATAATGTTGCGATTGACTCAAAAGCTGTTAACTGTATGTCGGTTTTTTAATAAATCTATGTATTTTTAGAATTGTCTCAATTAGTATTTCTGTACTAAACTGGCGAACTCAATTTCTGTACACTCTTTTGTAAGGAGTTGCAGTATTCTGGGGGTTATTCCAGACCCTCATAATATCCGGAAGCTTACAACTAGTTAAACTTATTAAAAGTGCTATCCGGAGGACGGTAACATCTTCACGTCGTTCCTTTCCTTTAGGGAGAGATAGTCTGAACCAATTAAGCGTCTCATAGAATTCGGCTATCTTTAACTTTAGTTGAAGTTGAACGTCTGGGTAATACGCCTAATCGTGGGAAGCCCGAAAAGGGCTAGGACTAGTAATTATCCCTTCAGAGGATTCAGGAAAGTTTAAATTTAAAAGCCGTGACAGAACAATCAAGGCTCCAGAGCAGAGCAGAGTTTTGGGTAAAAATATGGATAGTGGGTCAGGAAGGGACAGAAAGAGGAGCAAAGTTAAAAAGGCATCAGTGACTAAGGTAACATCAGGGAAAAATAGAAATAAGTCAAAGCTAAAGGCGCTATATCTGAATGTGCAAAGCATTCAAAACAAAATAGATCAATTAACAGCACAGATAGTAATTGATAGATTTTTGTCTAAAAGCCATTATGGAGACGTGGTTGCAAGGTGGACATGTTTGGGAACTAAATATTCCAGGATACTTAAATTTCGGAAGAGATTGGCAAAATGGAAAAGGAGGAGGGGTAGGCTCCTTTTAAAGGATGGGATAAAGATAGCAGAGAGAAAGAATCTTAGCTCCGAAAATCGAGACATGGAATTCGTTTGGGTGTAGCTGAGAAACAGCAAGGGGCAGAAATCATTGGTGGCAGTTGTTTATAGACCCCCAAACAGTAACGTAGAGCAGAGAATAAATCAGGAAATTTTAGGCGCACGTAACAAGGGTACTACAGTAATTATGGTTAATCTACAAATAGATTGGGAAGCCAAATTTGCAGTAATAGTGTGGAGGACGAATTCATGGAATGTATGCAAGCTAGTTTTCTAGATCTGAATGTTGAGGAAGCAAATAGGGATCATACTATTTTAGATCAGGTATTGTGAAATGAGAAAGATTTAATAAATAACCTTGTAGTAAAGTGACCCTTAGGGGATAGTGAACTGAATATGAAATAATTTTATAATAAGTTTGCAAGTGATTTATTTAAATCTGAAACTAGGGTCTTAAATCTAAACAAAGCAAACTACGTAGATATTAGGGGCGAGTTGGCTAAGGTAGATTGGGAATCTATGATGGTGGACAAGCAATGACAAACATTAAAAAATACATAATTTACAACAAATATACATTCCTTCAAGGCACAAAAACCCCACAGGAAAATTGGTTCAACCGTGACTATCAAGAGAAGTTAAACTATTATTAGATCGAAGGAAGAGGCTTATAATGTTGTCAAAAATAGCAGTATGCCTGAGGATTAGGAGGATATTAGAATTAAGCAAAGGAGGACCAAAAAATTGAAAAAGAAAGATAAAATAGAATATGAGAGCAAACTAGCGAGAGAAATAAAACAGACTGTAAGTGTTTCTATAGATATTTGAAAAGGCAATAGATTAGCGAAAGTAAATGTTGGTCGCATACAGGCTGAGAGAGGCGAAATTACAATGGGGAATAAGGAAATGGCAGAGAAATTAAAAACATACTCTGTGTCTGTCCTCATACAAGAATACGCAAGAACCCTCCCCTATATAATGGAGAACTAACGGTCTAGCGAGAATGAGGAACTGAAATAAATTAGTATTAGTAAAAAATATCACTGGAGAAATTCATGGGACTGAAAGACGATAAAGTCCCTGGACGGTATGGCTTACATCCTAGGGTTTTTTTGTAACAGGTGGATATAGAGATAGTGAATGCATTGATTGTCATCATCCAAAACACCATTGATTCTAGAATGTTTCCCACTGATTGGAAGGAAGCAAATGTAACACCACCATTTAAGAAAGGAGAAAGAGAGAAAAATGAGAACTACAGACCAGTTAGCCTGACATCGGCAGGAGGGAAATGTTAGAGTCTATCATTAAGTACACCGTAACAGGGCATTTTGAAAATAATAATAGGATTGGGCATAGTCAACACGGATTTATTAAAGGGAAATCATGTTTGACGAATCTGTTAGAGTTGTTTGAGTTTTTATCTAGCAGAATAGATAAGGGGAAACCAGTGGATGTGTTGTATTTGGATTTTCAGAAGGCTTTCGATTAGCTGCCACACAAGAGGTTATTAAACAAAATTAGGGTTCATCGGATTGGGGGTAATGTATTTACATGGATTTCCATTTAGATTATCCCGCCTCGCCACGTTCTTCCTAACAAAGATAAATACTTGACACTTCTCTGCATTAACTGTTATCCCCCATGTAACTTTCCATTTCCCCACTCTGTCTGTGTCCACATGAAGTCTGCTACTATCCTGCTCACTATTCACTTCGTTGGCAAGTTTTGCATCATCTGCAAAATTCGAAATTGTAGTCCAGATACCCGAGGTTAGGTCACTTATATGTAATAATGCAAGCAGTGATCGTAATACTGAACCCTGCCGGACCCCACTGCCTACTTCTATTCAGTCCAAAAAACATCAGTCACCACTCCTCTATCAAGAAAGGTGACATCGATGTGATTTTTCAAAATTTCGTTCAGTCTGAGTTGGTCCGATGTGATTTCAAATTTAGTTGAAGTTGGTGTTTGTTCGAGGAAGTGTTTCCCGCACATCAGTTCGAGGGGTGAGTATTCTCTTAGTTATCGTGTCTTAAATGGATCTCCAGTCAGCAATGGTAGGATCAGGGAATAATTATGATGAGGTTCGGTCATTTCTTAATGAATGGATTGAGTCTAATAGGGGATCGTATGGGATAGGTGCAGGAAACAATGACAGGAGCATGGAGAGAGACACTGCCGTTCTCAGTGGAGAGTGTCCGATTAAAATAGATTAACGTGTTACTGTTGATAACAAGATAAAGACGTTAGTATTGCAGTGTCTAATGCTGGAGATGTAAAAGTTAGGAGAAGAGGCTGAGGCCAGAGATGGACAAGTCTCCGAACTTGTAGCGGATCACGTGTAACTTGCAGAGCAGCTAGCAGCAGCCAGGAAAGTTAGAAACCTGGCGATTTCAGGCGCTCGGAACAGCCAGGACTGTTCTGACGCTCGATCAGAATTTTGCAGAAGAACAGAATCGGAATCAAGAACTAGTGAAAGGAATATCTAAGCTGCAGTAAGTGGCGATTTTAGCTTGCTCAGTGGAGACAGAAATTAATGAGGCCTGATGATATTCAGAGGATTCCCCAGATCCAAGAGTTGAAAAGGGGATTAAGGGACAGGGAGCTTGGCAAACGTTACCTTCGCACCCGCTTTGTCTTATCCGACTTCAGAGCCCTGAACCCGCGTGATTCGAGTGGCGATGGTAGGTCTGGAGGCGGAGCAGTTGATGCATCTTTGTCTCCTCAAACGCTTGTCAACCCGCAACATTACACATTAACTTCCGGTAATGCAGGGTGTGGTATTAGGCTCGGGCAGACAAAGCGAGAGCATAATCATGAAACTTCCACTCCTGACGGGAACACTACATTTAGCAGTTTTGGGTTTCACGGTATAAGCGAAAAGGAGGAAAGTTATACGAACATTAAACATAAGAAGCATGAGCAGCAGTCGGCCAGCCGGACCCTCGAGCCTGCTCCACCATTCTATAAGACCATGGCTGATCATCGACCTCAACTCCCCCTTTCCCGCCCGATCTCCATATCCCTTGATTCCCCTAGTGTCCAAAAATCTATCTATCTCAGCCTTGTGGCAGATAATTCCAAAGATTCACAACCATCTAAGTGAAGAAATTCCTCCTCATCTCAGTCTTAATTGGACTACCCCTTATTCTGAGACTATGCCCCTTAGTTCTAGACAGTCCAGCCAGGGGAAACAACCTCTCAGCGTCTACCCTGTCAATCCCCTTCAGGATCCTGTATGTTTCAATAAGATCACCTCTTATTCTTCTAAACTCCAGAGAGTATAGCCCCATACTACACAATCTCTCATCATAGGACAGCCCACTCATCCAAGGAATCAACCTAGTGAATCTTCGTTGCACCGCCTCCAAGGCAAGTATATCCTTCCTTAGATAAGGAGACCAGAAATATGCCAAGTACTCCAGGTGTGGTCTCACCTAGCTCCTGTACATCTGCAGCAAGACTTCCTTCCTCTTAATCTCCAACCCCCATGCAATAGAGCCCAACATACCATTTGCCTTCCTTATTGCTTGCTGTACCTGCTTGCTAGCTTTCTATGTTTCTTGCAGGAGGATACTCAAATCTCTCTGAACACCAATATTTGAAAGATTCTCACTATTTAAAAAATATTCTGTTTTACTATTCTTCCTACCAAAGTGAATAACCTTATATTTCCCTACATTGTACACCATCTGACACCTTATTGCCCACTCACAGTCTATCTGTATCGCCTTGTAGACTCTTTGAGCTGGATTTTGATACTGGGACGGTTTGGGTTCGGGTCATCCTCAGTTCATGTTATCCACCCGCCTGCAATTGGATGTGGGAGATTGATGCAATTTTCTTGAATTGGGCAACTGAGTTCCAGCATTTGGGAACCCATGAACCAATTAGTGGTTTCAGTCTGAAAGTCGCCTCTGATGATGTCATTATTGCTGCTGCATTGCAGGTCAGAGACTGCCTGGTCTCAGAGATTGCCTGGCCTTTGCTGTGAGAGGACCTGGATGCAAAATGAGCAGCATCTCAGAGAGAGAGAGAGAGAGAGAGAGAGATTTTTTTTCCATCCAGGTCCTCCAAAGGCCCCGGCAGTCTCTGAAGACATTCAATGCAACAGTATCAGAGGCGACTTTCAGACCTAATACTACTACTACCTTCATCACATCTCCGTTGTAATAGTGGACCTGCAGCTGATAGTCAGCTATCCACTTGTGCTCCCGCCAGGTTTCACTGGCGTGTTTCATATCAGGCGTGCTTCACGTCAGAAAAGGGTTAAACTAGCTAAAACGTTTCAAAATGGCATTACAGAGCCAATTTAGGGCTTGCTAAGGGCTTTAATGGCCTCCTCCGCCTCTTGGAGGCGGCACGGAGTTGGAAACACCGCACACAATTTTATCAAAATTGCGTGGAGGCACGTTGGAGGCGGGATGGGGTCGGGACCCCCGAATCTGCAACTTTAACCCCCCACACGCCTCCAAACCCGACTCCACGGGTCATTTAAAATCCAGCCCTTTGTCTTCTCCACACAGCTTACTGTTCCACCTAGCTTTGTATCATCAGCAAACTTGGATACGTTAAATGACATGAGAGCTATCCTCGGTGTATTGGGTACTGCACTGCTTCAGGATCAAAATAACCTTTCCCAATGGTGGTGTAATATTCTGGGATGGTGGCAATCACGGGATTGTCGAAGAAACAGAGAGTTCACACGAGTCTAATAGATGAGGGAATCACCGGGGAAAATGATTAGTTTTGAAACAAACTCCAGGTCCCGGCTCAGAAGAATGATAGTTGCGATCTTCGGTGCTCAGTCAGGGCTTCTTTGAAAGTTTGGGAACTAATTGGATTAATATCACTTATTCTGGGGATGATACACACAGAGAGATAAATGGCCCAGCAATTAAACATGGATGGTTCCCGCGGGGGTAAGGATTCCCCGCGATATCGCACTCCGCGCCTACCTTTTTGCTCCGGGCCCACACGAACTTTAGTTTCAAAGGCTCTCTCTGTTGGAACCGTGCAGTGCTTGCCTGACCCGGAGACGCAATTAGTTCGTGCGAGCTCTGGGATCACGTGATTCAGTTAGAGCCAATGGCAGCACACCATCTTTCATTCATAGTTTTGACGGCCAGAGCTGTCAAAGCTATGAATACTACACCCCCCCAAAAGAACAGCTAAACCTCAATTAAATTTAAAAAAAAGCCATCACATTAATAAAATAAGTATAGTTAAATAAATTAAACACTTTAAACAAAAAATTTAATTTTTGAAAAAATTTAAAATCTTTTTAAAAGTTATAAAAATAAACTTACCTTTCTTTAAAGTCTCTAAAACAGATAAACCTGTTGAAAATAAAAATAACACTTAATTAACTACTTACCTTGTTAAAAGGTGGTCCTACTTTCTTTGTGTGTAAAATCTTCACCACTTACCTGCTTTTTCAAACCTGAAAAAAAACTTAGTGCACTGCGTGCGCACAGCCTGTACTGCGCACGCGGTTAACTTAGGAACCGCCCCCTTTTCAATTCACGAAGTGCCGGTTTCCTGTGCATGCGCAGTGCATGCAGGATACCGGCAATTCGGGATCTAATACGCGAGGGTACACAGTGCGTACTCTCGCGTATTAGATTTAATTTTCGGGCCAACGTGTCTCTACTACCTCCCTCACTAGTGCTGGAAGTAGATGCTTGAGGCGAGGACGGGAATTTTGATAATAGTTGGCGCGTATAGAAAGCTTTTATCAGAGAGCTGCAGTTATGCCAGTCATGGAAGTGAAACAGGGGTTGCAGCGATGGAAGGCAGAAGGGCCTGAGTGGATAAATACCAGGAGCGGTTGCATGAGGGGAGCAGGACCAGTCGGTCCCTGGGTCCCGACCCGTCAGTTGATAGAGGACAGCGATAGTCTGGCTGAACAATTGGAGAAGTTAAAAGAAAAGTTGAAGAATCAGGAAAAAGCAGCAAGAATCACAGAAGGAAATCAAGTCGGTCAGGTTGAGAGTAGATTCCACAACTGAGGCGGAAATGCAATACAGAAGCCGCGCCTCAACCGCAGAAGCCGTTCACTAAGGACCCTTACTTCAGATAGGGGTGGGCGTCCCCTTATCATGACATATGCAGAAGGGCAGCGGGAAATATCTTCGATTGAAACAGGGTCCACCTGACAAATGAAGTTTGAGGTGGTCCTCGTGGAAAGGGACCCCCTCCGGAGAGACAGTAACACATCACCCCAGAACCTCGAGGAGTAGTTACTGAGCAACTGATGCAGAAACAGTTAGAAAGGAAAGCAATGGGAGAAGCTTGCTCTGAAGCACTTAAGGTTTCTGTGGGAATGGGCAGCCGCGGAAGCTAAAATGTGTGAGTTGTAAGCATGGACTAAAGGGATGTGGAATTGGACTTGGAATTTTAAAAAAGTTGAGAGGCAGTTACAGCTGTTCTGAAGGGTAAATTGAGAGAAGCCTGGGAATCTCGACTGAATCTTCAGCGTTCCCATCACCCTTAATCTTTTCAGACCTGGGAATGCAATGCCTGGATTGTCGCGGGAGCAGTGTATTCTAGCTGGATGAGAAAATGGAAGTCCTCGACTCAGATAGAAGCATTGTACTCCCGGCATCCCTGGCAATGAAGTTCCCGGACTAAGACGGGAGCAGTGGAAACTAGGCATCCCTGGCAATGAAGTTCTCAGACGAAGGCGGGAGCAGTTTAATCTATGCAATCCAGGGACTTAAAATTCTGGACCGACATGGGTGCAGTTTAATCTAGGCTTCACGGGAAGTAAATACCTGGACAGAGGGGGGAGCAGTGTAATCTACGTGATCCTGGCAATGAAATTCCGGAACTGAGGCCGGGCCATTCTAATCTACCCTGCCCTGGGAATTAAATTGCTGTCCTGATGGTGGAGCACTGTAATCGCTGTGTCCCTGGGAATGTAATTCCTGAAGTTAGGCGGGAGAAATGTAATTTAGACGAGATGGGAATGTAATTGCTAAACTCAGGCGGTAGCAGTGTGTATTGGCAACCCTGGGAATAACATTCCTGGATTGGGGCGGGCGCAGTGCAATCAAGTTGACAATGGGAATGAAATTCCTTCACTGATGCACGACCAGTGTAATCCATGCAGCTCTGGAATGAAACAGAACTGAGGGGGGAGCAGTGTAATATAGGCGGCAATAGGAATGAAATTACTCGACTGAGGGAGGAGCAGTTAAAAGTAGGCGGCCGTGGTGATTAAATTCCTGAAATGTGTCGCGGGCAGTGCAACCTTGATATCCAAAGGACTTAAATTCTTGGACTGAGGTGAGAACAGTGTAAACTAGCTGCCCTTGGGACAGAAATTACTGGACTGAGGTGGGAGCAGCGTAATATAGACGGACCATTGGAATAAAATATCTGGATTGAGCTGGGAGCTGTTTGAGGTGGGTAGCTTGATAATGGAAATCCTAGATTGAGGCGGGAACAGCGCAAGTTCGGCTGCCCTGTGGATGAACTTCCTGGACTGAGGTTGGAACAGTGTAATTTAATCTGCCCTGTGGATGAAATTCCTATATGAAGCAGTAGCAGTGTATTCTATGCAGCCCTGGGAATGAAATTCCTGGACTGAGGTGGGAGCAGTGTAATCAAAGCTGCCCTAGGAATTACATATCTTGACTGAGGGAGGAGCATTCTAACGTAGGAAGCTCTTGGAATTAAATTATTGAATTGACACAGGAGCAGTTTTATCCGGGCGGCCTAGGGAATTATGTTCCCGGACATAGGCGGGAGCAGTGTAATTAAGGCGCACCAAGGAATGGAATTCCTGGACTGAGGCGGGAGTGGTGTAATCTGCATGACATTCAGGCCTGAGCTGATAAGGAGCAAGTAACATTCGCGCCACACAAGTGCCAGGCAATGGCTATCACCAACAAGAGAGTTTCAAACCACTGCAACTTGATATTCAACGGAATTACCATCGCCGAATCCCCCACCATCAACACCCTGGGGGGTTCACCATTTATCAGAAACATTACTGAGCAGCCACATAAATACTGTGCCTACAACAGAGTTGGAGGCTGATTGTTCTGCGGCGACTGTCTGACCTCTTGACTCCCCAAAGCATTTCCACCATCTACAAGGCACAATGCATGTGTATGATGGAAATTGTACATTTGACTGGATGAGTGCAGCTCCAAGAACACTCAAGATGCTCGACATCACCCAGGAGAAAGCAGCCCGCTTGATTGGAACCCATCTACCACCTTAAACATTCCTTCCCTCCACTACCGGCGCACCGTGGCTGCAGTGAGTACCATCTACAAGATTCACTGCAGCAACTCGCCAAATCTTCTTCGACATCACATCACAAAACCACGACCGCTACCACCTAGAAGGATAAGGGCAGTAGGCTCATGGGAGCACCATCACCTCCAAGTTACCCTCCAAGTCACACACCATCCTGACTTGAAAATATATCGCCATTCCTTCATCGTTGCTGGGTCAAAATCCTGGAACTCCCTCACCAACAGCACTGTGGGAGTGACTTCACCGCACGGACTGCAGTGGTTCAATAATGTGGCTCACCTCCGCCTTCTCAAGGACAATTAGGGATGGGCAATAAATGCAGGCCTTGCCAGCGACGTCCACAGCCCGTGAACAAATAAAACAAAATTTTGGTGAACCGGGGAATGAAATTCGTGAATTGATACGGGAGCAATGTGTTCTAGGCTTCCATGGGACTGAAATTCCTGGATTGCCGCGGGAGCAGATTTACCAACTTGACCTATGAAATTAAGTCCTGGACAGAGACGGAAGCACTGTAATTTAGGTGGCCCAGAGAATAAAATTCCTGGACTCAGATAGGAACAGTGTAATATGGCATCGCTGCCAATGCAAATTCCGGATTGAGGCGGGGGATTGGAAATCTAGATGGTCCAGGGAATGTTATTCCTGGAATAAGGGGCGATCAATTTAATCTATCCGGCCCTAGGATTCGAATTGCGGGACTGAGGCGGGAGCAGTGTAATCTGCATGGATTTATGAAGTAAAATCCAGGACTGAGGGAGGAGCAGTGTTATGTAAGAGGGACTGGGAATGTCATTACTGGATGGAGGCGGGAGCAGTTTAATCTCGGTGGCCCTGGGAACGAGAAATATTGTACTGAGACGGCAGCAGATTAATGTAGGGGGCCCTGGGCATAGAATTAATGGACTGAGGCGGGAGCAGTGTAATCTAGGCTGTCCTGGGAAATAAATTCATGGTCTGTGGCGGGAGCAATGCAATATAGGGTGCACCTGGAATGACATTACTGGATTGAGGCCGGAGCAGCATAATCTAGTCAGAACTGGGAATGGAATTTCAGAACTGAGGAGGGAGCTGCGGAATCCGGACGAGATTCAGGCTTGCGCTGATAAGTGGCAAGTTACATTTGCACCGCACATTGGCAAGGCAACGATTGCCACCAACAAGCGAGAGTCAAACCACCGCCCCTTGAATGTCAACAGCATTACCGTTTACGAATCCCCCACGATCAACATCCTGGAGGCCACCATTGACCTGAAACACAACTGGACAAGTCACATAAATACTGTGGCTGCAAGAACAGGTCAGAGGCTGGGTATTCTGCGACGAGTGACTCAACTGTTGACTTCCTAGAGCCTGTCGCCATCGGCAAGGCAAAGTAAGGAGTGTGATGGAATACTCTGCAATTGCTTGGATGAGTTCAGCGCCAATAACACTCAAGAAGCTCGACATCATTCAGGACAAAGTATCTGCTTGATTGGCAACCCCATCCAGCACCTTAATTATTCGCTCACTCCACCACCTTCGTACCATGGCTGCAGTGTGCACCATCTACTATATGCACTGCAACAACTCGCCAAGGCTTCTTCGACAATACCTCAGTAACACACGACCTCTACCAACTTGAAGGACAAGGGCAGTAGACTCATGGGAGCACTATCACCTTCAATTCCCCTCCAAGTCACAAACCATCCTCACTTTGAAATATATCGCCGTTCCTTCATCGTTGCTGGGTCAAAATCCTGGAACTCCCTCCCTACCAGCACTGTGGGAATACTTTCCCGACACTGAATGTAGTGGTTAAATAAAGCCGCTCACCACCACGTTCTCAAGGACAATTATGTATCAACAATAAATGCTGGCCTTGCCAGCGACGTTCACATCCCACGAACGAATAAAATTTATCTTGGTGACCCTGGCATTGAAATTCCAGAATTGGGGCGGGAGCAGCGAAATCTACGTTGTACAGGGGATGAAATTCCTTAATTGAGGCAGGAGTAGTGCAATATGTTTGAAATACCTTGTCTGAGGCGGGGGCTGTGAAATCTAGGCGGTCCATGGTATTACTTTTCTGAATTCTGATGGAAACTGTTTAATCTGGGCGGGCTGGAAAATGAAATAACTGGACTGAGGCGGGCGCAGTGTAATGTAGGCTGCCCTGGGAATTGAATTCCTTGATTGACGAGGTATCTGTGGAATGTCGGCGGCCCAGAGAATTAAACTCCTGGATTGAGGCGGGTGCAGTGCAATCTAGCTGGTCCAGAGAATAAAATTCCTGAACTCAGATAGGAGCAGTGCAATGTCGGCCTCCCTGGCAATGAATTTCCCCGACTGAGGCGGGGGCAGTGTAATCTAGGCGGTGCAGAGATTTAAAATCCTGGATTGAAGCGGGGGCAGTGTAATCGAGGCGGCCCGGGGAATAACATTCTTGGAGTGAGGTTCATCTCTAAGATCCTGCCGTTTAGCAAAGTTTATTGATTTTGACTATTTTTACCCTGATGATCTGTGTTTGATTAAATCAGACAACAAGAATGGGGCAATCCAGCCTTCTTTCTTCTTTTATTCATCCTGTTTTCTGTTATTTTCTCGTCTTTTGTTCTCAGGTTTTGTTCAATATCGGAAGAGAAACTCTCTTCTCTTTGTTCTCTCTTGGTATTTTATGCTCGGATGAAATATTTCACATTTGCTCACTTTTAATTTAAAACTGTGTACCATATGGTTAGCTAGATTGTGTTGCAGTAAATTGTTGTGTTGATAGTGGGTCAATGAGCCTGTTTGTTCAATGACTGTAATTAATGCCATTTACACTGTGGCCTAATGATGTCACTCGGGGATTTTTCTCTGCTATAAATAAGGAGCTCCCTTCACTGTGTCACCTCACACAGTCAGCGCGCTGCCTCCAGCACAAATACCATCAGCGACTCACAGAAGGGAAGATATGGTCGTGCCCCCTCCCCCGCCCCTTCCTGATAATTGGCGTGAAGATTTGCGGATAGTTAACTTATTTTATGAAATAGAAAAGATTTACTATCCCCTTCTCGCTGTTGTTGGTGTTCCGAGTAAGTATCCATGCCCAGTTATAAACTCCATAAACGATGTTACAGTATAATATTATTCTTGCTCTTTACAGTGGGATATTCGTTTATTAATGGTATTCTGTGCTTCAATTTATTGCATCATCTAAATCGTATAAATGCAAGTCTTTCTTTCTTTATTTCGTTTTGAATGCATAGGTTGCTGTATAAAAATACTCGAACAGCCTCGCTACCGCTGGTACTCCTGTTAAGACTCTGTATCTAATTATGAATTATGTAAATTATGTTTAACTGATTTACTGTTCTTGTAATTTACTTCCCGACCCCATCAGCCCCCACTGCTGTTGGTGTCCCTGGTAAGTCTCTGTATCCAGCTTTTAATTCTGTAAATAATGCTTAACTGTATTTCTCTCTACTTCTTCCCATATTCCTTGTCATTCTCCATGCTTTCCGCGCGGCTGTACGCTACTAATTCTGAACGTGATACGGTGTTACCAAGATTGCAATATTCTATGTTCATTTCAAGCAAAGATATTGGACCCAGACTCTTAATTTAACGAATTTATGTCTGCTATCCACACTGAGCATTTCTACCAGATCAGAATTTTTTTTTTTTGGTTTAGGTGACTTTTCACCTAAAGGCAAAGGTCATCGACCTGAAACGTTAATTCTGTTTCTCTCTCTCTCCACAGGTGCTGCCTCACCTGCTGAGTATTTACAACATTGTCTGCTTTCATTTCAGATTTCCATTATCCGCACTATTTTGCTTTTGTTTTCAATTAATGCTCGGTATGGTTACTTAAATAGAATCACCGGAACAAATACTGGCAGGTCATATACATATCTTTAAATGTGTGAAATATCAACTAAACATTCAGTTCCAGTCACTGCTTCCTTTTCCAGAATCTCCAGTTCTGCATTAGTGGCACTGCTTCTGGTGGTTGGAATAGGATTACAAGAATAATTTTGATTCTCATAAAATGTTCTTTAGCCAGATTTCAATACAGTTATTTGCAATCTTTGTTTTGAATTTACATTTGAGTCACATAGCCGTCTGGCACAGTTCAGTGGATCTCTCAGTGAGACCCAGAGTGGTTCTCTATTTCCTCCTGCTGAACTTCAGGATAAACAATCCCAGCTGAGGTTAAGACAATCCTTTGATATTTTCTCGTCTAATGTTCTCTGCACAAAGTTGGAAACAACATGTGAAAAGTACAAGGATAATTTTCTTCCGTTTGTGTTCAGATACTTTACAAAAGCGTTTGGCAGCACTTTGCCTGTTGGATAATTAGTCTGAATTCGATGATGATAAATACATTTACCGAGACATTTACTGTCAATGATAACTAATTATTATAATTCAGAATCTATTCTTTGCAATGTTATTTGGAAAATCTGCCTTTCAATGAGCTACTATTTGTGTATTTCGACAAAAATGCAGTAAACTAAATCTTCAAAGCCCTTCTGGCAGCCGAGTTGTCTTTATAACTGCAGTTCACTTGTATTTATCTTAACATTGTCGTATTACATCCGTACATTTTAAATACAATTGCCTGTAATTATTGCACGCTAAAGGTTGCAGTTTCTGTATGTTGTTGTTGCATTCATTTACTGTTCTATATATAAAGGATATTCATACCAAGATCAGGAATCCAAGCGGGATTTCCACATCCCCAACACAGGGAACAGTAGCGAATTGCACCGCTCAAAATGCTGACTGATCCAGAGACACGACATTTTGTAAGAGTAACAATAACATATAAACACAGGAAGATGAGTAACCCATTTAGCCCCTCATCCTGTTTCGCCATTTAACGAGAGCATGGCTGATCTGCGACCTAACTCCATATACCCGACTTTGCCCCATATCCCCTAATAACTTTGGTTAACAAATATATATCAAATTCAGATTTAAAATTAACAATTGATCTAGCATCAACTTCCGTTGGCGAAAGAGACTTCCAAACTTCTAACTCCCTTTGTGTGTAGAAGTGTTTCCTAATTTCACTCCTGAAAAGTCTGGCTCTAATTTTTAGACGATGCTTCCTAATCCTAGAATCCACAACATGGGGAAAGAGTCTCTGACTATCCACCAATCCGTTGATATGAATATCTTGAAAACTTCGATCAGATCACCCCTTAACCTTCTAAATTAGAAGGAATTCAATCCTAATTTATGTAATTTCTCGCCATAACTCAACCCGTGGAGTCCGGGTGTCATTCTGGTAAACCAACGCTGCACTTCCTGAAAGGCCAATATATCTTTCCTAAGGTGTGGTGCCCAGAATTACTCACATTACTCCAGGTGCGGTCCAACTAGGGTTTTGTATAGCTGCAGCATAACGTCTACCCCCTTGTGTTCTCATGCTGTAGATATAAAAGCCAGCATTCCATTAGCGTTTCTGATTATTTTCTGTACCTGTCGATGACAGTTTAAAGATCTATATAGATGCACCCCCGTTCTTTGGATCGCCTCTCTTTTTAGCTTTTCACCATTTAGAAAGTACAATTTTCTATCCTTTTTATGTACAAATTGGAAAACCTCACATTTGCTAAGGTTAAAATTATTTTGCCACATTTTTACCCATTCACTTAATCTATCGATATCCCTTTGTAATTTCATGCTTTCATCTACACTGCCTACATTGCTGCCTAACATTGTGTCATCCGCAAATTTGGATAAATGACTTTCTATGCCATCATCTACGTCGTTAATAAAAACTGTGAATATTTGAGGCCCCATCTGGTCCTGGGAATGTGTCACTCTTTAGAATCATTATTTTATTTATTGCTGTTATTTTATTACCGTTAATTTTATTGAGTCCTTGTCTCTGATTCAATATCAGTTTCCTTGGGATTTTCGGCATGCTTCTTCCTCTACTGTAAATACTGAAACAAAGTCTGTATTCAACCTGTCCGCCATTTCCTTATTAACAATGACAATATCACCGCTTTCAGTTTTTAAGGGTTGAACATTCCTCCTGACTACAATATTTTACTAACATAATTGTAAAAATTCCTTGTTTTGATTTTGATATCCCTTGCAAGTTTCTTTTCACGCACCGTTTTGTCGCTCTCAATATCTGTTTTGTGAACCTTTGCTGTTCTTTGAATCTTTCCGATTCGCCAGGATCTGTGCTACTTTTTGCATTTTTATAGGCTTTGTATTTTATTTCCATGCTGTTCCTTACCACTTTAATCGTCCAGGGCTCTTTTTGACAAATAGAGCTCTTGCCCCTCGCGGGTATAAACTGATTCTGTATCAGCTTAAATTCTATTTTGAACATCCCCACTGAATGTCTGTTGTTTTACCCTTTAAAAGGTTTGGCCATTTTACTGTGGACAGTCTCTCCCTCGTCCTGTTGAAGTCGGCCTTACCTAAATCCAGTATCTTTGTAGCTTTTCGCGCTTCTCTTCATTGACCTCGATCATGTTATGTTCAGTATTAGAAAAATGTTCCACACCGTTAGGCTGTTAAGCAGATCTGGCTCATTACCCATTACTAAATCTAACATGGCAAGCCCCTTGTTGGTTACAGAACCTATTGTTACAGAACTCTACCCCGGACACATTCAATAAATTCACTACCTTACTGAAATGTGCTAATCTGCTGATCCTAATCTATTCCTGAAATGTTCTGATCCCTTGCATCTCTGATACCTCGGCTGGTGCTTTTTATATGCTGGGCAGATTGATCTATCCTTTCATCTCTCAATGAGCAAGCATCTGTTAATTTCATGTATTTATTCTCATTTCATTTGTTGTTTAATTATTCTTGCAATAAAGATTCACAGCTTCAAACTAATATAATTAGATTATATAAATGAATGTCGGTAATTAATTGCAGATTTCATTCCGAATTCCATTAAACTGCTGCTTTTTTCCAGCCTGATGTAAAACTTCCCTGTTTATTTCCCTTCCGCACAGTTAACTTAGTGACCATTGTGATCCTGTCTCGGAGAAAGTGCGGTCTCTCCACATGTGTCACTCGCTATCTGGTGGCCATGGCAGCGGCGGATCTACTGGTCGTTATCATCGATCTGATATTAAGGCAGATTCCGATGTCTTATAGGAAACTGTTTGCTCCTGTGTATTCTCTCCCGGTGTGTAATATCCACGCCGTCCTGCTTTATGCAATCACAGACTGTTCTGTTTGGTTCACTGTCACTTTCACCTTTGATCGCTTTGTGGCCATTTGTTGCCAGAAGCTGAAAACAAAATATTGCACCAAGAAAACGGCGGCTGTGGTTCTAGGAACAGTGACTGTGCTGAGCTGTTTAAAGAACGTTTTCTGGTATTTTATGTTGACAGATGAATATGGGCAAGCGAACATCCGCTGGTTTTGTGATGTAACATTCGATGTTCAGTTTTCAAAAGTCTGGGGAGCAATCGAGTTCCTCCATCACATTCTCACCCCGGGGGTCGTATTTGTTCTGATTCTGCTGCTCAATGTTGTCACCGTCAGACACATTTTAGTGGCCAGCAGAGCCCGCAGGAAACTCCGGGGTCCCAGCAGTGGCGAGAGTCCCAGAGACCCAGAGATGGAGAGCCGAAGGAAATCCATCATTCTACTGTTTGCTATTTCGTGCAATTTCATACTGTTATGGTCAGTGCTTATGTTGTATTCTATATATAACCGGGTGTGGCGATTGGTTGATTATGTTGTATCTCTACCTACATATTTTCCAGATTTGGGACAAATGCTCCAGCTCCTGAGTTGCTGCACAAACACTTGCATTTATGCCGTGACACAGACTAGGTTTAGACAGCAGTTGATACATGTGGTGAAATATCCCTTTACTTTAATTGTAAAATTCATTAAAGGATGAGAACTGCATCAGAACTTAATCCCGCCTCATATTCTGTCCGACCCAGTCTCACCCGCGGGGCCAGTGATTTAGGACAGTATTAGCACACTTACTGACACACTATGTACATCATAACCCAGCGTCAGAGACATCCTTTGAACTGTAAAACACTCCCACTGACCTCAGAAATATTAACACACTGAAAGTGCTTACAGGTTTATATTAGCACACTCACTGACGCACTCTGACCGTACTGTTACACTGCCAAGCGCTGATAGTAATCAATAAAGTTCTCCCCCAGATCCGGTGCTCAAATTTACAATGAGAGGGATAGAATTAATCCAGTCCTTGTGCAAATGTTAACTGATCCACAGAACACCCTACACACATGAACATACTCGCAGAGACATTCTTTGTGCAATGACATTCTCCAACAAACCCACAGTAAATATTAACACAAGTATAGAGACACATTGTTCATTGTAACACACTGTCATCGGCTTCCTGTAGAAAAATATCACTCACTTTCTCGCCTGGCATGTCTCACATCTCTCTCTCTCTCTCTGTCTTTCTCTCTATCTATAACTTACTTACTATGTCTACTGATCTGCTTCACGTTTCTCCCTCACTCACTCGCTCGCCTGCCCTGCATCACTGCTCTCTCTCTCTCTTTCTCTCTGTCTGTCTGTCTCTCTATATATCTCTATCTCTCTGTCTCTCTCTCTCTTCCTCTGTCTCTGTCTCTATACCTGTCTCTCTCTGTCTCTCTCTCTCTCTCTCTCTCTCTCTCTCTCTCTCTCTCTCTCTCTGTCTCTCTCTCTCTCTGTCTCTCTCTCTGTCTCTCTCTCTGTCTCTCTCTCTGTCTCTCTCTCTGTCTCTCTCTCTGTCTCTCTCTGTCTCTCTCTCTGTCCGTCTTTCTCTCTCTCTCTCGGTCTCTCTCTCTGACTCTCTCTATCTGTCTCTGTCTCTTTCTCTCTCTGTCGCTATCTCTCTCTGTGTCTCTGTCTCACTCTCTCTCGCTCCCTCATTCACCTGATCTCTCTTCCTCACTCATTGTATTATTTATCCGCTGTTTATTGTAAAAACGGGAATTGCTGCTGAGATAAAGGTGGACCGTACAGTACCAGACGGGGAGAAAGAGTGAGATAGGGTGAGAGAAAGGGATAGCGAAAGACAGAAAAAGCGGACGAGTGCGAGACAGAGCGATTGAGAGATAATGAGAGAAGACGAAAGAGAGAGATAAATAGGTTGAGAAATAGAATGAGGGAGACAGACAGACAAGGTGAGAGATAGGCTGAGAAATAGTGAGAGTGACAGGTAGAAACAGAGGGGAGTGAGGGAGAGGCTGTCTAAGAGAATTAATGTGTGGGAAACAGAGACAGAGAGAGAAGGACAGACAAAGAAATGAGAGAGAGACAAAGAGTGAGGAATGGGGAGACGGTAACAGAGACAGAGAGAATGGAGGTGAGAGAGAGATATGGAGAGAACGACTGGGAGTGAAAGAAAGGGAGTAGGGAACAGCTACAGAGACTGAAGAGGAGAGAGAGAGAAGCAAGGAGAAAGACCGAGAGTGAGAAATACAGGACGTAGAAAGACAGAGAATGTGAGGGAGGGTCGGGGATGGGGGGAGAGGCAGATCTGAAAAATGGCACCAGCGTTTAAAAAAAAAGAGAGCTGTATCATTTTTGTATTCCGGTTTCTTATGTACAGTGAGTCGGACTCTGTAATAAATCTAACAGTGCTCAGTTAACATCAAATAGACACGGTGTTGAATCAAACACTCCCAGGGAAGGTATAGTTCCCTCTACACTGGACAATAAACACTCCTAGGGCAGGTACAGCACGGGTTAGACACAGAGTAAAGGCACCTCTACACCTGTCGCCATCAAACTTTCTCAGGGCAGGAACAGCACGGGTTGGATATAGATTATCGTTCCCTCTACACTTTCCCATCAAACACTCCCAGTGCAGGTACAGCACGGGTAAGATACAGAGTACATCTCCCTCCACACTGCCCCATCAAATATTCCCAGGGCAGGAACAGCACGCGCTAGATACACAGTAAAGCTCCCTCTGAACAGTCCCGTCAAACACTCCCAGGGCAGGAAAAGCGCGGGTAGATACAGAGTAAAGCTCCCTCCCCATTTGTACCATTTACTGCTGCCGTATCGCAACTCCACAATGAAATGCTCCTCCACAATTGTACCATTTAATGACGCCTCCCAATTCCACAATGTCCTGCTGCTCTCCCCAATTGTACCATTTACTGTCGCCTCCCAATTCCACAATGTCCTGCTGCTCTCCCCAATTGTACTATTTTTTGCTGCCTCCCAATTCCACAATGAACTGCATTCTTCCCCAATTGTAATGGCCCAAAAATTAGTGAGTGAGCCTTCGTGCGAGGCTAAGGCCTTCCCGCGATCTCTCACTGCGCGCTGGCTTTTTCAGTCTGCGCTCGCAAGAACTTGATGTTCTGGACAGCAGCTGTGCAGGGCTTTCCTATCCCACTGGCGTAGTTAATTAGTGCGAGCTGTGGGATCACGTGACTCAGTTAGAGCCAATGGCAGCACACCATCTTTCATTCATAGCTTTCACAGCACGGCTGTGAAAGCTATGAATACTATACCCCCCCAAAAGAACAGCTAAACCTCAATTCATTTCTTTTTAAAAACCATCACATTATTAAAATAAGTATAGTTAAATAAATTAACCATTTTAAACAAAAGTTTATAAAAATAAACTTACCTGTCTTTAAAGTCTCTAAAAAAGATATACCTGTTAAAAAAAATTCAAAATAATACTTAATTAAGTACTTACCTTGTTAAAAGAGGGTCTTACACCTCCTTTCTTTATGTCTAAAATCTTCCATGCTTACACGATTATATATGCAACCAATTGAAGTCATTAAGAAATGCATGGAACACCCTAGATGAAGTGTTTTTGAATGACATATTGTAAAAGGTACAAACAGAACACTTTGAAAATATTACATCAATAGATGACACAAAGCAATCACATGGTTTTTGTGTTGAACTTGGAACACATAGGAGTCACAACATCTGATTATAACCAGTGAAGCCAATATTTAGAACTATAGAAACATAAAAGATAGGAGCAGGAGTAGGCCATTCGGAACCTCGAGCCTGCTCCACCATTCGATGAGATCATGGCAGATCATCCAAACTCAGTACCCTGTACCTGCCTTCTCCCCATATCCCTTGATAACTTTAGCTTTAATAAATATATCTAACTCATTCTTGAATATATTTAATGACTTGGCCTCAACTACCTTCTGTTTTAGAGAATTCCACAGGTTCACCACTCTCTTGGTGAAGAAATTCCTCCACATTTCTGTCCTAAATGGCTAACCCCCTATCATTAGATTATGACCCCTGGTTCTTGACTCACCGACCATCGGGAACATTCTGCCTGCATCTCGTTTGTCCAGACCTGTCAGAATTTTATATGTTTCGATGAGATCCCCTCTCATTCTTCTATACTCTAGCTAGTATAAGCCCAATCGACCCAATCACTCCACATATGTCATTCCTGCCATCCCAGGTATCAGCCTTGTGAATCTTCGCTGAACTCCCTCCATGGCATGAACATCCTTCCTCAGATAAGGCGACCAAAACTGCACACAATACTCAAGGTGTGGTCTCAGCAAGGCCCTGTACAACTGCAGCAGGACATCCCAGTTCCTATACTCAAACTCTTTCGCTATGAAGGCCAACATACAATTTGCCTTCTTCACCGCCTGCTGCACCTGCATGCTTACCTTCAGCGACTGGTGCAGAAGGACACCCAGGTCTCGTTGCACTTCCCCTTCTCCCAATCTATTGCCATTCAGATAACGGTCTGCCTTTCTGTTTTTGACACCAAAGTGGATAACCTCGCATTTATCCACGTTATATTGCATCTGCCACGCTCCTGCCCACTCACTCAACCTGTCCAAATCATCCTGGAGTTTCTCGGTATGTTCCTCGCAGCACACACTCCCACCCAGCTTTGTGTCATCTGCAATTGAATGGAAGATCTTCGATAAAAATGGCATTAAATAGATGCATAAATTATAAACATTTTATGATAAGTTTTTCGAACACCTAAACAACAGACAGAAGTCTGCAAGCTAACAGCTGAATTGACAGTAAGAATAGAAAATAATTCAACAAAGAATGACTAAAGTTAATTAGCTTACATCAGCAGAAAACTTCAAAGAATAAACCACTAAAAAAGAATATAAAAATAGAGCTTTTAAGATAGAAAGTCAGAATCGCTGGAAAGGGCGAGCGATTCTCAACTGCAGAGGCAGGCTCTGTAAGTTTTTAATTCTTTGAGTCTCGGGGATCAAAAAGGTACTATTATTTGATTTTGGTGGATATTCTGGATTTAGAAATAAGTTAGAAAAGTAGAAATGTAACGAAGTTAAGATGTGGCAATAAGTATCTCTGAGAATGAAGTAATATAAGCTATTTGTATTTTGAAATGATAATGTTGCGATTGACTCAAAAGCTGTTAACTGTATGTCGGTTTTTAATAAATCTATGTATTTTTAGAATTGTCTCAATTAGTATTTCTGTACTAAACTGGCGAACTCAATTTCTGTACACTCTTTTGTAAGGAGTTGCAGTATTCTGGGGGTTATTCCAGACCCTCATAATATCCGGAAGCTTACAACTAGTTAAACTTATTAAAAGTGCTATCCGGAGGACGGTAACATCTTCACGTCGTTCCTTTCCTTTAGGGAGAGATAGTCTGAACCAATTAAGCGTCTCATAGAATTCGGCTATCTTTAACTTTAGTTGAAGTTGAACGTCTGGGTAATACGCCTGATCGTGGGTAGCCCGAAAAGGGCTAGGACTAGTAATTATCCCTTCAGAGGATTCAGGAAAGTTTAAATTTAAAAGCCGTGACAGAACAATCAAGGCTCTAGAGCAGAGCAGAGTTTTGGGTAAAAATATGGATAGTGGGTCAGGAAGGGACAGAAAGAGGAGCAAAGTTAAAAAGGCATCAGTGACTAAGGTAACATCAGGGAAAAATAGAAATAAGTCAAAGCTAAAGGCGCTATATCTGAATGTGCAAAGCATTCAAAACAAAATAGATCAATTAACAGCACAGATAGTAATTGATAGATTTTTGTCTAAAAGTCATTATGGAGACGTGGTTGCAAGGTGGACATGTTTGGGAACTAAATATTCCAGGATACTTAAATTTCGGAAGAGATTGGCAAAATGGAAAAGGAGGAGGGGTAGGCTCCTTTTAAAGGATGGGATAAAGATAGCAGAGAGAAAGAATCTTAGCTCCGAAAATCGAGACATGGAATTCGTTTGGGTGTAGCTGAGAAACAGCAAGGGGCAGAAATCATTGGTGGCAGTTGTTTATAGACCCCCAAACAGTAACGTAGAGCAGAGAATAAATCAGGAAATTTTAGGCGCACGTAACAAGGGTACTACAGTAATTATGGTTAATCTACAAATAGATTGGGAAGCCAAATTTGCAGTAATAGTGTGGAGGACGAATTCATGGAATGTATGCAAGCTAGTTTTCTAGATCTGAATGTTGAGGAAGCAAATAGGGATCAGACTATTTTAGATCAGGTATTGTGAAATGAGAAAGATTTAATAAATAACCTTGTAGTAAAGTGACCCTTAGGGGATAGTGAACTGAATATGATATAATTTTATAATAAGTTTGCAAGTGATTTATTTAAATCTGAAACTAGGGTCTTAAATCTAAACAAAGCAAACTACGTAGGTATTAGGGGCGAGTTGGCTAAGGTAGATTGGGAATCTATGATGGTGGACAAGCAATGACAAACATTAAAAAATACATAATTTAAAACAAATATACATTCCTTCAAGGCACAAAAACCCCACAGGAAAATTGGTTCAACCGTGACTATCAAGAGAAGTTACACTATTATTAGATCGAAGGAAGAGGCTTATAATGTTGTCAAAAATAGCAGTATGCCTGAGGATTAGGAGGATATTAGAATTAAGCAAAGGAGGACCAAAAAATTGAAAAAGAAAGATAAAATAGAATATGAGAGCAAACTAGCGAGAGAAATAAAACAGACTGTAAGTGTTTCTATAGATATTTGAAAAGGCAATAGATTAGCGAAAGTAAATGTTGGTCGCATACAGGCTGAGAGAGGCGAAATTACAATGGGGAATAAGGAAATGGCAGAGAAATTAAAAACATACTCTGTGTCTGTCCTCATACAAGAATACGCAAGAACCCTCCCCTATATAATGGAGAACTAACGGTCTAGCGAGAATGAGGAACTGCAATAAATTAGTATTAGTAAAAAATATCACTGGAGAAATTCATGGGACTGAAAGACGATAAAGCCCCTGGACGGTATGGCTTACATCCTAGGGTTTTTTTGTAACAGGTGGATATAGAGATAGTGAATGCATTGATTGTCATCATCCAAAACACCATTGATTCTAGAATGTTTCCCACTGATTGGAAGGAAGCAAATGTAACACCACCATTTAAGAAAGGAGAAAGAGAGAAAAATGAGAACTACAGACCAGTTAGCCTGACATCGGCAGGAGGGAAATGTTAGAGTCTATCATTAAGTACACCGTAACAGGGCATTTTGAAAATAATAATAGGATTGGGCATAGTCAACACGGATTTATTAAAGGGAAATCATGTTTGACGAATCTGTTAGAGTTGTTTGAGTTTTTATCTAGCAGAATAGATAAGGGGAAACCAGTGGATGTGTTGTATTTGGATTTTCAGAAGGCTTTCGATTAGCTGCCACACAAGAGGTTATTAAACAAAATTAGGGTTCATCGGATTGGGGGTAATGTATTTACATGGATTTCCATTTAGATTATCCCGCCTCGCCACGTTCTTCCTAACAAAGATAAATACTTGACACTTCTCTGCATTAACTGTTATCCCCCATGTAACTTTCCATTTCCCCACTCTGTCTGTGTCCACATGAAGTCTGCTACTATCCTGCTCACTATTCACTTCGTTGGCAAGTTTTGCATCATCTGCAAAATTCGAAATTGTAGTCCAGATACCCGAGGTTAGGTCACTTATATGTAATGATGCAAGCAGTGATCGTAATACTGAACCCTGCCGGACCCCACTGCCTACTTCTATTCAGTACAAAAAACATCAGTCACCACTCCTCTATCAAGAAAGGTGACATCGATGTGATTTTTCAAAATTTCGTTCAGTCTGAGTTGGTCCGATGTGATTTCAAATTTAGTTGAAGTTGGTGTTTGTTCGAGGAAGTGTTTCCCGCACATCAGTTCGAGGGGTGAGTATTCTCTTAGTTATCGTGTCTTAAATGGATCTCCAGTCAGCAATGGTAGGATCAGGGAATAATTATGATGAGGTTCGGTCATTTCTTAATGAATGGATTGAGTCTAATAGGGGATCGTATGGAATAGGTGCAGGAAACAATGACAGGAGCATGGAGAGAGACACTGCCGTTCTCAGTGGAGAGTGTCCGATTAAAATAGATTAACGTGTTACTGTTGATAACAAGATAAAGACGTTAGTATTGCAGTGTCTAATGCTGGAGATGTAAAAGTTAGGAGAAGAGGCTGAGGCCAGAGATGGACAAGTCTCCGAACTTGTAGCGGATCACGTGTAACTTGCAGAGCAGCTAGCAGCAGCCAGGAAAGTTAGAAACCTGGCGATTTCAGGCGCTCGGAACAGCCAGGACTGTTCTGACGCTCGATCAGAATTTTGCAGAAGAACAGAATCGGAATCAAGAACTAGTGAAAGGAATATCTAAGCTGCAGTAAGTGGCGATTTTAGCTTGCTCAGTGGAGACAGAAATTAATGAGGCCTGATGATATTCAGAGGATTCCCCAGATCCAAGAGTTGAAAAGGGGATTAAGGGACAGGGAGCTTGGCAAACGTTACCTTCGCACCCGCTTTGTCTTATCCGACTTCAGAGCCCTGAACCCGCGTGATTCGAGTGGCGATGGTAGGTCTGGAGGCGGAGCAGTTGATGCATCTTTGTCTCCTCAAACGCTTGTCAACCCGCAACATTACACATTAACTTCCGGTAATGCAGGGTGTGGGTATTAGGCTCGGGCAGACAAAGCGAGAGCATAATCATGAAACTTCCACTCCATATGGAGCTCCTGACGGGAACACTACATTTAGCAGTTTTGGGTTTCACGGTATAAGCGAAAAGGAGGAAAGTTATACGAACATTAAACATAAGAAGCATGAGCAGCAGTCGGCCAGCCGGACCCTCGAGCCTGCTCCACCATTCTATAAGACCATGGCTGATCATCGACCTCAACTCCCCCTTTCCCGCCCGATCTCCATATCCCTTGATTCCCCTAGTGTCCAAAAATCTATCTATCTCAGCCTTGTGGCAGATAATTCCAAAGATTCACAACCATCTAAGTGAAGAAATTCCTCCTCATCTCAGTCTTAATTGGACTACCCCTTATTCTGAGACTATGCCCCTTAGTTCTAGACAGTCTAGCCAGGGGAAACAACCTCTCAGCGTCTACCCTGTCAATCCCCTTCAGGATCCTGTATGTTTCAATAAGATCACCTCTTATTCTTCTAAACTCCAGAGAGTATAGCCCCATACTACACAATCTCTCATCATAGGACAGCCCACTCATCCAAGGAATCAACCTAGTGAATCTTCGTTGCACCACCTCCAAGGCAAGTATATCCTTCCTTAGATAAGGAGACCAGAAATATGCCCAGTACTCCAGGTGTGGTCTCACCTAGCTCCTGTACATCTGCAGCAAGACTTCCTTCCTCTTAATCTCCAACCCCCATGCAATAGAGCCCAACATACCATTTGCCTTCCTTATTGCTTGCTGTACCTGCTTGCTAGCTTTCTATGTTTCTTGCAGGAGGATACTCAAATCTCTCTGAACACCAATATTTGAAAGATTCTCACTATTTAAAAAATATTCTGTTTTACTATTCTTCCTACCAAAGTGAATAACCTTATATTTCCCTACATTGTACACCATCTGACACCTTATTGCCCACTCACAGTCTATCTGTATCGCCTTGTAGACTCTTTGAGCTGGATTTTGATACTGGGACGGTTTGGGTTCGGGTCATCCTCAGTTCGTGTTATCCACCCGCCTGCAATTGGATGTGGGAGATTGATGCAATTTTCTTGAATTGGGCAACTGAGTTCCAGCATTTGGGAACCCATGAACCAATTAGTGGTTTCAGTCTGAAAGTCGCCTCTGATGATGTCATTATTGCTGCTGCATTGCAGGTCAGAGACTGCCTGGTCTCAGAGATTGCCTGGCCTTTGCTGTGAGAGGACCTGGATGCAAAATGAGCAGCATCTCAGAGAGAGAGAGAGAGAGAGAGAGAGATTTTTTTTCCATCCAGGTCCTCCAAAGGCCCCGGCAGTCTCTGAAGACATTCAATGCAACAGTATCAGAGGCGACTTTCAGACCTAATACTACTACTACCTTCATCACATCTCCGTTGTAATAGTGGACCTGCAGCTGATAGTCAGCTATCCACTTGTGCTCCCGCCAGGTTTCACTGGCGTGTTTCATATCAGGCGTGCTTCACGTCAGAAAAGGGTTAAACTAGCTAAAACGTTTCAAAATGGCATTACAGAGCCAATTTAGGGCTTGCAAAGGGCTTTAACGGCCTCCTCCACCTCTTGGAGGCGGCATGGAGTCGGAAACACCGCACACAATTTTATCAAAATTGCGTGGAGGCGCGTTGGAGGCGGGATGGGGTCGGGACCCCCGAATCTGCAACTTTAACCCTCCACACGCCTCCAAACCCGACTCCACGGGTCATTGAAAATCCAGCCCTTTGTCTTCTCCACACAGCTTACTGTTCCACCTAGCTTTGTATCATCAGCAAACTTGGATACGTTAAATGACATGAGAGCTATCCTCGGTGTATTGGGTACTGCACCGCTTCAGGATCAAAATAACCTTTCCCAATGGTGGTGTAATATTCTGGGATGGTGGCAATCACGGGATTGTCGAAGAAACAGAGAGTTCACACGATTCTAATAGATGAGGGAATCACCGGGGAAAATGATTAGTTTTGAAACAAACTCCAGGTCCCGGCTCAGAAGAATGATAGTTGCGATCTTCGGTGCTCAGTCAGGGCTTCTTTGAAAGTTTGGGAACTAATTGGATTAATATCACTTATTCTGGGGATGATACACACAGAGAGATAAATGGCCCAGCAATTAAACATGGATGGTTCCCGCGGGGGTAAGGATTCCCCGCGATATCGCACTCCACGCCTACCTTTTTGCTCCGGGCCCACACGAACTTTAATTTCAAAGGCTCTCTCTGTTGGAACCGTGCAGTGCTTGCCTGACCCGGAGACGCAATTAGTTCGTGCGAGCTCTGGGATCACGTGATTCAGTTAGAGCCAATGGCAGCACACCATCTTTCATTCATAGTTTTGACGGCCAGAGCTGTCAAAGCTATGAATACTACACCCCCCCAAAAGAACAGCTAAACCTCAATTAAATTTAAAAAAAGCCATCACATTAATAAAATAAGTATAGTTAAATAAATTAAACACTTTAAACAAAAAATTTAATTTTGAAAAAATTTTAAAATTTTTCAAAAGTTATAAAAATAAACTTACCTTTCTTTAAAGTCTCTAAAACAGATAAACCTGTTGAAAATAAAAATAACACTTAATTAACTACTTACCTTGTTAAAAGGTGGTCCTACTTTCTTTGTGTGTAAAATCTTCACCACTTACCTGCTTTTTCAAACCTTAAAAAAAACTTAGTGCACTGCGTGCGCACAGCCTGTACTGCGCACGCGGTTAACTTAGGAACCGCCCCCTTTTCAATTCACGAAGTGCCGGTTTCCTGTGCATGCGCAGTGCATGCAGGATACCGGCAATTCGGGATCTAATACGCGAGGGTACACAGTGCGTACTCTCGCGTATTAGATTTAATTTTCGGGCCAACGTGTCTCTACTACCTCCCTCACTAGTGCTGGAAGTAGATGCTTGAGGCGAGGACGGGAATTTTGATAAATAGTTGGCGAGTATAGAAAGCTTTTATCAGAGAGCTGCAGTTATGCCAGTCATGGAAGTGAAACAGGGGTTGCAGCGATGGAAGGCAGAAGGGCCTGAGTGGATAAATACCAGGAGCGGTTGCATGAGGGGAGCAGGACCAGTCGGTCCCTGGGTCCCGACCCGTCAGTTGACAGAGGACAGCGATAGTCTGGCTGAACAATTAGAGAAGTTAAAAGAAAAGTTGAAGAATCAGGAAAAAGCAGCAAGAATCACAGAAGGAAATCCAGTCGGTCAGGTTGAGAGTAGATTCCACAACTGAGGCGGAAATGCAATACAGAAGCCGCGCCTCAACCGCAGAAGCCGTTCACTAAGGACCCTTACTTCAGATAGGGGTGGGCGTCCCCTTATCATGACATATGCAGAAGGGCAGCGGGAAATATCTTCGATTGAAACAGGGTCCACCTGACAAATGAAGTTTGAGGTGGTCCTCGTGGAAAGGGACCCCCTCCGGAGAGACAGTAACACATCACCCCAGAACCTCGAGGAGCAGTTACTGAGCAACTGATGCAGAAACAGTTAGAAAGGAAAGCAATGGGAGAAGCTTGCTCTGAAGCACTTAAGGTTTCTGTGGGAATGGGCAGCCGCGGAAGCTAAAATGTGTGAGTTGTAAGCATGGACTAAAGGGATGTGGAATTGGACTTGGAATTTTAAAAAAGTTGAGAGGCAGTTACAGCTGTTCTGAAGGGCAAATTGAGAGAAGCCTGGGAATCTCGACTGAATCTTCAGCGTTCCCATCACCCTTAATCTTTTCAGACCTGGGAATGCAATGCCTGGATTGTCGCGGGAGCAGTGTATTCTAGCTGGATGAGAAAATGGAAGTCCTCGACTCAGATAGAAGCATTGTACTCCCGGCATCCCTGGCAATGAAGTTCCCGGACTAAGACGGGAGCAGTGGAAACTAGGCATCCCTGGCAATGAAGTTCTCAGACGAAGGCGGGAGCAGTTTAATCTATGCAATCCAGGGACTTAAAATTCTGGACCGACATGGGTGCAGTTTAATCTAGGCTTCACGGGAAGTAAATACCTGGACAGAGGGGGGAGCAGTGTAATCTACGTGATCCTGGCAATGAAATTCCGGAACTGAGGCCGGGCCATTCTAATCTACCCTGCCCTGGGAATTAAATTGCTGTCCTGATGGTGGAGCACTGTAATCGCTGTGTCCCTGGGAATGTAATTCCTGAAGTTAGGCGGGAGAAATGTAATTTAGACGAGATGGGAATGTAATTGCTAAACTCAGGCGGTAGCAGTGTGTATTGGCAACCCTGGGAATAACATTCCTGGATTGGGGCGGGCGCAGTGCAATCAAGTTGACAATGGGAATGAAATTCCTTCACTGATGCACGACCAGTGTAATCCATGCAGCTCTGGAATGAAACAGAACTGAGGGGGGAGCAGTGTAATATAGGCGGCAATAGGAATGAAATTACTCGACTGAGGGAGGAGCAGTTAAAAGTAGGCGGCCGTGGTGATTAAATTCCTGAAATGTGTCGCGGGCAGTGCAACCTTGATATCCAAAGGACTTAAATTCTTGGACTGAGGTGAGAACAGTGTAAACTAGCTGCCCTTGGGACAGAAATTACTGGACTGAGGTGGGAGCAGCGTAATATAGGCGGACCATTGGAATAAAATATCTGGATTGAGTTGGGAGCTGTTTGAGGTGGGTAGCTTGATAATGGAAATCCTAGATTGAGGCGGGAACAGCGAAAGTTCGGCTGCCCTGTGGATGAACTTCCTGGACTGAGGTTGGAACAGTGTAATTTAATCTGCCCTGTGGATGAAATTCCTATATGAAGCAGTAGCAGTGTATTCTATGCAGCCCTGGGAATGAAATTCCTGGACTGAGGTGGGAGCAGTGTAATCAAAGCTGCCCTAGGAATTACATATCTTGACTGAGGGAGGAGCATTCTAACGTAGGAAGCTCTTGGAATTAAATTATTGAATTGACACAGGAGCAGTTTTATCCGGGCGGCCTAGGGAATTATGTTCCCGGACATAGGCGGGAGCAGTGTAATTAAGGCGCACCAAGGAATGGAATTCCTGGACTGAGGCGGGAGTGGTGTAATCTGCATGACATTCAGGCCTGAGCTGATAAGGAGCAAGTAACATTCGCGCCACACAAGTGCCAGGCAATGGCTATCACCAACAAGAGAGTTTCAAACCACTGCAACTTGATATTCAACGGAATTACCATCGCCGAATCCCCCACCATCAACACCCTGGGGGGTTCACCATTTATCAGAAACATTACTGAGCAGCCACATAAATACTGCGCCTACAACAGAGTTGGAGGCTGATTGTTCTGCGGCGACTGTCTGACCTCTTGACTCCCCAAAGCATTTCCACCATCTACAAGGCACAATTCATGTGTATGATGGAAATTCAACATTTGACTGGATGAGTGCAGCTCCAACAACACTCAAGATGCTCGACATCATCCAGGAAAAAGCAGCCAGCTTGATTGGAACCCCATCTACCACCTTAAGCATTCCTTCCCTCCACCACCGGCGCACCGTGGCTGCAGTGTATACTCGCTACAAGACCACTGCAACAACTCGCAAAGTCTTCTTCGACATCACATCACAAAACCACGACCGCTACCTCCTAGAAGAATAAGGGCAGTAGGCTCATGGGAGCACCGTCACCTACAAGTTACCCTCCAAGTCACACACCATCCTGACTTGGAAATATATCGCCATTCCTTCAACGTTGCTGGGTCAAAATCCTGGAACTCCCTCACCAACAGCACTGTGGGAGTAACTTCACCACACGGACTGCAGTGGTTCAATAATGTGGCTCACCTCCGCCTTCTCAAGGACAATTAGGGATGGGCAATAAATGCAGGCCTTGCCAGCGACGTCCACATCCCGTGAACCAATAAAACAAAATGTTGGTGAACCTGGGAATGAAATTCCTGATTGATGCGGGAGCAATGTGATCGAGGCTTCCATGGGACTGAAATTCCTGGATTGACGCGGGTGCAGATTTACCCACTTGACCTATGGAATTAAGTCCTGGACAGAGACGGAAGCACAATAATTTAGGTGGCCCAGGGAATAAAATTCCTGGACTCAGATAGGAACAGTGTAATATGGCATCGCTGCCAATGCAAATTCCGGATTGAGGCGGGGGATTGGAAATCTAGGTGGTCCAGGGAATGTAATTCCTGGACTAATGAGGATCAATTTAATCTATCCGGCCCTAGGATTCGAATTGCAGGACTGAGGCGGGAGCAATGTATTCTGCATGGATTTATGAAGTAAAATCCAGGACTGAGGGAGGAGCAGTGTTATGTAAGAGGGACTGGGAATGTCATTACTGGATGGAGGCGGGAGCAGTTTAATCTCGGTGGCCCTGGGAACGAGAAATATTGTACTGAGACGGCAGCAGATTAATGTAGGGGGCCCTGGGCATAGAATTAATGGACTGAGGCGGGAGCAGTGTAATCTAGGCTGTCCTGGGAAATAAATTCATGGTCTGTGGCGGGAGCAATGCAATATAGGGTGCACCTAGAATGACATTACTGGATTGAGGCCGGAGCAGCATAATCTAGTCAGAACTGGGAATGGAATTTCAGAACTGAGGAGGGAGCTGCGGAATCCGGACGAGATTCAGGCTTGCGCTGATAAGTGGCAAGTTACATTTGCACCGCACATTGGCAAGGCAACGATTGCCACCAACAAGCGAGAGTCAAACCACCGCCCCTTGAATGTCAACAGCATTACCGTTTACGAATCCCCCACGATCAACATCCTGGAGGCCACCATTGACCTGAAACACAACTGGACAAGTCACATAAATACTGTGGCTGCAAGAACAGGTCAGAGGCTGGGTATTCTGCGACGAGTGACTCAACTGTTGACTTCCTAGAGCCTTTCGCCATCGGCAAGGCAAAGTAAGGAGTGTGATGGAATACTCTGCAATTGCTTGGATGAGTTCAGCGCCAATAACACTCAAGAAGCTCGACACCATCTAGGACAAAGTAGCTGCTTGATTGGCACCCCATCCATCACCTTAATTATTTGCTCACCCCACCATCGGCGTACCATGGCTGCAGTGTGTACCATCTACTATATGCATTGCAGCAACTCGCCAAGGCTTCTTCGACAATACCTCAGTAAAACATGACCTCTACCAACTAGAAGGACAAGGGCAGTAGACTCATGGGAGCACTATCACCTTCAATTCCCCTCCAAGTCACACACCATCCTCACTTTGAAATATATCGCCGTTCCTTCATCGTTGCTGTGTCAAAATCCTGGAACTCCCTCCCTACCAGCACTGTGGGAGTACTTTCCTGACACTGAATGTAGCGGTTAAATAAGGCCGCTCACCACCACCTTCGCAAGGACAATTATGTATCAACAATAAATGCTGGCCTTGCCAGCGACGTTCACATCCCAGGAACGAATAACATTTATCTTGGTGACCCTGGCATTGAAATTCCAGAATTGCGGCTTGAGCAGCGAAATCTACGTTGTCCAGGGAAATGAAATTCCTGAATTGAGGAAGGAGCAGTGTAATATAGTCAGCCCTATGGTTGAAATACCTTGACTGAGGCGGGAGCAGTGAAATCTAGGCGGTCCATGGAATTACTTTTCTGGATTCAGATGGAAAATGTTTAATCTGGGCGGGCTGGAAAATGAAATAACTGGACTGAGGCGGGAGAAGTGCAATGTAGGCTGCCGTGGGAATTGAATTCCTTGATTGACGAGGTATCTGTGTAATCTAGGCGGCCCAGAGAATTAAACTCCTGGATTGAGGCGGGAGCAGTGCAATCTAGCTGATCCAGAGAATAAAATTCCTGAACTCAGATCGGAGCAGTGTAATGTAGGCCTCCCTGGCAATAAATTTCCCGGACTGAGTCGGGGGCAATGTTATCTAGGCGGTGCAAGGATTTAAAATCCTGGACTGAAGCGGGGGCAGTGTAATCTTGGCGGCCCGGGGGATAACATTCTTGGAGTAAGGTTCATTTCTAAGATCCTGCCGTTTAGGAATGTTTATTGATGGTGACTATTTTTACCCTGATGATCTGTGTTTGAATAAATCAGACAACAAGAATGGGGCAATCCAGCCTTCTTTCTACTTTTATTCATCCTGTTTTCTCTTATTTTCTCGTCCCTTTATTCTCAGGTTTTGTTCAATACAGAAAGAGAAACTCCATTCTCTTTGTTCTCTCTCGATATTTTGTGCTCGGGTGAAATATTTCACATTCGCTCACTTTTAATTGAAAACTGTGTACCATATGGTTAGTTAGATTGTGTTGCAGTAAATTATTGTGTTGACAGTGGGTCAATGAGTCTGTTTGTTCAATGACTGTAATTATTCCCATTTACACTGTGGCCTAATGATGTCACTCGGGGATTTCTCTCTGCTATAAAGAAGGAGTACCCTTCAATGTGTCACCTCACACAGTCAGCGCGCTGCCTCCAGAACAATTACCACCAGCGACTCACAGAAGGGAAGACATGGTCGTGCCCCCTCCCCCGCCCCTTCCTGATAATTGGCTTGAAGATTTGCGGATAGTTAACTTATTTTATGAAATAGAAAAGATTTACTATCCCCTTCTCGCTGTTGTTGGTGTTCCGAGTAAGTATCCATGCCCAGTTATAAACTCCATAAACGATGTTACAGTATAATATTATTCTTGCTCTTTACAGTGGGATATTCGTTAATTAATGGTATTCTGTGCTTCAATTTATTGCATCATCTAAATCGTATAAATGCAAGTCTTTCTTTCTTTATTTCGTTTTGAATGCATAGGTTGCTGTATAAAAATACTCGAACAGCCTCGCTACCGCTGGTACTCCTGTTAAGACTCTGTATCTAATTATGAATTATGTAAATTATGTTTAACTGATTTACTGTTCTTGTAATTTACTTCCCGACCCCATCAGCCCCCACTGCTGTTGGTGTCCCTGGTAAGTCTCTGTATCCAGCTTTTAATTCTGTAAATAATGCTTAACTGTATTTCTCTCTACTTCTTCCCATATTCCTTGTCATTCTCCATGCTTTCCGCGCGGCTGTACGCTACTAATTCTGAACGTGATACGGTGTTACCAAGATTGCAATATTCTATGTTCATTTCAAGCAAAGATATTGGACCCAGACTCTTAATTTAACGAATTTATGTCTGCTATCCACACTGAGCATTTCTACCAGATCAGAATTTTTTTTTTTTGGTTTAGGTGACTTTTCACCTAAAGGCAAAGGTCATCGACCTGAAACGTTAATTCTGTTTCTCTCTCTCCACAGGTGCTGCCTCACCTGCTGAGTATTTACAACATTGTCTGCTTTCATTTCAGATTTCCATTATCCGCACTATTTTGCTTTTGTTTTCAATTAATGCTCGGTATGGTTACTTAAATAGAATCACCGGAACAAATACTGGCAGGTCATATACATATCTTTAAATGTGTGAAATATCAACTAAACATTCAGTTCCAGTCACTGCTTCCTTTTCCAGAATCTCCAGTTCTGCATTAGTGGCACTGCTTCTGGTGGTTGGAATAGGATTACAAGAATAATTTTGATTCTCATAAAATGTTCTTTAGCCAGATTTCAATACAGTTATTTGCAATCTTTGTTTTGAATTTACATTTGAGTCACATAGCCGTCTGGCACAGTTCAGTGGATCTCTCAGTGAGACCCAGAGTGGTTCTCTATTTCCTCCTGCTGTACTTCAGGATAAACAATCCCAGCTGAGGTTAAGACAATCCTTTGATATTTTCTCGTCTAATGTTCTCTGCACAAAGTTGGAAACAACATGTGAAAAGTACAAGGATAATTTTCTTCCGTTTGTGTTCAGATACTTTACAAAAGCGTTTGGCAGCACTTTGCCTGTTGGATAATTAGTCTGAATTCGATGATGATAAATACATTTACCGAGACATTTACTGTCAATGATAACTAATTATTATAATTCAGAATCCATTCTTTGCAATGTTATTTGGAAAATCTGCCTTTCAATGAGCTACTATTTGTGTATTTCGACAAAAATGCAGTAAACTAAATCTTCAAAGCCCTTCTGGCAGCCGAGTTGTCTTTATAACTGCAGTTCACTTGTATTTATCTTAACATTGTCGTATTACATCCGTACATTTTAAATACAATTGCCTGTAATTATTGCACGCTAAAGGTTGCAGTTTCTGTATGTTGTTGTTGCATTCATTTACTGTTCTATATATAAAGGATATTCATACCAAGATCAGGAATCCAAGCGGGATTTCCACATCCCCAACACAGGGAACAGTAGCGAATTGCACCGCTCAAAATGCTGACTGATCCAGAGACACGACATTTTGTAAGAGTAATAATAACATATAAACACAGGAAGATGAGTAACCCATTTAGCCCCTCATCCTGTTTCGCCATTTAACGAGAGCATGGCTGATCTGCGACCTAACTCCATATACCCGACTTTGCCCCATATCCCCTAATAACTTTGGTTAACAAATATATATCAAATTCAGATTTAAAATTAACAATTGATCTAGCATCAACTTCCGTTGGCGAAAGAGACTTCCAAACTTCTAACTCCCTTTGTGTGTAGAAGTGTTTCCTAATTTCACTCCTGAAAAGTCTGGCTCTAATTTTTAGACGATGCTTCCTAATCCTAGAATCCCCAACATGGGGAAAGAGTCTCTGACTATCCACCAATCCGTTGATATGAATATCTTGAAAACTTCGATCAGATCACCCCTTAACCTTCTAAATTAGAAGGAATTCAATCCTAATTTATGTAATTTCTCGCCATAACTCAACCTGTGGAGTCCGGGTGTCATTCTGGTAAACCAACGCTGCACTTCCTGAAAGGCCAATATATCTTTCCTAAGGTGTGGTGCCCAGAATTACTCACATTACTCCAGGTGTGGTCCAACTAGGGTTTTGTATAGCTGCAGCATAACGTCTACCCCCTTGTGTTCTCATGCTGTAGATATAAAAGCCAGCATTCCATTAGCGTTTTTGATTATTTTCTGTACCTGTCGAGGACATTTTAAAGATCTATATAGATGCACACCCGTTCTTTGGACCGCCACTCTTATTAGCGTTTCACTATTTAGAAACTACACTTTTCTAACCTTTTTATGTACAAATTTGAAAACCTCACAATTGTTTAGGTTAAAATTATGTTTCCACAGTTTAGCCCATTCACTTAATCAATCTATATCACTTCGTAATTTCTTGCTTTCATCTACACTGCCTACATTGCTGCCTAACTTTGTGTCATCCGCAAATTTGGATAAATGACTTTCAATGCCATCATCTACATCGTTAATAAAAACTGTGAATATTTGAGGCCCCATTTGGTCCTGGGAATGTGTCACTCTTTAGAGTCATTATTATATTTATTACTGTTACTTTACTGACATTAATTTTATTGAGTCCCTGTCTCTGATTCAAGAAAAGTTTCCTTGGGATTTCCAGCATGCTTCTTCCTGTATTGTAAATACTGACACAAAGTCTGTCTTCAACCTGGCCGACACTTCCTTATTAAGATTGACAATATCACCGCTTTCAGTTTTTAAGGGTTCAACATTACTCCTGACTACCCTATTTCCTAACAAAATTGTAAAAATTCTTTGTGTTGATTTTGATATCCCTTGCAAATTTCTTTCCACGCACCGTTTTGTAGCTCCTAATATCTGTTTTGTGAACCTTTGCTGTTCTTTGTATCTTTCCCATTCGGCAGAATCTGTGCTACTTTTTGTCATTTTTGCAGGCTTTGTATTTTATTTCCATGCTGTCCCTATACCACTGTAGTCGTCCAGGGCTCTTTTTGACAAATAGAGCTCTTGCCCCTCGCGGGTATAAACTGGTTCTGTATCAGCTTAAATTCTATTTTGAACATCCCCACTGATTGTCTGTTGCTTTACACCTAAAAATATTTGCCCATTTTATTGTGGACAGTCTCTGCCTCATCCAGTTGAAGTCGGCCTTACCTAAATCTGGAATCTCTGTCGCTTTTCGCGCTTCTCTTCATTGACCTCGATCATGTTCTGATCAGTATTAGAAAAATGTTCCACACCGTTAGGCTGTTAAGCAGATCTGGCTCATTACCCATTACTAAATCTAACATGGCAAGCCCCTTGTTGGTTACAGAACCTATTGTTACAGAACTCTACCCCGGACACATTCAATAAATTCACTACCTTACTGAAATGTGCTAATCTGCTGATCCTAATCTATTCCTGAGATGTTCTGATCCCTTGCATCTCTGATACCTCGGCTGGTGCTTTTTATATGCTGGGCAGATTGATCTATCCTTTCATCTCTCAATGAGCAAGCATCTGTTAATTTCATGTATTTATTCTCATTTCATTTGTTGTTTAATTATTCTTACAATAAAGATTCACAGCTTCAAACTAATATAATTAGATTATATAAATGAATGTCGGTAATTAATTGCAGATTTCATTCCGAATTCCATTAAACTGCTGCTTTTTTCCAGCCTGATGTAAAACTTCCCTGTTTATTTCCCTTCCGCACAGTTAACTTAGTGACCATTGTGATCCTGTCTCGGAGAAAGTGCGGTCTCTCCACATGTGTCACTCGCTATCTGGTGGCCATGGCAGCGGCGGATCTACTGGTCGTTATCATCGATCTGATATTGAGGCAGATTCCGATGTCTTATAGGAAACTGTTTGCTCCTGTGTATTCTCTCCCGGTGTGTAATATCCACGCCGTCCTGCTTTATGCAGTCACAGACTGTTCTGTTTGGTTCACTGTCACTTTCACCTTTGATCGCTTTGTGGCCATTTGTTGCCAGAAGCTGAAAACAAAATATTGCACCAAGAAAACGGCGGCTGTGGTTCTAGGAACAGTGACTGTGCTGAGCTGTTTAAAGAACGTTTTCTGGTATTTTATGTTGACAGATGAATATGGGCAAGCGAACATCCGCTGGTTTTGTGATGTAACATTCGATGTTCAGTTTTCAAAAGTCTGGGGAGCAATCGAGTTCCTCCATCACATTCTCACCCCGGGGGTCGCATTTGTTCTGATTCTGCTGCTCAATGTTGTCACCGTCAGACACATTTTAGTGGCCAGCAGAGCCCGCAGGAAACTCCGGGGTCCCAGCAGTGGCGAGAGTCCCAGAGACCCAGAGATGGAGAGCCGAAGGAAATCCATCATTCTACTGTTTGCTATTTCGTGCAATTTCATACTGTTATGGTCAGTGCTTATGTTGTATTCTATATATAACCGGGTGTGGCGATTGGTTGATTATGTTGTATCTCTACCTACATATTTTCCAGATTTGGGACAAATGCTCCAGCTCCTGAGTTGCTGCACAAACACTTGCATTTATGCCGTGACACAGACTAGGTTTAGACAGCAGTTGATAAATGTGGTGAAATATCCCTTTACTTTAATTGTAAAATTCATTAAAGGATGAGAACTGCATCAGAACTTAATCCCGCCTCATATTCTGTCCGACCCAGTCTCACCCGCGGGGCCAGTGATTTAGGACAGTATTAGCACACTTACTGACACACTATGTACATCATAACCCAGCGCCAGAGACATCCTTTGAACTGTAAAACACTCCCACTGACCTCAGAAATATTAACACACTGAAAGTGCTTACAGGTTTATATTAGCACACTCACTGACGCACTCTGACCGTACTGTTACACTGCCAAGCGCTGATAGTAATCAATAAAGTTCTCCCCCAGATCCGGTGCTCAAATTTACAATGAGAGGGATAGAATTAATCCAGTCCTTGTGCAAATGTTAACTGAATCACAGAACACCCTACACACATGAACATACTCGCAGAGACATTCTTTGTGCAATGACATTCTCCAACAAACCCACAGTAAATATTAACACAAGTATAGAGACACATTGTTCATTGTAACACACTGTCATCGGCTTCCTGTAGAAAAATATCACTCACTTTCTCGCGCCTGGCATGTCTCACATCTCTCTCTCTCTCTCTGTCTTTCTCTCTATCTATAACTTACTTACTATGTCTACTGATCTGCTTCACGTTTCTCCCTCACTCACTCGCTCGCCTGCCCTGCATCACTGCTCTCTCTCTTTCTCTCTGTCTGTCTGTCTCTCTATATATCACTATCTCTCTGTCTCTCTCTCTCTTCCTCTGTCTCTCTCTCTCCCTCCCTCTCTCCCTCCCTCTATCTCTCCCTCTCTCTCCCTCCCTCTCTCTCCCTCTCTCTCTCCCTCTCTCTCTGTCTCTCTCTCTCCCTCTCTCTCTGTCTCTCTCTCTGTCTCTCTCTCTGTCTCTCTCTCTGTCTCTCTCTCTGTCTCTCTCTCTGTCTCTCTCTCTGTCTCTCTCTCTCTTTGACCGTCTCTCTCTCTGTCCGTCTTTCTCTCTCTCTCGGTCTCTCTCTCTGACTCTCTCTATCTGTCTCTGTCTCTTTCTCTCTCTGTCGCTATCTCTCTCTGTGTCTCTGTCTCACTCTCTCTCGCTCCCTCATTAACCTGATCTCTCTTCCTCACTCATTGTATTATTTATCCGCTGTTTATTGTAAAAACGGGAATTGCTGCTGAGATAAAGGTGGACCGTACAGTACCAGACGGGGAGAAAGAGTGAAATAGGGTGAGAGAAAGGGATAGCGAAAGACAGAAAAAGCGGACGAGTGCGAGACAGAGCGATTGAGAGATAATGAGAGAAGACGAAAGAGAGAGATAAATAGGTTGAGAAATAGAATGAGGGAGACAGACAGACAAGGTGAGAGATAGGGAGACTGAGAAATAGTGAGAGTGACAGGTAGAAACAGAGGGGAGTGAGGGAGAGGCTGTCTAAGAGAATTAATGTGTGGGAAACAGAGACAGAGAGAGAAGGACAGACAAAGAAATGAGAGAGAGAAAGAGTGAGGAATGGGGAGACGGTAACAGAGACAGAGAGAATGGCGGTGAGAGAGAGATATGGAGAGAACGACTGGGAGTGAAAGAAAGGGAGTAGGGAACAGCTACAGAGACTGAAGAGGAGAGAGAGAGAAGCAAGGAGAAAGACCGAGAGTGAGAAATACAGGACGTAGAAAGACAGAGAATGTGAGGGAGGGTCGGGGATGGGGGGAGAGGCAGATCTGAAAAATGGCACCAGCGTTTAAAAAAAAAGAAGAGAGCTGCATCATTTTTGTATTAATGTTTCTTATGTACAGTGAGTCGGACTCTGTAATAAATCTAACAGTGCTCAATTAACATCAAATAGACACGGTGTTGAATCAAACACTCCCAGGGAAGGTACAGTTCCCTCTACACTGGACAATAAACACTCCTAGGGCAGGTACAGCACGGGTTAGACACAGAGTAAAGGCACCTCTACACCTGTCGCCATCAAACTTTCTCAGGGAAGGAACAGCACGGGTTGGATATAGATTATCGTTCCCTCTACACTTTCCCATCAAACACTCACAGTGCAGGTACAGCACGGGTAAGATACAGAGTACATCTCCCTCCACACTGCCCCATAAAATATTCCCAGGGCAGGAACAGCACGCGCTAGATACACAGTAAAGCTCCCTCTGAACAGTCCCGTCAAACACTCCCAGGGCAGGAAAAGCGCGGGTAGATACAGAGTAAAGCTCCCTCCCCATTTGTACCATTTACTGCTGCCGCATCGCAACTCCACAATGAAATGCTCCTTCCACAATTGTACCATTTAATGACGCCTCCCAATTCCACAATGTACTACTGCGCTCCCCAATTGTACCATTTACTGTCGCCTCCCAATTCCACAATGTACTGCTGCTCTCCCCAATTGTACTATTTTCTGCTGCCTCCCAATTCCACAATGAACTGCATTCTTCCCCAATTGTTATGGCCCAAAAATTAGTGAGTGAGCCTTCGTGCGAGGGTAAGGCCTTCCCGCGATCTCTCACTGCGCGCTGGCTTTTTCAGTCCGAGCTCGCACGAACTTGATGTTCTGGACAGCTGCTGTGCAGGGCTTTCGTATCCCACTGGCGTAGTTAATTCGTGCGAGCTGTGGGATCACGTGACTCAGTTAGAGCCAATGGCAGCACACCATCTTTCATTCATAGCTTTCACAGCACGGCTGTGAAAGCTATGAATACTATACCCCCCAAAAGAACAGCTAAACCTCAATTAAATTTAAAAAAAACCATCACATTAATAAAATAAGTATAGTTAAATAAATTAACCATTTTAAACAAAAAATTAAATTTTTGAAAAAATTTAAATCTTTTAAAATGTTATAAAAATAAACTTACCTGTCTTTAAAGTCTCTAAAAAAGATATACCTGTTAAAAAAAATTCAAAATAATACTTAATTAAGTACTTACCTTGTTAAAAGAGGGTCTTACACCTCCTTTCTTTATGTCTAAAATCTTCCATGCTTACCTGCGCGTCCAAAGCACTAAGTGCACTGCGTGCGCGCAGCCTGTAGCGCGCACGCGGTTCACCTGGGAACCGCCCCCTTTTGAATTCACCAAGTGCCGGTTTTCAGCGCATGCGCAGTGCATGCAGAAAACCGGCAATTGGAGACAGAATACGCGAGAGTACACAGTGCGTACTCTCGCGTAGCGGCACTAATTTTTGGGCCAATATTTACTGCCGCCTCCCAATTCCACAATGTACGGCTGCCCTCCCCAATTGTACAATTTACGGCTGCCTGCCAATTCCACAATGAACTGCTGCCCTCCCCAATTGTCCCATTTACTGCTGCCTCCCAATTCGATGATGCACTGCTACCGTCCCCAATTGTAACATTTACTGCTACCGCTTCCCAATCCAAAATGTGCTATTGCCCTGCCAAAGTGTAGAATTTACAGCCGCCTCTCAATTGCACAATGAATTGCTGCCCTCCCCAACTGCACCATTATACGTCTGCCTCACAATTCCACAACGAACTGCTGCCCTCTAAAATTGTACCATATACTGCTGACACCCAATTCCACAATGTACTGCTTCCTTCCACAATTGTACCATTTATTGCCACCTCCCAATTCCAAAATGTACTACTGCCCTCCCAAATTGTACCATATACTGCCGGCTCCCAATTCCAAAATGTACTACTGCCCTCCCAAATGGTAACATATACTGCCGCCTCCCAATTCCACAGTGTACTACTGCCAAACCCAATTGTAACATTTACTGCTGCCTCCCAGTTCCAGAATGTACTGCTGCCCTCTCCAATTCTACCATTTACTGCTGCCTCTCAATTCGAAAATGCACTGCTACCGTCCCCAATTTAACAGTTACTGCTGCCGCCTCCCAATTCCACAAAGTACTGCTGCACTCCTAAATTGTAGCATTTACAGCCGCCTCTCATTGCACAATGTATTGCTGCCCTCCCCAACTGCACCATTTACTTCTGCCCCCAATTCCACAACGAACTGCTCTCATCTACAATTGTACCATATACTGCTGCCACCCAATTCTACAGTTTACTACTGCCCTCCCAAATTGTACCATATTCTGCCGCCTCCCAATTGCACAATATACTGCTGCAATCCCTAATTGTAACATTTACTGCTGTCTCCCAATTCCACAATAAACTGCTCTTTCGCCAATTGTAGCATTTAATGCTGCCTCCCAATTCCACAATGTACTGCTGCCCTGTCCAATTGTACCATTTACTGCCGCCTCCCAATTCCACAATGCACTACAGCCCAACCCAATTGTACCAGTACTGCCGGCTCCCAATTCCACAATGCACTACTACCTTCCCAAATGGTATCATTTACTGCTGACGCCTCCCACTTCCACAATGTACTGCAGTCCTCCCCAACTGTACCATTTACTGTGAGTGCCGCCGAATTCCACAATGTACTGCTGCCCTCCTCAAATGTACCATTTACTGCTAGTGCCACCGAATTCCACAATGTACTGCTGCCCTCCCCAATTGTACCATTTACTGCTGCCTCCCAATTCCACGATGAATTGCTGCCCTCCCCAATTGTACCATTGACTGCTGCCTCCCAATTCCACAATGTACTGCTGCCCTCCCCAATTGTACCATTTACTGCTGCCTCCCAATTCCACGATGAATTGCTGCCCTCCCCAATTGTACCATTTACTGCTTCCTCCCAAATCCACGATGAATTGCTGCCCTCCCCAATTGTACCATTTACTGCTTCCTCCCAAATCCACAATGAATTGCTGCACTCTCCAATTGTACCATTTACTGCTTCCTCTCAATTCCACAATGTACTGCTGCCATCCCCATTTTTACCATTTATTGTCGCCTTTCAGTTCCACAATGAATTGCTGCCTTCCACAATTTAAAAATGTTCTGCTCCCTCACAATTCCACGAAGCACTGCTATCGTCCCGAATTGTAATATTTAGTGCTGCCGGCTCACAATTCCACAATGTATTGCTGCCCTCCCCAATTGTACCATTTACTGCCGCCTCCCAATTCCACAATGTACTGCTGCCCTCCACAATTGTACCATTTACTGCTGCCTCCCCAATCCACAATGTATTGCTGCCCTCTCCAATTGTACCATTTACTGCTGCCGGCTCACAATTCCACAATGTACTGCTGCCCTCGACAATTGTACCATTTACTGCTGCCTCCCATTTCCACAATGCACTGCTGCCCTTGCCAATTGTACCATTTACTGTTGCCTCCCAATTCCACAATGTACTGCTGCCCTCCCCAATTGTCCCATTTACTGCCCCCTCTCAATTCCACAATAAACTGCTGCCTTTCCCAATTGTCCCATTTACTGCCCCCTCCCATTTCAACAATGTACTGCTGCCCTCCCCAATTGTACCATTTATTGTTACCTCCCAATTCCACAATGAACAGCTGCCCTGCCAATTGTATGTTTTACTGCCGCCTCTCAATTCCACAATATCCTGTTGCCCTCTACAATTGTCCCATTTACTGCCGCCTCCCAATTCAATAATGTACTGCTCGAGTCCTCAAATTGTACCTTTTACAGCTGCCTCTCAATTCCACAATGTTCTGCTGCCCTTCCCAATTATAACATTTAATGGTGCCGCCGCCCAATTCCACGATGAATTTATGCCCTCCACAATTGTACAATATATTGACGCCTCCCAATTCCACAATGTACTGCTTCACTCCTCAATTGTGCTATTTACTGCTGCAGCTTCCCAATTCCACAATGAACTGCTTGCCTCACCAATTTTCCCATTTTCTGCTGCGTCCCAACTCCACAATATACTGCTGCCCTCCCCAAGTGTACCAATTACTGCTCCCACCTCCTAATTCCACAATGCACGGCTGCCCTTTCCAAATGTACCATTTTCTACTCTCCCCATTCCACAATGTACTGCTGCCCTGCACAATTGTACCATTTACTGCTGCCTCCCAATTCCCCAATGGACTGTTGCCTTCCCCAATTGAACCATTATCTGCTGCCCCCCAATTGCACAAAGTACTGCTCTGTTTGTATCATGTCCAATTGAACAATTAACTGTAACTCTATTCCCCTGTGTATAGCTTACCATGTCCAACTGAACAATTAACGTTAAGTTTCTTATCCTATATCTTGTTTATCATGTCCAATTTAACAAGTAACTATAACTTTATCCTCCTGTGTATAGGTTTTCCTGTTCAAATTGGCCAGGGAATCAATAGTTACAGAAGAGGAGTGTAAAGTGAGAGGAACTGCTGTTACACTTTCACAATAAACACACCTAGGGCAGGTGCAGCACGGGTAAGTTACGAAGAAACGCTCACTCTATACTGTCCTATCAAACACTCCCTGGGCAAGAACAGCACGGGTTTGATACAGAGTTAATCTCCCTTTCCACTGCTACATCAAAAATATCGCAGGGCAGGTAGAGCACGCGTTAGATACAGAGTAAAGGTCCCTTTACACTGATCCATCAAACACTCCCAGGGCAAGTACAGCACGGGATTGATACAGAGTAAAGCTCACTTTGCACTGTCCCATCGAACACTCTCAGGGCATGTAGAGCAGGGTTTGGATAAAGAGTAAAGCTCATTCTGCACTCTCCCATCAAACACATCCAGTGCAGGTACAGTACTGTTAGATACAGAGTAAAGCTTCCACTACACTGTCCCACCAAACACTCCCAGGGCAACGACAGCACGGGTTAGATACAGAGTAAAGCTCCCTCTGCACTGTCCCACCAAACCCTGCCAGGGCAGCGACAGTACGGGTTAGATACAGATTAAAGCTCCCTCTACACTGTCCCATCAAACACAGAGCAGGTAGAGCATGTGTTCAATGCAGTGTACAGCTCCCTTGACAATATCCAATGAAGTACAATCAGCTCCGGTACAGCATATGGTGAATACAGAACGAAAATCTCTCCACATGTAAGTGTCAAACACTCCCAGGTGAGGTATTGGCAAGATTTATCTACGTGTTAATCTACACTCAACTTCCCACAACAAAGGCCGAGCCTGACGGAAGATGTAGATCATCTCCCGGCATCTGGTTAGACTCTCACCGCGGCAAAATCGTGGACTGATGGGATTCTTAGTAAAGTTCCTCACCTTTCCAATCATCGATGCAGCATCGCGTTTTATCCCTTCTCCGGAGCTGGATTTTGAAACTGGGGTCGGGTTGGGGTCGTGAATCACGCATTCTGGCTTGTGAACCCGCCTCCATCGAGATGTTGCCAACCCACTGTATTTTCCCTTGATTGACCTTGTTGAGCCAGCCCAGTGGGCTCAGCAGGCCAATTAAGGGCCACCCGGCAACAGTTGACGTCACAGATTGACATTTCATCTGTCAACAGCTTTTGACAGATGAAATATCAGCGTTTGACAGCTCTGTGAAGCTGTCAAACACTGACAATATGATTTCTAACTTCAGTCCTTCCTCTCCGGCTGAGTTAGAAATCATTCCAGCACAGAAAAGAGAAGGCTGCAGTTTTTGAAAGGACCACGGCTTTTCTGCTTTCTGTGCCGGTGAGATTTCTGACTCCCGGGAACTGAAGTGCTGACACCTGCAGGAGGAACTTAAGGTAAGTAAAACTTTTTCCCACACTTAGCACTTACCTTACACACTTACCTCTGCACACATGCACCCATCACTTACCTGCCCAACGGACATATCAAACCCTCCAACCACTGCAGACCCACGGTCCGCTCCGATAACTTGGCGTGGTAGCCAACTGTCGGGAAGCCCAAATTTCAGTAATGAAAATAGGGATTATCCAAAATACTGCCTGTTAACTACCTGTCACTAATCCCTTCCCGCCTCGGGGAGACGGGTCTCAGCACAGGTCGGGTACCCGCCGCCAGAGAAACTGGCATGAGGCGGGTTGGAGGCGGGATGGGGTCGGGACCCCCGAATCTGCAACTTTAACCCCCCACCCGACTCCACGGGCCATTGAAAATCCAGCCCTGAGGGTCTCGGTCCCGCGGGATCTGCTCTGTGAAGCCCGAAACATTTATCGTGTCCCAGTAAGTGTGGCGATAATTCGACTTGTCTCTCTCCACCTTCCTGAGATATTGCTCACTCCCAGAGACTGTCAATAGAAAAATGGTACATTTTAATCCCAGATTATGGACCTGGAATACAATTGAGCTGTTTTTGTCGCTGTGATATTACTTAATTTGAATATATTTGTAATTAATGAATGTATTTGAATTACTTACTTCAATATTAAATTGATCTTTTCTGTCCATTGCCCTGTTTATTCTCCCAGTGTCAGCTGTCACTCCAGCTCCTCCAACACTGACATTCCACTGTTGCGCCATAACAAGGGGCGGGGCCTTTACTCCAGGTGACATCACACAGGATCCGGGATCCAATCACACAGCAACCAGGAACGATGTTACAAAGTGACCGGAACCCATCCCAATCGAGGGGTCACTGGGTCACATTGAAGAAGCTCTGCTCCTGGTTTGCAGTCTCACTGGGCATGAACACATGTTGTACAATAAGCCCCACCTCCGACCCTGCTCCCATATTCTGAGACTCCAGGCAGGGAGCGCAGAATTCCAAAATTACCCCTCATGAATTCTCCCTCCAATCCTCCAAATGTCTGGTCCCCTTATTCAATGGCCACAGCCCGCACCCGCCCCCCCCCCCCACCCACCGCCCCGCCAAATGTCAATTTGTTGCTTTATACACCCTGAAGTCTCCCCTATTTTTATAACAGGCAGTGTGTCTCCCTCCTGCTTTGTCAGTGAGAGGCAGTTTGAGGTATTCCTGTTGGGATGAGGCAGGGATATTACAACCTCTCCTGTGTTCTGAAACCAATATATTCCCTACAACAGGAAGGGCATCAGAGGCAATAAATGAAGTGGTCATCAGGGGGATCAAGTGGTGTGAACATCAGAGCAATAATTGGAGGTGAACATCAAGGGAAATAATGGATAAAGCTACTGGTACAATGTCCCCAGAAACAAGAGAAGAATAGAGAAGGTATTACTAAAGATGAGAGAGTACGGAACCGCCCGGTAAATAACAATCATCGCAGATTAGATAATGCCAGGTGCAGCACGCGTTATATGCAGAGTAAAACTCCCTCTCAACTGTTCCAGCAAACCAAAACAACAAAAACTTACATTTATATAGTGCCTTTAACGTAATAAAAAGTCCCAAGGCGCTTCACAGAAGTGTTATCAAAAAACAATATTTGACACCGAGCCGTATAAGGAGATGTTCGGGCAGGTGAACTATAGCTTGTTCAAAGATGTAGTTTTGTAGAAGCGTCTTAAAGGAGGAAATAGAAATGGAGAGATTTAGGGAGGGAATTCCAGAGCTTAGGACCCAGGCAGCTGAAGGCAAGACAGCCAATGGTGGAGCGAATTAAAATCTGGATGTTCAAAAGACCAGAATAGGCGGAGTGCAGATGTCTAGGTGGATTATAGGGCTGGAGGAGATTGCAGAGATAAGGAGAGGTGACGCCATGGAGGGATATGAAAACAAGGATGAGAACTTTAAAATCGAGACATTCCTTAACTGGGAGCCATTGTAGGTCAGCAAGCAGAGGAGATGGGCAAGTGGGACTTGGTACGAGTTTGGACACGGTTGGCAGAGTTTTGGATGAACTCAAGTTTATTGTGCGCAGAACTAGGGAGGCCAGCTAGGAGTGTGTTGGAATAGTCAGGTCTAGAGGTGAGAGAGGCATGGACGAGAGTTTTGGCAGCAGGTGAGTTGAGGCAAGGGAACAGACATGCGATGTTACGAAGGTGCAAATGGGCAGTCCTAGTGATAGAACGGACAGGAAGTAGGAAGCTCAATTTGAAATCAAATATGACACCAAGGTAGCGAACAGACTTGGTCAGCCTTAGACAGTTGCCTGGTAGCGAGATTGAATCAGTGTAAAGGGAACAGAGTTTATGGTGTGAATCGAAGGCAATGGCTTTGGTCTTTCTGATATTTAATTGAAGGAAATTTCTACTCTTCCAGTGCTGAATGTCGGACAAGCAGTCTGATAGTATAGAGGTGGTGGAGGGTTCGAGCGAGGTGGTGACGGGGTTGAGCTGGGTATCATCAAAGTCCCTGTCAAAACTCACGTTTGTGTTGTCGGATGATGTCACCGAGGGTCATCATGTATACAGGATGGGGCAAAGGATTGATCCTTGTGGGACACCAGAGGTGACCATGCGGGATCGGGAAGAGAAGCCATTGCAGGTTATTCTATGGTTATGGATAGAAAGATAGGAATGAAAGCAGGCGAGTGCAGTCCCATTCAGATGGAAGACGGTGGAGAGGCCTTGGAGCAGAATTTTGTGGTCAACCGTGTCAAAGGCTGCAGCCGAGAAGGCATAGATTACCTTTGTCGGAGACAATTAGGATGTCATTTGTGACATTGGTAAGAGCAGTTTCAGTACTGTGGCAGGGGTGGAAACCTGATTGGAGGGATTCAAACAAGGAGTTCTGAATAAGATGGGCACGGATTTGAGAGGCGACAATACGTTCAATAATTTTGGAGAGGAAAGGGAGGTATGAGATGAGGCTATAGTTTGCAAGGACAGAGGGGTCAAGGGTTTGTTTTTGAAGCGAGAGGTGATGACAGCAGATTTTAAGGAAATGGCGACAATACCAGTGGAGAGAGAACAGTTAACAATATCCGCTAACGTGGGAGCCAGGAAGGAGAGTTGGGATGTCAGCAATTTAGTAGGAATAGTGTCGAGAGATCAGGAGTTCTGCCTCATTGACAAGATGAGCTCGGAGAGGGCATGAGGATAGACAGGAAAGCAATTAGAGAAATATGCAAATTTAGGATTAGGGCAGGGGAAACCGGAGAGGAAACCAGATCCCGTTGGATAGGGGAGGAGAAGGAATTAATAGCAGAAGCAATTGAACTGATTTTGTCGATTATTTTAACAAAGAAGACTATGAGCTCCTCCCATTTATTGTTGGAGGTGAGGAAGGAGGAGGCTGGGGAGGGTGGTTTGAGAAGACGATAGGTGGTGGAGACGGGAAGCCTGGTGTTATTTTTGCCATCCATGATGATCTTAGCTTAGTGGGCGGTTTTAGTGATGGAGAAGACGACCCGATACTGCTTTATAGCATCTAGTCCAATCTAGTGATGGATGATTAGACCAGTTTTCCACCAAAGACGTACAAGTCTGCATCCCGTGGACTTAAGGGAGCGGAAATGAATGGTATAGGTGGGGAACGACTAGGGTGAAAGAGAGTAATGATTTTAGTCAGCACAAGGGCATAATGGGGGAATTGAGAGTGCGATTTAATAAGTCAGTAGCTGCAGAGATGTCGTGGAGAATAATAGGCCAAAGGCGAGGTAGCTGGGAATTAGAAAGTGCAGTGGTAAGGGCTTGAGGGAGAGTTTTTTTCCCGGTGCAGTTACGAAAAGAAATGGTTCAGGAGCAGGAAGAGGAATATGGGTAGAGAGCGATATAGAAAAAAAATTACAGGATTTATCTATTTCATATGAGTAATGTGTCAGTATTAGGCAACGATTCTGTAAGCTGGAATTTTAATTGGCACTGCTGGAGATAAAATATCGTCAAGATAAATCCCTCCCTTATCAGTAATAGAATCCGGCTCAGAGTCATTGAGCTGGAGTGCGAGTTGGAGACACTCGAACACATAATGGAGGGGGCGGAATTCTGGACAGTTTTATCCACAATACAGTCACACCCCAGAAGAAACCACAGGTTCAGGAAAGGAAAGATGTGCCTGTTCGGGAGGCGGGTAGCGGGGATTTAGGAGAGGTTGAGCTCCTGTCCAACAGGTACGATGCACTCGCTACCTGCGAGGACAAGGAGAAATACTGCAGGGAGGACAGCCACAATGTCGACCAAGGCACCGTGGCTCAGAAGGCTGTCCAAGGGGGTGGAGAGCAGATAGAAATGTGCTAGTGATAAGGGATTCTATCATTAGGGGTTTGATAGCGTCCTTTGCAACTAAGAATGAGAAGCCAGAAGGGTGTGTTGCCATGGTAAGCGATATCTCACTCTTGTTGTTGTGAAACTTGGAAAGGGAGGGGGTAAATCCAGTTGTCGTGTTCCATGTTGGAACAAACGATATAGGTAGGAAAAGGGAGGCGGTCGTTCTGAAAGAGTATGAGGATATAGGATCTAAATTACAAAGCAGGACCTCGAAGGGAATAATCTCTGGATTATAGGGCGAGCCATGTGCAAATTGGCATAGTAGCCGATATATAAGGAGAATTAACACGTGGCTAAAGGGCTGGTGTGGGAAAGAGGAGTTCCTTTTCATGGGACATTCGCACCAGTTCTGGGACAGCATGTAGCTGTACCGATGGGTGGGTTCGACCTGAACCGGGCTGGGACCCGTGTCCTAGCAGAAAGGGTTAAAAGGGAGTTGGCAAAGGCTTTAAACTAGTAAGACGGGCGGAGGGATCTACAAGAAATGTAAACAGCCTAAATATTAAAAACGCAGGAAAAGAGAGCATGGGAAAGAATAAAGTAAGGGAGGACATTCATGGCAAGGGAATAAATAGAGTTATCGAATAGGAAGCTAAAAAAATAGTTAAGCATAAAGTGAGAGGAAATCCTATTAAAAATGAGTTAAACTGTCTGTGCAGTAATGCATACAGTGTTCGTAATAAAACAGGGGAGCTGGAAGCAATCATAAATTGCAAGAAAACAGACAAAGTAGCGATTACTGAGACATGGATCAAGAAAAATCAGGACTGGAAATTAATCATTGCAGGGCATAACATATTTGGAAAAGGTAGGGAGGGAAAAAGAGGAGGTGGAGTAGCTGTACGTATTAGAGATAACATAATGGCACTAGAAAAAAGTGACACAAATATGAACAAGACAAAAGTCGAATCCACATGTATTAGCTAAAATATTAAAAAGGACCAATCACATTAATAGGCGCAGTCTATAGACCAACTAGTAGTGGAAGGGAGGTGGAGGGATAAATAGTCAGACAAATTAGGGAACTTAGTAAAAAAACATAGAATAATAATCTTGGTGGATTTCAATTCCCCCGATATTAATTGGAGAGAAGAGGTAGGTAAGGGAATAAGGGAGTGGTGATACTACAATCTGTACAGGACTCCTTTCCAGTCCAGTTCTTTAAATGCCCAACAAGGGAGGATTAGATATTGGATCTAGTAATGAGGAATGAACCAGAGCAGATAAGAGAAGTAAAAGTACAGGAACATATAGGCAATAGTGACCATAACATAAGACGGTTTAAGATGATAATTGAGAAGGAAATAAGTATGACGAAAATCAAGTTAATAGATTGGAGAAAAGTTGATTTTGAGGGGCTGAGAATAGAACTTGGCAAAAAAATGAGCAACAATATTGGCAAACAACAATGTAGAACACCAATGGGAAAGATTTAAAACAGTGTTCAATTGAATGCAGGAAAAATATATTTTGCGAAAAGGAAAAGAACAAACTAAACGATAATGAGATTCCATGGATGAATAAAGCCATAAGGAACGATTGAGGGTAAGGAAAGAGGTATATATTAAGTACATAGACAGCAGGGGAGTGCATGATAAGGGAGAATACGAAAAGATTAGGAGAGAAGTCTAAAAAACAATTAGGGTGACAAAGAGGAACTATGAAATTAAATTATCAAGGAACACAAAACAAAGTAGTAAAATAATTTATAGGCACATCCATAGAAGAGGACGGCTCGGATGAGATTAGGGCCATGAAGGGATAGACAGGATAATACCACAGGTAACGATAGAGAGGTGGCAGAAATATTAAATCATTATTTGGCTTCAGGATTTACCAGGGAGATCGAACAGGTGGACATGACATTGGATAATGAGATTGGTAATGAGATAAGTGAAATTAAAATAAAAAGGGGATTTATTAAATAAACTAATCAAACTCAAAGAGGATAAAAACTTAGTTCCGGAAGGATCGCATCCATACATTTAAAAAAAAATCTCAGGAACAGATAACAGAGGCATTACTGCGCATATTCAATAATTCGTTAGAAAATGGTGTGGTGCCAAAGGACTGGCGGATAGCTAACGTCATACCGATATTTAAGAAGAGGGACAGAACATGTCCAGGGAATTATAGACCAGTCAGCTTATCCTCAGTGGTAGGTAAAATAATGGAATCCCTACTAAAGGAGAAAACAGAAGTATCTAGAAACCAAAACTATAAAAATGAATTGTCAGCATGGATTTCAAAAGGGAAAGTCTTACTAGACCAATCTTATTGAATTTTTTTGTAGAGGTAACAGAGAGAGTAGATAGTAGTAATGCAGTCGATGTAATTTAAATGGATTTTCAAAAGGCCTTCGAGAAGTTACCCCATAACAGACTTCATAACTGGCTTCAGGGCAGAAAGCAGAGAGTAGGACTAAAGGGTAGTTATTTATCGGGGCAGAAGGTGGGTATTGGTGTTCCACAAGGATCATAAGACCAGAAGAATATAAGAAATAGGCCATTCGGCCATTCCAGCCTGATCCGCCATTCAATGAGATCATGGCTGATCTTCTGCCTCAACTCCAATCACCGGCCCTATCGCCACATCCCTTGATGCCCTTAATAGTCAGAAATCTATCGACTTCTGTTTTGAATATACATAATGACAGAGCCTGCACAGCCCGCTGGGGTAGAGAATTCCAAAGATTTACCACCCTCTGTCTGAAGAAATTTCTCTCATCTCAGTCCTGAATGACCTAGCCTTTATCCTGAGGCTGAGGACCCTGATTCTATATTCCCAAGCCAAGGGAAACATTCTCCCAGCATCCATCCTGTAGGAGTAAAAATTTATATAGGGTTTTAAACAGAAATGTAAAATTAAAGAATGTGCCGTAAGAGGTAAATTCGTAAATAGAGAATGGTTTCGCTGACAGTGCGATGAGTAATGTCTGTGTTCAACATTGAGGCCCACCAAGGATTCCACCAAGACAATAATAGTACAACGATTACACAATCACCGCATGACCGGCTAGTCCGAATGAACAGATGTGAGGCAAACCGCTATGCTTGTAGTTTCGGTAGGAAAGTAACATTTGAACCTAACGTACATATTATAATTAGAAATCTGTTGCTCAGGCTATGTGATTGGATGAATAATGTATAAAAGGAATCTCATACCACTGTAATTTCGAGAAGAAGCAAGTCACTAGATGGCTCTTCTCCCAGAGATCTCTGAATATTAATAAACTGTTTGCTTGTACCTATCAACACAGACTGGAGTGAAGTAATTTCTCCACAACAATCCTATCAAGCCCTGTAATAATGTTGAATGCTTCAATGAGATCTCCTCTCATTGTTCTGATTTCAAGAGAATACAGGCCGAATTTACTCAATCTCTTCTCAGACGACAATCCCGTCATCTCTGGAAACAATCTCGAGAACCTTTGTTGCAATCCCTCTATGGCAAGTATATCCTTCCTTAGGTAAGGTGACCAAAATTGTATACAGTGCTCACGGGGTGGTCTCACCAAGGCCCGATATAATTGGATTAAGGCTTCTTAACTCCTACACTCAAATACTCTTGCAATGAAGGAGAGCATACCATTTGCCTTCCTAATGGCTTGCTGCACCTGCTCATTCACTTTCAGTGACTCATGTACAAGGACACCCTGCTCCCTTTGAGCATCTGCATTTCCCAATCTTTCACCATTTCGGAAATATACTGACTTTCTGTGTTTTCTACCAAAGTGGATAACTTCACAGTTATCCACGTTATATTCCATCTGCCATGATCTCCCACACTGACTGAGCCTGTCGAGATCCCCTTGAAGCCTCTTCACATCCTGTTCACAACTGACACTACCACCTAGCTTGTTTCAGCAGCAAATTTGGAAATATTACATTTAGTCGCCTCATCCAAATCATTGATATAACTTGTAAATAGCTGGGGCCCAAGCACCGATCCTTGCGGTACCCCACTCGTCACAGCCTGCCATCCTGAAAAAGACCCATTTATCCCTACTCTTTGTTTTCTGTCTGTTAACCAATTCTCAATCCATGCTAGTATATTACCCCAATTCCATGTGCCCTAATTTTGTTCACCAAACGCTTTTGTGGGATCTTATCGAAGGCCTTCTGAATATCCAAATACACCACATCTACCGGTTCCCCTTTGTCTATTCCAGTAGATACATCCTCAAAGAAATCCAGTAGGTTTGTTAAACAGGATTCCCCTTTCATAAATCCATGTTGACTCTGTCCAATCTTACTATTAGATTCTAATTGCCCAGGTATTGCATTGTTTATAATAGATTCCAGCATTTTCCGAACTACTGATATAAATCTGTAGTTCCCCGTTTTCTCTCTCGCTCCGTTCTTCAATAGCGGGGTTACATTTGCTATCCTCCAAACTGTAGAAAGCGTTCCAGACTCTATAGAATTTTGGAAGACTACAACAAATGTGTCCACTATCCCAATGGCCACCTCTTTCAAAAACCCTAGGATGCAGGTCATCCAGTCCTTGGGATTTATTGACTTTTAGTCCCATTAATATGGCTAGTCTTTTTTTTTTACTAATAATAATTTAATTACGTTCCTCATTCTCGCCACACCCTTGGATTTCTCGTATTTCTGCGAGGTTTTTTGTGTCTTCCTCCGTGAAGACAGAAACAAAGTTTTTATTTATTTTCTCACCATTTCCTCATTCCCCATTTTAAATTCTCCAGTCTCTTACTGTAAAGGACCTACATTTACCTTCGGCAGTCTTTTGATTTTCACATACCTATAGACGCTTTTACAATCCGTTTTTATATTTTTCGCTAGTTTGTGCTCATATTTCATTTTCCCTTTCTTTATCAATTTCTTGGTCCACCTTTGCTGATTTCTAAAAAATCCCAATCCTCAGGCTGACCGCTTTTTCTGGCAACTTTATAAGCTTCCTCCTTTGACTTAATACTACCTCTAATTTCTTTTGTTAGCCATGTTTGGATCACTTTTCCTTTTGGGTTTTTATGCCCTAGAGGAATATATGTGTGTTGCAAATTGTGCATTATTTCCTTGAATGTTAGCCATTGTATGTCCACTGCATACCTTTTAGTGTAGTCTCCCAATCTACCATGGCCAACTTTCCCTCATACCTTTGTAGTTTCCTTTATTTAAATTGAAGACCTTAGTTTCAGATTGGACTACATCACTGTCAAACTTAATGGCCCAGAAATTGATCTCGCTCTGTTCCCGCGGGGGTAAGCCTTCCCCGCGATGTCTCACCTCGCTTATGCTTTTTCTGATCCAGCTCGCACGAACTTGATGTTCCAGACATCAGCTGTGCTGGGCTTGCGTATCCCAGCGGCGCAGTTAATTCGTGCGAGCTGTGGGATCACGTGACTCAGTTAGAGCCAATGGCAGCACACCATCTTCCATTCATAAGTCTCACAGCATGGCTGTGAGACTTATGAATCTTACACCCCCCCAAAATAACAGCTAAACCTCAATTAAATTTTAAAAAAAACCCGTCACATTAATAAAATAAGTATAGTTAATTAAATTAACCATTTTAAATAAAAAATTAAATTTTTGAAAAAATTTAAAATCTTTTAAAAAGTTATAAAAATAAACTTACCTGTCTTTAAAGTCTATAAAAAAGATATACCTGTAAAAAAAAATTCAAAAAAATACTTAATTCACTACTTACCTTCTTAAAAGCGGGTCTTACTCCTCCTTTTTACATTTCCAAAATCTTCCCTACTTACCTGCGCGTCCAAAGCATGAAGTGCACAGCGTGCGCGCAGCCTGTAGCGTGCACGCGATGCACCCAGGCCCCGCCCCCTTTTCGGAAGAGCAATTGCCGGTTTTCAGCGCATGCGCAGGGCATGCAGAAAACCGGCAATTGGAGTGGAAATACGCGAGAGTATGCAGTGCGTACTCTCGCGTCCCGGGATCAATTTTCGGCCCAATGTAAAATTCTATCGTATTATGGTCCTTGTATCTAAATGCCCCTTTACCACAAGATAATTGATTAGCCCTTTCTAATCAGTGCTGGGACCACTGTTGTTCACAATTTACATTACGATTTAGACTTCGGAATCAAAAACTCCATTTTTAAATTTTGCGAATGATAGAACATTGGGTTGATAGTCAACACTGAGAAGGACAGCAACAAATTAGAGGATGATATTAAGCAACTTGCAGAAGGGGCATATAATTGACTACTGAATTTCAACACAGATAAATGAGAGGTATTACATTTCGGTAGGAAGATTAGGGAGGTCAATTAACACTTCAAGATTGCAAGTCTGGGTGATGGAGTGGTACAAAGGGATCTCACAGTACAAATACACAAATCACTAAAAGTTGCGACACAGGTTAGCAATCCCTCTTCCCCAATCCCCCAATTACTGGTGCCTTCCCAAATCCCCCATTTACTGGTGCCTTTCCCAATCCCACATTTACTGGTGCCTTCCCCAATCCCACATTTACTTTGGCCTTCCCCAATCAACCAATTACTGGTGCCTTCCCTAATCCCCCATTTACTGGTGACTTCCCCAATTCCCATGTACTGGTAACTTCCCCAATATCTCATTTACTGGTGCCCTTCCCCAATCCCCCATTAACTGGTGCCTTCCCACAAACCCCCATTTACTGGTGCCCTTCCCCAATCCCCCATTTACTGGTGCCCTTCCCCAATCCCCCATTTACTGGTGCCCTTCCCCAATCCCCCATTTACTGGTGCCTTCCCACAATCCCCCATTTACTGGATCCCTTTCGCAATCCTCCATTTCCTGGTGCCTTCCCCAATCACCATTTACTGGATCCCTTTCGCAATCCTCCATTTCCTGGTGCCTTCCCCAATCACCATTTACTGGATCCCTTTCGCAATCCTCCATTTCCTGGTGCCTTCACACAATTCCCATTTACTGGCGCCCTTCCCCAATACCTCATTTACTGGTGCCCTTCCCCAATCCCCCATTTACTGGTGCCCTTCCCCAATCACCCATTTACTGGTGCATTCCCCAATCACCATTTACTGGATCCCTTTCGCAATCCTCCATTTCCTGGTGCCTTCACACAATTCCCATTTACTGGCGCCCTTCCCCAATAACCTATTTACTGGCGCCCTTCCCCAATAACCTATTTACTGGTGCCTTCCCCAATGCCCCATTTACAGGTGCCTTCCCCAATCACCCATTTACTAGTGCCCTTCCCCAAAAACACATTTACTGTTGCCATTTCCCATTCACCCATTTACTGGTGCCCTTCCCCAATCCCTCATTTACTGGTGCCCTTCCCCAATCCCCCATTTACTGGTGCCCTCCCCAATCACCCATTTTCTGGTGCCCTTCACCAATCCCCCATTTACTGGTGCCCTTCCCCAATCCCCCATTAATCGATGCCTTCCCCAATTTCCCATTTACTGATGCCTTCCCACAATACCCCATTTGGTGGTGCCTTTCCCCAATCCCCCATTTACTGTTGCCCTACCCAAATCCCACATTTATTCTTGCCATTCGAGAATCCCCCATTTACTGGTGCCCTTCTCAAATCCCCCTTTTACTGCTGCCCTTCCCCAATCCCCCATTTGCTGGTGCCTTCCCCAATCCCCCATTTGCTGGTGCCTTCCCCAATCCCCCATTTACTGGTGCCTTCCCCAATTCCCCATTTACTGGTGCCCTTCCCCAATCCCCCATTTACTGGTGCCTTCCCCAATCCCACATTTACTGTTGCCATTCCCCAATTCCCCTTTTACTGGTGCCCTTCCCCAATCCCCCATTTACTGGTGCCTTCCCCAATCCCCATTTACTGGTGCCTTCCCAATCCCCATTTACTGGTGCCTTCCCCAATTCCCCATTTACTGGTGCCTTCCCCAATCCCCCATTTACTGGTGCCCTTCCCCAATCCCCCATTTACTGGTGCCCTTCCCCAATCCCCCTTTTACTGGTGCCTTCCCCAATCCCCATTTACTGGTGCCCTTCCCCAATCCCCCATTTACTGGTGCCTTCCCCAATCCCCCATTTACTGGTGCCTTCCCCAATCCCCCATTTACTGGTGCCTTCCCCAATCCCCCATTTACTGCTGCCCTACCCAAATCCCACATTTATTCTTGCCCTTCTCAAATCCCCCTTTTACTGCTGCCTTCCCCGATCCCCATTTACTGCTGCCCTCCCCAGTCCCCCATTTATTGGTGCCTTCCCCAGTCCCCCATTTACTGGTACCTTCCCCAATCCCCCATTTACTGGTACCTTCCCCAATCCCCCATTTACTGGTACCTTCCCCAATGCCCCATTTACTGGTGCCTTCCCCAATCCCACATTTACTGTTGCCATTCCCCAATTCCCCTTTTACTGGTGCCCTTCCCCAATCCCCCTTTTACTGGTGCCTTCCCACAATGCCCCATTTACTGGCGCCCTTCCCCAATCCCCCATTTACTGGTTCCTTCCCCATTTCCCATTTACTGGTGCATTCCCCAATCCCCCATTTACTGGTTCCTTCCCCATTTCCCATTTACTGGTGCCTTCCCCAATCCCCCATTTACAGTTGTCTTCCCCAATCCCCCATTTACTGGTGCCCTTCCCCAATCCCCATTTACTGGTGCCTTCCCCAATCCCCCATTTACTGGTGCCTTCCCCAATCCCCCATTTACAGTTGTCTTCCCCAATCCCCCATTTACTGGTGCCCTTCCCCAATCCCCCATTTACAGTTGTCTTCCCCATTTCCCCATTTACTGGTGCCCTTCCCCAATCCCCCATTTACAGTTGTCTTCCCCAATCCTCCATTTACTGGTGCACTCCCCTATCCCCCATTTACTGAAGCCTTCCCCAATCTCCTATTTACTGGTGACCTCCCCAATCCCCCATTTACAGTTGTCTTTAGAAGGGGTCCTTGATGATGAGACTCCCTCTTTAAAAGGGGTCCATAATGGGGAGACTCTTTTTAAAATGGGTACCTTAGGGCGAGACTCTATCTTTAAAAGGTGTCCCAGATGGTGATACTCCCTCCTTAAAAGATGTCCCTGATGGTGAGATTCACTCTTTAAAAGGGGTCCCTGATCGTTAGAATCTCTCTCTAAAAGAGGTCCCTGATGGTGAGACGCCCTCTTTAAAATGTGTCCCAGTTGGAGACACTACCTCTTTAAAAGGTGTCCCTGATGGTGAGACTCTTTCTTTAAAATGTGTCCATAAGAGGAAAATTATCTTTAAAAGTGGTCCCTGATAAATAGACTCTCTTTAAAAGGGGCCAATGATAGAAAGACTCTCTCTTTAAAATGGGTCCCCGAGGGTGAGACTCCCTCTTTAAAAGGGATCCCTGATAGAAAGAAACCCTCTTTAAAAGGGTCTCTGATGGTGAGACTCTCTCTTTAAAAGGGATCCCAGATGTTGAGACTCCCTTTTCAAAAGGGGTCCCGATGGTAAGAATCCCTCCTTAAAACGAGTCACTGATGGAGACGCTCCCTCATTAAAGGGGTCTCTGATGGTGAGACTCTATCTTTAAAAAGGATCCCTGATGGTTAGACTCCCTTTTCAAAAGCGGTCCCTGATGGTGAGACTCCCTCCTTAAAACGGATCACTGATGGAGACGCTCCCTCTTTAAAAAGAGTCCCTGATAGAAAGACTCCCTCTTCAAAAGGGTCTCTGATGGTGAGACTCTCTCTTTAAAAGGGATCCATAAGGGGGAGACTCTCTATTTAAAAGGGATCCATGATATTGTCACACCCTCTTTAAAAGCTGTTCCTGATGGAGACACTCCCTCTTTAAAAGGTGTGCCTAACAAGATGATTCTCTTTATAATAGGTCACTGATAAAAAGAATCTGTCTTTAAAAGGCGCCCTTGAAAGAAAGACTCCCAATTTAAAAGGGTCTCTGATGGTGAGACTCCCACTTTAAATTAGGTCTGTGATAGAAAAACACCCTCTTTGAAACGGATCCCTGGTCGTGAGACTCACTATTTAAAAGGGACCCCTGATGGTGAGACTCCCTCTTTGAAAGGTGTCCTTTATGGGGAGACTCCCTCTTTAAATGGGTCTTAAATGGTGAGAATGTCTCTTTAAAAGGGGTTCCTGATGGGGAGACACTCTCTTCAAAAGGGGTCCCTGATGGGGAGACTCCCTCTTTAAAAGGGGTCCCTGATGGTGAGACTCCCTCTTTAAAATGGGTCTCTGATGGTGAGACTCCCTCTTTTAAACTGGTCCCTGATGGTGAGACTCCCTTTTTTAAAAGTGATCCCGGATTGTGAGACTTCCTCTTTTAAAAGATTCCCTGATGTTGAGACTCCCTCTTTAAATGTGGTCCCTGTTGGGGAAATACTCGCTTTAAAAGCTTTCCCTGATAGAAAGACATCCTCTTTAATAGGGGTCCTTGATAGGAATACTCTCTCTTTAAAATGAGTCCCCATGGTTGAGACGCCCTCTTTAAAAGGGGTCCATGATAGAAAGACACCCTCTTTAAAAGGGTCTCTGATGGCGAAACTCCCTCTTTAAAAGGGGTCCCTGATGGGGAGACTCTCTCTATAAAAGTGTCTCTGATGGTGAGACTCTCTCTTTAAAAGGGGTCCCTGATGGTGACACTCTCTCTTTAAAAGGGATCCCTGATGTTAAGACTCTCTTTAAAAGGGGTCCCTGATAGAAAGACTCCCTCTTTAAAAGAGGTCCCTGATGGTGAGACGCCCTCTTTAAAAGGTGACCCTGATGAAGACACTCCCTCTTTCAAAGTCTCCCTGATGGTGAGACTCTTTCTTTAAAATGAGTCCCTAATAGGAAGATCCTCTTTAAAAGATGTCCCTGATAAATAGATTGTCTTTAAAAGGGGCCCGTAATAGAAAGACTCTCTATTTAAAATGGGACCCCGATGGTGAGACTCCCTTTTTAAAAGGATTCCCTGATAGAAAGACTCCATCTTTAAAAGGGTCTCGGATGTTGAGACACTCTCTTTAAAAGGGTCGCTGATGGTGAGACTCTCTCTTTAAAAGGGTCTCTGATGGTGAGACTCTCTCTTTAAAGGGGCCCCTGATGGTGTGTCTGTCTCTTTAAAAGGGGTCCCTTATAGTGAGAGTTCCTTTTTAAAAGAGACCCCTGATGGTGAGACTCCCTCTTTAAAAGGGGTCCCAGATGGTGAGACTCCCTTTTCAAAAGGGATCCCTGAAGTTGAGACTCCCTCTTTAAAATGGGCTGTAATGCGCTGTTTGAATCATTATCTCTGCTCTATTGGGCCAAAACTTCGGCACTTGCCGGTTGAGTACGCACTGTGTACTCACCCGCAAGGCCTCCTGAAGTGCCGGTTTCCTGCTAGCACTGCTCATGCGCGGGAAACCGGAACTTCCGGTCTGGTGAAGGGAGCGGTTCAGAGGTAGAGATTGCGTGCACGCAGCAAACTTAGGTTTTTTTTCAGGTGTCTCCGGGAGGGTAAGTATGGAAGAAGCTGCGCTTTTAAAAAGGAGGAGCAGGACCCGTTTTCAACAAGGTAAGTGGTTAATTAATGATAAATTAAAAGGTTTTATAACAGGTTTATCTTTTTTAGATACATTAAAGAAAGGTAAGTTTATTTTTAGCACTGTTAAAAAGTATTTTAATTTTTTCAAATATTTAATTTTTCTTTAAAGTAGTTAATTTATTTAACTTATAGTTATTGTATAAATGTGATGGGTTTCTTTTAGCTGTTCTTTTGGGGCCGATTTTAATTCATAGATTTGACAGGTCTTCCAGTCAAATCTATGAATGAAAGATGGTCTGCTGCCATTGGCTCTCCATGGCCCACGTGAAACCAGGGGACGCATTGCACTAACTTCGCCCCTGGGACACGCAGGCACTGCGCGCGGGCACTTGGAGCAGGCCCAGGAGCTGAAGTTCCCGTGGGCCCAGAGGTCAACGGCAGGCGTGGTAGGTAAGTGGGCGCGCGATCATTACCCCTGCGGCAAGCTGGAGAGGCGAATTTCAGGGCCATTATATATATAATAATGACCTGGACTTGGGTAAAGAGGGCACAATTTCTAAGATTCTATGATTCTATCGATCCAGCGCTCATTATATATATTACATGATTTTCATTGCGTATGAAAACGATGGTAACATAAATCGGGTGGTTTCTTTAACGGACAGTCGATAACGATTTCCGGTTTATTTTTGGGCCCCAAGTTGAAGTTTTACTCCAATGTCATCTTTCTCTTTCTCTTCGTCATTTCAGTCTAGCGGAATGAACTGTGTTTAGGTGTCAGCCGTGGCTCAGCGGCAGCAAACTCAAGTCCCACTGCAGAGACTTGAGCACATAATCCAGGCTGACACTCCAGTGCAGTGCAGAGGGAGTGCTGCACTGTCGGCGGTGCCGTCTTTCTGATAAGAGGTTAAACCGAGGCCTCAGATCACATGGCACTATTTTGAACAGAGTATACTTTCTAATGTAGTGCGCATTATTAATCACTCAACCAACGGCACTAAATAGATTTTCTAGTCATTAAGATTGGTAAAATGTTTTGAAGTTAAATTTCTTCCCAATGGATAATATCATGTTTCTGCTCACTAATCTTTATTTTTTTCCTGCTAGTCTATCATTCGGTGTAAATCTCCGAGGGAGGAAGGAAGGAAGAAGGAAGAGAAGGAGGGGGAGTTCTATCTCCCATTCGTGATCACTGTTCCACCTTCATTCAATTACAAAAGGGTAAACACTTCTAATGAACCGTCTCAATTTTAAGAAGCTACATACAATGCAGGGAGAAAGGCCAGGATCCCCACTGACAAGATTAGGAACCAAGGCCTATTTTATGTAAAAGACAGAGACATGATTATCTGCATTAAAAGGATGGGTTTAGAACCCACGCGTACAGAGCACAATGGATTAACAGTCCATCGCCTTAACTTCTCGGCCAGCTCGTCTCGCGTCGTCTTCGCGCTCAGCCATTCAATTTTCTACTTTTTGCATCTAGACAGAAATACTATGCAAGAAAGTCCCCTTCATCTCTTGTGCTGCCCGTGCTCCCAGATCGACAATGTTATCAATGTACAATCAGCTTCTGTAAACGAAAGGCCTTCCGGTAGTTCAGGTGAGGGACTGTCAGAAATGGTCGGTTTTGAGGCAGATTCAGAACAGAGAAGACAACGTTTCGCGCAGTGAGGGAAATCACCGCGGCAGGGCGTGAACCTGCAATATTTTGACAACATCCCGGCCAGCATCATTGAGCCACGCGACCGCTGTTTTCGCTGAGCGACTTGTTGTGGGGACAATTGTGAGCAAATTCAGGGCAACAGCTCATATAAATGACTGGTTTTAGGAACACTGAACATATTTCCAATTAATGAGCAGGTGCGCTGCGAGCTGCGTTCACACGTGCGCAGAGAAACGCTATGTAACTCTGAACACAACACCTTAACAACTCTGTCCTCACAGCTGAAATCGCACTCCTTGTAAAACGACTAACACACAGAATGATCCGGGACTGGGGGCACACCCGTTTTAAACAGACACAGAATGATCTGTAACTGACAACAGTCCCGATTACGATTAGCAGCGATGTCAGATGGACTATCCATCAGGCCAAGGAAATTTCGTGAGCAATCCGGCTAATTTGCTTCCAAAGGCCAGTCCTGCTTTCGCAGTGCTTGTCTGTCCAGCGGTCCCGCGGGACTAAATGTATCGACCGGTTTCAAATCATCCATTCAGATTGTTGCGACCCCTTTGAGGGAAGACTATCAGCTAAGAATTGAGACAAATAACTCGACGTGCCATTGGGCACTGAGTTTTTAGGAAGAGACTTTACAGGTTGAATGGACTTGCCCGTATTTTACTTCAGGCCCACCCATAAAGAAGGGTATAAGAGAAAGGCCTGAACAGCCCTAAGCACAGACGGTGGAAGGGAGAGCCATAAAAGAGTGGGGCAGGTCTAACACTCTTCCGGGAACGGATGCAAACCATCCTTGAAAGTTCCAGACGAGAGGGATAAAGACTGTAAGCCAGAGAACTGTTTGCGCACTCCAGCGGTGTGTCCGATCGGGATTGGCACCAGCTTCTTGTCATGGTAGTATGTTTTTGCAGTATGACTAATGTGTTATATTCCGGCTTAAACTCTGATAAAACACGATATTCCCACCATATTGGTTTATAGTCGATCCTGATAATTTGAAAGAGATTGGTAATCACTACAAGCTAACACACATTTAACTTCATATTCATGCATTGATGTCCTTGAGCAATATATGTGATTTAAAACAACAAAAGAAAACGCTGGAAAAACTCAGCAGGCCAGGCAACACCCGTGGAGAGAGAAACAGAGTTAATGTTTCAGATCGAAACCCTTCATCATAACTGAGAAAAGAGCAGGAAATTAAAGAGATACAAATGCAAGGGGGGAGGCTGGGGGGGGAGGAATAACTATGGTAAGTAGAGACATTAAGAGATGCTCAAGGCAAGACGAGATGGTAATGGGACAGGTTAAGAACAAAAGGTGGAGTGTGAAATGCTGGCAGAATGAGAGCCAGCTGCCGTAGGGGGAGACGGAGAAAAAAAAGGAAAAAGGCACGAATCAAAAGGGTGGATAAAATGTATATATGTGTGATAGGGCCAGAGGTTATGATCTGATATTGGTGAACTCGATATTGAGTCCGGAAGGCTGTAAAGTGATTTAATGCTGTCTCTGATCTAAAATAACTGCTTTATATGTGTGAGCTCAACCGCTGTGTTTAGCCTCTACCCTTAATATTTATCTCCAACCTAGAATCAGTTTATAACCTGGAGACAAGGTTTCAGCAGCCGGCGGGCAGGGAGCAGAGGCTGAGGCTGATCTATGTTATGTGGGAGGAGAACACAATATTCCTGCTGTTTATTTTCATTATCCTGCAGAATATTGGACACTGTTCTCAATATGTTATATTCCTCTTAAATATCGGAGGGTTTCGCTTATTGTAATGATCGCTGCGGCTCTTTTCAATTTGATGAATTTGCAGCAAATTGAATATCACGAAACCAGCGAAATCGCCATTGCCGAGATTAAACACTCAGTGCAGGGTCAGCGGTTTGGGACTTTTAACGGGACGTTGCGCTTAGGCAACTGCGTTGGTCCCGTGGTTCAGGCATTAAAAGCGTAATTTTAGGATTTGCCTGTAATGTTTCGAACCCTGTTGCAAAACTTGTTGTATTTCAATATTAATAAATCCAATTTGTTAGAAAAGTTTAAAGCCTTGGTTGATCGGAGCTCTGATTACCCTAAAGAGTGAAGAGAGTTAAAACAAAAACCCTACAGAGCCTCAAGTCCAAAGTCGCATTTTCCTCCCAAGCTTGCTGCACTTAGCTCATGGCACGGCTCAAATTACTGATATATACTTGGAATGGAAAACATTGGTCGTACGGTGTGGTAGAGCAGGGAAGTGGGAATAATTGGACAGCTCTTTCAGAGAGCCGGCACAGGCAGGATGGGCCCAATGACTTTCTTCTCAATTTTATTTTTTGTGATTGAATCACTCCAAGTGTTGCAGTGTTTGCCAACGGCTTGTTGGTATGTGGGTGTGGACCTCGCTCAGAGAATTACTTGGAGTGAAATCCGAGAAAAATCATCGATTCCCTCAGCTTAGCGACATTGCAGAAGACTTCAAATAATAACTGCCCAAAATCTCTGCAGGTCATGGTCCAGAAATTAAAGATGGAGCCTTCCTGCAGGGGTAAGGCTTCCCCGCGATATCTCACTGCGCACCTACCTTTTCCCTCCGAGCTCACACGAACTTTAGTTTCAAGGCTGCAGCTGTGCAGTGTGTGCGTATCCCAGAGACCGAGTTAGTTCGTGCGAGCTCTGGGATCACGTGATTCAGTTAGAGCCAATGGCAGCACACCATCTTTCATTCATAGTTTTGACAGCAAGGGCTGTCAAAGCGATGAATCTATACACCCCCAAAAGAACAGCTAAACCTCAATTAAATTTAAAAAAAACATCTCATTAATACAATAAGTATAGTTAAATAAATTAAACACTTTAAACAAAAAATTAAATTTTTGAAAAAATTTAAAATCTTTTTAAAAGTTATAAAAAGAAACTTACCTTTCTTTAAAGTCTCTAAAAAAGATAAACCTGTTGAAAAAAATTTAAAATAATACTTAATTAACTACTTACCTTGTTCAAAGAGGGTCTTACGCCTCCTTTCTTTGTGTGCAAAATCTTCCATGCTTACCTGCGCGTTCAAAGCACTAAGTGCACTGCGTGCGCGCAGCCTGTAGCGCGCACGCGGTTCACTTAGGAACCGCCCCCTTTTGAGTTCACCAAGTGCCGGTTTTCAGCGCATGCGCAGTGCATGCAGAAAACCGGCAATTGGAGACAGAATACGCGAGAGTACACAGTGCGTACTCTCGCGTACTAAGACTAATTTTTGGGCCCATATGTCCAGTATGTAGCAAGAAACCGCGGTTTAATTATTCAAAGCGGGAATTCAGTCCCAGATGTGCCGTAACTGTGACCTAAGTACGGTTCTTTTCAGAGCCTGCTGCACATTTCCTACACTGTCCACTAGGACCACGGAGAGTACTTATCTTCACTCTGCCGCTCACGCACAAAGCAGCACAAACTCACGGATTCAGAAACAACCCACAGGTGGAGAATCAAAGATAAACACAACCAGCGAGACTTGAAATACCTGCAGCCCAAGGAAAGACCGGCAGTGTGCTATGGCTCCGTGCTTTATTTAGTTGGTTATACTGTGTGCCGAATAAACAGGAGATTTTGGCTGCTACTCACAGGGGGGACAAGCTTTTAATTTATAATGTGTTAATTTCAGTTCCAGAATAACAGAGGCTGGAATTTGTATCTATTCACAATGGCTGTTCTAAATTTTCCTCTCTAGTAAAATGTTTCTATAACACATTAATGTGAGAGCACAATTATGTTCGTGGGACTTCAAAACAGATTTGGGGAAAGTGGCCCTGACGCTGAGAAACTCTCCCGCGTCTGTCGCTACTTGAAGAGGTGGGCGATATTCTATTTAAAAATTGAGGCTCACAACTTTAACATCGAGATTTTGGAAGAAAAAGACATTAGAACAATAGAGAGACACAGTGTCAGTGCTCGGATTCAAACTTCGTCCAGCAAAAACTCTAATTTTAAGCGGGCCACCTGGATGTAATTTTAATGACCATAAATTGCAGTCCGTGGCTTAGCTCCGGAGTCGGCTGCGGAGCTGCGGAAAGAATACCTGATGGCGGCCCTCCTTGGTAAATTGCTCTCTGACGCTGCGTGCTGGAGGGCCGCGCGATGGCTCACGGATCCATGGGGCGCAGCCTGGGCGGAAGGGACCTGGGATCACGTGGGTCTGGTCCTCCAATCAGGAAGCAGATTGTCTTGCATTCATTTAAATTCATAAATTACTTCATTACTACATCGCTTAAAATACAAACATATTTAGTTTTTTTGTAGTGGGAATAAAATTCATTACTGATAATTCCTAATTCTAAACAAATACTGTACATTGTGCAGAAAGTTAGGAAACGTAACCGTTATTTTTTTTTATTCCTGCAGCTTTAACATACACTAGGATTGCTGCTCGCAACTGCATTCGACCTTGAACGCACTCTGGACATTAATCTCACTGAAGCAGAATGTGACCGCGGTGTGTCTGTCAGTGGGTAGGTGACGAGTTTAGGGTGGCTGTGGGTCGCTTTCAATCGAGGCTGGGACACGATGCAAGGGGAAGGTTTGCTACGATGTTTGGAATACATTGCCAGTCGGGAGCGGGACAAATCGAAAGGAAACAAAAAAAGAAAACCCAGTCAGCAGAATTGAGAATCTGTCGATCCACTTTGGGAAAGTGAATCAGAGCAGAATGAAGGGTAAACTGTCCGACTGCCCAGAAGCGATCAAGGCACAGCTCGGTCGGCGCGTTCCCCTGGTTTACGACGCTGGAACATTCCTCACACATAAATTATTCAACCCAGTGTAAAAACTTCTAACAGACGATAACTTATTCTAGCGATTGAAGGAATGCCTGACGTGGTTACCAAGTGACGGTAAAATGTTTATCAACTTTTGTTCCATTTATCCGAGTTGTGATGAACTTTGAACTTTTCTCATTTTATAGACTGTATTTGAAGGGCCCCGGTAAAAATGTTCAGTGTTTCTGAGAGCGGGGTGTGGGTGAGTGTAACAGGCTCAGGGCTGGATGCGGGAAGTTCTCTGACAGTCTCTCTCTCTCTCTCTCTGATGGGGAGAGTTGATTGACAGCTGGAGGCTGTTGGCGGTTTGATTAATGCAGGAAGTTCCCTCCGAACCGTGTTATGATCGACAGCTGCAAACCACTTGTTTGTCTCAGGACACAAACCAGTGCTGTTATAATTGCCAAGCTTAAACGAACAGTTCAGCGTTAGTAAATTGAGAATTTAACTTGTTGCAGAATACCTTTATGCAGCTGTGATGGACGAGTGGGCAAGGCGCTGGAATTCAAATTCAAAGAGATTTCCCCGCGTAGATTCGATCCCTGCTCGCAGCGGATTTTCACGCAATGCTTCATATAGTTTGTTTCTTTAGAATCATAGAACGAAACTATTCGGCCCATCGTGTCTGTGCCGGCCGAAGAAGAACGATATGAATACCAGCATCCGCTCCCCTTTTGAAGCTGTTAGACATTTCGGTGCCGGTTTTAAGGAAACGGAAGTATTGGCTAGAAAGCTGCACTGATTACCTGCTAACTGAGCTGAGCCTGAGTAAGAGTATTATTTCAATAAAGGAACTAATAAACTAACTGTTCAGGAAGGAATGCTGGGAGGCTTGACCAAATTCCGAAAGTGTTCTGCAGACTGTCACACAGAACAGAACATGGAACATATAAGATTCTGAAGGGGATTGGCAGGGTAGATGCTGAATGACTGTTTCCACTGTCTGGAGAGTCTAGAACTAGTGGGTATAGACTCAGGGTAAGGAGTCGGCCATTTAAGACTGAGATGAGGACGGATTTCTTCACTCAGAGGGTTGTGAATCTTTGGAATTCTCTACCCAAAGCGCTGTGGATGCTGAGTCGTTGAGTATATTCAAGGCTGAGATCGATAGATGTTTGGATTCTAGGGGAATCAAGGAATATGGAGATCAGGCGGGAAAGTGGAGTTGAGGTCGGAGATCAGCCATGATCTTGTTGAATGCCGAGCAGGCTCGAGGGGCCGTATGGCCTACTCTTGCTACTAATTATTTTGTTCTTAAGTTCTTATGGGCAAAGCAATTCTAATAAAAATGTTCTGCAATACTTTGGATTGCTGCAAAACCTCAGACCTGAGGAGAGCACATCGACCTGTAACGTTAACCCTTTGTTTCTCTCTCCACAGATGTTCCCGGACCTGCGGAGTATTTCCAGTATTTTCTGAATAAATCCATTTTCAGCGTCTGCAGTATCTTGCCTTATGTTCTGTTGTGCTTCCCGTTGTATGAACAAAACGCGACAAAGTAATTGCGGGCTCTCGAAAGTTGCATTTTCTGAAATGTGTGCATTGGTGGTTCAGGGGCAGAATTATCGCTTTCTACGCGGGAGACCCGGGTTCGAATCCCGGCCAATGCAAAGCTCCAAGTTTTACGAATTTATTTCTGTAAATGTTTTAAATTTAACAAGTTCCCTGAAACGCTGTACAAAAAAGATTGTCTGGTGGCCGTTCAGACCATCTTATCTTGATCTGTTTCGCTTGTCTATTCGCCTGTGAATCCCGATGCTGCACATGTTGGCCAGATTGGGATTATGTTAATCAGAAAACAGGTTATAGAGTCATAACGGCACAGAAGGAGGACATTCAGCCCATCGAGTCCATGCCGGCTCTCTGCAGAGCAATCCAGTCAGTCCCATTCCCGTGCTCTATCTCCCTGGCCCTGCAAGTTTATTTACCTGAAGTGTCTATCCACTCTCACCTTGAAAACAGGAAGTGTCTCCGCTTCCACCACTTCCGTCGACAGCGAATTCCAGGTCATCACCACTCGCTGCGTAAAAATAATTTTCTTCACAACCCCCTGTATCTCTTGCCAAAACATAAATATGTGTCCCCTAATCCTTGTACCATCAACTAGTGGGAACAGCCTTTCCCCGCATAGCCTATCGAACCCCGTCATAATCTTGTACACCTCTATCAAATCGCCCCTCAACCTCCTTCGCTCGAATGAAAACAAATCCTGCTTCTGCAACCTGTCCTTGTAGCTAAGATCCCCCATCCCCGGAACCATTCTGGTAAATCTCCTCTGCACCCTCTCAAGTGCCTTCACAGCCTTCCTGAAGTGTGGTGACCAGAACTGGAGGCAATACTCCAGTTTTTGCCTAACCAGCGCTTTGTAAAGTTTCAGGATAACTTCTCTAATAATACACTCAGTACCTCTATTTATGAAGCCTAAGATACCATATGCTTTGTTAAACAATCCCTCAATATATCCTGTCATTATCGGGGAACTAGGCACATTAACTCCCAGGTCCCTCTGTCCCTGGACACTCTTTAAAACGTTGCCATTAAGTGTATATTGCCTCTCCTAATTCCTTCTGCCAAAATTCATTACCTCACACTTCTCTGTATTAAATTCAATCTGCTACTTGTCTGTCCATTGTGCTAGTCTGTCTATTTCCTGTTGCAGTCAATTGGTATCATCATCACTGTTTGCGACACCCCAAAGTTTGGTGCCATCGGCAAATTTTGAAATTCTACTCTGTATTCCAATATCCAGGTCATTTATATATATTAAAAAATCAGTCGCCCCAGCAATGACCTTTGGGGAACACCACTGTCTACCATCCTCCAGTCTGAAAAACAGCCATTTACCACAACTCGCTGTTTTCTGTCCTTAAGCCAATTCCTTATCCAAGCTGCCACTGACCCACCAAGTCCATAAGCCTCAATTTTGTTAACCAGCCTTCTATGTGGTACTTTGTGAAACGCCTTCCGAAAATCCATGTAGACAGCATCCATTGCACTCCTTCATCGATCCACTCTGTTAATTCATCAAAAAATTCAATTAGATTAGTCAAACACGATCTGCCTTTTAAAAATCCGTGTTGACTCTTCTTAATTAGCTTAAACCTCTCCAAGTGCCCGTTAATTTTTTCCTTTATTATTGCTTCTAAAAGTTTACCCACCACTGATGTTAAACTGACCGGCCTGTAGTTACTAGGATTGTCCTTAGAAACTTTCTTGAACAATTGTATCACATTTGCAACTTTCCAATCCTCAGGCACCTCTCCTGCATCTGGGGAAGGTTGGAAGATTATGCAATAAAAATTACACGATCTCCTCCCACAATACCCTCAGCAACCTGGGATGCAAGCCATATGGACCAGGCGACTTGTCCACTCTAAGCATACCTAGCCTATCTAGTACATCCTATCTATCAATTTTCACCCCGTCCATTGCTTCTACCTTTTCCAGTTCTACCGATATTTTGTCAGCATCCATCTCCTTAGTAAACATCGATACAAAGTACTCATTGAGGATTCTAGCCTTGCCCTGCGCTTCTAAGCATATATCACGTTCTTTGTCTCTAATAGGCCTCACGCCGACTCTTACTAGTCGCTTACTCTTTACATGCCGGCAGAGAATTTTTCTGTTCCCTTTTATGTTAACCGCCATTCTACTCTCTTATTCTCTCTTTGCCAAACTTATTTTCATCTTCACATCCCCTCTCAACTTATTGTATTTGGTTTGGGTCGCTCTTGAAGAATTCACTGACATGCATCATATACCCTCTTTTTATGTTTCATCATCTTCTCTATCTCCCTTGTCATCCAAGGAGCCCTTGCTTTGGATCAGTTACCCTTCCATCTTGTTGGAATGTACCTAGCCTATACTTGGAACATCTCCTCCTTAAAGATCACCCATTGTTCCGTTACAGATTCTCCTGTCAGTCTTTGGTTCTATTTTACCCTGGCTAGATCCTTTCACATTCCATTGAATTTAGCCCTATTGCAGTTTAGTAGTTCCATTGTAGATTGCTCCTTGCTCCTCTCCATTGTTAATCTAAATCTTATGATACGATGAACACTCGTACCCAAGTTTTCTCCTACAGACAGTTGGTTGACCTGACCCACCTCATTTCCCAGCACCAGGTCCAGCAATGCCTCCTTCCTAGTTGGGCCAAGAACATATTGGTCAAGGAAATTCTCCTGAACTCATTTCAGAAATTCCTCCCCTTCCTTTCCCTTTACCCTAGCATTATCCCAATCGATATTTGGATAAATAAACTCCAACAATATCACCACTCTGTAGTTCTTGCATATCTCTGCGATTTCCCTGCAGATTTGATCCGCTACCTCCCTCTCACTATTTGGAAGGCCGATAGAATACCACCAATAGTGTGATCATACCCTTTTAGCTCCTCAACTCTAAACACATTGATTCTGTCCTTGTACCCTCAAGAACATCCTCCCTTTCCAACACTACAAGTTCGGTTGTCGGTTTTCTGGTGACCTGGAAGATGAAGGTCCCACTTGCTTAATGAAGCAAGACAAGATACATTAAGCACATCGACACTCTTAACGAAAGCGGACCCGATACAGTCAGCGTCAGTCAGTGCTCGCGTGGCCTGATGGATGCGCTGCTTGGCTCAGATGTTGATCGTGTTGTTTATCTGAAGATTGCAATTTCGAGTTCTACCGTGGGCGTTCTACACGTCAAATGAGATCGTCTCCTACATGGTCATAGCTGATTTACACCCGACTGTTTCAAAATAGTCCCTGACTTAACCGGAAATAAGTAAATTGGATTCACCGACTGAAGCTGACTGTTCATTTACACATTGTCGATCTGGGCGATCTCGCTGGACTTTCACCAGAGAGTTAGATTATGAGTAGATATTACATAAACTAAGCTCGTATTTCCTGGAATGTAGATGACTAAACTTTGATTAAGGTTTTTGGGGGTTTTGTAAGCAATTGGTTGGGTAAATAGAGAGAAACGTTGCCCGTTGGTTCGGGAGTCTAGGATAAGGGCACAAAACCTTAAAATTTGAGTCAGGCCATACAGGAGAGAAGTTAAGAAACATTTCTTCATATGAAGGCAATTATAATTGAACTAATATGGAATAGAGATTACGAATGGGAGCTACATTTTTCCCGCCCTCTCTTCCTTCTTGTCTCTGGCCTGTTTTAACTTTCTGTTCCCATCCACACAGTTTACTGTTCCTCCGATATCAATGTGATCTGCTAACTTGGATATGCAATACTTGATTCCTTCATCCAGGTTACTGATAATTATGGGGAGCACATTCCCGAGTGTTCACTGAAATCCCGTTGCTTAATATTGCGAAGCATCCTCTCCTGATTTGACCTAAACTGATGCGTTTTGCACATCTCGGGGCGGTCAGACACGCTTTTACTGTCTCTTACTGCTTGGGACCTTTAACGGGAAAAGGCCGCGAGTTAAACGATTATCAGCAAAAACCGAAGAAAGACAAATAAACAGAAAGGTGTGTTACTCCACCCCAGTGCAAAGGTGCAATTGATGTTATTCAAAATAATTTCTGCCTGACATTTTGTGTATATTTTTTGCTAAAGTGTGCATTTCAAATGTTACGAAAATCCTTATAAGTAAGAAATAAACTTCCTATATCCCGTATGGAGATAGAACCACGCGACCTGGGTGTTATCAGCACGAAGCTGCAAACAACTGAGCTAATCGTCTTGAACGTATCGGGATTGCTCGAGCCCGATACTGGGCGATTGGCGTTTCAGGGGTGGTCGGCCATTAGGACTGAGAAAAGGAGGAGTTTCTTCAATCAAGGTGTTGTGAATCTTTGGAATTCCCTACCCCAAACGGCTGTGAATGCTGCGTCGTTGAGATTATTCAAGTCTGCGATAGATAGAGTTTTAGACTGTAGGAGAAACAAAGGTTCATAGAATCATAGAATCATAGAAAGTTACAGCACGGAAGGAGGCCATTTCGGCCCACCGTGTCCGCGCCGACCAGCAAAGAGCTATCCAGCCTAATCCCACTTCCCAGCTCTTGGTCCGTAGCCCTGCAGGTTACAGCATCCCAAGTGCATATCCAAGTACTTTTTAAATGTGGTTAGGGTTCCTGCCTCTACCATCCTTTCAGGCAGTGAGTTCCAGGCCCCCACAACCCTGTGGGTGATGAAATTTCCCCTCAAATCCCCTCTAAACCTTCCCCCAATTACATTAAATCTGCGCCCCCTGTTTTTTGACCCCTCTGCTAAGAGAAAGAGGTCCTTTCTATCCACTTTATCTATGCCCCTCAACATTTTATACACCGCAATAAGGTCTCCCCTCAGCCACCTCTGTTCCAAGGAAAACAGACCCAGCCTATCCAGTCAATCCTCATAACTAAGATTCTCTACTCACGGCAACATCCTTGTAAATCTCCTCTGTACCCTCTCTAGGGCAATCACATCTTTCCTGTAATGTGGTGACCAGAACTGCACGCAGTACTCTAGCTGAGGCCTAACTAGTGTTTTATACAGTTGAAGCATAACCCCCCCTGCTCTTGTATTCTATGCCACTGCTAATAAAGGCAAGCATTCCATATGCCTTCTTAACCTTATCTATTTGGCCTGCTACCTTCAGGGATCTGTGGACATACACTACAAGGTCCCTTTATTCCTCTCCACTACTCAGCGTCCTACCATTTACTGTGTATTCCGTTTCCTTGTTAGCCCTCCCCAAGTGCATTACCTCACATTTCTCCGGATTGAATTTAATTTGCCACTGTTCTGCCCACCGGACCAATTTTTTGATATCTTCCTGCAGTCTACAGCTTCCTTATTCAGTATCAACCACACTAGAAACAGCCTTCCAGTCACAAAATCACCCATCAACCATTACCCTCTGCTTCCTGCCTCTGAGACAGTTTTGAATCCAACTTGACACTGTGCCCTGGATCCCATGGGCTTTTAACTTCGTGACCAGTCTGCCATGTGGAACCTTATCAAAAGCCTTGCTAAAGTCCATATACACTACATCAAACGCACTACGCTCATCTACCCTCCTTGTTACCTCCTCAAAAATGCAATCAAATCTGTCAGAAACGACCTTCCCTTAACAAATCCGTGATGACTATCCTTGATTAATCCGTGACTTTCTAAATGAAGATTTATCCTGTCCTTCAGAATTCTTTCCAATAATTTTCCCACCACCGAGGTTCGGCTGACTGGCCTGTAATTACTCGGTCTATCCTTCTCTCCCTTTTTAAACAAGGGGATCGGTCCGGAAAGTGGAGTTGATGTTGAATATCAGCCATGATCTTATTGAATGGCCGAGCAGACTCGAGGGGCCGTATGGTCTACTCCTGCTTCAAATTCTTATGTTCATCAATCCCGAGTTTCGGCAGGTTTTATGTCATTTTGCGTCTCTTTATTTGCTCCGATTCTCGAACTGCGCGATTTACACTGAAGTTCATTATCCGCCACTGAAGAGTTAGATTGCAACAGAGAAACATCAAGGATGGAAAATATGTATACTGTCTGTAGTTAGGGTTTATTTCTCTGTCTCCTTCTGCCTGTTTCTCTGGTTTTTGTTACTCTCGGTGCCGGGTGAACATCTGATTTGATGCATTTGCCCTAAACTGATTTCTTCTGCACATCTCGGGGCGATCAGACACGTTCTGTCTGTCTGTTACTGCTCGCGACCATTAACAGGAAAAGGCCGCGAGTTTATCAGCAAACGAGGAAAGACAAATAAACGGAAAGATGTGCTTCTCCGCCCCAGTGCAAAATTGCAATGGATATGATACAAAATAATTTCCCCCCGACAGTTTGTGTGGATTTTGTTTTTGTAAAGTCTGGATGTTGAATATTACGAAAAACCGTAAAAGTCAGAACAAGCTTCTTATATAGAATCAAACCGACGACTTTCGTCACATCAGCCACAAGATTTAACCAACCATCCGTAAAAGGCGTCTCTGTCGGAGGTGCGAGCCCTAGGCTGGGCGGTTTGTGTTTCAGTTCTCACACTGGGTGACAGAGTTATTGCACGAGATCCGCAGCAAACTGGTTTAGACGGATCTTTCGGAGGGAGATCAGTGCGGACCGCCGCCTGGGCTCTCGGATTGCGAGAGATCGGGAACGGTAGCGTCGTGGTAATGTCACTGGGCTAATAATCCAGTCGGCCTGGACATATGATGTAGAGACGTGAGTTCAAATCCTAGCAGTGCAGCTGGGGAATTTAACTACAGTTAATTAAATAAATCTGGAATTTAAAAGGAAATGCTATGATCAGTAATGGTTTCCACAGGATTACATGATTGCCGTAACAAACCCATCTGGTTCACTAATGTCCCTTAGGGAAGGAAATCTACCATCCTTACCTGGTCTGGTCTATATGTGACCAATAGCAAAGTGGTTGACTAAACTACCCTCAGTTGTAACAAACCTCTACGAAACAAACTAATAAGAATTAAACCCCGCATCGACCTCGGTACGGACACGACAACACCCAGCCGAGTCGACCTGCAAATTCCTACTCTCCAACATCTGGGGACTTGTGTCAAAAGTGGGAGACGTGCCCCATAGGCTAGTCAAACAACAGCCTGAAATATTCATACTCACAAAATCATACCTTTCAACAAGCTCCTGCGTCACCGTCCTGTCCCACCAGGGGTGGCGGCACAGAGTTATACATTCGGGAAGGAGTGGCCCTCGGGAGTCCTCAACATTAACTACGGGCCTCATGGCTTCAGGTCCAGCATGGGCAAGGAAACCTGCTCCTGCTGATTACCACTTACAGCACTCCCTCAGCTGATGAATGCGTACTCCTCCATGTTGAACACCACATGGGTGAAGCACTCAGAGTAGGAAGGGCACATAATTTACTATGCGTGGGGGACTTCAATGTCCATCACCAACTGTGGCTCGGTAGCTCTCTCCACATAGCCCTGTATCAATCCAAAACTAATCCTTCTGCCCCACTCTCTCAATATAGCTCTGTATCAATCTCAAACTAATCCCACTGCCCCGCTCTTTCCCCATAGCCCTGTATCAATCTCAAACTAATCCCACTGCCCCGTTCTTTCCCCATAGCCCTGTATCAATCCCCAAACTAATCCCACTGCCCCGCTCTCTCCCCATAGCCCTGTATCAATCTCAAACGAATCCCACTGCCCCGCTCTCTCCCCATAGCCCTGTATCAATCTCAAACTAATCCCACTGCCCCGCTCTCTCCCCATAGCCCTGTACCAATCCCAAACTAATCCCACTCCCTGCGCTCCCCATAGCCCTGGATCAATCATAAACTAATCCCACTGCCCCGCTCTTTCCCCAAAGCCCTGTATCAATCCCATTCCCTGCGCTCCCCATAGCCCTGGATCAATCGTAAACTAATCCCACTGCCCCGCTCTCTCCCCATAGCCCTGTATCAATCACAAACGAAACCCACAGCCCCGCTCGCTCCCCATAGCCCTGTATCAATCATATACAAAACCCACTGCCCAACTCTCTTCCCATAGCCCTGTATCAATCTCAAACTAATCCCACTGACCCGCTCTCTCCCCAGAGCCCTGTATCAATCCCCAAACTAATCCCACTGCCCCTCTCTCCGCATAGCCCTGTATCAATCTCAAACTAATCCCACTGCCCTACTCTCTCCCCATAGCCCTGTACCAATCCCCAAACTAATCCCACTGCCCCGCTCTCTCCCCATAGCCCTGTATCAATCCAAAACTAATCCCATTGACCCGCTCCCTCCCCATAGCCCTGTACCAATCTCAAAATAATCCCACTGCCCTACTCTCTCCCCATAGCCCTGTACCAATCCCCAAACTAATCCCATTGCCCTACTCTCTCCCCATAGCCCTGTATCAATCCCAAACTAATCCCACTGCCCTACTCTCTCCCCACAGCCCTGTATCAATCCCTAAATTAACCCACTGCCCTGCTCTCCCATTAGCCCTGTATCAATCCCAAACAAATCCCACTGACCCAAACTCTCCCCATAGCCCTGTATCAATCACAAACAAATCCCACTGTCCCACACTCTCCCCATAGCCCTGTATCAATCCCAAACCAATCCCACTGACCCAAACTCTCCCCATAGCCCTGTATCAATCCCAAACTAATCCCAGTGCCCCGCTCTCTCCCTGTAGCCCTGTATCAATCTCAAACTAGTCCCTCTGCATTACTCTCCACCCATAATCCTGTACCAATCCCAAACTAATCCCAATGCCCTGCTCTCCACCCATAGCCCTGTATCAATCCCAAACTATTCGCACTGCCCCGCTCTCTCCCCAAAGCCTTGTATCAATCTCAAACAATTCCCAATGCCCCACTCTCCACCATAGCCCTGTATCAATCCCAAACTAATCCCACTGCCCTGCTCTCCCCCATAGCCCTGTATCAATCCCAAACTAACCCCACTGCCCCACACTCTCCCATATCCCTGAATCAATCCCCAAACTAAAAACAGTGGAAGCAGGACTAAAAACAGTGGAAGCCCTGGAGAAGTATAGAAAGTGCAGGGGGGTACTTAAAAAAGAAATTAGGAGAGCGAAGAGGGGGCATGAAATTAAACACTGGTGGGCAAAATAAAGGAAAATCGCAAGGTGTTTTATACGTATATTAAGGGCAAGAGGATAACCAGGGAAAGTGTAAAGCCCATTAGAGACCAAAGTGGCAATCTGTGAGTAGAGCCGGAAGATGGAGGTGAGGTTTTAAATGAATATTTTGCATCTGTGTTCACTATGGAGAAGGGTGATGTAGGCATATAAATCAGGCAGGGGGATTGTGATATACTTGAACAAATTAGTATTGAGAGGGAGGAGGTACTAACGGTTTTATCGGGCTTCAAGGTGGATAAATCCCCAGGCCCTGATGGGATGTATCCAAGGCTGCTGTGTGACGCAAGGGAGGAGATTGCAGGGGCTCTGACACAAATTTTCAGAACCTCTCTAGCCACAGGGGAGGTGCCAGAGGACTGGAGAACAGCTAACGTAGTACCATTGTTCAAGAATGGTAGTAGGGTAAACCAGGGAATTACAGTCCAGTGAGCCTAACATCAGTGGTAGGGAAAATATTGGAAAAAATTCTGAGGAACAGAATTAGTCCCCACTTGGCGAGGCAAGCATTAATCAGGGATAGTCAGCATGGCTTTGTCAGGGGGAGATCGTGTCTGACCAATTTGATTGAATTTTTTGAGGGGGTGACTAGGTGTGTGGAGAGGGTAGTTCAGTTGATGTAGTCTACATGGACTTCAGTAAGGCTTTTGACAAAGTCCCATACGGGAGACTGGTCAAGAAGGTAAGTGCCCATGGGATCCAGGCCAATTTGGCACATTGGATCCAAAATTGGCTTAGTGGCAGGCGGCAGAGGGTGATTCTCGAAGGTTGTTTTTATGACTGGAAGCCTGTGTCTAGTGGTGTCCCGCAGGGGTCGGTGCTGGGTCCTTTGCTGTTTGTAGTGTACATTAATGATTTAGATATGAATGTACCAGGTATGATCAGTAAGTTCGCAGATGACACGAAAATTGGTGGAGTGGTAAATAGCGAGGAGGGAAGCCTCAGGCTACAGGACGATATAGACGGGATGGTTAGATGGGCAGAACAGTGGCAAATGGAATTTAACCCTGAAAAGTGTGAGGTGATGCATTTTGGCAGGACAAACAAGGCAAGGGAATACACAATGAATGGTAGGATCCTAGGAAGGACAGAGGATCAGAGGGACCTTGGTGTGCATGTACATAGATCACTGAAGGCAGCAGGACAGGTAGATAAGGTGGTTAAAAAGGCATATGGGATACTTGCCTTCATTAGCCGAGGCATAGAATATAAGAGCAGGGAGGTTATGATGGAGCTGTACAAAACGCTAGTTAGGCCACAGCTGGAATACTGTGTGCAGTTCTGGTCACCACATTATAGGAAGGATGTGATTGCATTGGAGAGGGTGCAGAGGAGATTCACCAGAACGTTACCTGGGCTGGAGTGCTTCAGCTATGAAGAGAGACTGGACAGGCTGGGGTTGTTTTCCTTAGAGCAGAGAAGGCTGAGGGGGGACCTTATTGAGGTGTACAAAATTATGAGGGGCATAGATAGGGTCGATAGAAAGGAACCTTACCCCTTAATAGAGGGGTCAATAACCAGGGGGCATAGTTTCAAGGTAAGGGGCAGGAGGTTTAGAGGGGATTTGAGGAAAATCTTTTTCACCTAGAGGGTGGTTGGAATCTGGAACTCACTGCCTGAAAGGGTGGTAGAGGCAGGAACCCTCACAACATTCAAGAAGCATTTAGATGAGCACTTGAAACGCCATAGTTAAAGCACATGGGATTGGGGGTAAGGTACTGACTTGGATAGAGAACTGGTTGGCAGACAGGGAGCTACTATTTGTGTATTTCGACAAAAATGCAGTAAACTAAATCTTCAAAGCCCTTCTGGCCGTCTAGCTGTCTTTATAACTGCAGTTCACTTGTATTTATCTTAACATTGTCGTATTACATCCGTACATTTTAAATACAATTGCCTGTAATTATTGCACGCTAAAGGTTGCAGTTTCTGTATGTTGTTGTTGCATACATTTACTGTTCTATATATAAAGGATATTCATACCAAGATCAGGAATCCAAGCGGGATTTCCACATCCCCAACACAGTGCACAGTAGCGAATTGCACCGCTCAAAATGCTGACTGATCCAGAGACACGACATTTTGTAAGAGTAATAATAACATATAAACACAGGAAGATGAGTAACCCATTTAGCCCCTCATCCTGTTTCGCCATTTAACGAGAGCATGGCTGATCTGCGACCTAACTCTATATACCCGACTTTGCCCCATATCCCCTAATAACTTTGGTTAACAAATATATATCAAATTCAGATTTAAAATTAACAATTGATCTAGCATCAACTTCCGTTGGCGAAAGAGACTTCCAAACTTCTAACTCCCTTTGTGTGTAGAAGTGTTTCCTAATTTCACTCCTGAAAAGTCTGGCTCTAATTTTTAGACGATGCTTCCTAATCCTAGAATCCCCAACATGGGGAAAGAGTCTCTGACTATCCACCAATCCGTTGATATGAATATCTTGAAAACTTCGATCAGATCACCCCTTAACCTTCTAAATTAGAAGGAATTCAATCCTAATTTATGTAATTTCTCGCCATAACTCAACCCGTGGAGTCCGGGTGTCATTCTGGTAAACCAACGCTGCACTTCCTGAAAGGCCAATATATCTTTCCTAAGGTGTGGTGCCCAGAATTACTCACATTACTCCAGGTGTGGTCCAACTAGGGTTTTGTATAGCTGCAGCATAACGTCTACCCCCTTGTGTTCTCATGCTGTAGATATAAAAGCCAGCATTCCATTAGCGTTTTTGATTATTTTCTGTACCTGTCGATGACAGTTTAAAGATCTATATAGATGCACCCCCGTTCTTTGGATCGCCTCTCTTTTTAGCTTTTCACCATTTAGAAAGTACAATTTTCTATCCTTTTTATGTACAAATTGGAAAACCTCACATTTGCTAAGGTTAAAATTATTTTGCCACATTTTTACCCATTCACTTAATCTATCGATATCCCTTTGTAATTTCATGCTTTCATCTACACTGCCTACATTGCTGCCTAACATTGTGTCATCCGCAAATTTGGATATATGACTTTCTATGCCATCATCTACGTCGTTAATAAAAACTGTGAATATTTGAGGCCCCATCTGGTCCTGGGAATGTGTCACTCTTTAGAATCATTATTTTATTTATTGCTGTTATTTTATTACCGTTAATTTTATTGAGTCCTTGTCTCTGATTCAATATCAGTTTCCTTGGGATTTTCGGCATGCTTCTTCCTCTACTGTAAATACTGAAACAAAGTCTGTATTCAACCTGTCCGCCATTTCCTTATTAACAATGACAATATCACCGCTTTCAGTTTTTAAGGGTTGAACATTCCTCCTGACTACAATATTTTACTAACATAATTGTAAAAATTCCTTGTGTTGATTTTGATATCCCTTGCAAGTTTCTTTTCACGTACCGTTTTGTCGCTCTCAATATCTGTTTTGTGAACCTTTGCTGTTCTTTGAATCTTTCCGATTCGCCAGGATCTGTGCTACTTTTTGCATTTTTATAGGCTTTGTATTTTATTTCCATGCTGTTCCTTACCACTTTAATCGTCCAGGGCTCTTTTTGACCCTAACCCTAACCCTAACCCTAACCCTAACCCTAACCCTAACCCTAACCCGATGGTAAGAATCCCTCGTTAAAAAGAGTCACTGATGGAGACGCTCCCTCATTAAAAGGGTCTCTGATGGTGAGACTCTATCTTTAAAAAGGATGCCTGATGGTTAGACTCCCTTTTCAAAAGCGGTCCCTGATGGTGAGACTCCCTCCTTAAAACGGATCACTGATGGAGACGCTCCCTCTTTAAAAAGAGTCCCTGATAGAAAGACTCCCTCTTCAAAAGGGTCTCTGATGGTGAGACTCTCTCTTTAAAAGGGATCCATAAGGGGGAGACTCTCTTTTTAAAAGGGATCCATGATATTGTCACAACCTCTTTAAAAGCTGTTCCTGATGGAGACACTCCCTCTTTAAAAGGTGTGCCTAACAAGATGATTATCTTTATAATAGGTCCCTGATAAAAAGAATCTGTCTTTAAAAGGCGCCCTTGAAAGTAAGACTCCCAATTTAAAAGGGTCTCTGATGGTGAGACTCCCACTTTAAATTAGGTCTGTGATAGAAAAACACCCTCTTTGAAACGGATCCCTGGTCGTAAGACTCACTATTTAAAAGGGGCCCCTGATGGTGAGACTCCCTCTTTGAAAGGTGCCTTTATGGGGAGACTCCCTCTTTAAATGGGTGTTAAATGGTGAGAATATCTCTTTAAAAGGGGTTCCTGATGGGGAGGCACTCTCTTCAAAAGGGGTCCCTGATGGTGAGACTCCCTCTTTAAAATGGGTCTCTGATGGTGAGACTCCCTCTTTTAAACTGGTCCCTGATGGTGAGACTCCCTCTTTTAAAAATGATCCCGGATTGTGAGACTCCCTCTTTTAAAAGATTCCCTGATGTTGAGACTCCCTCTTTAAATGTGGTCCCTGTTGGGGAAATACTCTCTTTAAAAGCTGTCCCTGATAGAAAGACATCCTCTTTAATAGGGGTCCTTGATAGGAATACTCTCTCTATAAAATGAGTCCCCATGGTTGAGACTCCCTCTTTAAAAGGGGTCCATGATAGAAAGACACCCTCTTTAAAAGGGTCTCTGATGGCGAAACTCCCTCTTTAAAAGGGGTCCCTGATGGGGAGACTCTCTCTATAAAAGTGTCTCTGATGGTGAGACTCTCTCTTTAAAAGGTGACCCTGATGAAGACACTCCCTCTTTCAAAGTCTCCCTGATGGTGAGACTCTTTCTTTAAAATGAGTCCCTAATAGGAAGATCCTCTTTAAAAGATGTCCCTGATAAATAGACTGTCTTTAAAAGGGGCCCATAATAGAAAAACTCTCTATTTAAAATGGGTCCCCAATGTGAGACTCCCTTTTTAAAAGGATTCCCTGATAGAAAGACTCCATCTTTAAAAGGGTCTCGGATGGTGAGACACTCTCTTTAAAAGGGTCGCTGATGGTGAGACTCTCTCTTTAAAGGGGCCCCTGATGGTGTGTCTGTCTCTTTAAATGGGGTCCTTTATAGTGAGAGTTCCTTTTTAAAAGAGACCCCTGATGGTGAGACTCCCTTTTCAAAAGGGGTCCCTGATGGTGAGACTCCCTCTTTAAAACGGATCACTGATAGAGACACTGCCTCATAAAAAGGGTCCCTGATAAAAAGATTCCTCCTCCAAAGAATCTCTGATGGTGAGATTCCCTCTTTAAAAGGGATCCCTGATAGTGTCACACCCTCTTTAAAAGCTGTCCCTGATGGAGACACTCCCTCTTTATAAGGTGTCCCTGATGGTGAGACTCTCCATTTAAAAGGTGTGCCTAACAGGATGATTCTCTGTATAATTGGTCCCTGATAAAAAGAATCTGTCTTTAAAAGGCGCCCTTGAAAGAAAGACTCCCAATTTAAAAGGGTCCCTGATGGTGAGCTCCCACTTTAAATTAGGTCTGTGATAGAAAAACACCCTCTTTGAAACGGATCCCTGGTCGTGAGACTCACTATTTAAACGGGACCCCTGATGGTGAGACTCCCTCTTTGAAAGGTATCCTTTATGGGGAGACTCCCTCTTTAAATGGGTCTTAAATGGTGAGAAGATCTCTTTAAAAGGGGTTCCTGATGGGGAGACACTCTCTTCAAAAGGGGTCCCTGATGGGGAGACTCCCTCTTTAAAAGGGGTCCTGATGGTGAGACTCCCTCTTTAAAATGGGTCTCTGATGGTGAGACTCACTCTTTTAAACTGGTCCCTGATGGTGAGACTTCCTCTTTTAAAAGTGATCCCGGATTGTGAGACTCCCTCTTTTAAAAGTATCCCTGATGTTGAGACTCCCTCTTTAAATGGGGTCCCTGTTGGGGAAATACTCTCTTTAAAAGCTGTCCCTGATAGAAAGACACCCTCTTTAATAAGGGTCCTTGATAGGAATACTCTCTCTTTAAAATGAGTCCCCATGTTTGAGACTCCCTCTTTAAAATGGGTCCATGATAGAAAGACACCCTCTTTAAAAGGGTCTCTGATGGCGAAATTCCCTCTTTAAAAGGGGTCCCTGATGGGGAGACTCTCTCTATAAAAGTGTCTCTGATGGTGAGACTCTCTCTTTAAAAGGGGTCCCTGATGGTGACACTCTCTCTGTAAAAGGGATCCCTGATGTTAAAACTCTCTTTAAAAGGGGTCCCTGATAGAAAGACACCCTCTTTAAAAGAGGTCCCTGATGGTGAGACGCCCTCTTTTAAAGGTGACCCTGATGAAGACACTCCCTCTTTAAAAGTCTGCCTGATGGTGAGACTCTCCATTTAAAAGGTGTGCCTAACAGGATGATTCTCTTATAATAGGTCCCTGATAAAAAGAATCTGTCTTTAAAAGGCGCCCTTGAAAGAAAGACTCCCAATTTAAAAGGGTCTCTGATGGTGAGATTCCCACTTTAAATTAGGTCTGTGATAGAAAAACACCCTCTTTGAAACGGATCCCTGATCGTGAGACTCACTATTTAAACGGGACCCCTGATGGTGAGACTCCCTCTTTGAAAGGTGTCCTTTATGGGGAGGCTCCCTCTTTAAATGCGTCTTAAATGGTGAGAATGTCTCTTTAAAAGGGGTTCCTGATGGGGAGACACTCTCTTCAAAAGGGGTCCCTGATGGTGAGACTCCCTCTTTAAAATGGGTCTCTGATGGCGAGACTCCCTCTTTTAAACTGGTCCCTGATGGTGAGACCCACTCTTTTAAAAGTGATCCCGGATTGTGAGACTCCCTCTTTTAAAAGGTTCCCTGATGTTGAGACTCCTTCTTTAAATGGGGTCCCTGTTGGAGAAATACTCTCTTTAAAAGCTGTCCCTGATAGAAAGACACCCTCTTTAATAGGGGTCCTTGATAGGAATACTCTCCCTCTTTAAAATGAGTCCCCATGGTTGAGACTCCCTCTTTAAAAGAGGTCCCTGATAGTGAGACGCCCTCTTTAAAAGGTGACCCTGATGAAGACACTCCCTCTTTAAAAGTCTCCCTGATGGTGAGACTCTTTCTTTAAAATGAGTCCCGAATAGGAAGATCCTCTTTAAAAGATGTCCCTGATAAATAGACTGTCTTTAAAAGGGGCCCATAATAGAATGACTCTCTCTTCAAAATGGTTCCCCGATGGTGAGACTCCCTTTTTAAGAGGATTCCCTGATAGAAAGACTCCATCTTTAAAAGGGTCTCGGATGGTGAGACACTCTCTTTAAAGGGTCGCTGATGGTGAGACTCTCTCTTTAAAGGGGCCCCTGATGGTGTGTCTGTCTCTTTAAAAGCGGTGCCTGATAGTGAGAGTTCCTTTTTAAAAGAGGCCCCTGATGGTGAGACTCCCTCTTTAAAATGGGTCCCAGATGGTGAGACTCCCTTTTCAAAAGGGGTCACTGATGTTGAGACTCCCTCTTTAAAACGGATCACTGATAGAGACAATGCCTCATAAAAAGGGTCCCTGATAAAAAGATTCCCCCTCCAAAGAATCTCTGATGGTGAGATTCCCTCTTTAAAAGGGATCCCTGATAGTGTCACACCCTCTTTAAAAGCTGTCCCTGATGGAGACACTCCCTCTTTAAAAGGTGTCCCTGATGGTGAGACTCTCCATTTAAAAGGTGTGCTAACAGGATGATTCTCTTTATAATAGGTCCCTGATAAAAAGAATCTGTCTTTAAAAGGCGCCCTTGAAAGAATGATTCCCAATTTAAAAGGGTCTCTGATGGTGAGACTCCCACTTTAAATTAGGTCTGTGATAGAAAAACATCCTCTTTGAAACGGATCCCTGATCGTGAGACTCACTATTTAAAAGGGATCCCTGATGTTGAGACTCCCTCTTTGAAAGGTGTCCTTTATGGGGAGACTCCCTCTTTAAAATGTGATCCCGGGTGGTGAGACTCCTTCATTAAAAGGGGTCCCTGTTGGGGGGATACTCTCTTTAAAAGGTGTCCCTGATAGAAAGGCACCCTCTTTAATAGGGGTCCTTGATGGGAAGACTCTCTCTTTAAAATGGGTCCCCATGGTTGAGATTCCCTATTTAAAAGGGGTCCATGATAGACAGACACCCTCTTTAAAAGGGTCTCTGATGGCGAGAGTCCCTCTTTAAAAGGGGTCACTGATGGAGTTATCCTCTCTTTAAAAGGAGTCCCTGATGTTGAGACTCTCTCTTTAAAAGGGGTCACTGATGGTGAGATTCTCTCGTTAAAAGGGGACCCTGATGGTGAGACTCTCTCTTTCAAATGTAACTCTACTTGAGGAAGGGGCGAAAGCTCCGAAAGCTTGTAATATTAAATAAATCTGTTGGACTATAACCTGGTGTTGTGCGACTTCTCACATTTGGATGTATACAGAATACCCCCAAAAGCGTGATCTTACCATTTTTGTTCCAATATTCTCATCCAAAGGGATTCTGTCCTTGTCCCCTCAAGAACATCCTCCCTTTCCAACACTACAATGTCTTCCTTAATCAGCACTGCCACCCCACCTCCCTTTTTATCTTCCCTATCTTTTCTGAACATCTTGTTCCCTTGAAAATTAAGTTCCCAGTCCTCACCGATTTAAGCCACGTTTCCGTTATTGCCAACAAAATCATATTGCCATACGGATAATTGTGCTTGTAGCTCACCAACCTTAATCACAACACTTTGTGCGTTTACGTGCATGCTTTCTGAACCCCTTTTTGATTTTATCATCATCTTTCTGAATCTCCAATCTAATATTCTACTACAACTTCCTGCAGTACTACATTCTCTAGTACTATCCAACACACGCATTATTTTATGCACCTTATTCCTCTTTTCTGCTCCTATATGCTGGTGCCCATCCCCCTGCCAAGCTAGTTTGAACCCTCCCCAACAGGACGAACAAACCTTCCCGCGAGATTATTGCCCCGGCTCCATTAAGGTGTAACCCGTCCGGCTTGTACAGGTCCCAACTTCCCCAGAGACGGTCCCAATGCCTTAGGAATCTTAAGCGCTCCCTTCTGCATCATCTCTCCAGCCATGCTTTCATCTCTTCTTTCCTCCTACTCCTGTACTCACTGGCACGTGGCACCGGGAGTAATCCGGCGATTACTACCTTTGAGCTCCCGCTTTTTAAATCTCTCTCCTCGCTTCCAAAATCTGCCTGCAGGACCTCATCCCTCTTTGTACCTATGTCGTTGGTGTCGATATGGACAACGACCTCTGGCTGTTCACCCTCCCCGCTCAGAGTGTCCTGCAGCCGATCAGTGACACCCTTGATCATCCATACCATCCTGGATTCATGTCGACGGCCGCAGCAAAAGAATTAGATGCTCTAGGCGAAGCTCGAAGTCACAACCTCGGCATTTCCCGAGCCTATACTGTCATATAAGCACCGCGCGCTAATCGATTGCACCATTACAGCCACACATGTTTGGCGGCACTTATTTGTGCTGATTTAATTCCACATTCAGGTTGTAGAAGCGTGCGGTTGCGCAAGGGCAATGGTTAATGTTATCTAACCAGCTGGATCCTTTCGCATCACATTGAAGTTAGCCCTATTCCAGTTAAGAAGTTACACTCTAGATTGTTCCTTGCTCCTCTCCATTTCTAATCCAAATCGTATGATACGATGATCACTCGTAGCCAAGTGTTCTCCCACAGACACTTTGTCAACCTGGACAACCTCATTCCCCAGCACCAGACCTGGCAATGCCCCCTTCCTAGTTGGGCCAAGAACATATTATTCAACGAAATTCTCCCGAACACATTTCAGAAATTCCTCCCCTTCATTTCGCTTTCCCCCAGCATTATCTCAATCGACATTTGAGTAATTAAAGTCCCGCAATAATACAACTCGAGAGCTTTTGCATATCTCTGCGATTTATCTGCAGATTTGCTCCTCTAACTCCCTCTCACTATTCGGATGTCTATAGAATACCCGCAATAGCGTGATCATACCATTTTTGTTCCCCAATTCTCATCCAAATGGATTCTGTCCTTGTCCCCTCACGAACATCCTCCCTTTCCAACACTACAATGTCTTTCTTAATCAGCACTGCCACCCACCTCCCTTTTTTTCTTCCCTATCTTTTCTGAACACCTTGTACCCTTGATTATTAAGTGCCCAGTCCTCACCGATTTAAGCCACGTTTCCGTTATTGCTAACTAAATCATATTGCCATACGGATAATTTTGCTTGTAGCTCACCAACCTTATACACCGCACTTTGTGCGTTTACTTACATGCTGTCTGAACACATTTTTGAATTTTTCGGCATCTTTCTTAATAACCAATCTAATATGGTACTACAACCGCCTCCAGTACTATATTCTCTAGTACTATCCAAGACACGCACTATTTTATGCACCTTATTCCTCTTTTCTGCTCCTAAATGCTGGTGCCCATCCCCCTGCCAAGCTAGTTTAAACCCTCCCCAACAGGACTAACAAACCTCTCCGCGAGAATATTGCCCCGGCTCCGTTGAGGTGTAACCCGTCCGGCTTGTACAGGTCCCACCTTCCCAAGAATCGGCCCCACTGCCTCAGGAATCTTATGCGCTCCCTCCTGCATCATCTCTCCAGCCACGCATTCATCTCTTCTTTCCTCCTACTCCTGTACTCACTAGCACGTGGCACCGGGAGTAATCCGGCGATTACTAACTTTGAGGTCCTGCTTTTTAAAGCTCTCTCCTCGCTCCCTAAACTGTGCCTGCAGGACCTAATCCCTCTTTGTGCCTATGTCGTTGATGTCGATATGGACAACGACCTCTGGCTGTTCACCCTCCCCGCTCAGAGTGACCTGCAGCCGCACAGTGACATCCTCGAACCTGGCACCAGGGAGGCATGTCGACGGCCGCAGAAAAGCCTGTCTGCCCATGTCTATTCTAATCCCATTTTCCAGCACTTGGTCCGTAGCCTTGTATGCTATGGCGTTTCAAGTGCTCATCTAAATGCTTCTTGAATGTTGTGAGGCTTCTTGCCTCTACCACACATTCAGGCAGTGAGTTCCAGATTCCAACCACCCTCTGGGTGAAAAAGTTTTTCCTCAAATCCCCTCTAAACCTCCTGCCCCTTACCTTGAATCTATTCCCCCTGGTTATTGGCCCCTCTACTAAGGGGAAAGTTCCTTTCTATCTACCCTATCTATGCCCTCATAATTTTGTACACCTCAATCAGGTCCCCCCTCAGCCTTCTCTTCTCGAAGGAAAACAACCCCAGCCTGTCCAGTCTCTCTTCATAGCTGAAACGGTCCAGCCCAGGTAACATCCAGATGAATCTGCTCTGCACCCTCTCCAATGCAATCACATCTTCCTATAGTGTGGGGACCAGAACTGCACACAGTATTCCAGCTGTGGCCTAACTATTGTTTTGTACAGCTCCATCATAACCTCACTGCTCTTATATTCTATGCCTCGGCTAATGAAGGCAAGTATCCCATATGCCTTTTTAACTACCTTATCTACCTGTCCTGTTGCCTTCAGGGATCTATGTACATGCACACCAAGGTCCCTCTGATCCTCTGTCCTTCCTAGGATCCTAAAATTCATTGTGTATTCCCTTGCCTTGTTTGTCCTCCCAAAATGCATAACCTCACACTTTTCAGGGTTAAATTCCATTTGCCACTGTTCTGCCTATCTAACCCACCCATCTATATCGTCCTGTAGCCTGAGGCTTCCCTCCTCGCTATTTACCACCCCACCAATTTTCGTGTCATCTGCGAACTTACTGATCATACCTCCTACATTCATATCTAAAGCATTAATGTAAACTACAAACAGCAAAGGACCCAGCAACGATCCCTGTGGTAAACCACGGGACAGAGGCTCCCAGTCACAAAAACAATCTTCGACCATCACCCTCTGCCACCTGCCACGAAGCCAATTTTGGATCCAATGCGCCAAGTTGCCCTGGATCCCATGGGCTCTTACCTTCTTGAAAAGTCTGCCATGCGGGACTTTGTCAAAAGCCTTACTGAAGTCCATGTAGACTACATCAACTGCACTACCCTCATCCACACACCTAGTCACCCCCTCGAAAAATTCAGTCAAATTTGTCAGACATGATCTTACCCTGACAAAGCCATGCTGACTATGCTTGATTAATCCTTGTCTCTCCAAGTGGAGATTAATTCTGTTCCTCAGAATGTTTTCCAATTATTTCCCGAACACTGATGTTAGGATCACTGGCCTGTAATTCCCTGGTTTATCCCTACTACCCTTCTTGAATAATGGTACTACGTTAGCTGTTCTCCTGTCCTCTGGCACCTCCCCTGTGGCCAGAGAGGTTCTCAAAATTTGTGTCAGTGCCCCTGCAATCTCCTCCCTTGCCTTACACAGCAGCCTGGGATACATCTAGCTTGGGGCTGGGGTTTTATCCACTTTTAAGCCCGCTAAAACCGCTAGTACCTCCTCCCTCTCAATATTAATTTGTTCAAGTACATCACAATCCCCCTGCCTGATTTCTATGCCAACATCGTCCTTCTCCACTGTGAACACAGATGCAAAATATTCATTTAAAACCTCACCTACATCTTCTGGCTCAACACACAGATTGCCACTTTGGTCCCTAATGAGCCCTACTCTTTCCTGGTTATCCTCTTGCCCTTAATATACTCATAAAACACCTTGGGATTTTCCTTTATTTAGCCCGCCAGTGTTTTCTCATGCCCCCACTTCGCTCTCCTAATTTAGTTTTTAAGTCCCACCCTGCACTTTCTATATTCCTCGAGGGCTTCCATTGTTTTTAGTCCTTTGTATCTGCCAAAAGCCTCCCTTTTACTCCGAGACGATTCTCGTATATCCCTTGACTTCCAAGGTTCCGTGGGCTTGTTGGTCCCACCCTTGACATTTACGGGAACATGTGGACGTTTTACTCTCTCTATTTCCTTTCTGAAAGACTGCTCTGATGTGGATTTTCCTCCAAGTAGTTGATCTCAGTCCACTTTGGCCATATCCTGCATTATCGTATTAAAATCGGCCATCCCCCAATTTAGCACCTTTATTTCCAGTCCATTTTTGTCCTTTTGCATGATGGCCTTAAATCTCACCGAATTATGGTCACTGTCACCAACATGCTCTCCTACTAACGCTTCTACCACTTGCCCGGTTACATTCCCTAGTATTAGGTCCAGTACCGCCCCCTCTCTTGTAGGAATTTCTACATGCTGGCACAAAAAGCTCTCCTGGATGCACTTTAAGAATTTCGCGCCCTCTAAGCCTTTCACACTCTGACTATGCCAGTTAATATTGGGGAAATTGAAATCCCCGACTATTATTACCGTATTATTTCTACACTTCTCTGAGATTTACCGACATATCTGTTCCTCTATCTCCCCCTGACTGTTTGGGGGACTAAAGTACACTTCCAGCAAAGTGCTTGCCCTATTTTTGTTTTTAAGATCCACCCATATAGCCTCATTAGAGGAACCTGCTAAGATATCATCCCTCCTTGCAGCAGTAACTGACTCCTTGATTAATATTGCGACAACCCCTCCCCTTTTACACCTCCTCTGTCTCGCCTGAAGATTCCATACCCCGGAATATTGAGCTGCCAGTCCTGCCCCTCCCTCAACCATGCCTCTGTGATAGCAACAATATCATACTCCCATGTGTTCATCAACAGCTTCAATTCATCTGCCTTACTTGCAAGACTCCATGCATTAAAATAAATGCCACCAGCCTTGCCATACTCCCTTGTGCCGTTACCTATTTGCTCTGCCTACCAGGCTGACTTGTTTTTTCCTCTATATTTGTCTGTGCATCACCCCCTACTATAGCTCCACTCGGTATCCCATCCCCCTGCCAAGTTATTTTAACAACCCCGCCCCCCGCAACAGTACTTGCAAACCTCTCCGCAAGGATGTTGGTCCCGTTCCGGTTCACGTTCAACTCGTCCGACTTGTAAAGGTCCCACCTTCCCCAGAAGCAGACCCAGTGATCCAGGAAACGAATGCCCTCCCTCCTGCACCAACTCTTTAGCCACGCATTCATCTGCTCTATCCTCCTATTTCTATACTCACTACCAAGTGGCATCGGGAGTAATCCAGAGATTGCAACCTTTGAGGTCCTACTTTTTAATCTGATACCTAGCTCCCTAAATTCTTGTTGCAGGACCTCATCCCTCTTTCTACCAATGTCGTTGGTACCAATGTGAACCAGGACCTCTGACTGTTCGCCCTAACCCTTCAGAATGCCCTGCAGCCGATCAGTGACATCCTTGACCCTGGCACCAGGGAGGCAACATACTATCCTGGAGTCAGGTCTGCGGCCATAGGAACGTCTATCTGTTCCCTTACGATAGAATTCCCTATCACTATTGCTCTCCCACTCTTTTTCCTCCCCTCCTGTGCAGCTGAGCCACTCGTAGTGCCACGGACTTGATATTGCTGCATTCCCCTGAGAAACCATCTCCCCAACAGGATACAAATCGGAATATCTGTTGGAGAGGGAGATGAACCCAGGGGCCTCCTGCACTACCTTCCTATTTCTTTTACTTTATCTGGTGGTCACCCATTCCCTCTCTGCCTGTGCACTCTTTACCTGAGATGTGACCACCTTGTTAAACATGCTATCCACGAAGATTTCAGCTTCGCGGATGCTCCACAGTGACTCCAGCCGCAGCTCCAGCTCCGAAACGCGGATTTCCAGTAGCTGCAGCTGGAGACACTTCCTCCACATGTGTTCGCCCTGGACACCTAAAGTGTCCCTGATGTTCAACATAGCACAGGATAAGCACTCCACGCTGCCGCGCTGACCTGCCATGTCCTACCCTTAATTTACTCTCCTTAAATTAAAGAATATTATATACACTAGAGAACCTACTACCCTTTAAACACGACTTACTCCAAACTAGAGACCTTAATTTTACTTTAATGACTGGAATATAGAAATATTGTAGAAATACTCACCGCTGGTTCTCTGTCCCCTCTTGTGCAGCTTTTTAGCTCCTGCTCTCCTGGAAGCTGACAAAGATGGAAAAAGAAAGAAACATCTCCCTCCCCTCACTACCTCACTCACTAAACTATCAGCTTAACACTCTGTTCCGATCTGCACTCCGTGACAAACGGCACTCTAGCCTCCCTTATTTATACTGCTGAGATTTAAATAAGTGAGCTCTCTGGCAATTACAGAACCAGATTAGACCACTTAATTGATTAATTACGTTCACCTGCTCTCCAGCACAGAGCTTGCTTCGCCCTTCCAAGCCGGGAAGAAACTTAAAGCTTAAAACAGTAAATTTAAATGCTAATTGCAAGCACACAAGACTAGAATTTATTAAAAAAAAGAGATTCACCTTTAAGATTCACTCCCTCATTCAACAAACTCGCAGCTTAACACTCTGTTCCGATCTGCACTCCGTGACTAACTGCCCTCTAACCTCCCTTATTTGTACTGCTGAGATTTAAATAAGTGAGCTCTCTGGCAGTTACGTCTTCCTTAATCAGCACTGCCACCACTCCTCCCTTTTTTCTTTCCCTATCTTTTATGAACTCCTTGTACCCTGTAATATGAAGTGCCCAGTCGTCACCGATTTAAGTCACGTTTCCGTTATTGCCACAACATCATATTGCCACAAGGATTCTGCCACTAGAGCTGCGCGCAGGCGCTGTGAGATCTCAGTGCTGCCATCACCTGTCTTATAAGCGAGAAGACATCGAATCATCGAATCATTCAGCACAGAAAAAGACCATCATGTCTGCACCGGCTCTCTGAAGGAAGCTATCAATTTTTCAGACTCCACTGATTTTCCCCATCGCTCTGCTTTATATTTGTGTCTATCTCTTTATTAGTTCTAATGAATTTGGATATACATGCGTGATATTTATAAATACATTTGTGCATCGTTCTGTGAGTTGTAACTGAAATTGTGTGCAGCTTCCTTACTTATCAAATTATTTGTGTTCATCTCTGTTATTAGAAATGTATTTGTATCTCTGTTTTATTTATGAACATATCTCTGTGTATCTTAGTGTTATAATTGTATTTGCGTTTATCTACGAATTATTTACAAGTAACATAGAGACAAATATATAAACAGAAAATACATTTATAACGAACACAGATGCGCCGCAGCAACAATTATAAATAAAACTGTTGCATTCAAGTAACTGAACACTGACACAGATAAACAAAACGTATTTATATACAACAGAACAACTCACAACTATATTTGTTACAAACACAGTGTCACCAAAATATATTTACAACTATCTCAGATAAAAGAAAATGTTACTCACTCCGGTTCCTCGGCAAATGCTGCTGTGCCTGTTTGTGCTCGGTGTATGGGAAGGTTTGGCCGGGCCGTGGTATCGTTTCCCAGGAATGGGCTGTAATGCGCTGTTTGAGGCATTATCTCTGCTCTATTGGGCCAAAAATTCGGCACTTGCCAGTTGAGTACGCACTGTGTACTCACCCGCAAGGCCTCCTGAAGTGCCGGTTTCCTGCTAGCACTGCTCATGCGCGGGATACCGGAACTTCCGGTCTGGTGAAGGGAGCGGTTCAGAGGTGAACCGCGTGCGCGGTAGAGGCTGCGTGCACGCAGCAAACTTAGGTTTTTTTTCAGGTGTCTCCGGAAGGATAAGTATGGAAGAAGCTGCGCTTTTAAAAAGGAGGAGCAGGACCCGTTTTCAACAAGGTAAGTGGTTAATTAATGATAAATTAAAAGGTTTTATAACAGGTTTATCTTTTTTAGATACATTAAAGAAAGGTAAGTTTATTTTTAGCACTGTTAAAAAGTATTTTAATTTTTTCAAATATTTAATTTTTCTTTAAAGTAGTTAATTTATTTAACTTATAGTTATTGTATAAATGTGATGGGTTTCTTTTAGCTGTTCTTTTGGGGCCGATTTTAATTCATAGATTTGACAGGTCTTCCAGTCAAATCTATGAATGAAAGATGGTCTGCTGCCATTGGCTCTCCATGGCCCACGTGAAACCAGGGGACGCATCGCACTAACTTCGCCCCTGGGACACGCAGGCACTGCGCGCGGGCACTTGGAGCAGGCCCAGGAGCTGAAGTTCCCGTGGGCCCAGAGGTCAACGGCAGGCGTGGTAGGTAAGTGGGCGCGCGATCCTTACCCCTGCGGCAAGCTGGAGAGGCGAATTTCAGGGCCATTATATATATAATAATGACCTGGACTTGGGTAAACAGGGCACAATTTCTAAGATTCTATGATTCTATCGATCCAGCGCTCATTATATATATTACATGATTTTCATTGCGTATGAAAACGATGGTAACATAAATCGGGTGGTTTCTTTAACGGACAGTCGATAACGATTTCCGGTTTATTTTTGGGCCCCAAGTTGAAGTTTTACTCCAATGTCATCTTTCTCTTTCTCTTCGTCATTTCAGTCTAGCGGAATGAACTGTGTTTAGGTGTCAGCCGTGGCTCAGCGGCAGCAAACTCAAGTCCCACTGCAGAGACTTGAGCACATAATCCAGGCTGACACTCCAGTGCAGTGCAGAGGGAGTGCTGCACTGTCGGCGGTGCCGTCTTTCTGATAAGAGGTTAAACCGAGGCCTCAGATCACATGGCACTATTTTGAACAGAGTATACTTTCTAATGTAGTGCGCATTATTAATCACTCAACCAACGGCACTAAACAGATTTTCTAGTCATTAAGATTGGTAAAATGTTTTGAAGTTAAATTTCTTCCCAATGGATAATATCATGTTTCTGCTCACTAATCTTTATTTTTTTCCTGCTAGTCTATCATTCGGTGTAAATCTCCGAGGGAGGAAGGAAGGAAGAAGGAAGAGAAGGAGGGGGAGTTCTATCTCCCATTCGTGATCACTGTTCCACCTTCATTCAATTACATAAGGGTAAACAATTCTAATGAACCGTCTCAATTTTAAGAAGCTACAAACAATGCAGGGAGAAAGGCCAGGATCCCCATTGACAAGATTATGAACCAAGGCCTATTTTATGTAAAAGACAGAGACATGATTATCTGCATTAAAAGGATGGGTTTAGAACCCACGCGTACAGAGCACAATGGATTAACAGTCCATCGCCTTAACTTCTCGCCAGCTCGTCTCGCGTCGTCCTCGCGCTCAGCCATTCAATTTTCGACTTTTTGCATCTAGACAGAAATACTATGCAAGAAAGTCCCCTTCATCTCTTGTGCTGCCCGTGCTCCCAGATCGACAATGTTATCAATGTACAATCAGCTTCTGTAAACGAAAGGCCTTCCGGTAGTTCAGGTGAGGGACTGTCAGAAATGGTCGGTTTTGAGGCAGATTCAGAACAGAGAAGACAACGTTTCGCGCAGTGAGGGAAATCACCGCGGCAGGGCGTGAACCTGCAATATTTTGACAACATCCCGGCCAGCATCATTGAGCCACGCGACCGCTGTTTTCGCTGAGCGACTTGTTGTGGGGACAATTGTGAGCAAATTCAGGGCAACAGCTCATATAAATGACTGGTTTTAGGAACACTGAACATATTTCCAATTAATGAGCAGGTGCGCTGCGAGCTGCGTTCACACGTGCGCAGAGAAACGCTATGTAACTCTGAACACAACACCTTAACAACTCTGTCCTCACAGCTGAAATCGCACTCCTTGTAAAACGACTAACACACAGAATGATCCGGGACTGGGGGCACACCCGTTTTAAACAGACACAGAATGATCTGTAACTGACAACAGTCCCGATTACGATTAGCAGCGATGTCAGATGGACTATCCATCAGGCCAAGGAAATTTCGTGAGCAATCCGGCTAATTTGCTTCCAAAGGCCAGTCCTGCTTTCGCAGTGCTTGTCTGTCCAGCGGTCCCGCGGGACTAAATGTATCGACCGGTTTCAAATCATCCATTCAGATTGTTGCGACCCCTTTGAGGGAAGACTATCAGCTAAGAATTGAGACAAATAACTCGACGTGCCATTGGGCACTGAGTTTTTAGGAAGAGACTTTACAGGTTGAATGGACTTGCCCGTATTTTACTTCAGGCCCACCCATAAAGAAGGGTATAAGAGAAAGGCCTGAACAGCCCTAAGCACAGACGGTGGAAGGGAGAGCCATAAAAGAGTGGGGCAGGTCTAACACTCTTCCGGGAACGGATGCAAACCATCCTTGAAAGTTCCAGACGAGAGGGATAAAGACTGTAAGCCAGAGAACTGTTTGCGCACTCCAGCGGTGTGTCCGATCGGGATTGGCACCAGCTTCTTGTCATGGTAGTATGTTTTTGCTGTATGACTAATGTGTTATATTCCGGCTTAAACTCTGATAAAACACGATATTCCCACCATATTGGTTTATAGTCGATCCTGATAATTTGAAAGAGATTGGTAATCACTACAAGCTAACACACATTTAACGTCATATTCATGCATTGATGTCCTTGAGCAATATATGTGATTTAAAACAACAACAGAAAACGCTGGAAAAACTCAGCAGGCCAGGCAACACCCGTGGAGAGAGAAACAGAGTTAATGTTTCAGATCGAAACCCTTCATCATAACTGAGAAAAGAGCAGGAAATTAAAGAGATACAAATGCAAGGGGGGAGGCTGGGGGGGAGGAATAACTATGGTAAGTAGAGACATTAAGAGATGCTCAAGGCAAGACGAGATGGTAATGGGACAGGTTAAGGAACAAAAGGTGGAGTGTGAAATGCTGGCAGAATGAGAGACAGCTGCCGTAGGGGGAGACGGAGAAAAAAAAGGAAAAAGGCACGAATCAAAAGGGTGGATAAAATGTATATATGTGTGATAGGGCCAGAGGTTATGATCTGAAATTGTTCAACTCGATATTGAGTCCGGAAGGGTGTAAAGTGATTTAATGCTGTCTCTGATCTAAACTAACTGCTTTATATGTGTGAGCTCAACCGCTGTGTTTAGCCTCTACCCTGAATATTTATCTCCAACCTAGAATCAGTTTATAACCTGGAGACAAGGTTTCAGCAGCCGGCGGGCAGGGAGCAGAGGCTGAGGCTGATCTATGTTATGTGGGAGGAGAACACAATATTCCTGCTGTTTATTTTCATTATCCTGCAGAATATTGGACACTGTTCTCAATATGTTATATTCCTCTTAAATATCGGAGGGTTTCGCTTATTGTAATGATCGCTGCGGCTCTTTTCAATTTGATGAATTTGCAGCAAATTGAATATCACGAAACCAGCGAAATCGCCATTGCCGAGATTAAACACTCAGTGCAGGGTCAGCGGTTTGGGACTTTTAACGGGACGTTGCGCTTAGGCAACTGCGTTGGTCCCGTGGTTCAGGCATTAAAAGCGTAATTTTAGGATTTGCCTGTAAAGTTTCGAACCCTGTTGCAAAACTTGTTGTATTTTAATATTAATAAATCCAATTTGTTAGAAAAGTTTAAAGCCTTGGTTGATCGGAGCTCTGATTACCCTAAAGAGTGAAGAGAGTTAAAACAAAAACCCTACAGAGCCTCAAGTCCAAAGTCGCATTTTCCTCCCAAGCTTGCTGCACTTAGCTCATGGCACGGCTCCAATTACTGATATATACTTGGAATGGAAAACATTGGTCGGACGGTGTGGTAGAGCAGGGAAGTGGGAATCATTGGACAGCTCTTTCAGAGAGCCGGCACAGGCAGGATGGGCCCAATGACTTTCTTCTCAATTTTATTTTTTGTGATTGAATCACTCCAAGTGTTGCAGCGTTTGCCAACGGCTTGTTGGTATGTGGGTGTGGACCTCGCTCAGAGAATTACTTGGAGTGAAATCCGAGAAAAATCATCGATTCCCTCAGCTTAGCGACATTGCAGAAGACTTCAAATAATAACTGCCTAAAATCTCTGCAGGTCATGGCCCAGAAATTAAAGATGGAGCCTTCCTGCAGGGGTAAGGCTTCCCCGCAGTATCTCACTGCGCACCTACCTTTTCCCTCCGAGCTCACACGAACTTTAGTTTCAAGGCTGCAGCTGTGCAGTGTGTGCTTGTCCCAGAGACCGAGTTAGTTCGTGCGAGCTCTGGGATCACGTGATTCAGTTAGAGCCAATGGCAGCACACCATCTTTCATTCATAGTTTTGACAGCAAAGGCTGTCAAAGCGATGAATCTTTACACCCCCAAAAGAACAGCTAAACCTCAATAAATTTAAAAAAAAACAAATCATTAATAAAATAAGTATAGTTAAATAAATTAAACACTTTAAACAAAAAATTCAATTTTTGAAAAAATTTAAAATCTTTTTAACAGTTATAAAAATAAACTTACCTTTCTTTAAAGTCTCTAAAAAAGATAAACCTGTTGAAAAAAATTTAAAATAATACTTAATTAACTACTTACCTTGTTAAAAGAGGGTCTTACGCCTCCTTTCTTTCTGTGCAAAATCTTCCATGCTTACCTGCGCGTTCAAAGCACTAAGTGCACTGCGGAAGTTCACTTAGGAACCGCCCCCTTTTGAGTTCACAAAGTGCCGGTTTTCAGCGCATGCGCAGTGCATGCAGAAAACCGGCAATTGGAGACAGAATACGCGAGAGTACACAGTGCGTACTCTCGCGTACTAAGACTAATTTTTGGGCCCATATGTCCAGTATGTAGCAAGAAACCGCGGTTTAATTATTCAAAGCGGGAATTCAGTCCCAGATGTGCCGTAACTGTGACCTAAGTACGGTTCTTTTCAGAGCCTGCTGCACATTTCCTACACTGTCCACTAGGACCACGGAGAGTACTTATCTTCACTCTGCCGCTCACGCACAAAGCAGCACAAACTCACGGATTCAGAAACAACCCACAGGTGGAGAATCAAAGATAAACACAACCAGCGAGACTTGAAATACCTGCAGCCCAAGGAAAGACCGGCAGTGTGCTATGGCTCCGTGCTTTATTTAGTTGGTTATACTGTGTGCCGAATAAACAGGAGATTTTGGCTGCTACTCACAGGGGGGACAAGCTTTTAATTTATAATGTGTTAATTTCAGTTCCAGAATAACAGAGGCTGGAATTTGTATCTATTCACAATGGCTGTTCTAAATTTTCCTCTCTAGTAAAATGTTTCTATAACACATTAATGTGAGAGCACAATTATGTTCGTGGGACTTCAAAACAGATTTGGGGAAAGTGGCCCTGACGCTGAGAAACTCTCCCGCGTCTGTCGCTACTTGAAGAGGTGGGCGATATTCTATTTAAAAATTGAGGCTCACAACTTTAACATCGAGATTTTGGAAGAAAAAGACATTAGAACAATAGAGAGACACAGTGTCAGTGCTAGGATTCAAACTTCGTCCAGCAAAAACTCTAATTTTAAGCGGGCCACCTGGATGTAATTTTAATGACCATAAATTGCAGTCCGTGGCTTAGCTCCGGAGTCGGCTGCGGAGCTGCGGAAAGAATACCTGATGGCGGCCCTCCTTGGTAAATTGCTCTCTGACGCTGCGTGCTGGAGGGCAGCGCGATGGCTCACGGATCCATGGGGCGCAGCCTGGGCGGAAGGGACCTGGGATCACGTGGGTCTGGTCCTCCAATCAGGAAGCAGATTGTCTTGCATTCATTTAAATTCATAAATTACTTCATTACTACATCGCTTAAAATACAAACATATTTAGTTTTTTTGTAGTGGGAATAAAATTCATTACTGATAATTCCTAATTCTAAATAAATACTGTACATTGTGCAGAAAGTTAGGAAACGTAACCGTTATTTTTTTTTATTCCTGCAGCTTTAACATACACTAGGATTGCTGCTCGCAACTGCATTCGACCTCGAACGCACTCTGGACATTAATCTCACTGAAGCAGAATGTGACCGCGGTGTGTCTGTCAGTGGGTAGGTGACGAGTTTAGGGTGGCTGTGGGTCGCTTTCAATCGAGGCTGGGACACGATGCAAGGGGAAGGTTTGCTACGATGTTTGGAATACATTGCCAGTCGGGAGCGGGACAAATCGAAAGGAAACAAAAAAAGAAAACCCAGTCAGCAGAATTGAGAATCTGTCGATCCGCTTTGGGAAAGTGAATCAGAGCAGAATGAAGGGTAAACTGTCCGACTGCCCAGAAGCGATCAAGGCACAGCTCGGTCGGCGCGTTCCCCTGGTTTACGACGCTGGAACATTCCTCACACATAAATTATTCAACCCAGTGTAAAAAATTCTAACAGACGATAACTTATTCTAGCGATTGAAGGAATGCCTGACGTGGTTACCAAGTGACGGTAAAATGTTTATTAACTTTTGTTCCATTTATCCGAGTTGTGATGAACTTTGAACTTTTCTCATTTTATAGACTGTATTTGAAGGGTCCCGGTAAAAATGTTCAGTGTTTCTGAGAGCGGGGTGTGGGTGAGTGTAACAGGCTCAGGGCTGGATGCGGGAAGTTCTCTGACAGTCTCTCTCTCTCTCTCTCTGATGGGGAGAGTTGATTGACAGCTGGAGGCTGTTGGCGGTTTGATTAATGCAGGAAGTTCCCTCCGAACCGTGTTATGATCGACAGCTGCAAACCACTTGTTTGTCTCAGGACACAAACCAGTGCTGTTATAATTGCCAAGCTTAAACGAACAGTTCAGCGTTAGTAAATTGAGAATTTAACTTGTTGCAGAATACCTTTATGCAGCTGTGATGGACGAGTGGGCAAGGCGCTGGAATTCAAATTCAAAGAGATTTCCCCGCGTAGATTCGATCCCTGCTCGCAGCGGATTTTCACGCAATGCTTCATATAGTTTGTTTCTTTAGAATCATAGAACGAAACTATTCGGCCCATCGTGTCTGTGCCGGCCGAAGAAGAACGATATGAATACCAGCATCCGCTCCCCTTTTGAAGCTGTTAGACATTTCGGTGCCGGTTTTAAGGAAACGGAAGTATTGGCTAGAAAGCTGCACTGATTACCTGCTAACTGAGCTGAGCCTGAGTAAGAGTATTATTTCAATAAAGGAACTAATAAACTAACTGTTCAGGAAGGAATGCTGGGAGGCTTGACCAAATTCCGAAAGTGTTCTGCAGACTGTCACACAGAACAGAACATGGAACATATAAGATTCTGAAGGGGATTGACAGGGTAGATGCTGAATGATTGTTTCCACTGTCTGGAGAGTCTAGAACTAGGGGGTATAGTCTCAGGGTAAGGAGTCGGCCATTTAAGACTGAGATGAGGACGGATTTCTTCACTCAGAGGGTTGTGAATCTTTGGAATTCTCTACCCAAAGCGCTGTGGATGCTGAGTCGTTGAGTATATTCAAGGCTGAGATCGATAGATTTTTGGATTCTAGGGGAATCAAGGAATATGGAGATCAGGCGGGAAAGTGGAGTTGAGGTCGGAGATCAGCCATGATCTTGTTGAATGCCGGAGCAGGCTCGAGGGGCCGTATGGCCTACTCTTGCTACTAATTATTTTGTTCTTAAGTTCTTATGGGCAAAGCAATTCTAATAAAAATGTTCTGCAATACTTTGGATTGCTGCAAAACCTCAGACCTGAGGAGAGCACATCGACCTGTAACGTTAACCCTTTGTTTCTCTCTCCACAGATGTTCCCGGACCTGCGGAGTATTTCCAGTATTTTCTGAATAAATCCATTTTCAGCGTCTGCAGTATCTTGCCTTATGTTCTGTTGTGCTTCCCGTTGTATGAACAAAACGCGACAAAGTAATTGCGGGCTCTCGAAAGTTGAATTTTCTGAAACGTGTGCATTGGTGGTTCAGGGGCTGAATTTTCGCTGTCCACGGGGAGACCCGGGTTCGAATCCCGGCCAATGCAAAGCTCCAAGTTTTACGAATTTATTTCTGTAAATGTTTTAAATTTAACAAGTTCCATGAAACGCTGTACAAAAAAGATTGTCTGGTGGCCATTCAGACCATCTTATCTTGATCTGTTTCGCTTGTCTATTTGCCTGTGAATCCCGATGCTGCACATGTTGGCCAGATTGGGATTATGTTAATCAGAAAACAGGTTATAGAGTCATAACGGCACAGAAGGAGGACATTCAGCCCATCGAGTCCATGCCGGCTCTCTGCAGAGCAATCCAGTCAGTCCCATTCCCGTGCTCTATCCCCCTGGCCCTGCAAGTTTATTTACCTGAAGTGTCTATCCACTCTCACCTTGAAAACAGGAAGTGTCTCCGCTTCCACCACTTCCGTCGACAGCGAATTCCAGGTCATCACCACTCGCTGCGTAAAAATAATTTTCTTCACAACCCCCCTGTATCTCTTGCCAAAACATAAATATGTGTCCCCTAATGCTTGTACCATCAACTAGTGGGAACAGACTTTCCCCGCATAGCCTATCGAACCCCGTCATAATCTTGTACACCTCTATCAAATCGCCCCTCAATCTCCTTCGCTCTAATGAAAACAAATCCTGCTTCTGCAACCTGTCCTTGTAGCTAAGATCCCCCATCCCCGGAACCATTCTGGTAAATCTCCTCTGCACCCTCTCAAGTGCCTTCACATCCTTCCTGAAGTGTGGTGACCAGAACTGGAGGCAATACTCCAGTTTTTGCCTAACCAGCGCTTTGTAAAGTTTCAGGATAACTTCTCTAATAATACACTCAGTACCTCTATTTATGAAGCCTAAGATACCATATGCTTTGTTAAACAATCCCTCAATATATCCTGCCATTATCGGGGAACTAGGCACATTAACTCCCAGGTCCCTCTGTCCCTGGACACTCTTTAAAACGTTGCCATTAAGTGTATATTGCCTCTCCTAATTCCTTCTGCCAAAATTCATTACCTCGCACTTCTCTGTATTAAATTCAATCTGCTACTTGTCTGTCCATTGTGCTAGCCTGTCTATTTCCTGTTGCAGTCAATTGGTATCATCATCACTGTTTGCGACACCCCAAAGTTTGGTGCCATCGGCAAATTTTGAAATTCTACTCTGTATTCCAATATCCAGGTCATTTATATATATTAAAAAATCAGTGGCCCCAGCAATGACCCTTGGGGAACACCACTGTCTACCATCCTCCAGTCTGAAAAACAGCCATTTACCACAACTCGCTGTTTTCTGTCCTTAAGCCAATTCCTTATCCAAGCTACCACTGACCCACCAAGTCCATAAGCCTCGATTTTGTTAACCAGCCTTCTATGTGGTACTTTGTGAAACGCCTTCCGAAAATCCATGTAGACAGCAGCCATTGCACTCCTTCTTCGATCCACTCTGTTAATTCATCAAAAAATTCAATTAGATTAGTCAAACACGATCTGCCTTTTAAAAATCCGTGTTGACTCTTCTTAATTAGCTTAAACCTCTCCAAGTGCCCGTTAATTTTTTCCTTTATTATTGCTTCTAAAAGTTTACCCACCACTGATGTTAAACTGACCGGCCTGTAGTTACTAGGATTGTCCTTAGAACCTTTCTTGAACAATTGTATCACATTTGCAACTTTCCAATCCTCAGGCACCTCTCCTGCATCTGGGGAAGGTTGGAAGATTATGCAATAAAAATTACACGATCTCCTCCCACAATACCCTCAGCAACCTGGGATGCAAGCCATATAGACCAGGCGACTTGTCCACTCTAAGCATACCTAGCCTATCTAGTACATCCTATCTATCAATTTTCACCCCGTCCATTGCTTCTACCTTTTCCAGTTCTACCGATATTTTGTCAGCATCCATCTCCTTAGTAAACACCGATACAAAGTACTCATTGATGATTCTAGCCTTGCCCTGCGCTTCTAAGCATATATCACGTTCTTTGTCTCTAATAGGCCTCACGCCGACTCTTACTAGTCGCTTACTCTTTACATGCCGGCAGAGAATTTTTCTGTTCCCTTTTATGTTAACCGCCATTCTACTCTCTTATTCTCTCTTTGCCAAACTTATTTTCATCTTCACATCCCCTCTCAACTTATTGTATTTGGTTTGGGTCGCTCTTGAAGAATTCACTGACATGCATCATATACCCTCTTTTTATGTTTCATCATCTTCTCTATCTCCCTTGTCATCCAAGGAGCCCTTGCTTTGGATCAGTTACCCTTCCATCTTGTTGGAATGTACCTAGCCTATACTTGGAACATCTCCTCCTTAAAGATCACCCATTGTTCCGTTACAGATTCTCCTGTCAGTCTTTGGTTCTATTTTACCCTGGCTAGATCCTTTCACATTCCATTGAATTTAGCCCTATTGCAGTTTAGTAGTTCCACTGTAGATTGCTCCTTGCTCCTCTCCATTGTTAATCTAAATCTTATGATACGATGAACACTCGTACCCAAGTTTTCTCCTACAGACAGTTGGTTGACCTGACCCACCTCATTTCCCAGCACCAGGTCCAGCAATGCCTCCTTCCTAGTTGGGCCAAGAACATATTGGTCAAGGAAATTCTCCTGAACTCATTTCAGAAATTCCTCCCCTTCCTTTCCCTTTACCCTAGCATTATCCCAATCGATATTTGGATAAATAAACTCCAACAATATCACCACTCTGTAGTTCTTGCATATCTCTGCGATTTCCCTGCAGATTTGATCCGCTACCTCCCTCTCACTATTTGGAAGGCCGATAGAATACCACCAATAGTGTGATCATACCCTTTTAGCTCCTCAACTCTAAACACATTGATTCTGTCCTTGTACCCTCAAGAACATCCTCCCTTTCCAACACTACAAGTTCGGTTGTCGGTTTTCTGGTGACCTGGAAGATGAAGGTCCCACTTGCTTAATGAAGCAAGACAAGATACATTAAGCACATCGACACTCTTAACGAAAGCGGACCCGATACAGTCAGCGTCAGTCAGTGCTCGCGTGGCCTGATGGATGCGCTGCTTGGCTCAGGTGTTGATCGTGTTGTTTATCTGAAGATTGCAATTTCGAGTTCTACCGTGGGCGTTCTACACGTCAAATGAGATCGTCTCCTACATGGTCATAGCTGATTTACACCCGACTGTTTCAAAATAGTCCCTGACTTAACCGGAAATAAGTAAATTGGATTCACCGACTGAAGCTGACTGTTCATTTACACATTGTCGATCTGGGCGATCTCGCTGGACTTTCACCAGAGAGTTAGATTATGAGTAGATATTACATAAACTAAGCTCGTATTTCCTGGAATGTAGATGACTAAACTTTGATTAAGGTTTTTTGGGGTTTTGTAAGCAATTGGTTGGGTAAATAGAGAGAAACGTTGCCCGTTGGTTCGGGAGTCTAGGATAAGGGCACAAAACCTTAAAATTTGAGTCAGGCCATACAGGAGAGAAGTTAAGAAACATTTCTTCATATGAAGGCAATTATAATTGAACTAATATGGAATAGAGATTACGAATGGGAGCTACATTTTTCCCGCCCTCTCTTCCTTCTTGTCTCTGGCCTGTTTTAACTTTCTGTTCCCATCCACACAGTTTACTGTTCCTCCGATATCAGTGTGATCTGCTAACTTGGATATGCAATACTTGATTCCTTCATCCAGGTTACTGATAATTATGGGGAGCACATTCCCGAGTGTTCACTGAAATCCCGTTGCTTAATATTGCGAAGCATCCTCTCCTGATTTGACCTAAACTGATGCGTTTTGCACATCTCGGGGCGGTCAGACACGCTTTTACTGTCTCTTACTGCTTGGGACCTTTAACGGGAAAAGGCCGCGAGTTAAACGATTATCAGCAAAAACCGAAGAAAGACAAATAAACAGAAAGGTGTGTTACTCCACCCCAGTGCAAAGGTGCAATTGATGTTATTCAAAATAATTTCTGCCTGACATTTTGTGTATATTTTTTGCTAAAGTGTGCATTTCAAATGTTACGAAAATCCTTATAAGTAAGAAATAAACTTCCTATATCCCGTATGGAGATAGAACCACGCGACCTGGGTGTTATCAGCACGAAGCTGCAAACAACTGAGCTAATCGTCTTGAACGTATCGGGATTGCTCGAGCCCGATACTGGGCGATTGGCGTTTCAGGGGTGGTCGGCCATTAGGACTGAGAAAAGGAGGAGTTTCTTCAATCAAGGTGTTGTGAATCTTTGGAATTCCCTACCCCAAACGGCTGTGAATGCTGCGTCGTTGAGATTATTCAAGTCTGCGATAGATAGAGTTTTAGACTGTAGGAGAAACAAAGGTTCATAGAATCATAGAATCATAGAAAGTTACAGCACGGAAGGAGGCCATTTCGGCCCACCGTGTCCGCGCCGACCAGCAAAGAGCTATCCAGCCTAATCCCACTTCCCAGCTCTTGGTCCGTAGCCCTGCAGGTTACAGCATCCCAAGTGCATATCCAAGTACTTTTTAAATGTGGTTAGGGTTCCTGCCTCTACCATCCTTTCAGGCAGTGAGTTCCAGGCCCCCACAACCCTGTGGGTGATGAAATTTCCCCTCAAATCCCCTCTAAACCTTCCCCCAATTACATTAAATCTGCGCCCCCTGTTTTTTGACCCCTCTGCTAAGAGAAAGAGGTCCTTTCTATCCACTTTATCTATGCCCCTCAACATTTTATACACCGCAATAAGGTCTCCCCTCAGCCACCTCTGTTCCAAGGAAAACAGACCCAGCCTATCCAGTCAATCCTCATAACTAAGATTCTCTACTCACGGCAACATCCTTGTAAATCTCCTCTGTACCCTCTCTAGGGCAATCACATCTTTCCTGTAATGTGGTGACCAGAACTGCACGCAGTACTCTAGCTGAGGCCTAACTAGTGTTTTATACAGTTGAAGCATAACCCCCCCTGCTCTTGTATTCTATGCCACTGCTAATAAAGGCAAGCATTCCATATGCCTTCTTAACCTTATCTATTTGGCCTGCTACCTTCAGGGATCTGTGGACATACACTACAAGGTCCCTTTATTCCTCTCCACTACTCAGCGTCCTACCATTTACTGTGTATTCCGTTTCCTTGTTAGCCCTCCCCAAGTGCATTACCTCACATTTCTCCGGATTGAATTTAATTTGCCACTGTTCTGCCCACCGGACCAATTTTTTGATATCTTCCTGCAGTCTACAGCTTCCTTATTCAGTATCAACCACACTAGAAACAGCCTTCCAGTCACAAAATCACCCATCAACCATTACCCTCTGCTTCCTGCCTCTGAGACAGTTTTGAATCCAACTTGACACTGTGCCCTGGATCCCATGGGCTTTTAACTTCGTGACCAGTCTGCCATGTGGAACCTTATCAAAAGCCTTGCTAAAGTCCATATACACTACATCAAACGCACTACGCTCATCTACCCTCCTTGTTACCTCCTCAAAAATGCAATCAAATCTGTCAGAAACGACCTTCCCTTAACAAATCCGTGATGACTATCCTTGATTAATCCGTGACTTTCTAAATGAAGATTTATCCTGTCCTTCAGAATTCTTTCCAATAATTTTCCCACCACCGAGGTTCGGCTGACTGGCCTGTAATTACTCGGTCTATCCTTCTCTCCCTTTTTAAACAAGGGGATCGGTCCGGAAAGTGGAGTTGATGTTGAATATCAGCCATGATCTTATTGAATGGCCGAGCAGACTCGAGGGGCCGTATGGTCTACTCCTGCTTCAAATTCTTATGTTCATCAATCCCGAGTTTCGGCAGGTTTTATGTCATTTTGCGTCTCTTTATTTGCTCCGATTCTCGAACTGCGCGATTTACACTGAAGTTCATTATCCGCCACTGAAGAGTTAGATTGCAACAGAGAAACATCAAGGATGGAAAATATGTATACTGTCTGTAGTTAGGGTTTATTTCTCTGTCTCCTTCTGCCTGTTTCTCTGGTTTTTGTTACTCTCGGTGCCGGGTGAACATCTGATTTGATGCATTTGCCCTAAACTGATTTCTTCTGCACATCTCGGGGCGATCAGACACGTTCTGTCTGTCTGTTACTGCTCGCGACCATTAACAGGAAAAGGCCGCGAGTTTATCAGCAAACGAGGAAAGACAAATAAACGGAAAGATGTGCTTCTCCGCCCCAGTGCAAAATTGCAATGGATATGATACAAAATAATTTCCCCCCGACAGTTTGTGTGGATTTTGTTTTTGTAAAGTCTGGATGTTGAATATTACGAAAAACCGTAAAAGTCAGAACAAGCTTCTTATATAGAATCAAACCGACGACTTTCGTCACATCAGCCACAAGATTTAACCAACCATCCGTAAAAGGCGTCTCTGTCGGAGGTGCGAGCCCTAGGCTAGGCGGTTTGTGTTTCACTTCTCACACTGGGTGACAGAGTTATTGCACGAGATCCGCAGCAAACTGGTTAAGACGGATCTATAGGAGGGAGATCAGTGCGGACCGCCGCCTGGGCTCTCGGATTGCGAGAGATCGGGAACGGTAGCGTCGTGGTAATGTCACTGGGCTAATAATCCAGTCGGCCTGGACATATGATGCAGAGACGTGAGTTCAAATCCTAGCAGTGCAGCTGGGGAATTTAACTACAGTTAATTAAATAAATCTGGAATTTTAAAAGGAAATGCTAGTATCAGTAATGGTTTCCACAGGATTGCATGATTGCCGTAACAAACCCATCTGGTTCACTAATGTCCCTTAGGGAAGGAAATCTGCCATCCTTACCTGGTCTGGTCTATATGTGACCAATAGCAAAGTGGTTGACTAAACTACCCTCAGTTGTAACAAACCTCTACGAAACAAACTAATAAGAATTAAACCCCGCATCGACCTCGGTACGGACACGACAACACCCTGCCGAGTCGACCTGCAAATTCCTACTCTCCAACATCTGGGGACTTGTGTCAAAAGTGGGAAAAGTGCCCCACAGGCTAGTCAAACAACAGCCTGAAATATTCATACTCACAAAATCATACCTTTCAACAAGCTCCTCCATCACCGTCCTGTCCCACCAGGGGTGACGGCACAGAGTTATACATTCGGGAAGGAGTGGCCCTCGGGAGTCCTCAACATTGACTACGGGCCTCATGGCTTCAGGTCCAGCATGGGCAAGGAAACCTGCTCCTGCTGATTACCACTTACAGCACTCCCTCAGCTGATGAATGCGTACTCCTCCATGTTGAACACCACATGGGAGAAGCACTGAGAGTAGGAAGGGCACAGAATTTACTCTGGGTGGGGGACTTCAATGTCCATCACCAACTGTGGCTCGGTAGCTCTCTCCCCATAGCCCTGTATCAATCCCAAACTAATCCTTCTGCCCCACTCTCTCAATATAGATCTGTATCAATCTCAAACTAATCCCACTGCCCCGCTCTTTCCCCATAGCCCTGTATCAATCCCCAAACTAATCCCACTGCCCCGCTCTCTCCCCATAGCCCTGTATCAATCTCAAACTAATCCCACTGCCCCGCTCTCTCCCCATAGCCCTGTATCAATCCCAAACTAATCCCACTGCCCCGCTCTCTCCCCATAGCCCTGTACCAATCCCAAACTAATCCCACTCCCTGCGCTCCCCATAGCCCTGGATCAATCGTAAACTAATCCCACTGCCCCGCTCTTTCCCCAAAGCCCTGTATCAATCCCAAACTAATCCCATTCCCTGCGCTCCCCATAGCCCTGGATCAATCGTAAACTAATCCCACTGCCCCGCTCTCTCCCCATAGCCCTGTATCAATCACAAACTAATCCCACTGCCCCGCTTGCTCCCCATAGCCCTGTATCAATCATAAACAAAACCCACTGCCCAACTCTCTCCCCATAGCCCTGTATCAATCTCAAACTAATCCCACTGCCCCGCTCTCTCCCCAGACCCCTGTATCAATCCCAAACTAATCCCACTGACCCGCTCTCTCCCCAGAGCCCTGTATCAATCCCCAAACTAATCCCACTGCCCCTCTCTCCCCATAGCCCTGTATCAATCTCAAACTAATCCCACTGCCCTACTCTCTCCCCATAGCCCTGTACCAATCCCCAAACTAATCCCATTGCCCTACTCTCTCCCCATAGCCCTGTATCAATCCCAAACGTATCCCACTGCCCTACTCTCTCCCCATAGCCCTGTATCAATCCCTAAATTAACCCACTGCTCTGCTCTCCCATTAGCCCTGCATCAATCCCAAACCAATCCCACTGACCCAAACTCTCCCCATAGCCCTGTATCAATCACAAACAAATCCCACTGCCCCACACTCTCCCCATAGCCCTGTATCAACACCAAACCAATCCCACTGACCCAAACTCTCCCCATAGCCCTGTATCAGTCACAAACAAACCCCACTCTCCCCATAGCCCTGTATCAATCTCAAACTAGTCCCTCTGCATTACTCTCCACCCATAATCCTGTACCAATCCCAAACTAATCCCAATGCACTGCTCTCCACCCATCGCCCTGTATCAATCCCAAACTATTCCCACTGCCCCGCTCTCTCCCCATAGCCTTGTATCAATCTCAAACAATTCCCAATGCCCCACTCTCCACCATAGCCCTGTATCAATCCCAAACTAATCCCAATGCCCCAATCTACACCCATAGCCCTGTATCAATCCCCAAACTAATCCCCCTGACCTGCTCTCTCCCAATCGCCCTGTATCAATCCCAAACTAATCCCACTGCCCTGCTCTCCCCCATAGCCCTGTATCAATCCCAAACTAACCCCACTGCCCCGCACTCTCCCATTGCCCTGAATCAATCCCCAAACTAAAAACAGTGGAAGCAGGACTAAAAACAGTGGAAGCCCTAGAGAAGGATAGAAAGTGCAGGGGGGTATTTAAAAAAGAAATTAGGAGAGCGAAGAGGGGGCATGAAATTAAACAATGGTGGGCAAAATAAAGGAAAATCGCAAGGTGTTTTATACGTATATTAAGGGCAAGAGGATAACCAGGGAAAGAGTAAAGCCCATTAGGGACCAAAGTGGCAATCTGTGAGTAGAGCCGGAAGATGGAGGTGAGGTTTTAAATGAATATTTTGCATCTGTGTTCACTATGGAGAAGGGTGATGTAGGCATATAAATCAGGCAGGGGGATTGTGATATACTTGAACAAATTAGTATTGAGAGGGAGGAGGTACTAGCGGTTTTAGCGGGCTTCAAGGTGGATAAATGCCCAGGCCCTGATGGGATGTATCCAAGGCTGCTGTGTGAGGCAAGGGAGGAGATTGCAGGGGCTCTGACACAAATTTTCAGAACCTCTCTAGCCACAGGGGAGGTGCCAGAGGACTGGAGAACAGCTAACGTAGTACCATTGTTCAAGAAGGGTAGTAGGGTAAACCAGGGAATTAAAGTCCAGTGAGCCTAACATCAGTGGTAGGGAAAATATTGGAAAAAATTCTGAGGGACAGAATTAGTCTCCACTTGGCGAGGCAAGGATTAATCAGGGATAGTCAGCATGGCTTTGTCAGGGGGAGATCGTGTCTGAACAATTTGATTGAATTTTTTGAGGGGGTGACTAGGTGTGTGGAGAGGGTAGTTCAGTTGATGTAGTCTACATGGACTTCAGTAAGGCTTTTGACAAAGTCCCATATGGGAGACTGGTCAAGAAGGTAAGTGCCCATGGGATCCAGGCCAATTTGGCACATTGGATCCAAAATTTGCTTAGTGGCAGGCGGCAGAGGGTGATGGTCGAAGGTTGTTTTTATGTCTGGAAGCCTGTGTCTAGTGGTGTCCCGCAGGGGTCGGTGCTGGGTCCTTTGCTGTTTGTAGTGTACATTAATGATTTAGATATGAATGTACCTGGTATGATCAGTAAGTTCTCAGATGACACGAAAATTGCTGGAGTGGTAAATAGCGAGGAGGGAAGCCTCAGGCTACAGGACGATATAGACGGGATGGTTAGATGGGCAGAACAGTGGCAAATGGAATTTAACCCTGAAAAGTGTGAGGTGATGCATTTTGGCAGGACAAACAAGGCAAGGGAATACACAATGAATGGTAGGATCCTCGGAAGGACAGAGGATCAGAGGGACCTTGGTGTGCATGTACATAGATCCCTGAAGGCAGCAGGACAGGTAGATAAGGTGGTTAAAAAGGCATATGGGATACTTGCCTTCATTAGCCGAGGCATAGAATATAAGACCAGGGAGGTTATGATGGAGCTGTACAAAACGCTAGTTAGGCCACAGCTGGAATACTGTGTGCAGTTCTGGTCACCACATTATAGGAAGGATGTGATTGCATTGGAGAGGGTGCAGAGGAGATTCACCAGGATGTTACCTGGGCTGGAGCGCTTCAGCTATGAAGAGAGACTGGACAGGCTGGGGTTGTTTTCCTTAGAGCAGAGAAGGCTGAGGGGGGACCTGATTGAGGTGTACAAAATTATGAGGGGCAAAGATAGGGTCGATAGAAAGGAACCTTACCCCTTAGTAGAGGGGTCAATAACCAGGGGGCATAGTTTCAAGGTAAGGTGCAGGAGGTTTAGAGGGGATTTGAGGAAAATCATTTTCACCTAGAGGGTGGTTGGAATCTGGAACTCACTGCCTGAAAGGGTGGTAGAGGCAGGAACCATCACAACATTCAAGAAACATTTAGATGAGCACTTGAAACGCCATAGTTAAAGCACATGGGATTGTGGGTAAGGTACTGACTTGGATAGAGAACTGGTTGGCAGACAGGTAGCAAAGAGTTGGAATCAACGGGTCTTTTTCCGAGAGGCAGGCAGTGACTAGTGGGGTACCACAGGGATCGGTGCTAGGACCCCAGCTATTCACAATATATATTAATGATCCAGACGACGGAACTAGATGTAATATCTCTAAGTTTGCAGACGACACAAAGCTGGGTGGGCGTGTGTGCTGTGAGGAGGATACAGAGAAACTCCAGTATGATTTGGACAGGTTGGGTGATTGGGCAGATGCATGGCAGATGCAGTATAATGTGGATAAATGCGAGGTTATCCACTTTGGTGGCAAAAACAGGAAGACCGATTATTATCTGAACGGGAATAGATTGGGAAAACGGGCAGTGCAACGAAATCTGGGAGTCCTTGTGCACCAGTCGCTGATGGTAAGCATGCAGGTGCAGCAGACGGTTAAGAAGGCAAATGGTATGTTGGTCTTCATAGCGAGAGGATTCGAGTACAGGAGCAAGGATGTCTTGCTGCAGTAGTACAGGGCCTTGGTGAGACCACACCTTGAGTATTGTGTGCAGTTTTGGTCGCCTTATCTGAGGAAGGATGTTCTTGCCATGGAGGGAGTGCAGCGAAGATTTACCAGACTGATACCTGGGATGGCAGGAATGACGTATGAAGAGAGATTGGGTCGATTAGGCTTATATTCGCTCGAGTTTAGAAGAATGAGAGGGGATCTCATTGAAACTTATAAAATTCTAACAGGACTAGACAGACTAGATGCAGGAAGGATGTTCCCGATGGCGGGGGAGTCCAGAACCAGGGGTCACAGTCTAAAGATAAGGGGTAAGCCATTTAGGACTGAGATGAGGAGGAATTTCTTCACCCGGAGAGTGGTGAGCCTGTGGAATTCTCTGCCACAGAAGGCAGTTGAGGCCAATAAATAGGGTGAAGAAATTCCTCCTCATCTAAGTCCTAAATTGCTTTCACCTTATCCTTAGACTGTGACCCCTGGTTCTGGACTCCCCCGCCATCGGGAACATCCTTCCTGCATCTAGTCTGTCTAGTCCTGTTAGAATTTTATAAGTTTCAATGAGATCCCCTCTCATTCTTCTAAACTCCAGCGAATATAAGCCTAATCGACCCAATCTCCATTCATACGTCATTCCTGCCATCCCAGGTATCAGTCTGGTAAATCTTCGCTGCACTCCCTCCATGGCAAGAACTTCCTTCCTCAGATAAGGCGACCAAAACTGCACACAATACTCTAGGTGTGGTCTCACCAAGGCCTTTTACAACTGCAGCAAGACATCCTTGCTCCTGTACTCGGGTCCTCTCGCTATGAAGGCCAACATACCATTTGCCTTCTTAACCGCCTGCTGCACCTGCATGCTTACCATCAGCGACTGGTGCACAAGGACTCCCAGATCTCGTTGCACTTCCCGTTTTTCCCAATCTATTCCCATTCAGTTAATAATCTGTCTTCCTGTTTTTGCCACCAAATTGGATAACCTCGCATTTATCCACATTATACTGCATCTGCCATGCATCTGCCCAATCACCCAACCTGTCCAAATCATACTGGAGTTTCTCTGTATCCTCCTCACAGCACACACGCCCACCCAGCTTTGTGTCGTCTGCAAACTTAGAGATATTACATCTAGTTCCCTCATCTAGATCATTAATATATATTGTGAATTGCTTGGGTCCTAGCACCGATCCCTGTGGTACCCCACTAGTCACTACCTGCCACTCGGAAAAAGACCCGTTGATTCCAACTCTTTGCTTCCTGTCTGCCAACCAGTTCTATCCAAATCAGTACCTTACCCCCAATCCCATGTGCTTTAACTATGGCGTTTCAAGTGCTCATCTAAATGCTTCTTGAATGTTGTGATGGTTCCTGCCTCTACCACCCTTTCAGGCAGTGAGTTCCAGATTCCAACCACCCTCTAGGTGAAAAAGATTTTCCTCAAATCCCCTCTAAACCTCCTGCCCCTTACCTTGAAACTATGCCCCCTGGTTATTGACCCCTCTACTAAGGGGAAAAGTTCCTTTCTATCTACCCTATCTATGCCCCTCATAATTTTGTACACCTCAATCAGGTCACCCCTCAGCCTTCTCTGCTCTAAGGAAAACAACCCCAGCCTGTCCAGTCTCTCTTCATAACTGAAACACTCCAGCCCAGGTAACATCCTGGTGAATCTCCTGTGCACCCTCTCCAATGCAATCACATCCTTCCTATAATGTGGTGACCAGAACTGCACACAGTATTCCAGCTGTGGCCTAACTAGCGTTTTGTACAGCTCCATCATAACCTCCCTGCTCTTATATTCTATGCCTCGGCTAATGAAGGCAAGTATCCCATATGCCTTTTTAACTACCTTATCTACCTGTCCTGCTGCCTTCAGGGATCTATGTACATGCACACCAAGGTCCCTCTGATCCTCTGTCCTTCCTAGGATCCTACCATTCATTGTGTATTTCCTTGCCTTGTTTGTCCTTCCAAAATGCATCACCTCACACTTTTCAGGGTTAAATTCCATTTGCCACTGTTCTGCCCATCTAACAATCCCGTCTATATCGTCCTGTAGCCTGAGGCTTCCCTCCTCGCTATTTACCACTCCACCAATTTTCGTGTCATCTGAGAACTTACTGATCATACCTGCAACATTCAGATCTAAATCAGTAATGTACACTACAAACAGCAAAGGACCCAGCACCGATCCCTGCGGGACACCACTGGACACAGGCTTCCAGTCATAAAAACAACCTTCGACCATCACCCTCTGCCTCCTGCCACTAAGCCAATTTTGGATCCAATGTGCCAAATTGGCCTGGATCCCATGGGCACTTACCTTCTTGACCAGTCTCCCATGTGGGACTTTGTCAAAAGCCTTACTGAAGTCCATGTAGACTACATCAACTGCACTACCCTCTCCACACACCTAGTCACCCTCTCAAAAAATTCAATCAAATTGTTCAGACACGATCTCCCCCTGACAAAGCCATGCTGACTTTCCCTGATTAATCCTTGCCTCGCCAAGTGGAGACTAATTCTGTCCCTCAGAATTTTTTCCAATAATTTCCCTACCACTGATGTTAGGCTCACTGGACTGTAATTCCCTGGTTTACCCTATTACCCTTCTTGAACAATGGTACTACGTTAGCTGTTCTCCAGTCCTCTGGCACCTCCCCTGTGGCTAGAGAGGTTCTGAAAATTTGTGTCAGAGCCCCTGCAATCTCCTCCCTTGCCTCACACAGCAGCCTTGGATACATCCCATCAGGGCCTGGGGATTTATCCAACTTGAAGCCCGCTAAAACCGCTAGTACCTCCTCCCTCTCAATACTAATTTGTTCAAGTATATCACAATCCCCCTGCCTGATTTATATGCCTACATCACCCTTCTCCATAGTGAACACAGACGCAAAATATTCATTTAAAACCTCACCTACATCTTCTGGCTCTACTCACAGATTGCCACTTTGGTCCCTAATGGGCCTTACTCTTTCCCTGGTTATCCTCTTGCCATTAATATACTTATAAAACACCTTGCGATTTTCCTTTATTTTGCCCACCAGTGTTTTTTTTCATGCCCCCTCTTCGCTCTCTTAATTTCTTTTTTAATACCCCCCTGCACTTTCTATACTTCTCTAGGGCTTCCACTGTTTTTAGTCCTGCTTCCACTGTTTTTAGTTTGGGGATTGATTCAGGGCTTTGGGAGAGTGCGGGGCAGTGGGGTTAGTTTGGGATTGATACAGGGCTATGGGGTAGAGCAGGGCAGTGGGATTAGTTTGGGATTGTTACAGAGCGATGGGGAGAGAGCGGGTCAGGGGGATTAGTTTGGGGATTGATACAGGACTATGGGGGAGATTGGGGCATTGGGATTAGTTTGTGACTGATACAGGGCTATGGTGGAGAGTGGGGCATTGGGAATTGTTTGGGATTGATACAAGCCTATGGGGAGAGAGCGGGGCAGTGGGAATAGTTTGGGACTGATACAGGGCTAATGGGAGAGCAGGGCAGTGGGTTAATTTAGGGATTGATATAGGGCTATGGGAAGAGAGTGGGGCAGTGGGATTAGTTTGGGGATTGATACAGGGCTATGGGGAGAAAGTAGGGCAGTGGGATTAGTTTGGGATTGATACAGGGCTATGGGGAGAAAGTATTGCAGTGGGATTAGTTTGGGGATTGGTACAGGGCTATGGGGAGAGAGTAGGGCAGTGGGATTAGTTTGAGATTGATACAGGGCTCTGGGGAGAGAGGGGTCAGGTTATTAGTTGATACAGGGCTCTGGGGAGAGAGCGGGTCAGTGGGATTAGTTTGGGATTGATACAGGGCTCTGGGGAGAGAGCGGGCAGTGGGATTAGTTTGGAGATTGATACAGGGCTATGGGGCGAGAGCAGGACAGTGGGATTTGTTTCTGATTGATACAGGGCTATGGGGAGAGAGTGGGGCAGTGGGATTAGTTTGGGATTGATAAATGGCTATTGGGATAGAGCGGGGCAGTGGGATTAGTTTACGATTGATCCAGGGCTATGGGGAGCACAGGGAATGGGATTAGTTTGGGATTGATACAAGTCTATGGGGAAAGAGCGGGGCAGTGGGATTAGTTTACGATTGATCCAGGTCTATGGGGAGCGCAGGGAGTGGGATTAGTTTGGGATTGGTACAGGGCTATGGGGAGAGAGCGGTGCAGTGGGATTAGTTTGGGATTGAGACAGGGCTATGGGGAAAGAGCGGGACAGTGGGATTAGTTTGAGATTGATACAGGGCTATCGGGAGAGCAGGGCAGTGGGATTAGTTTGAGATTGATACAGCGCTATGGGGAAAGAGCGGGGCAGTGGGATTAGTTTGAGATTGATACAGGGCTATATTGAGAGAGTGGGGCAGAAGAATTAGTTTGGGATTGATACAGGGCTATGGGGAGAGAGCGGGGCAGTGGGATTAGTTTGGGTATTGATACAGGGCTATGGGGAAAGAACGGGGCAGTGGGATTAGTTTGAGATTGATACAGGGCTATGGGGACAGAGCGGGGCAGTGGGATTAGTTTGGGATTGATACAGATCTATATTGAGAGAGTGGGGCAGAAGGATTAGTTTGGGATTGATACAGGGCTATGGGGAGAGAGCGGGGCATGAGGTTAGTTTGGGGATTGATACAGGGCTATGGGGGAGAGAGCGGGGCAGTGGGATTAATTTGGAATTGATACAGGTCTACAGGAGAGCCCGGGGCAGTGGGATTAGTTTGGGATTGATACAGGGCTATGAGCGCGGGCAGTGAGATTAGTTTGGGATTGATACAGGGCTATGGGGAGAGAGCGGACAGTGGGATTAATTTGAGATTGATACAGGGCTATGGGGAGAGAGAGGGTCAGTGGGACTAGTTGCTGATTGATACAGGGCTATGGGGAGAGACATGGTCAGTAGGATTAGTTTGGGATTGATACAGGGCAATGGGGAGAGAGCGGGGCAGTGGGATTAGTTCACGATTGATACAGGGCAATGGAGAGAGAGCGGGGCAGTGGGATTAGTTTAGGATTGATACAGGGCTATGGAGAGAGAGAGGGTCAGTGGGATTAGTCTGGGATTGATACCGGGCTATGGGGAGAGAGCTGGCAGTGGGATTAGTTTGGGATTGATGCAGGGCTATGGGGAGAGAGAGGGTCAGTGGGACTAGTTTGGGGTTGATGCAGGGCAATGGGGAGAGAGCGGGGCAGTGGGATTAGTTCGCGATTGATACAGGGCTATGAGGAGAAAGGGAGGCAGCGTGATCTAGCGACCAGGAGGGCTCACTGTAGCCTGGAGTCTGGGCCTTACCTGCTCTGTGTGTGTGTGTGGGGGGCTCTAGTCTGGGGATGGAGCCTGGGCCTTTCCTGCTCTCTGTGTGTGTGTGTGTGGGGCTTTTATCCGGGGATGGAGCCTGGGCCTTTCCTGCTCTGTGTGTGTGTCTGTGGGGCTCTAGTCCATGGATGGAGCCTGGGCCTTTCCTGATCTGTGTGTGTCACTAGAAATTCGTGGTGTCCTTTGTCCGTGACTTACCGAAAGGTAGCAAGCGATCTCAGTGGAACCTCCAAGAAATACTGTCGAAGTTTCGACTTCCGAGTAAGACTCTTGAAACATAAAGTATCGTCAAAGACAGGCTTTATTATTTACTTGCTTGCAAGGAGAATGCACCACAGTCAATGGCTACGATGACACTCTGAAAAATCACAGAAAATGGAACATCCTTATACACTGAAAATACAAGCTTTCCATATCACATGACATGTTGTTTAAGGTAAGCTAAGTTAAAAGTTAAAAAAAATAGAAATGCCTTACGATGAGACTAGCTAATCTGTACAGTCATGGAGTCTGTCTGTCTGTTCTTCTTCTCCCACCAAGGCCAAGGCTACTGGCTGTTTACTTCACTAGTCCTTGGTTATCTCAAGTTGATTAGAAGAAGCTCCTTTTTTTTCTGTACTAGCAGACTATGAAAACAGCATAGTCTGCAAAGTTTAAATTCATCTTCATGAGAAGTCATAAACAACTTTATCTTTTCCCAAACAAGTCAGAGTCGGCCATTTTGTATCACTCTTTCTGTGTCTTGGAAGCCATTTTGTCCAAGTAAAAAATACACTTCCACATTCCCCCCTTTTTGTCCTTCTAGGACAAAATAGCTCAATTTAACCCTTTCGGTCTTTCCTGGCCAGGGATTCCAACTTCTTTTCTGTTTTAACCATCCTCGGGATTATACCTGTATTGATGGCTGACCTTATTTAAGATCGCCTCTCCTTTCTGTCTATCCTTAGGGTTGGGCATGTAATTCTTTCAATTCTAATTTGTCCAGTTTTAATTTTGGCCACTGTAACTGGCAGCATCTTGGTCATCTAATACTTCAAAATTTATCTTACTCAATCGCCTTAGCTCTTCCCTTAGGGGACTGTTCTTCTCTTCTTCATTTACTCCCCTCTCTAGCATCATACTTCCTCCAGGTATAACTGCCTTACCTAGCCTATTACAACAGCATTTAATCATTGTGAAAAACAGAATTACTGCTACCACTACTACTAGTCCAGGCAATAATATTTGTCCCATTGATTCCAGCAATCCTCCCAGTATCCAGTCAAACCATCCTTGGCTCTTTGGATTCTTATACTGACTCACTGCATCTCTTATGTGTTTAACTATGTTAGTTATATTTTCTGAACTGTCTGGGATATAGGTACAACATTCACTCCCTATCAAAGCACAAGATGCTCCTTTATCTGCCAACAGATAAGCTAATGCCATTCGATTCTGCAATGTCATTACTCTTATAGCTACCATTTCCGCACTCATTTCGGACAATCCTTCCTCAGTTTCATTTGCCACTTTTTCTATCAGATCTGCTAGCTCAGTTACTTCTCCCATTAACTTCCCTATTCCGTATGGGGCTATTAATACTCCAAAGACTCTTTCATAAGTTGCTATCTCTCTTTTACTTCTTTGGAATTCATGATGTTCTCCTATCTCGTCTAAAATGTGGATATAAGGTACTACATAACCCAAATAGCAGGACCCTGTCCAGTTATGTGGCAACCATGGATAAGCCTTGTTCCCGCATATAAAATAGGTGAAATTATAGGCCGTCAAGTTACCCTCTCCTCTCATCCATATTCGGATAGGGTCGCCTGTCCAGTGGGACCTACTGGTTTTATTATTTACTTTAGTCCAGTCAAACTGAAAAAATCCCTGCTCAAGCAGGCCAGGAATTGGTGGTTGCCACATGACTGTTTGATTACAGGAACTCTCTCTGACTTTCTTTTCATCCCGCATCCTGCTTACTGCAGCCTGCTTTTTAAAACATAATGCCCCTTGTGGTCTACTGACTCCTGAGGTATTAGTTAATACAAGAAACGGGGGTGTTCGAGTATGATTATAATTGGGCTGAGCATGCTCGTAAGACATGTACAAGAAAGTGTTAACGTGTAATTCTCCTTTCTTTCAGGATCCTTCCCCACCTCTTTGGCACGTCATGCGTATCAGTCCGATTAGTATGCAAAATATAAGTAACAGCTTCATTGTGTAAGTCCTTCAAAATTTAATTTTGCGACTCCATTTTTTTTGTCTATTATCCCCCACCCTGTGTTGTTTTGCATTTTATGATTCCCTTATCACTTCTATTTGTCTTTTGATGCTTGATATTCGACCTTGCTGGCATTTCTGCTATCTATTCCTGGCTGCATGTTGCCAGTTTCTGTTCTAAGAATTAAAACCCATCTTTGAATCTAACAGCTATTTCTTACAATTCCCTTCTTTGAGAAGGAAATAACCCTTATTGACTTCTCACAATCGGCTCTTGACTAATCTAGCTAGTTCTTATTGCTCTCTCAACTTGGGCATTAGTTAGTAGGGAGTCTTTAAGATTTCTCCATTCTAATAGTCCATTCCGGTGTTCCAATTCTGCCCCGCCTGGGGTATCCTCTGTTTCTTCTATCTTCCTGATGTTACCCCACCTGGGGTCTCCTCTATATTGCTTCAGATCTTCTCTTTCGGTGTGCTCAATTAATTTGTTAGTGCTGGTTAGTCATGGGCATGAGTACCCAATTGGCTTGTGTATCTTACTACATAGGTTACATATATCAAATACATTATCATTACAAGTTGGAGAACTACCAGAGCGTGTGAAATAATACAAATCTAAGGGTGTGCTGATGTATTAAGCCCAATATCCCACCAGTGTGAGTTGTCCCCTATGCTGTCAATTTCAATATCTATTCTCGTGTTGTCTTCCTTCAGAACATAAAAATGCTTTAGGGAGGAGTTCAGTCACATCATGAGCTCACTGATAACCTTAGACAGCAGGGGAATGTCGTATCCGAATTGTGCCACATAATTGTGCAGCTCATACTTAAGTACCTGGGCCCAGAAATTCGTCCGAATACGGGAGAGTACGCACTGTGTACTCACCCATATTCGTTCCCGAAGTGCCGGTTTCCTGCATGCACTGCGCATGCGCGGGAAACCGGCACTTCCGATATTGCGAAGGGGGCGGCTCCTAAGTGAACCGCGTGCGCACTACAGGTTGTGTGCACGCAGCACACTTAGTTTTTTTTCAGGTTTGAACGCGCAGGTAAGTGTTGAAGATTTTACACATGAAGAAAGGATGCGTAAGACCCCCTTTTAACAAGGTAAGTAGTTAATTAAGTATTATTTAAAAAAAATTTTAACAGGTTTATCTTTTTTAGAGACTTTAAAGAAAGGTAAGTTTATTTTTATAACTTTTAAAAAGAATTTAAATTTTTTCAAAAATTTAAATTTTTGTTTAAAGTGGTTAATTTATTTAACTATAGTTATTTTATTAATGTGATGGTTTTTTTTTTAAATTTAATTGAGGTTTAGCTGTTCTTTTGGGGGCAAGTTGTATTCATAGTTTTGACAGTTCTTCCTGTCAAAACTATGAATGAAAGATGGTGTGCTGCCATTGGCTCTCCATGGCCCACATGATCCCAGTGGTCGCATCGAACTAACTGCGCCTCTGGGACACGCACACACTGCGCGCCAGCACCAGGGAGAGGCCCAGGAACTGAAGTTCGTGTGGGCCAAAACCATAAAGGCAGGCGCGGAGTGCAATATCGCGGGGGATCCTTACCCCCGCGGCAACCATCGAATTCCAATTTCTGGGCCCTCATTTACTGTCAGTTTCACTTGAGCATAGGTTTCGATATTATGTAAAACGTGTTGGTTGATGGGACAGGTCCTGTTAGACCCGTAAAGCATGGTAGTTGCGGTAGTACTGACACAGGAGGCACCACCAAAATCACCTCATACTGGATTCGCACTGGTTTTTTTCCACGCTCTGTTACCTACAAAACACAATTATTACAGTCACAGTTAAATTCAGTCTTACAATCATTTCAAGCAACATTACAGTTTAACATCTAATCAACAAATCATGGACTTAAAAGATTCTCCAGATCTCTTTTACTCATATCCATCTTGTGGATAATTCTTACTAAACATGATTTCTCCTTAGCCCTCAATTGTCCCAATCCAGATTCCAGGTAACTCTCCACTTCAATTTCAATTTCCAATTCCTCTAACAGGTACCAGTTTGTTTAACTCTATTCTGTTTCATTAATTAGATAGTTTCTCGATGGAGTATGTGTCAATGCTTTAAAAGTTGTCTCGCTCTCCTGAACCACATTAACCATTTCATGTCTTGCTGTTGTCAAGTAACTGAGCATGTCTGAGACCCGATCTTCAGTGCAGATTCACCATACATTTCCAGATGGTAATTGCTTCATACGTAACAAATCACATTTGCAAACTCATACCGGTATCTCCACATCATGCCACATGTGCCTTTCTCGGGCTTTCAGGTATCTTATCAAAAGATTGTCTTTGTTCATCTTCCTCTGCATGGTCCCGATATCTTGGATAGTGGCCAGGCTATCAAATTCAGTTTTCTTAAAAGTTCATTATAGGCAGGGACACAAATGTCTCCAAGAGAAAGCTATCAATTTATTATTCTTAGCTACACTTTCCTGACTTTCACCAGAAAGTTTTTAAAATTCCCATTCAGCAGTGTAATTCTCCTGTTTCAATCTTACACCTTCAATCACTCCCCTTTAATTACCATTCATATCTCATTCATGAGCCCTGGAGAAACTTTACTGTCTAGTACAATATTTAAGATTTTAAACATAGATTGAACATTCTCACTTGGTCCAAGTTATTAACACTTTTTATTTATCATTATTTTAGAGGATCTTTTATTTTCCCAAAAGTAACCCAATATATATATAGTGCCTGAGTCCATTTTGTTATTACAACATTATCCCAAAATCCAAACAGCAGTATTGTTGAACTGACAGGTTTTGTCAATGTTCAATTTCATTTCTATCAATTTATCTTATCAATTCCAATTTCAGAAACAAGTGATTCCCAGGCTAGGTGGCTTACACAGTGTTTTAACATTAGAGACAGAAGTGCTGCAATTAGTTTACAAGGTAACTTCCATATAACAAAAGAAAGAAGAGAATCCATTGTGACTCTGCTTAGAGCCCAAGGGGTTAATTTATCAAATCATAATTTTCCTTCTGGGAAATGTTAAATTAAAATTAAGAAACTTAAATTTAATAATGTCCAATATCTTTAAATGTCATACTAAAGTTGTTTCTCGGTGAACTTAAACAGCTTTCAGTGGAAAGGGTTAACTCCTTTGCAGGTTTTTAAGAAGGTGGAGCGAAACATTGTCAGGCGCAAGTAATTGTGTCACTTCACGTAAATTAAAAACATTTTTTTTCCCGATCGAAAAAGACAGTTGTGTTTTCACACTTTAACTGAACACGAACAGAACAGATAAAACAAAACAAACTAGTACATGCTTGTAGAAAACCATAAATCACATCATATTTCTTATAACTGGAGAAAAATTAGTTTTTCACACTTAAGCAAATCAAATCAAACTGCTTTGGAAGATTTCACCATAGCAACCGCGACTCCAAGGTTAAATCTTAGACCGAAACTTAATCTTTTGTTAAACAAACTTTTTGTTGTTCTTCTCAGTTTTACATACCAGCTTAACTTAAATTGTAGTTCAAAGTTTTTTTTTCAATTCTTGGGGCACAATCGATTGCAGCCACACATCGTGGCATTGCCTTCGCTACTGGATCCCTCTTTAACTAACCGTTGAATCGGCTCTGCTTTCCCTGCAAAGTCTGATATAAAATTCCTGCAGTAGTTAAATAGTCCCAACACTTTCCTCACTCCCCGGACAGTCTCTGGCCTTGGCATGTCTTTTATGGCTGCCTTTTGTTTCTGCAGGAGTGCCTTATACCCCTGGTTAATTTCATGTCCTAGATACTTTACTTTGGACAGTCCAACCTGTGCCTTTTTGGGTTCAATTTAAAGCCCGCTTTCTTAAGTGTAATGCTCCCATATGTCTTTTGGCATCCTCTGATGCAATCATTATGTCATCGACATATTGGAGTAGGGCACTCTGATACTTTGATAGGTCTAACTCGTCTAAGGCTTGACTTAGTACATGGTGGAATATATTTGGACTATTGTGGAACCCCTGCGGGACCCTGGTTCAGGTATACTGTCTATCCCTGACAGTAAAGGCGAATTTCCCTTGTGATTCCTCTGCCAATGGTATGGACCAGAACCCGTTCTTCATCCAAGGCTGTAAATATTTTAAAGTCTGGTTTCAGACCATTAAATATCTTATTCAATGTGGTCTACACAAATTTACACCAACCAGAATTTCACCGTGCGCAATAAAAGTCTGGTTTTAATAGGTTAATTAACCTCAATAACTCCAATTCAATCCAGATCAATTTTTTTTTCAATTAACCAGTATCACTTGGAAAAGAAAGAAACCATAGCCACATTAACAAAGAAACAATTACCCATGCCTTGTAAACATTCAAATTCATTTTCTTCCAGGCACATTGGCAACTGTGACTTCAAGGCTGAAGCTTATCTTTTGTAAAACAATTAACAAACTTAAAACAACACACGCTTGTCCATCATTCAAAACAAGTCTTCAAAAGGTTAAACAGCATTTAGCTCTCTGTACAAAAGAGTGGGTGGAGCTAAAACAAAAATGACAGACACCTTTTTAAAGACAGACTTTCAGACAAAAGAAATACTGCAACTCCTTAAACATTCACAGTCAGTAAAACTTTAACTCTTTAACGCACACTTTAACACAAACTTAGATCCCAGCATTCCCTTTAAGATTCCTTTCACTCAACAAATCTTGTGTTTTATTTGTCTCGGCACAGACATTAATAACTTCCATGTCGGTAAAACTTTAAATTTCTCTCTTTTTTTCTTTTTACATAGGTGTCTCAGCAGCTTTCCTGGCTTTCCAAATCCCTTTTTTTTTTGTCTAAGCTGAGTTTTCAGATTGGTTAGCCTGCAAATTAGATCTTTTCCTTCTTTATCTTTGGTTTGTCGGACGGGGCAAATCAGTTAAAGATACTGGTGCACCTGTATCAGCTAGCATTTCACACGATTGGCCCCCTAATAATACTGCAACATAGACTCGGTTATCCGAGCCTCCTGTGACTGGGGCCGCCTCCCGTCATTGACTCTTCCCCTTTGACTTGAGGTACTCCATAAAGTCCCTTCTATTCTCCAGACTGAGATAAGCGCCCTGTGTCTGGTCCATGTCTCATTTCTTCTGCCAGCAGTTGTGACTCTGGTGTCCCAGCTTACCACAATAGCAACATCCCCCTTTCTTTCCACTCCTGCAATCCTTCGCCATATCTCCCACTTTTCCACAAGTATAACAGCTCCCCTGAATCCTCTTGTATGGTTGCGATGCCCCCCCCCCTGCTGCTACCCCTTACTGATTGAATTTTTTCCCCAATTTATAGTAGGACCCCCAAACGCTGTTTCTACTGCGGTCTTAAAGGGTCCATATGCTGCCCATTGCACCGCCCGTCCGGCACTCGGAGGTACTACATCTGCCCATTCTCCATCCTGCATGCCTACAGCGGGGTTTATAGTTCTCCACTTGTCAGCTGGGCATCTTGCCCTGACTAACTGGTGGATGTCCCTACAATGTAAATCGTGGATGTCCCACATTCCCTCTAGATTTCTCCAGAACTCTGCGTTCTGGCTACGAGGTTTGAGGATTACCAAATCTTTGAGAATGGCTTGTTTCTCAAGAGGCGTGAAAGCCCGGTATTGATCTTGTGCTGCCCTCTGGTGGTGTAATACGGGTGCCATCGGTACTACCGGAACGTCCCCTTTAATCCCGATTGGGGCCGAGGCATACGGTGGGGGGCTTTCTTTATCCTCATCATCCCTGCTCCCTTTGTCTGTCTTTTCCATTCGTTCTAGTGTGCTTTCTAACTCGGCTATTTTCTTTTCTTGTCTATTTCCTCTATCTGTCAATTCAATCCGTTCTAGTGTGCTTTCTAACTCGGCTATTTTCTTTTCTTGTTCTTCCATCTCACTAGTTTGTGTCACTATTTTCTTTGTCAACATTATTAACTGATGTGTCAAAATTACTCCTGCCATTCTAGTTTTCGTATGTTTTTCCTTCTCCCACCACTCCCGTTGCGCCAGGGTTTTTTCTAATGGATCCCACCCATCTTTCCTCATTTGATCAATCAAACCCTTTTGGTCCTCGGCGTAGAGACGACTCATGGATCCTGGCGGGCCCCAATCGGGTTCCGCGCCTTTCTCCATAATGTATTAATATCGTTACTAGCTTACCGCTCTCCGGCCCACCCAAGTAACTCGTTTTCAGAGGTCTGCCCCGACTTGAAACAATCTTGCTCACAGAGGTGAGTTTTGGGCAGCCACTTGGCCCCTTTCACATGTAGCCATTAATACATTATCACAACACGTCATACAATCCAACAGATCCCGCAACGCAACACATCAGAGAGGTCTTACAGATTCTTTGTCTGTCTCGGATTTCAAACTAACTCTGGCCGTCACGTGGGGCCCAAGCGCCCTCTTAATTTCGGCTCAGCACGGGTCCTCGAGACATTTACAGTCCGAAATAACACATCAGGCTTCAAATATCTTAACTACTATTAATACGTTTGGTTAACCTTATTATTTCAATATTACAAACACCTTATGCGCTACCTAGGTTTTAATAAACTGTTTCTTACCCGTCACAGACACCAGATTCGTTGGATACTGCGTCACCGTCACACCGCCCTGCCAAGTGACCCAATTTCTGGGTGGTCAAAAATTTGACTACTCGCCCCGTTCACTGGTACAGGCGGTCTTGCAGCTCCGAAGTATCCTGCCGACTACGCCAATTGTGAGGGAGAAATTATTTCACTTCAGTCTGTGTTGATAGGTGAAAGCAAAACAGTTTATTTAATATTCAGAGATCTCTGGGAGTAGCGTCACAGACCTTACCCGGCCTGCTGACTACAGCTTCTCGACCTCCCGTTGTCAATTACAACCTTTTATTTAAGAATTGTCCAATCACATAGTTACAAAATATCACATGATTACAATTATGTCAATTCAAACTAAACAATTATGCCAATTCAAACTAAACCGGTTAATTCGTTATATTTCTTATCTTTGTCAGCTACAAACTAAAAGCAATTCAATGATGTATGTATGCTGCTATGTTTGCTTGAGTACTGGTGTTATATCTCATTCTCACACTTGTCCATTGTATTCTGGCCTTGAGTGCGGCTAAGTTCCCAACTCTCACCCATGCTTATCTATCCACCTGGGTTCTTAATCTATTTCATACAGAAACGAGAAATTATTTATTTTAATTTAACATGAGTTCAAATTAACCCCTTCACTCCCCTTCACCAACTACAAGATGCACTGCAGCAACTCGCCAAGGCTTCTTCGGCAGCATCTCCCAAACCCATGACCTCTTCCACCTAGAAGGACAAGGGCAGCAGGCGCATGGGAACACCACCACCTCCAAGTTCCCCTCCAAGTCACACACCATCCTGAATTAGAAGAATATCGCAGATCCATCATCGTCACTGGGTCAAAATTCTGGAACTCCTTCCCGAACAGCAGTGTTTTTTGCATTCGTTTGTGGGATGTGGGCGTGGCTGGCTAGGCCAGCATTTATTGCCCATCCCTAGTTGCCCTTGAGAAGGTGGTGGTGAGCCGCCTTCTTGAACCGCTGCAGTCTGTGTGGTGAAGTGCTGCTCGGGAGGGAGTTCCAGGATTTTGACCCAGCGACGATGAAAGATTGGCGATATACTTCTAAGTCAGGATGGTGTGTGACTCGGAGGGGAACTTGGAGGTGGTGGTGTTCCCATGCGCCTGCTGCCCTTGTCCTTCTAGGTGGAAGAGCTCGCGGGTTTGGGAGGTGCTGCCGAAGAAGCCTTGGCGAGTTGATGCAGTGCATCTTGTAGATGTGGGAGTACCTTCACCACACGGACTGCAGCGGTTCAAGAAGGTGGCTCACCACCACCTTCTCAAGGGCAACTAAGGATGGGCAATAAATGCTGGCCTTGTCAGCGACATCCACATCCCATAAGCGAATAAAAAAAAAATTGGCTGTAAAGTGCTTTGGGATATCCGGTGGTCGTGAAAGGCACTATATAAATGCCTGTCTCTTTTTTTACTATTGCGAAGAAGAGCTGGGGAGAGTTATCCCCGGTGTCCTGGGGCCAATATTAATCCCTCCAACAACATCACTACAACAGATGATCTGGTCATTATCACATTGGGATCTTGCTGTGCGCAAATGGGCTTCCGCGTTTCCTGCATTACAACACTTCAAAAACAAAGCACTTCATTGGCTGTGAAGCACTTTGGGACGTGCCGGAGGAGGTGAAATGCGCTGTAGAAATGCAAACGTCTTTCAATGAAGGGAGATGTGTGACCCCATCTGCTCACAGCAAGCTCCCCTCCCAAACTGGGCTGTAGGCAGGCTGAACCAAGATCAAAGTGTGATATGGAGACCAGAACTGTGCACAGTAACTCCAAGTGTGATATGGAGACCAGAACTGTGCACAGTACTCCAAGTGTGATATGGAGACCAGAACTGTGCACAGTACTCCAAGTGTGATATGGAGACCAGAACTGTGCACAGTGCTCCAAGTGTGATATGGAGACCAGAACTGTGCACAGTGCTCCAAGTGCGATATGGAAAGCAGAACTTTGCACAGTGCTCCAATTGTGATATGGAAACCAGAAATGTGCACAGTGCTCCAAGTGTGATATGGAGACCAGAAATGTGCACAGTGCTCCACTGGAAACCAAAACTGTGCACGGTACTCCAAGTGCGGTTTAACCAGGGTTCAGTATGTGTGCATTTTGACAGTGAGAATTTGTTTAAAGTGGAGAGGATGATGATATGGAGCGCATTTATTCATTGCCCACAGACCATTCAGATTGTAATCTGCCAGATTGAAAAGTTTAAAGTTGGAGGAAATAGTTTCTCTTTGTCACGTGGATTACAGTAAAACTGCTGAGAGACTAATTTCTTGCAGAGTGCACCTGATTGTGAAGACAAGTTGGTTTATTGCTGAAATCCTTGCGTTGTAGTAAAGATGGAGTGGCTGTTTCACATTCTGTTCCTGACGTCCTGTGAGTACCGCAACGCTGACTTCAATTCCCCAAACCCTTTGTCCTCTCCTGCTACATATCTTCCTGATCAATAACTTTCTTTCCTACCTGTCAGTCGTGGCTCAGTGAGTCTCAGTCTCTCTCTCTCTCTCGCCTCTGAGTCAGACGGTCGTGGGTTCCAGATTCAACACTCCAGAGACTCGAGCCCCATAATCCCAGGCTGACAATCCCTGGTTGCCCAGTACTGAGGGAGCGCTGCACTGTTGGAGGGGCAGTACTGAGGGAGCACTGCACTGTCAGAGGGGCAGTACTGAGGGAGCGCTGCACTGTCGGAGGGGCAGTACTGAGGGAGCGCTGCATTGTCGGAGGGGCAGTACTGAGGGAGCGCTGCACTGTCGGAGGGGCAGTACTGAGGGAGTGCTGCACTGTCGGAGGATCAGTACTGAGGGAGCGCTGCACTGTCGGAGAGGCAGTACTGAGAGAGCGCTGCACTGTCGGAGGAGCAGTGCTGAGGGAGCGCTGCACTGTCGGAGGGGCAGTACTGCGGGAGCGCTGCACTGTCGGAGGGCCAGTACTGAGGGAGCGCCGCACTGTCAGAGGGGCAGTACTGAGGGAGCGCCGCACTGTCGGTGGGGCAGTACTGAGGGAGCTGTGCACTGCCGGAGGGTCAGAAGTGAGGGAGCTCTGCACTGTCGGAGGGGCAGTACTGAGCGAGCGCTACACTGTCGGAGGGGCAGTATTGAAGGAGCGCTGCACTGTCGGAGGGGCAGTACTGAGGGAGTGCCGCGCTGTCGGAGGGGTAGTACTGAGGGAGCGCTGCACTGTCGGAGGGCCAGTACTGAGGGAGCGCCGCACTGTCGGAGGGGCAGTACTGAGGGAGCTGTGCACTGCCGGAGGGTCAGAAGTGAGGGAGCTCTGCACTGTCGGAGGGGCAGTACTGAGGGAGCGCTGCACTGTCAGAGGGGCAGTACTGAGGGAACGCTGCACTGTCGGAGGGGCAGTACTGAGGGAGTGCTACTCTGTCGGAGGCGCAGTAGTGAGGGAGTGCTACTCTGTCGGAGGGGCAGTACTGAGGGAGTGTGGCACTGTTGTAGGGTCAGTCCTGAGGGAGTGTTGCACTGTCGGAGGAGCAGTGCTGAGGGAGCGCTGCACTGTTGGACGGGTGGTACTGAGGGAGCGCTACACTGTTGGAGGGGAAATACTGAAGGAACGCTGCATTGTCGGAGGGGCAATACCGAGGGAGCGCTCCACTGTTGGATGAGACATTAAACCGAGGCCCCATCTGCCCTCTCAGGTAGACCTAAAAGAAGCCACGGCCACTATTGGAAGAATAGCAGAGTGGAGTTCTCCCCGGTGTCCTGTGGCCCAATACTTATCCCTCGACCAACATCACTTAAAAATAAAACAGATGCCATGGGGAGAAATTCAGTATCGCCCCATTTGGGGCGCAATTATCGGCCGGGCGCAAAGATTAGTGCCTGGCGCTAATTATCGCCTCCGACTGCAAACTTGGCTTTTATCGCCCCTGGAGGTGATTGGTGCGCTAAATCAGGTGCTTCACACCTGTCTTAAGGAGCAAAGGCCGAGGAGCGAGGCGCTACCTCAGAGTGCTGGCGAAGCTCATGTGATGTCAGTCAGCAATGGAACACAGACACAATGGCGCCAGCCAGTTCTTAAAGGGGAGGGTCGATCTTGCTCTCCATCCACATCCTGCTCATTGCAGCCTTGAATCTCGGCCTGGAGATACCTGTACATCAAATCTGCTGGAAAGAACAATGGAAAGGCCCAGGGAAAGAGCTCAGAGTGCAGCCCCCATAGTCTCTTCTAAATCGATACAAGGAAGCGCAAATCAAAATGAACCTGCAAAGTGCTGCTCAGTACCCAAAACTCCTTCACACAGCGTTGAATCTCTCCAGAAGTCTCTCTCTCTCTCTCTTAGAATGCGTGGTTCAAAAATGTCACCAACATAAAAAGGCAGGAAGCGGTCGCCTTTAAATAGCGCTCCCCTAGTCCCTTCCTGACTGCAAAACGCTCCCCTCAACCTGTCGTTGCTAGCGGCAGGCAGTAAGGCAGGGGGCGCCACTCAATATCCGCTCCGGGGCGATACCGGGGCATTGCGCACTCGACTGACGTCACGATCTGCCGGCGCAGGAGATCGTGGCGGTGGTGTTTAGCGCTGCCGCAAAATGTCGTTAATTTCGTGAGCGGCGCAAACATCGCCGTGCCCGGGCGCTAGACGCTTTGCGCCCCATTAGCGCCCTCTTAAGGCGCTAACAGGAGGCGCAAACCAACCAAATTTTTCCCCCATGATCTGGTCCTTTATCACATTGCTGTTTGTGGGAGCTTGCTGTGCGAAAATTGGCCCCCGCGTTTCCTACATCACAACAGTGACCACACTTCAAAAGTACTTCATTGGTGTGAAGCGCTTTGGGACATCCTGAGGTCGAAAAGGCGCGGTATAAATTGGAGTTCTGTCTTTCTGATTGGCAGGTAGGAGTCTGGTCAGTTTATCAGTGAATGGCGAGGGTCCAAACTGTGAGAGTATGAACAAAAGCTCAGTGTTGAACATGGAACAAAATTCTGCCGCCTATTTTTTTATGCGGAGCGAGGCGTCCGATGACTTGGCGATAAAATTCCTGGAGAAAGAGCTGGGGAGTGTCCCGGTGTTTTGGTCTATCTGGGAACAAGCCACCGCCACTTGGAAACAGAAGAATCTGACAGTGCCTGGTGGTCTCCGAGAGGAGCATGTCATCGCCATGTTCGCCTACACCATTGGTGGAAATTTGTACAGTACCTTGAACGATGGGGTTCGAAGCTATGGCGGTGACCTCAAGAAATACAATGACTGCTTTGAACGGAAGAGCTTTCACTACCTTCTATCTGTCGCCCTGGACGTGTTGAGAAACAATTCCATTGGGCTGGTGTATCGGGGGACATGGAGTAATATCTCTGGGACTCTGGGAACAGAGATGAGGTTTGGAATATTTGCCTCCACTTCCCACAATAAGAAGGTGGCTAAGGAGTTTGGGAACGGCACTGTCTTTGATATAAAGACGTCGTACAGTGTCGACCTCCGAAACTTCACGGTCAACGTGACACAAGAGGAGGTCTTGATCCCACTTTACGAGACATTCAAAATCACAGAGTCCTCAGAAGGGAACAGATACACCCTCGTCTTGACAGGCAAACAGGGAGCGGAGGTGTGGCTGCAGTCAGACGGGTCTGTTCTCATGATCGTTCAGCCCACCCTTAGCTCGTGGGTCTGGTTCCTGATTGCTGTGGGGATCTCAGGCATTCTGGGGGTTGGTGCAGGGTCCACAAGGAAATACTATAAAAATTCCTCCAGAATCCCACCTCCCCAACACCAAAACATCTCACCCCTCAAACCCTCACCCACTCCACCCACTCACTCCTCTAACACCTCAGCCCCTCTAAAACTTCACCCCTCTAACCCCTCACCCCTCACCCCTCTAACCCCTCACCCCTCTAACCCCTCACCCCTCTAACACCTCACCCCTCACCCCCTCACCTCTCACCCCTCTAACCCCTCAACCACTCTAACCCCTCACCCCTCTAATCCATCACCCCTCAGCCCCTCTAACCCCTCACCCCTCAACCCCTCTAACCACTCACTCCTATAACCTGTCACCCCCTCTAACCCCTCACCCCTCTAACCCATCACCCCTCACTCCTCTAACCCCACACCCCTCTAACCCCTCACCCCTATAACCCGTCAGCCCATCTAACCCCTTACCCCTCTAACCCCTTACCCTCTCTAACCCCTTACCCCTCTAACCCCTCACCACTCACCCACTCTAAACCCTTACCCGTCTAACCCCTCACCCTCTCTAACTGCTCACCCCCTCACCCCTCTAACCCCTCTAACCCCTCACCCCCTCTAACCCCTTACCCCTCTAACCCCTCACCCTCTCTAACCCCTCACCCCTCACCCCCTCTACTCCCTCATTCCTCTAACCCCTCGCCCCTCACCCCCTCTAACCCCTCTCCCCTCACCCCCTCTAACCCCTTACCCCTCTAACCCCTCACCCCTCACCCCCTCTAACCTGTCACCCCTCACCCCCTCTAACCCCTCACCCCTCACCCCCTCTAACCCCTCACCCCTATAACCCGTCACCCCCTCTAACCCCTCACCCCTCTAAGCCCTCACCCCTCTAACCCCTCACCCCTCTAACCCATCAACCCTCACTCCTCTAACCCCTCACCCCCTCTAACCCCTCACCCCTCACCCCCTCTAACCCCTCACCCCTCTAACCCATCACCCCTAACTCCTCTAACCCCTCACCCCTCTAACCCCGCACCCCTCACCCCCTCTAACCCCTCACCCCTCTAACACATCACCCCTCACTCCTCTAACCCCTCACCCCTCACCCCCTCAAACTCCTCACCCCTCTAACCCCACTAACCCCCTCTAGCCTCTCATCCCGCTAACCCCTCACCCCCTCTAACCACTCACTCCCTCTAATCTCGCATCCCCTCTAACCCCTCCCCCCTCTAACCCCTCCCCCTCTAACCCCTCCCCCCTCTAACCCCTCCCCCCTCCAACCCCTCACCCCTCTAACCCCTCACCCCCTCTAACCGCTCACCCCTCTATCCCTCTAAACCCTCACTCGCTCACACCCCCAATCCTCCCCACCTCCCCACACCTCGCACCCCCAACCTTCAACCCCTCCCACCTAAGCCCCCACCTCTTCAACCCCTCTCCCTCACACAACTCCCCCAAACCTCCCACCCAACACCTCACGCCCACAATCCTCACATCTCTCAACTCCCTCTCCCCACCTCATCAACCTCAAATCCTCACAACACTCTAACCCGCCACCAATCACACCCTCAATCCACCCCGCCTCCCCCACCCCTCACGTCCCCAATCCAAACACACCCATGGATACCTCCCTGCCTCATGCCTATGTGAAAGGATGGAGAGGCTGAATGGCCTCCTCCTGTTCCAGTGTAACAGGCTCGAGGGGCTGAATGGCCTCCTCCTGTTTCTGTGTAACAGGCTCGAGGGGCTGAATGTCCTTCTCCTGTTCCTGTGTAACAGGCTCGAGGGGGCTGAATGTCCTCCTCCTGTTCCTGTTTAACAGGCTCGAGGGGGGCTGAATGGCCTCCTGCTGTTCCTGTGTAACAGGCTCGAGGGGACTGAATGACCAACTCCTGTTCCTGTGTAACAGGCTCGAGGGGCTGATGGGCCTCCTCCTGTTCCTGTGTAACTGGCTCGAGGGGGGCTGACTGGCCTCCTCCTGTTCCTGTGTAACAGGCTCGAGGGGCTGAATGTCCTCCTCCTGTTTCTGTGTAACAGGCTCGAGGGGGGCTGAATGTCCTACTCTTGTTGCTGTGTAACAGGCTCGAGGGGGGCTGAATGGCCTCCTGCTGTTCCTGTGTAACAGGCTCGAGGGGACTGAATGGACCTCCTCCTGTTCCTGTGTAACAGGCTCGAGGGGGCTGATGGCCTCCTCCTGTTCCTGTGTAACAGGCTCGAGGGGGCTGAATGGCCTCCTCCTGTTCCTGTGTAACTGGCTCGAGGGGGGCTGACTGCCTCCTGTTCCTGTGTAACAGGCTCGAGGGGCTGAATGTCCTCTCTGTGTAACAGGCTCGAGGGGGGCTGAATGTCCTACTCTTGTTGCTGTGTAACAGGCTCGAGGGGGGCTGAATGGCCTCCTCCTGTTCCTGTGTAACAGGCTCGAGGGGACTGAATGGCCTCCTCCTATTCCTATGTAACAGGCTCGAGGGGCTGATGGGCCTCCTCCTGTTCCTGTCTAACAGGCTCGAGGGGGGCTGAATGGCCTCCTCCTGTTCCTGTGTAACAGGCTCGAGGGGGGCTGAATGGCTTCCTGCTGTTCCTGTGTAACAGGCTCGAGGGGCTGAATGTCCTCCTCCTGTTCCTGTGTAACAGGCTCGAGGGGGGCTGAATGTCCTCCTCCTGTTCCTGTTTAACAGGCTCGAGGGGGGCTGAATGGCCTCCTGCTGTTCCTGTGTAACAGGCTCGAGGGGACTGAATGACCTCCTCCTGTTCCTGTGTAACAGGCTCGAGGGGCTGATGGGCCTCCTCCTGTTCCTGTGTAACTGGCTCGAGGGGGGCTGACTGGCCTCCTCCTGTTCCTGTGTAACAGGCTCGAGGGGCTGAATGTCCTCCTCCTGTTCCTGTGTAACAGGCTCGAGGGGGGCTGAATGTCCTACTCTTGTTGCTGTGTAACAGGCTCGAGGGGGGCTGAATGGCCTCCTCCTGTTCCTGTGAAACAGGCTCGAGGGGACTGAATGGCCTCCTCCTGTTCCTATGTAACAGGCTCGAGGGGCTGATGGGCCTCCTCCTGTTCCTGTGTAACAGGCTCGAGGGGGCCTGAATGGCCTCCTCCTGTTCCTGTGTAACAGGCTCGAGGGAACTGAATGGCCTCCTCCTGTTCCTGTGTAACAGGCTCAAGGGGCTGAATGGCCTCCTCCTGTTCCTGTGTAAATGGTTCGAGGGGTTCAATGGCCTCCTCCTGTTCTTGTGTAACAGGCTCGAGGGGCTGAATGCCCTTCTCCTGTTCCTGTGTAACCGGATCGAGTGTCTGGTCTCCTCCTGTTCCTGTGTAACAGGCTCGAGGGGCTGAATGGCCTCCTCCTGTTCCGGTGTAACACGCTCGAGGGGCTGAATGACCTCCTCCTGTTCCTGTGTAACAGGCTCGAGGGGCTGAATGTCCTCCTCCTGTTCCCGTGTAACAGGGTCGAGGGGCTGAATGGCCTCCTCCTGTTCCTATGTCGCTGTATATAACTTTTCACACTGTGAAGATTGTAAGATTGTCGATGCTTTGGATGTTTAATGAAAAATACTGGTATAAAGCATTGTCTGGAAAATTTCCAAACCCTTTGCCTGTCTTATTGCCTTATTCAGTGGAGCAATATTTCAATAAACGTTCTCTCTCAACACTCCAACTATCTCACCTGATCATCAACAACAACAACAACTTGAATCTATATAGCGCCTTTAACATAGTAAACCATCCCAAGGCGCTTCACAGGAGAATTATAAGAGAAAAAATTGACACTGACCCACATAAGCAGAAATCAGGGCAGGTGACCAAAAGCTTGTTCAAAGAGGTAGGTTTTAAGGAGCGTCTTAAAGGAGGAAATAGAGGCTGAGAGGCTGAGAGGCTTAGGCAGGGAATTCCAGAGCATGGGGACCAGGCAGCTGAAGGCACGGCCACCAATGATGGAGCGATTATACTCAGGGATGCTCAAGAAGCCAGAATTGTAGGAGTGCAGATATCTCGGGGGGTTGTAGGGCTGGAAGAGGTTAGAGATAGGGAGGGTTGTAGGGCTGTAGGAGGTTACAGAGGTAGGGAGGATTGTAGGACTGGAGGATGTTACAGAGATAGGGAGGGTTGTCGGGCTGGAGGACGTTAGAGATAGGGAGGGTTGTAGGGCTGGAGGAGGTTACAGAGACAGGGAGGGATGTAGGGGTGGAGGAGGTTACAGTGATAGGGAGGGTTGTAGGGGTGGAGGAGGTTACAGAGATAGTGAGGGTTGTAGGGGTGGAGGAGGTTACAGAGATAGGGAGGGTTGTAGGGGTGGAGGAGGTTACAGAGATAGTGAGGGTTTTAGGGCTGGAGGAGGTTACAGAGATAGGGCGGTTTCTAGGGGCTGGAGGAGGTTACAGAGATAGGGAGGGGTGTAGAGCTGGAGGAGGTTACAGAAATAGGGAGGGGTGTAGAGCTGGAGGAGGTTACAGAGATACGGAGGGTTGTAGGGCTGGAGGAGGTTACAGAGATAGGGGGGTTGCGGGGCTGGACGAGGTTACAGAGATAGGGAGGGTTGTAGGGGTGGAGGAGGTTACAGAGATAGGGAGGGTTGTAGGGCTGGAGGAGGTTACAGAGATAGGGAGTGTTGTAGGGCTGGAGGAGATTACAGAGATTGGGAGGGTTGCAGGGGCTGGAGGAGGTTACAGAGATAGGGAGGGTTGCAGGGGCTGGAGGAGGTTGCAGAGATAGGGAGGGTTGTAGGGGCTGGAGGAGGTTACAGAGATAGGGAGGGTTATAGGGGTGGAGGAGGTTACAGAGATAGGGAGGGTTGTAGGGTTGGAGGAGGTTACAGAGATAGGGAGAGTTGATGGGGTGGAGGAGGTTACAGAGATAGGCAGATTTGTAGGGGTGGAGGAGGTTGCAGAGATAGGGAGGGTTGTAGGGCTGGAGGAGGTTACAGAGATAGGGAGGGATGTAGGGGTGGAGGAGGTTACAGAGATAGGGAGAGTTGTAGGGGCTGGAGGAGGTTGCAGAGATAGGGAGGGTTGTAGGGCTGGAGGAGGTTACAGAGATAGGGAGGGATGTAGGGGTGGAGGAGGTTACAGAGATACGGAGGGGCAAAGCCATGGCAGGATTTGAAAACAAGGGTGAGAGTTTGAAAATCGCGGCGTTGCCAGAGCGGGAGGCAATGTAGGCCAGTGAGCACAGGTGCGAGTTAGAATATGGGGCGAGCAGCGTTTTGGGCGTGCTAAAGTTTACGGATGGTGGTCGTTGGGAGTCCGGCCTGGAGTGCCTTGGAATGGTCGAGTCAGGAGGTTACAAAAGGATGGATGAGGGTTTCAGCAGCAGATGAGCTGAGGCAGGGTCGGTGTCGGGTGATGTAACGGAGATGGAAGTAGGCGGTCTTGGTGATGGAGCGGATATGGGATCGGAAGCACACCCCAGGGTCCAATAGGACACCAAGTTGTGGGCAGTGAATCTTTTAGCTGGGAACAAATCATGGGTTTCCTTGTAGCGTGTATCACCTGCAGACCAGTTGCCATGGCTGGTGTAAAATTTGGGCGTGGAAGTTCCAATAATAATACGCTTGCGGCTTTTCAAGAGAAACCAGTTCCAGCATTCAGCTCTTGTCTCACAAACCTATGCAGGTGTATTTTCTTGTGCGTGGTGAAGGGTGGGGTGAGATTCCAATGAAATGAGTAAAGTCTCCATTGTAGGCAGTCTTGTTTCCTGTAGTCCTGAGGCCATCTTCGGCACTGAGTGCACTGCACATGCACTGACTCCAATCTCAGTGACCAGACGTGGTGCGCCAAGTCAACATATTCCTCTTCCGCCGTCTCATTCTCCACCGAAGTCATTCTGAGACCAGCCAATTGTCAGGTCTGTAAGTTGCTGAACATCTTAAAGGTGACGCAAGTTCTAGTTGCTCGCTATTTTTTTTTGATGGGTTCGCAGGGTAGGCTGAGGCCCGGCAATGACTGTGTTAAAATAATGCTTTGCTCCGAAGCAAGATTCATTTCTTTGTGCTCAGTTTCGGGCGGGGGAGGGGAGAAACACGCCTTTGAAAGTTCAGCCGGTTAAAAGCTGGTTGTTAAAAGTGGTTAAAAAAGCAAACGGGATCCTGGGCTTCATAAATAGAGGCATAGAGTAAAAAAGAAGGTAGTTATGATGAACCTTTATAAAACACTGGTTAGGCCTCTGCTGGAGAATTGTGGACAATTCTGGGCACCGTATTTCAGGAAAGGTGTACAGGCCTTAGAAAGGGTGCAGAGGAGGGTTACCAGGATGGTACCAGGGATGAGGGACTTCATTTCTGAGGAGAGGTTGGAATAGTTAGGACTGTTCTCCTTCAAACGGAGAATGTTAAGAGTTGGCATAATAGAGGTTTTCAAGATGATCAGAGGTTTTGACAGAGTAGAACAAGAAAAATTATTGTGGGGCTGGAGGAGGTTACAGAGATAGGGAGGGAAGTCGGGCTGGAGGAGGTTACAGAGATAGGGAGGATTGTAGAGCCGGAGGAGGTTACTAGAGATAGGGAGGGAAGTAGGGCTGGAGGAGGTTACAGAGAAAGGGAGGGTTGTAGGACTGGAGGAGGTTACAGAGATAGGGAGGGTCCTAGGGGCTGGAGGAGGTTACAGAGATAGGGAGGGTTGTAGGGCTGGAGGAGGTTACAGAGATAGGGAGGGTTGTAGGGCTGGAGGAGGTTACAGAGATAGGGAGGGTTGTAGGGCTGCAGGAGGTTACAGAGTTAGGGCGAGTTCTAGGGGCTGGAGGAGGTTACAGAGATAGGGAGGGTTGCAGGGGCTGGAGGAGGTTACAGAGATAGGGATGGTTGTAGGACTGGAGGAGGATACAGAGATAGGAAGAGTTGTATGGGCTGGTGGAGGTTGCAGAGATCGGGAGGGTTGTAGGGGTGGAGGAGGTTACAGAGGTAGGGAGGGTTGTAGGGGTGGAGGAGGTTACAGAGGTAGGGTGGGGCGAGGCCATGGCAGGATTTGAAAACAAGGGTGAGAGTTTGAAAATCGCGGCGTTGCCAGACCGGGAGGCAATGTCGGCCAGCGAGCACAGGTGCGAGTTAGAATATGGGGCGAGCAGCGTTTTGGACGAGCTAAAGTTTACGGATGGTGGTAGGTGGGAGTCCGGCCAGGAGTGCGTTGGAATGGTCGAGTCAGGAGGTTACAAAAGGATGGATGAGGGTTCCAGCAGCGGATGAGCTGAGGCAGGGTCGGAGTCGGGTGATGTAACGTTGATGGAAGTCGGCGGTCTCGATGATGGAACAGGATATTTTGTCGGAAGCACACCCCAGGGTCCAATAGGACACCAAAGTTGTGGGCAGTGAATCTTTTAGCTGGGAACCAGTCATGGGTTTCCTTGTAGCGTGTATCACCTGCAGACCAGTTGCCATGGCTGGTGTAAAATATGGGCGTGGAAGTTCCAGTAATAATACGCTTGCTGCTTTTCAAGAGAAACCAGTTCCAGCATTCAGCTCTTGTCTCACAAACCTCTGCAGGTGTATTTTCTTGTGCGTGGTGAATCGTGGGGTGAGATTCCATTGGAATGAGTAAAGTCTCCATTGTAGGCAGTCTCGTTTCCTGTAGTCCTGAGGCCATCTTCGGCACTGAGTGCACTGCACATGCACTGACGCCAATCTCAGTGACCAGACGTGGTGCGCCAAGTCAACATATTCCTCTTCCGCCGTCTCATTCTCCACCGAAGTTATTCTGAGACCAGCAAATTGTCAGGTCTGTAAGTTGCTGAACATTCTTAAAGGTGACGCAAGTTCAAGTTGCTCGCTATTTTTTTTGATGGGTTCGCAGGGTAGGCTGAGGCCGGGCAATGACTGTGTTAACATAATGCTCTTGCTCCGTAGCAGGATTAATTTGTTTGTGCTCGGTTTCGGGCGGGGGAGGGAGTAACACGCCTTTGATAGTTCAGCCGGTTAAAAGCTGGTTGTTAAAAGTGGTTAAAAAAGCAAACGGGATCCTGGGCTTCATAAATAGAGAGGTCGCACAACACCACGTTATAGTCCAACAGTTTTATTTGAAATCACAAGCTTTCGGAGCTATCGATCGGCCCTTCCTCAGGTGAAGTAAAGAAATACAGACTCGACTAAGCTTATATAGATAGAGAACAATGCATGTGTACCTTATAATTGCAGACAACTAAATTAAATCATCCTGACTATCTGCCGAGGTGTGATAAAGTTAATCAGGTCATAAATAGAGGCATAGAGTAAAAAAGAAGGAAGTTATGATGAACCTTTATAGAACACTGGTTCAGCCTCTGCTGGAGAATTGTGGACAATTCTGGGCACTGTATTTCAGGAAAGGTGTACAGGCCTCAGAAAGGGTACAGAGGAGGGTTACCAGGATGGTACCAGGGATGAGGGACTTCATTTCTGAGGAGAGGTTGGAATAGTTAGGACTGTTCTCCTTCAAACGGAGAATGTTAAGAGTTGGCATAATAGAGGTTTTCAAGATGATCAGAGGTTTTGACAGAGTAGAACAAGAAAAATTATTGTGGGGCTGGAGGAGTTTACAGAGATAGGGAGGGTTGTAGGGCCTGGAGGAGGTTACAGCGATAGGGAGGATTGTAGGGCTGGAGGAGGTTACAGAGATAGGAGGGTTGTAGGGGCTGGAGGAGGTTACAGATATAGGAGGGTTGTAGGGGCTGGAGGAGGTTACAGAGATAGGGAGGGTTGTAGGGGCTGGAGGAGGTTACAGAGATAGGGAGGGTTGTAGGGCTGGAGGAGGTTACAGAGATAGGGAGGAGTGTAGGGCTGGAGGAGGTTATAGAGATAGGGAGGGTTGTAGGGGTGGAGGAGGTAACAGAGATAGGGAGGGTTGTGGGGCTGGAGGAGGTTACAGAGATAGGGATGGTTGTAGCGCTGGAGGAGGTTACAGAGATAGGGAGGGTTGTAGGGGTGGAGGAGGTTACAGAGGTAGGGAGCGGCGAGGCCATGGCAGGATTTGAAAACAAGGGTGAGAGTTTGAAAATCGCGGCGTTGCCAGACCGGGAGACAATGTAGACCAGCGAGCACAGGTGCGAGTTAGAATATGGGGCGAGCAGAGTTATGGACGAGCTAAAGTTTACGGAGGGTGGTAGGTGGGAGTCTGGCCAGGAGTGCATTGGAATGGTCGAGTCAGGAGGTTACAAAAGGATGGATGAGGGTTTCAGCAGCAGATGAGCTGAGGCAGGGTCGGAGTCGGGTGATGTAACGGAGATGGAAGTAGGCGGTCTTGGTGATGGAGCGGGATATGGGGTCGGAAGCACACCCCAGGGTCCAATAGGACACCAAGTTGTGGGCAGTGAATCTTTTAGCTGGGAACCAGTCATGGGTTTCCTTGTAGCGTGTATCACCTGCAGAAGTTGACATGGCTGGTGTAAAATATGGGCGTGGAAGTTCCAGTAATAATACGCTGGCTGCTTTTCAAGAGAAACCGGTTCCAGCATTCAGCTCTTGTCTCACAAACCTCTGCAGGTGTATTTTCTTGTGCGTGGTGAATCGTGGGGTGAGATTCCAATGGAATGAGTAAAGTCTCCATTGTTGGCAGTCTCGTTTCCTGTAGTCCTGAGGCCATCTTCGGCACTGAGTGCACTGCACATGCACTGACGCCAATCTCAGTGACCAGACGTGGTGCGCCAAGTCAACATATTCCTCTTTCCGCCGTCTCATTCTCCGCCGAAGTTATTCTGGGACCAGCTTTTTGTCAGATCTGTAAGTTGCTGAACATTCTTAAAGGTGACGCAAGTTCTAGTTGCTCGCTATTTTTTTTGATGGGTTCGCAGGGTAGGCTGAGGCCGGCAATGACTGTGTTGAAATAATGCTCCTGCTCCGTAGCAGGATTAATTTGTTTGTGCTCAGTTTCGGGCGGGGGAGGGAGTAACACGCCTTTGACTGTTCTCCTTCAAACGGAGAATTTTAAGAGTTGGCATAATAGAGGTTTTTAAGATGATCAGAGGTTTTGACAGAGTAGAACAAGAAAAATTATTGTGGGGCTGGAGGAGGTTACAGAGATAGGGAGGGTTGTAGGGGCTGGAGGAGGTTACAGAGATAAGGAGGGTTTTAGGGGCTGGAGGAGGTTATAGAGCTAGGGAGGGAAGTAGGGCTGGAGGAGATTACAGAGATAGGGAGGGTTGTAGGGCTGGAGGAGGTTACAGAGATAGGGAGTGTTGCAGGGGCTGGAGGAGGTTACAGAGATAGGGAGGGTTGTAGGGGCTGGAGGAGGTTACAGAGATAGGGAGGGTTGTAGGGCAGGAGGAGGTTACAGAGATAAGGAAGGTTGTCGGGGCTGGAGGATGTTGCAGAGAAATGGAGGTTTGTAGGGCTGGAGGATGTTATAGAGACAGGGAGGGTTCTAGGGCTGGAGGCAGTTACAGAGATAGAGAGGGATGTAGGGGGAGGAGGTTACAGAGATACGGAGGGTTGTTGGGCTGGAGGAGGTTACAGAGATGGGGAGGGATGTAGGGGCTGGAGGAGGTTACAGAGATATGGAGGGTTTTCAAGAGAAGCCCCTACAACCCTCCCTATCTCTGTAAACCCTCCAGCTCTACAGCCTCCCTATCTCTGTCACCTCCTACAACCCTCCCTATCTCTGTAACCCCTCCAGACCTACAAACCTCCCTATCTCTGTAACCTCCTCCGGCCGTACAATCCTCCCTATCTCTGTAACCTCCTCCAGCCCTACTTCCCTCCCTATCTCTGTAACCTCCTCCAGCCGCACAATAATTTTTCTTGTTCTACTCTGTCAAAACCTCTGATCATCTTGAAAACCTCTATTATGCCAACTCTTAACATTCTCCGTTTGAAGGAGAACAGTCCTAACTATTCCAACCTCTCCTCAGAAATGAAGTCCCTCATCCCTGGTACCATCCAGGTAACCCTCCTCTGCACCCTTTCTGAGGCTTGTACACCTTTCCTGAAATACGGTGCCCAGAATTGTCCACAATTCTCCAGCAGAGGCCTAACCAGTGTTCTATAAAGGTTCATCATAACTTCCATTTTTTTTACTCTATGCCTCAGTACTCAACACCAACAACAGCCAATCTCCAGACGCCATCCTACAACTCATCCGCTTCATCCTTGACCACAATGTCTTCACCTTCGACAACCATTTTTTTACCCAAACACACGGAACAGCCATGGGGACCAAATTCGCACCCCAATACGCCAACATCTTCATGCACAAGTTCGAGCAAGACTTCTTCGCTGCACAGGACCTCCAGCCAATGCTGTACACCAGATACATCGACGACATTTTCTTCCTTTGGACCCATGGCGAAGGATCACTGAAAAGACTACACGATAACATAAACAAGTTCCATCCCACCATCAAACTCACCATGGACTACTCCTCAGAATCAGTTTCATTCCTGGACACACGAATCTCCATCAAAGACGGACACCTCAGCACTTCACTCTGCCGCAAGCCCACGGACAACCTCACGATGCTCCACTTCTCCAGCTTCCACTCTAACCACGGTAAAGAAGCCATCCCCTATGGACAAGCCCTGCGAATACACAGGATCTGCTCAGACGAGGAGGAACGCGATGGACACCTACGGACGCTGAAAAACGCCCTCGTAAGAACGGGATATGACGCTCGACTCATCGATCGACAGTTCCGACGGGCCACAGCGAAAAATCGCATAGACCTCCTCAGAAGGCAAACACGGGACACAACCAACAGGGTACCCTATGTCGTCCAGTACTTCCCCGGAGCGGAGAAACTACGCCATGTTCTTCGCAGCCTTCAACATGTCATCGATGACGACAAACACCTCGCTAAGGCCATCCCCACGCCTCCACTACTTGCCTTCAAACAGCCGCCTAACCTCAGAAGTACCATCGTTCGCAGCAAATTACCCAGCTTTCAGGATAACAGCGACCACGACACCACACAACCCTGCCACGGCAAACTCTGCAAGACATGCCAGATCATCAACACAGATACCACCATCACACGTGAGGACACTACCCACCAGGTACATGGTACATACTCATGTGACTCGGCCAACGTTGTCTACCTCATACGTTGCAGGAAAGAATGCACCGCGGCATAGTACATCGGCGAGACCATGCAGACACTGAGACAACGTATGAACAAGCACCGCGCAACAATCGCCAGGCAGGATTGTTACCTCCCAGTCGGGGAACACTTCAGCAGTCAAGGACATTCAGCCTCGGATCTGCGGGTAAGCGTTCTCCAAGGCAACCTTTGAAACACACGACAACGCAAAATCATCGAGCAGAAACTGATAGCCAAGTTCCGCACTCATGAAGACGGTCTCAACCGGGATCTTGGGTTTATGTCACGATACATGACGTGATCCGGACTCGAGTCGTCGTTGGCTTGTTCACAGATGTGATTCCCAGTAAAAAAGTAAAAATTTTCCCAGTAAAAAGTAAAAATTTTAAAGCTTTTCGTTTTACATACAGACGGCAGCTTTTGACACGTTAGACCCCCTGCGACTCCACCTCATTGTCTCAGTTGTATCTTACTATGTCTTTGATGTGGTACCTTCCTGGCTGACCTGATTAACTTCATCACACCTCGGCAGATAGTCAGGATGATTTAATTTAGTTGTCTGCAATTGTAAGGTACACATGCTTTGTTCTCTATCTATATATGCTTTGGCGATTCTGTATCTATTTACTTCACCTGAGGAAGGGGCAATCGATAGCTCCGAAAGCTTGTGATTTCAAATAAAACTGTTGGACTATAACCTGGTGTTGTGCGACCTCTCAATTCTATTTTTGAAGCCCAGGATCCCATTTGCTTTTTTAACCACTTTTAACAACCAGCTTTTAACCGGCTGAACATTCTCCCCGTGTCTGCGTGGGTTTCCTCCGGGTGCTCCGGTTTCCTCCCACAGTCCAAAGATGTGCGGGTTAGGTTGATTTGGCTATGATAAATTGACCCTTAGTTTTAGGGGGGATTAAATACGTGGGGTTACGGGGATAGGGTGGGATATGTGTCGGTGCAGGCTCGATGGGCCAAAATGGCCTCTATCTGCATTGTGGGGATTCTGTGATTCTGTGATTCTGTGAGCCAACTAGGGAACAGGCTATCCTAGATTGGGTAATGTGCAATGAGAAGGGGTTAATTAATAATCTTGTTGTGTGGGGTCCTTTAGGGAAGAGTGACCATAACATGAAGAATCCTTCATTAAAATGGAAAGTGAAGTAGTCCAATCCGAAACTAGGGTCCTAAATCTAAACAAAGGAAACTACGAAGGTATGAGGAGGGAGTTGGCTATGATAGATTGGGGAGCTTCATTAAAAGGCATGACGGTAGATAGACAATGGCTAACATTTAAGGTACAGTTATACATTCCTTTCTGGTGCAAAAACACAAAAGGAAAAGTGGCCCAACCATACCTAACAAAAGAAATTAAGGATAGTATTAGATCCAAAGAGGAGTCCTATAAAGTTGCCAGAATAAGTAGCAAGCCTGAGGATTGGGAACAGTTTAGAGTTCAGCAAAAAAGGACCAACAGATTGATTAAGAGGGGGAAAATAGAGTATGAGAGCGAGCTTGCAAGGAACATAAAAGCGGATTATAAAAGCTTCTACAAGTATGTAAAAAGAAAAAGATTAGTGAAGACAAATGCAGGTCCCTTACAGTCAGAAATGGGAGAATTTATAATGGGGAACAAGGAAGTGGCAGGGCAATTAAACAAATACTTTGGTTCTGTCTTCACGGAAGAGGACACAAATAATTTCTCAGAAATGTTCGGGAACCAAGGGTCTAGTGAGAAGGAGGAATTAAAGGAAATGAGTATTAGTAAAAAAATAGTGCTGGAGAAATTAATGGGACTGAAAGCTGATAAATCCACAGGGCCTGATAATCTGCATCCCAGAGTACTAAAAGAGGTAGCCATGGAAATAGTGGACGCATTGATTGTCATCTTCCAAAATTCTATAGATTATGGAACAGTTCCTGCAGATTGGAGGGTGGCAAATGTAACCCCACTATTTAAAAAAGGAGGGAGAGTGAAAATAGGGAACTACAGACCGGTTAGCCTAACATCAGTAGTCGGGAAAATGCTAGAGTCTATTTTAAAGGATGTGATAACAGGACACTTAGAAAATATCAACGGGATTAGACAAAGTCAACATGGATTTATGAAAGGGAAATCGTGTTTGACAAACCTACTGGAGTTTTTGAGGATGTAACTGGTAGAATAGATAAGGGAGAACCAGTGGATGTGGTGTATTTGGATTTTCAGAAGGCCTTTGATAAAGTCCCACATAAGAGGTTAGTGTGCAAAATTAAAGCACATGGGATTGGGGGTAATATACTGGCATGGATTGAAAATTGGTTAACAGACAGGAAACAGAGAGTAGGAATAAATGGGTCTTTTTCGGGGTGGCAGGCGGTGACTAGTGGGGTACCGCAAGGATCAGTGCTTGGGCCCCAGCTGTTTGCAATATATATCAATGATTTGGATGAGGGAACCAAATGTAATATTTCGAAGTTTGCTGACGACAGGAAACTAGGTGGGATTGTGAGTTGTGAGCAGGATGTAAAGAGGCTTCAAGGCGATTTAGACAAGTTGAGTGAGTGGGCAAATACATGGCAGATGCAGTATAATGTGGATAAATGTGAAGTTATCCACTTCAGTAGGAAAAGCAGAAAGGTAGAGTATTATTTAAATGGTGATAGATTGGAAAATACTGATGTACAAAGGGACCTGGGTGTCCTTGTACACCAGTCACTGAAAGCAAACATGCAGGTGCAGCAAACAGTTAGGAAGGCAAATGGTATGTTGGCCTTCATTGCAAGAGGATTTGAGTACAGGAGCAAGGATGTCTTACTTCAGTTGTACATGGCCTTGGTGAGACCACACCTGGAGTGCTATGTGCAGTTTTGATCTCCTTACCTAAGAAAGGATATACTTGCCATAGAGGGAGTGCAGCGAAGGTTCACCAGACTGATTCCTGGGATGGCAGGACTGTCGTATGAGGAGAGATTGGGTCGACTAGGCCTGTATTCGCTAGAGTTTGGAAGAATGAGAGGGGAACTCATTGAAATGTTCCGCAGGGCTCCGTACTAGGTTCCTTGTTTTTCGTGGCATATATCGATGTTTCAGACTTCAATGTAGGACACTGAGACGTGTAGAGGAACAGTGGGACCTTGGTGTGCATGTCCACAGGTCCCTGAGGCAGGTTAAGGTGGTTAAGAAGGCATACAAGATACTTTCCTTTATTAGCCGAGTCATTGAATATAAGAGCAGGGAAGTTATGCTTGAACTGTATAAAACACTAGTTATGCCACAGCTGGAATACTGTGTGCAGTTCTGGTCACCACATTACAGGAATAATGTATTCGCAGGAGAGAGGGTAGAGCGGAGATTTATGAGGATGTTGCCTGGGCTGGGGAATTTTAGCTATGAGGAAAGATTGGATTGGCTGGGGTTTGTTTTCATTGGAACAGAGGAGGCTGAGGGGAGATTTAATTGAAGTGTATAAAATTATGAGGACTGGTTAGAGTGGATAGGAAGGAACTGTTTCCCTTAGCAGAGAGGTCAAAAACCAAGGGGGCATAGATGTAAAGTAATTGGTCGAAAGATTAGAGGGGATTTGAGGGGAAATTTCTTCACCCAGAGTGTGGTGGGGGTCTGGAACTCACTGCCGACAGTGCAGCGCTCCCTCATTACTGCCCCTCCGACAGTGCAGCGCTCCCTCATTACTGCCCCTCCGACAGTGCAGCGCTACCTCAGGACTGCCCCTCCGACAGTGCAGAGCTCCCTCAGTACTGCCCCTCCGACAGTGCAGTGCTCCCTCAGTACTGACCCTCCGACAGTGCAGCGCTCCCTCAGAACTGTCCCTCTGACAGTGCAGCGCTCCCTCACTACTGCCCCTCCGACCGTGCAGCGCTCCCTCAGTACTGCCCCTCCGACAGTGCAGCACTCCCTCAGTACTGCTCCTCCCAAAGTGCAGCGCTCCCTCAGTACTGCTCCTCCGACACTGCAGAGCTCCCTCGGTACTGACCCTCCGACAGTGCAGCGCTCCCTCAGTACTGCCCCTCCGACAGTGCAGCGCCTCAATACTGTCCTTCTGACAGTGCAGCACTCTCTCAGTACTGCAACTCCGACAGTGCAGCGCTCCCTCAGTACTGATCCTTCGACAGTGCAACGCTCCCTCAGTACTGCCCTTCCGACAGTACAACGCTCCCTCAGTACTGACCCTCCGACAGTGCAGCGCCCGCTCACTAAGTGTAAGCCTAGATTTTAGTGCTCAAGTCTCTGGAGTGGGACTTGAACCCACAACCTTCTGATTCAGAGGCGAGGGTGCTACCCAACTGAGCCACGGCTGGTTGAGAGGTGGGAAACCCCAGTAGCAAAGGCCAGTTGTGTAATGGATATAGAATACGCTGGGCATTTCTGCGAATGACTGTTCCATCTGTGCCCTTCGCTGCAGGAGAGATAGCTGGGCCTAGACATTGAGCTGGAACCTTGGCCCTTCCAGACCCGAGGTTCAGCTGGTGGAATGGGCGGACACATGACAGATGAAATTCAACACAGAGAAGCGTGAGGTGATACATTTTGCTCGGAAGAATGAGGAGAGACAATTCAGGCGAAATGGTACAATATTAAAGGGGGTGCAAGAAGAGAGAGACCTGGGGGTGTTGGTGCACAAATCTTTGAAGGTGGCAGGACAGGTTAACAAAGTGGTTAATAAAGCATATGGGATCCTGGGATTACAAATAGAGGCATAGAGTACAAAAGACAGACAGTTATGCTAAAACTTTATAAAACAGTAGTTCAGCCTCAGCAAGATGGTGAGGTGGAAACCCCATTTTGCCCTTGCTTAAAAAACGTGTGATTCTGCTCGTGGTGTGATATGGAGACCAGAACTGTGCACATTACTCCAAGTGTGATATGGGGACCAAAACGGCGCACAGTACTCCAAGTGAGATATGGTGACGAGAACTGTGTACAGTAACTCCAAGTGTGATATGGAGACCAGAACTGTGCACAGTATTGCAAGTGTGATAAGGAGAGCAGAACTGTTCACAGTACTCCAAGTGTGATATGGAAACAAAAAACTGCGTACCGTATTTCAAGTGTGATATGGAGATCAGAACTGTGTACAGTGCTCCAAGTGTAATATGGAGACCAGAACTGTGCACAGTGCTCCAACTGTGATATGGAGAACAGAACTGTGCACAGTGCTCCAACTGTGATATGGAGACCAAAAGTGTGCTCCGTATTTCAAGTGTGATATGGAGACCAGAACTGTGTACAGTGCTCCAAGTGTAATATGGAGACCAGAACTGTGCACAGTGCTCCAAATGTGATATGCAGTCCAGAACTGTGCACAGTGCTCCAACTGTGATATGGAGACCAGAACTGTGCCCCGTATTTCAAGTGTGAGATGGAGCCCAGATCTGTGCACAATACTCCAAGTGTGATATGGAGAACAGAACTGTTCACAGTACTCCAAGTGTGATATGGAGACCAGAACTGTGCACAGTGCTCCAAATGTGATATGGAGACCAGAACTGTGTATAGTGCTCCAAATGTGATATGGAGAACAGAACTGTGCATAGTACTCCAACTGTGATATGGATACCAGAACAGTAGTCTAAGTCTGATATGGGGAACAGAACTGTGCTCCGTATTTCAAGTGTGATATGGAGATCAGAAATGTGCACCGTGCTCCAAGTCTGATATCGGGAACAGAACAGTGCACAGTATTCCAAGTGCGATATGGAGACCAGATCTGTTCACAGTACTCCAAGTGTGATATGGAGACCAGATCTGTTCACAGTACTCCAAGTGTGATATGGAGACCAGAACTGTGCACAGTACTCCAAGTGTAATATGGAGAGCAGAACTGAGCACAGTACTCCAAGTGTGATATGGAGAACAGAACTGTGTACAGTGCTCCAAGTGTGATATGGAGACATGAAATGAGCACAGTATTCCAAGTGTGATAAGGAGACCAGAAATGTGCATGGCACTCCAAGTGAGTTATGGAGACCAGATCTGTTCACAGTACACCAAGTGAAATATGGAGAACAATACAATGCGCATTACACCAAGTGAGATATGGAGACCAGAACTGCGCACCGTATTTCATGTGTGATATGGAGACCAGAACTGTGTACAGCGCTCCAAGTGTGATATGGAGACCAGAACTGTGTAGAGCGCTCCAAGTGTGACATGGAGACCAGAACTGTGCACAGTGCTCAACATGTGATATGGAGAACAGAACTGTGCACCGTGCTCCAAATGTGATATGGAGACCAGAACTGTGCACCGTGCTCCAAGTGTGATATGGAGACCTGAACTGTGTACAGTGCTCCAAGTGTGATATGGAGACCAGAAATGTGCACAGTGCTCCAAATGTGATATGGAGACCAGAACTGTGCACCGTGCTCCAAATGTGATATGGAGACCAGAACTGTGCACTGTGCTCCTAATGTGATATGGAGACGCGAACTGTGCACATTACTCCAAGTGTGATATGGAGACCAGAACTGTGCACCGTGCTCCAAATGTGACATGGAGACCAGAATTGTGCACAGTATTCCAAGTGTGATAAGGAGACCAGAAATGTGCATGGCACTCCAAGTGCGATATGGAGACCAGATCTGTTCACAGTATCTCCAAGTGTGATATGGAGACCAGAACTGTGCACATTACTCCAGGTGTGCAATGGAGACCAAAACTGTGCACATTACTCCAAGTGTGATATGGAGACCAGAACTGTGCACATTACTCCAAGTGAGATATGGAGACCAGAACTGTGCACATTACTCCAAGTGTGATATGGAGACCAGAACTGTACACCGTATTTCATGTGTGATATGGAGACCAGCACTGTGTACAGCGCTCTAAGTGTGATATGGAGACCAGAACTGTGCACAGTGATCAAAATGTGATATGGAGACCAGGACTGTGCACAGTACTCCAAGTGTGATATGGAGAACAGGATTATGCACAGTAACTCCAAGTGTAATATGGAGAGCAGAACTGAGCACAGTACTCCAAGTGTGATATGGAGAACAGAACTGTGTACAGTGCTCCAAGTGTGATATGGAGACCAGAACTGTGCACAGTGCTCCAAATGTGATATGGAGACCAGAACTGTGTATAGTGCTCCAAATGTGATATGGAGAACAGAACTGTGCATAGTACTCCAACTGTGATATGGATACCAGAACAGTAGTCTAAGTCTGATATGGGGAACAGAACTGTGCTCCGTATTTCAAGTGTGATATGGAGATCAGAAATGTGCACCGTGCTCCAAGTCTGATATCGGGAACAGAACAGTGCACAGTATTCCAAGTGCGATATGGAGACCAGATCTGTTCACAGTACTCCAAGTGTGATATGGAGACCAGAACTGTGCACAGTACTCCAAGTGTAATATGGAGAGCAGAACTGAGCACTGTACTCCAAGTGTGATATGGAGACCAGAACTGTGCACAGTAACTCCAAGTGTAATATGGAGAGCAGAACTGAGCACAGTACTCCAAGTGTGATATGGAGAACAGAACTGTGTACAGTGCTCCAAGTGTGATATGGAGACATGAAATGAGCACAGTATTCCAAGTGTGATAAGGAGACCAGAAATGTGCATGGCACTCCAAGTGAGTTATGGAGACCAGATCTGTTCACAGTACACCAAGTGAAATATGGAGAACAATACAATGCGCATTACACCAAGTGAGATATGGAGACCAGAACTGCGCACCGTATTTCATGTGTGATATGGAGACCAGAACTGTGTACAGCGCTCCAAGTGTGATATGGAGACCAGAACTGTGTAGAGCGCTCCAAGTGTGACATGGAGACCAGAACTGTGCACAGTGCTCAACATGTGATATGGAGACCAGAACTGTGCACCGTGCTCCAAATGTGATATGGAGACCAGAACTGTGCACCGTGCTCCAAGTGTGATATGGAGACCTGAACTGTGTACAGTGCTCCAAGTGTGATATGGAGACCAGAAATGTGCACAGTGCTCCAAATGTGATATGGAGACCAGAACTGTGCACCGTGCTCCAAATGTGATATGGAGACCAGAACTGTGCACTGTGCTCCTAATGTGATATGGAGACGCGAACTGTGCACATTACTCCAAGTGTGATATGGAGACCAGAACTGTGCACCGTGCTCCAAATGTGACATGGAGACCAGAATTGTGCACAGTATTCCAAGTGTGATAAGGAGACCAGAAATGTGCATGGCACTCCAAGTGCGATATGGAGACCAGATCTGTTCACAGTATCTCCAAGTGTGATATGGAGACCAGAACTGTGCACATTACTCCAGGTGTGCAATGGAGACCAAAACTGTGCACATTACTCCAAGTGTGATATGGAGACCAGAACTGTGCACATTACTCCAAGTGTGATATGGAGACCAGAACTGTACACCGTATTTCATGTGTGATATGGAGACCAGCACTGTGTACAGCGCTCGAAGTGTGATATGGAGACCAGAAATGTGCACAGTGCTCAAAATGTGATATGGAGACCAGAACTGTGCACAGTGATCAAAATGTGATATGGAGACCAGGACTGTGCACAGTACTCCAAGTGTGATATGGAGAACAGGATTGTGCACAGTAACTCCAAGTGTAATATGGAGAGCAGAACTGAGCACAGTACTCCAAGTGTGATATGGAGAACAGAACTGTGTACAGTGCTCCAAGTGTGATATGAAGAACAGAACAGTGCACAGTGCTCCAAATGTGATATGGAGACCAGAACTGTGCACCGTGCTCCAAATGTGATATGGAGACCAGAACTGTGCACCATGCTCCTAATGTGATATGGAGACGTGAACTGTGCACATTACTCCAAGTGTGATATGGAGACCAGAACTGTGCACAGTGCCCCAAGTGTGATATGGAGACCAGAACTGTGCACAGTGCTCCAAGTGTGATATGGAGACCAGAACTGTGCACAGTGCTCCAAGTGTGATATGCAGACCAGAACTGTGCACAGTACTCCAAGTGTGATATGGCTGTAAAGCGCTTTGAGATGTCTGGTGGTTGGAAAAGGCGCTATATAAATGCAAGTCTTTCCTTTTTTTCTTGTAATTTATTGTGTCCTCCTCATTATCGACACCCTCCAATTTGTTGTCGTCCGCAAATTCTGAAATTGTGTTTTTGATTCTAAAGTCTAAATCGTTAATATAAATTGTAAACAACAGTGGTCCCTGCACTGATCCTTGTGGAACACCACTATCCACCTTCTGCCACTCTGAATAGCTTTCCTTTACCCACTGCTCTCTGCTTTCTGTCTTGATGCCAGCTAGCTATCCAATCTGCTACTTGTCCCTTGACTCCGCATTCTCTGACCTCATTCATTCCTCTATTATGTGGTACCTGACTGAAGGCCTTTTGAAAATCTAGGTAAATTACATCTACTGCATTGCCCTTGTCTTCTCTCTCTGTTACCGCTTCTAAAGTTTAAATGAGGTTGGTCAAGAAAGACTTTCGCTTGACTTTCCCTATTTCCAGCAGTTTCTGTTTTTATTGCAGATTTCCAGCATCCGCAGTATTTTTCTTTAGTTTTGGTGAAGCAGTTTCTTTCTGAATTCGCTATTGGATTTATTCATGACTAATTCCAATACCACACCTAGCATTGTTTGCACAGATAGTCTTTATCTCCCTACATATATTTGCTGAACAAACGACTGCGTTCAAAGGGCAGACCCCAAATCAGATACTGCGAAAGCCACTCCTGTTAATTAGTAAAAGAAAATGAAAGTGGAGATTGTTTAATCTGGGAAAAGAGCACATGATTGGATTGTAAAGATATATATATATTTTGATAACAGGAGCTGAACTTTCGGGAATAAAGAACAGAGACAGATCGCAAGATTCGGATCACAGGTCACAATGAGATTACCCAAAGGGTCTTAGGAGTTGCAAAGCTTTTTATTAAAGAGCTACAGTTTTAAAGCACAATCAGATATGACATATGGTTTAAGCTAATAATAGACATACAACCCGTGACAGTAGAGAGCGAGCTACGACTCCCGAAGTGGAATGCCACGACCGGACAGACGGTTGGTTAGATGTCTGATGAGACAGCGTGGAGGTCTCGGGTCAGCGGGTCTCTGCAGCCAGTAACAGCAGTCACTTCTGTTGATTTGCCCCCCGAGCTGTTGGAGGTGTTAGGCTTAAGCCAGCATTGATCCACCTCAGAGGCTAAACTTAGTCAAGGTGTTAGGCCTGAGCCAGCATTGATTTCCACCTCGAAGAAGCCTTTGCCCCTCGCTGTCTGATTCCCTCTCTCAGCCCTCTATAATGATAGTTATTTCGGCGGGCTGTGATCTATCTAGTGTGGTGCGGGAAGACATTTCTCACTGCCCCTTTCTGCATGGCTTACGAGGCCTTTCTCTTATCTTTCTGAGGAATGTTTTGTTATGTTTCTTTAAGGACATTTTATGACTTTGTGGCTCCTTATTGTCTAGCTATGATGTTATCCTCCTGCGTTTTCTTGCATTTTGCGATCCTCTTATCATTTTGGTGTTTGTTACTTGACCTTGCTGACACTTCAACCATTTGTTCCTGACTGCATATTAATTTCTGTTCTAAGTGTCAAACTTCATCTATGAATCTAATAGCTATTTCTTACACGATCGACAGATAATAGACGGGCATCGGATCGGCTTGATCCCTGTGCTTTTTCTCGAAGGTAAGCACTGAGACAATGTTCAGATTCTTGAAAGAAAGACTTTTGAGGAGGACACAAGGAGGGTAGTGCATTTGATGTAGTCTGTATGGACTTTAGAAAGGCTTTTCATAAGGTCCCACACGACAAACTGGTCAGAAAAGTAAAAGCCCAGGGGATTCAAGGGAAAGTGGCAAGTTGGATCCAGAATGGGATCAGTGGCAGGAAGCAAAGGGTAATGGTCAACGTGTGTTTCTGTGACTGGAAGGCTGTTTCCAGTGGGGTTCCGCAGGGCTCCGTACTAGGTTCCTTGCTTTTCGTGGCATATATCGATGTTTCAGACTTCAATGTAGGGGGCCATGATTAAGAAGTTTACAGATGATACAAAAATCGGCCGTGTGGTTGATAGTGAGGAAGAAAGCTGTAGACTGCAGGAAGATATCAATGGACTGGTCAGGTGGGCAGAACAGTGGCAAATGGAATTCAATCTGGAGAAGTGCGAGGTAATGTGTTTGGGGAGGGCTAACAAGGCAAGGGAATATGGTAGGACACTGAGAGGTGTAGAGGAACAGTGGGACCTTGGAGTGCAGGTCCACAGATCCCTGAGGCAGCAGGACAGGTAGTTAAGGTGGTTAAGAAGGCATACGGGATACTTTCCTTTATTAGCCGAGGCATAGAATATAAGAGCAGGAAAGTTATGCTGAACTGTATAAAACACTAGTTGGGCCACAGCTAGAATACTGCGTGCAGTTCTGGTCACCACATTACAGGAATGATGTGATTGCACTAGAGAGGGTACAGAGGACATTTACGAGGATTTGGCCAGGACTGGAGAATTTTAGCTATGAGGAAAGATTGGATAGGCTGGGGTTTGTTTTCTTTGGAACAGAGGAGGCTGAGGGGAGATTTAATGGAGGTGTATAATATTATGAGGGGCTGGTTAGAGGGGATAGGAAGGACCTAGTTCCCTTAGCAGAGAGGTCAATAACCAGGGGGCATAGATTTAAAGTAATTGGTCGAAGGATTAGAGAGGATTTGAGGGGAAATTTCTTCACCCAGAGGGTGGTGGGGGTCTGGAACTCACTGCCTGAAAGGGTGGTAGAGGCAGAGACCTTCATCACATTTAAAAAGTACTTGGATATGCTCTTGAAGTGCCGTAACCTACAGGGCTACGGACCAAGAGTTGGAAAGTGGGATTAGGCTGGATAGCTCTTTATTGACCAGCACGGACATGATGATTAAAAACAGGCAAATGTTGAAAGCAAATTTTAGAGGGGATACAGCGAATGCAACCCTTACCCGTTTTTAAAAGCAGGGGTGGGTTTGTACTGACAAACTTGTAGGAAACAATGTCATAGAGTCATAACGACAAAGAAGAAGACCATTCGGCCCATCGAGTCCGTGCCAGCTCTCTGTAGAGCAATCCAGTCATTCCTATTCCCCCGCTCTATCCCCGTAGCCCTGCAAGTATATTTCCCTCAAGTGCCTATCCAGTCTCCCCTTGAAAACATTGAGTGTCTCCGCTTCCACCACTTCCGTCGGCAGCGAGTTCCAGGTCCTCACCACTCGCTGCGTAAAAAAGATTTCCCTCACATCCCCCCTGTATCTGTTGCCCAAAACCTTCAATCTGTGTCCCCTAGTCCTTGTACCATCAACTAGTGGGAACAGCCTTTCCCCGTCTAGCCTATCCAAACCGGTCATAATCTTGTTCTCGATCAAATCACCCCTCAACCTCCTTTGCTCTAATGAAAACAAATCCAGCTTCTCCAACCTGTCCTTGTAGTTAAGATCCCCCATCTCCGGAACCATTCTGGTAAATCTCCTCTACACCCTCTCAAGGGCCTTCACATCCTTCCTAAGGTTTGTGTTTGAGTAATATATATCTATCGAAAACAATCGGAACAGCTTTGCTGAAGATATTAAAACCCCTTCATAATCTTAAAGCCCTCTATCAGTTCACTCTCACAGCCTTCCTTTTCCGAGCAGACAGAAAGAAAGACTCACATTTCTACAGTGCCTTTCACGATCTCAGGACGTCCCAAAGCGCTTCACAGCCAATGAAGTACTTTTTGACATGAGGTCACTGTTGTAGGAAAGGCAGCAGCCAATTTGTGCACAGCAAGCTCCCGCAAACAGCAATGTGATAATGACCAGAGAATCTGATGTTGATTGAGGGATAAATATTGGCCAGGATACAGGGGAGAACTCCCCTGCCTTTCTTCCAAATAGTGCCATGGGATCTTTAACGTCCTCCTGAGGGAGCAGATGGGGACTCAGTTTCACGTCTCATCTGAAAGATGGTACTTCCGACAGTGCAGCACACCCACAGTACTGGCCATCCGACAGTGCGGCACACCCACAGTACTGCCCATCCGACAGTGCAGCACAACCACAGTCCTGCCCTACGACAGTGCAGCGCTTCCTCAGTACTGCCCCTCCGACAGTGCAGCGCTCCCTCAGTACTGCCCCTCCGACAGTGCAGCGCTCCCTCAGTACTGCCCCTCCGACAGTGCAGCGCTCCCTCAGTATTGCCCCTCCGACAGTGCGGCGCTTCCTCAGTACTGCACCTCCGACAGTGTGGCACACCCTCAGTCCTGCCCTTCGAGAGTGCAGCACTCCGTCAGTACTGCCCCTCCTACAGTGCAGCGCGCCCTCAGTACTGCCCCAACGACAGTTTAACCCTCCGTCAGTACTGCCCCTCCGACAGTGCAGCGCTCCCTCAATACTGCCCCTCTGGCAGTGCAGCGCTCCCTCAGTCCTGCCCCTCCAAATGTGCAGCGCTCCCTCAGTACTAACCATCCGACAGTGCAGCGCTCCCTCAGTACTGCCTCTCCGACAGTGCGGCGCTCCCTCAGTACTGCCCCTCCGACAGTGCAGCGCTCCCTCAGTACTGCCCCTCCGACAGTGCAGCGCTCCCTCAGTACTGCCCCTCCAACAGTGCAGCGCTCCCTCAGTACTGCACCTCTGACTGTGCAGCTCTCCCTCAGTACTGCCCCTCCGACAATGTGGAGCTCCCTCAGTACTGCCCCTCCAACAGTGCAGCGCTCCCTCAGAACTGCCTCTCCGATGGTGCGGCGCTCCCTCAGTACTGATGTTACGACTGTGCAATGCTCCCTCAGTCCTGCCCTGCGACAGTGTGGTGCTCCCTCAGAACTGCCCCTCCGACAGTGCAGCGCTCCCTCAGTACTAATCCTCCAATAGTGCAGCGCTCCCTCAGTACTGCCCCTCCGACAGTGCAGCGCTCCCTCAGTACTAATCCTCCAACAGTGCAGCGTTCCCTCAGAACTGCCCCTCCGACAGTGCAGCGCTCCCTCAGAACTGCCCCTCCGACAGTGCGGCGCTCCCTCAGTACTGATGTTCCGACTGTGCAACGCTCCCTCAGTACAACCCCTCCGACAGTGCAGCGCTCCCTCAGTACTGCCCCTCCGACAGTGCAGCACTCCCTCAGTACTGCCCACTCCGACAGTGCAGCGCTCCTTCAGTACTGTCGGAGGGGCATTACTGAGGGAACGCCACACTGTCGGAGGGGCAGTACTGAGGGAGCGCCGCACTGTCGGAGGGGCATTACTGAGGGAGCGGCGCACTGTCGGAGGGGCAGTACTGAGGGAGTACTGCACTTTCGGAGGGGCAGTACTGAGGGAGCGCTGCACTGTCGGAGGGGCAGTACTGAAGGAGCGCTGCACTGTCAGAGGGGCAGTACTGAGGGAGCGCCGCACTGTCGGAGGGGCAGTACTGAGGGAGCGCTGCACTGTCAGAGGGGCAGTACTGAGGGAGTGCCGCACTGTCAGAGGGACAGTACTGAGGGAGCGCCGCACTGTCGGAGGGACAGTACTGAGCCAGTGCCGCACTGTCGGAGGGGACAGTACTGAGGGAGTGCTGCACTGTCAGAGGGGCAGTACTGAGGGAGCGCCGCACTGTCAGAGGGGCAGTACTGAGGGAGCGCTGCACTTTCAGAGGGGCAGTACTGAGGGAGTGCCGCACTGTCAGAGGGACAGTACTGAGGGAGCGCCGCACTGTCGGAGGGACAGTACTGAGCCAGTGCCGCACTGTCGGAGGGGACAGTACTGAGGGAGTGCTGCACTGTCAGAGGGGCAGTACTGAGGGAGCGCTGCACTGTCGGAGGGGGCAGTACTGAGGGAGCGCTGCATTGTCGGAGGGGCATTACTGAAGGAGCGCTGCACTGTCGGAGGGGCAGTACTGAGGGAGTGCCCATGTGGCCCAATATTTATCCCTCGTCCAATATCACTTAAAAATAAAACAGATTATCTGGTCCTTTATCACATTGCTGTTTATGGGAGCTTGCTGTGCGCAAATTGGCCCCCGCGTTTCCTACATCACAACAGCGACCACACTTCAAAAGCACTTCATTGGCTGTGAAACGTTGTGGCACATCCTGAGGTCGAAAAGGCGCGGGATAAATTGGAGTTCTGTCTTTCTGATTGCCAGGTATGAGTCTGGTCAGTTTACCAGTGAATGGCGACGGGTTCAGATTGTCGGATTCAAGCTCCAAGTGTTGAACATGGAAGGAAATTCTGCCGCCTATTTTTTCTCGCGGAGCAAGACGGCCGATGACTTGGCGATAAAATACCTGCAGGCAGAGCTGGGGAGTGTCGCGCGGTTTAAGACTATCTGGAATATGCCACCGCCCGTTGGAAACAGAAGAATCTCAAAGTGCCTGATGGTCTCCGAGAGGAGCATGTCATCGCCCTGACCGCCTACATCACTCGTGGAAGTTTGTATGAAACCTTGAACGATGAGGTTCGAAGCTATGGCGGTGACCTCAACACATACAATGCCTGCTTTAAACTGAAGAGCTTTCACTACCTTCTATCTGTCGCCCTGGAAGCGTTGAGAAACAGTTCCATTGGGCCGGTGGTGTATCGGGGGATAAAGAGTCAGATCTCTGGGAAGTCGGGCACAGAGATGAGGTTTGGAATATTTGCCTCCACTTCCTTCAATCCGGCGGTGGCTGAGGAGTTTGGGACAGGCACTATCTTTGTAATGAAGACATCGTACGGTGCCTACCTCCGAACCTTCTCAGTCTATCCGGCGGAAGAGGAGGTTTTGATCCCGCCTTATGAGAAGTTCAAAATCACAAAGATCCCAGAAGGCAACATATACACCCTCGTCTCGACAGGCTACAAGAGAGTGAGTGTGGACCTGCTGTCAGACGGTTCCGGTCTCAAGATCGTTTCTGGCACCACAATCCCCTGGTGGGTCTGGTGCGTCTTGGTTCTGTTTTATTTGGGAACCTCAATCTTTCCCTGGGGATAGTTGTGTTTCTCATTTGGTACTTCGACTGTAAATCCTCCTGAATCCAACCTCCCCAAACCCCAAACCCTCACCCCTCACCCCCACCTAGCCCCTCACCCCTCACCCAGCCCCTCACACCTCACCCCTCAACCCCACCTAGCCCCTCACCACTCAACCCCACCTAGCCCCTCACCCCCTCAACCCCACCTAGCCCCTCACCCCTCACCACCACCTAGCCCCTCACCCCTCACCCAGCCCCTCACCCCTCAACCCCACCTAGCCCCTCACCCCTCACCCCTCAAACCCACCTAGCCCCTCACCCCCTCAACCCCACCTAGCCACTCACCCCTCAACCCCACCTAGCCCCTCACCCCTCAAACCCACCTAGCCCCTCACCCCTCAAACCCACCTAGCCCCTCACCCCTCAACCCCACCTGGCCCGTCACACCTCACCACTCAACCCCACCTAGCCCCTCACCCCTCAACCCCACCTAGCCCCTCACACCTCACCCCTCAACCCCACCTAGCCCCTCACCCCTCACCCCCACCTAGCCCCTCACCCCTCAACCCTCACCCCCACCAAGCCCCTCACCCCTCAACCCCACCTAGCCCCTCACCCCTCAACCCCACCTAGCCCCTCACACCTCACCCCTCAACCCCACCTAGCCCCTCACCCCTCACCCCCACCTAGCCCCTCACACCTTACCCCTCAACCCCACCTAGCCCCTCACACCTCACCCCTCACCCCCACCTAGCCCCTCACCCCTCACACCTCAACACCACCTAGCCCCTCACCCCTCACCCCACAGCCCCACCTAGCTCCTCACCCCTCAACCCCACCTAGCCCCTCACACCTCAACCCCTCACGCCTCACCCCTCAACCCCACCTACCCCCTCAACCCCACCTAGCCCCTCACCCCCTCAACCCCACCTAGCCCCTCACACCTCACCCCCACCTAGCCCCTCACCCACTCAACCCCACCTAGCCCCTCATCCCCTCAACCCCACCTAGCCCCTCACCCCTCAACCCCACCTATCCCCTCACACCTCACCCCTCAACCCCACCTAGCCCCTCACACCTCACCCCTCAATCCCACCTAGACCCTCACAACTCACACACTCAACCCCACCTAGCCCCTCACACCTCACCCCCTCATCGCCCCTCACCCCCTCCTAGCCCCTCACCCCTCACCCCCTCAACCTCACCTAGCCCCTCACACCTCACCCCTCAACCCCACCTAGCCCCTCACCCCTCACCCCTCTCCCTCTCACACATCAACTAGCCCCTCACACCTCAACCCTCAACCCCACCTAGCCCCTCACACCTCACCCCTCAACCCCACCTACCCCCTCACCCCTCTAACCCCACCCCTCACCCCCTCTAACCCCTCACCCCCTCTAACCCCTCACCCACTCTAACCCCTCAACCCCTCTAACCCCCTCACACCCCTCACACCCTCTAACCCCTCACCCCCTTAACTCCTCACCCCCGCTAACCCCTCACCCCCCTCACCCCCTCTAACCCCTCACCCCCTCTAACCCCGCACCCCCTCTAACCCCGCACCCCCACTAACCCCTCACCCCCTCTAACTCCTCACCCCCTCTAACGCTTCACCCCGTCTAGCCCCTTACCCCCTCACCCCCTCTAACCCCTTTAACCCCGCACCCCGTCTAACCCCTCACCCCCTCACGCTCTCAACCCCTCACCCCCTCAACCCCTCACCCCGTCTCACCCCTCACCCCTCAACCCCACCGAGCCCCTCACCCCCTCAACCCCACCTAGCCCCTCACCCCCTCAACCCCACCTAGCCCCTCACCCCTCAACCCCACCTAGCCCCTCACCCCTCAACCCCACCTAGCCCCTCACACCTCACCCCCACCTAGCACCTCACCCCCTCCTAGCCCCTCACCCCCTCACCCCTCAACCCCACCTGGCCCCTCACACCTCACCACTCAACCCCACCTAGCCCCTCACCCCTCAACCCCACCTAGCCCCTCGCACCTCACCCCTCAACCCCACCTAGCCCCTCACCCCTCACCCCCACCTAGCCCCTCACCCCTCAACCCTCAACCCCACCTAGCCCCTCACCCCTCACCCCCACCAAGCCCCTCACCCCTCAACCCCACCTAGCCCCTCACCCCTCAACCCCACCTAGCCCCTCACACCTCACCCCTCAACCCCACCTAGCCCCTCACCCCTCACCCCCACCTAGCCCCTCACACCTTACCCCTCAATCCCACCTAGCCCCTCACACCTCACCCCTCACCCCCACCTAGCCCCTCACACCTCACCCCTCAACCCCACCTAGCCCCTCACACCTCAACACCACCTAGCCCCTCACCCCTCACCCCACAACCCCACCTAGCTCCTCACCCCTCAACCCCACCTAGCCCCTCACACCTCAACCCCTCACGCCTCACCCCTCAACCCCACCTACCCCCTCAACCCCACCTAGCCCCTCACCCCCTCAACCCCACCTAGCCCCTCACACCTCACCCCCACCTAGCCCCTCACCCACTCAACCCCACCTAGCCCCTCATCCCCTCAACCCCACCTAGCCCCTCACCCCTCAACCCCACCTATCCCCTCACACCTCACCCCTCAACCCCACCCAGCCCTCACACCTCACCCCTCAATCCCACCTAGACCCTCACAACTCACACACTCAACCCCACCTAGCCCCTCACACCTCACCCCCTCATCGCCCCTCACCCCCTCCTAGCCCCTCACCCCTCACCCCCTCAACCTCACCTCGCCCATCACACCTCACCCCTCAACCCCACCTAGCCCCTCACCCCTCACCCCTCTCCCTCTCACACATCAACTAGCCCCTCACACCTCAACCCTCAACCCCACCTAGCCCCTCACACCTCACCCCTCAACCCCACCTACCCCCTCACCCCTCTAACCCCACCCCTCACCCCCTCTAACCCCTCACCCCCTCTAACCCCTCACCCACTCTAACCCCTCAACCCCTCTAACCCCCTCACACCCCTCACACCCTCTAACCCCTCACCCCCCTAACTCCTCACCCCCGCTAACCCCTCACCCCCCTCACCCCCTCTAACCCCTCACCCCCTCTAACCCCGCACCCCCTCTAACCCCGCACCCCCACTAACCCCTCACCCCCTCTAACTCCTCACCCCCTCTAACGCTTCACCCCGTCTAGCCCCTTACCCCCTCACCCCCTCTAACCCCTTTAACCCCTCACCCCGTCTAACCCCTCACCCCCTCTCGCTCTCAACCCCTCACCCCCTCAACCCCTCACCCCGTCTAACCCCTCACCCCGTCTAACCCCTCACCCCTCTAACCCCTCACCCTGTCTAACCCCTCACCCTGTCTAACCCCTCACCCCCTCTAACCCCTCACCCTCTCTAACCCCTCTCCCTCTCTAACCCCTCTCCCTCTCTAACCCCCCACCCCCTCTAACCCCCCACCCATCACACCCTCAAACCTCGCCGCCTCCCCCACCTCACGCTCTCCCCCAACCTTCAACCTCATCCCCCACCTCCCCAACCCTCTCCCGCCCCTCACACCCCCCCCCCCCCAAATCCCTCACCCCCGGCTCCTCCAAACCACCCCCAACCACAAAACCCCCAACCCTCAACCCCCGACACCCTTCATACTTCTCCCCCTGACTCCTCTCTCCTCACCCCCGCCTCTCGGCCCCCACACTCTCCCAACTGCAGCCTGGTCAGTTGTCTGAAATCAGTCGTCTAGTCATCGACGAATTGACCAATCACTGGTGTTAGTACATGTGCGGTGTTTTGCTTATTGTCGCCTGAGCTTAAAGTAAAGGGATAGCCCTGTGTCTGCTAAAGTATAATCAGCAATTGTGAAACGCAACATAACTGTCGGATGCCTGCTTGCAATCTATTGCTGATTTTTAAGTAAATGAAGTGTATAAATGTAAGGTTGTTCAAGCAGCACGAAAAGGCCCCATGCCTAGGTCCACGTGTCTATCTGTGACAATACTCCACTTCGTAAATTGCTTTTTATACTGAAGTTAATGAATAAAATGTTTATAACCAGAAGACTGAAATCGTTATTAGTCAAGTGAACCAACAGAAGTAGGTTTAGGACAACACTGTGTAACAGGATCGAGGGGGCTGAATGGCCTCCTCCTGTTCCTGTGCAACAGGCTCGAGGGGGACGAATGGGTCTCCTACTGTTCCTGTGTAACAGGCTCAAGGGGCTGAATGGCCTCCTCCTGTTCCTGTGTAACAGGCTCGATGGGCTGAATAGCCTCCTCCTGTTCCTGTGTAACAGGCTCAAGGGGCTGAATGGCCCTCCTACTGTTCCTGTGTAACAGGCTCGCGAGGGGGCTGAATGGCCTCCTCCTGTTCCTGCGTAACGGGCTCTAGGGGCTGAATGGCTTCCTCCTGTTCCAATGCAACAGGCTCGAGTGGCTGAATGGCCTCCTCCTGTTCCTGTGTAACAGACTCAAGGGGCTGAATGGCCTCCTCCTGTTCCTGTGTAACAGGCTCAAGTGGCTGAATGGCCTCCTCCTCTTACAATGTAACAGGCTCGAGTGGCTGAATGGCCTCCTCCTGTTCCTGTGTAACAGGCTCGAGGGGCTGAATGGCCTCCTCCTGTTCCTATGTAACAGGCTCGAGGGGCTGAATGGCCTCCTCCTGTTCCTATGTAACAGGTTCGAGGGGCTGAATGGGCCTCCTCCTGTTCCTGTGTAATAGACTCGAGGGGCTGAATGTCCTCCTCCTGTTCCTGTGTAACAGACTCGAGGGGGCTGAATGGCCTCCTCCTGTTCTTGTGTAACAGACTCGAGGGGCTGAATGTCCTCCTCCTGTTCCTGTGTAACAGACTCGAGGGGCTGAATGTCCTCCTCCTGTACCTGTGTAACAGGCTCGAGGGGCTGAATGGCCTCCTCCTGTTCCTGTGTAACAGACTCGAGGGGCTGAATGTCCTCCTCCTGTTCCTGTGTAACAGGCTCGAGGGGCTGAATGGCCTCCTCCTGTTCCTGTGTAACAGACTCGAGGGGCTGAATGTCCTCCTCCTGTTCCTGTGTAACAGGCTCGAGGGGCTGAATGGCCTCCTCCTGTTCCTGTGTAACAGGCTCGAGGGGGCTGAATGGCCTCCTCCTGTTCCAATGTCGCTGTATATATCTTTTCACACTGTGAAGATTGTAAGATTGTCGATGCTTTGGATGTTTAATGAAAAATGCTGATATAAAGCATTGTCTGGAAATTTCCAAACCCTTTGCCTGTCTTATTGCCTTATTCAGTGGAGCAATATTTCAATAAACGTTCTCGCTCAACACTCCAACTATCTCACCTGATCAACAACAACAACAACTTGTATCTATATAGCGCCTTTAACATAGTAAAACGTCCCAAGATGCTTCACAGGAGTATTAGAAGAGAAAAATTTGACACCGAGCCACATAAGGAGAAATCAGGGCAAAGCTTGGTCCAAGAGGTCGGTTTTAAGGAGAGTCTTAAAGGAGGAAATAGAGGTAGAGAGGCTGAGAGCCTTAGGCAGGGAATTCCAGAACTTAGGGCCCAGGCAGCTGAAGGCACGGCCGCCAATGGTCGAGCGATTATAATCAGGGACGCTCAAGAAGCCAGAATTGGAGGAGCGCAGATATCTCGGGGGGTTGTAGGGGTGGTTGAGGTTAAAGAGATAGGGAGGGTTGTAGGGCTGGAGGAGGTTACAGAGATAGGGAGGGTTGTAGGGCTGGAGGAGGTTACAGAGATAGGGAGGGTTGTAGGGGCTGGAGGAGTTTACAGAGATAGGGAGGGTTGTAGGGCTGGAGGAGGTTACAGAGATAGGGAGGGTTGTAGGGCTGGAGGAGGTTACAGAGATAGTGAGGGTTGTAGGGTCTGGAGGAGTTTACAGAGATAGGGAGGGTTGTAGGGCTGGAGGAGGTTACAGAGATAGGGAGGGTTGTCGGGCTGGAGGATGTTACAGAGATAGGGAGGGATGTAGGGGTTGGAGGAGGTTACAGATATAGGGAGGATTGTAGGGCTGGAAGAGGTTACAGTGATAGGGAGGGTTGTAGGGGCTGTAGGAGGTTTCAAAGATGGGACGGGTTGTAGGGGCTGGAGGAGGTTACAGAGTTAGGGTAGGTTGGCTGGAGGGGGTTACAGAGATAAGGAGGGTTGTAGGGGCTGGAGGAGGTTACAGAAACAGGGAGGATTGTAAGGCCTGGAGGAGGTTACAAAGATAGGGAGGGTTGTAGGGCTGGAAGAGGTTTCAGAAATAGGAAGAGTTGTAGAGGCTGGAGGAGGTTACAGAGAAAGGAAGGGTTTTAGGGCTGGAGGAGCTTACAAAGATAGGCAGGGTTATAGGGCTGGAGGAGGTTACAGAGATAGGGAGGGTTGTAGAGCCAGAAGGAGGTTACAGAGATAGGGAGTGTTGTAGGGGCTGGAGGAGGTTACAGAGATAGGGAGGGATGTCGGGCTGGAGGAGGTTACTGAGATAGGGAGTGTTGTCAGGGCTGGAGGAGGTTACAGAGAAAGTGAGGGCTGTAGGGGCTGTAGGAGGTTATAGAGATAGGGAGGGCTGTAGGGGCTGAAGGGTTTACAGAGATAGGGAGGGTTGTAGGGCTGGAGGAGGTTACAGAGATAGGGAGGGTTGTAGGGCTGGAGGAGGTTACAGAGATAGGGAGGGTTGTAGGGGCTGGAGGAGTTTACAGAGATAGGGAGGTTGTAGGGCTGGAGGAGGTTACAGAGATAGGGAGGGTTGTAGGGCTGGAGGAGGTTACAGAGATAGTGAGGGTTGTAGGGTCTGGAGGAGTTTACAGAGATAGGGAGGGTTGTAGGGCTGGAGGAGGTTACAGAGATAGGGAGGGTTGTCGGGCTGGAGGATGTTACAGAGATAGGGAGGGATGTAGGGGTTGGAGGAGGTTACAGATATAGGGAGGATTGTAGGGCTGGAAGAGGTTACAGTGATAGGGAGGGTTGTAGGGGCTGTAGGAGGTTTCAAAGATGGGACGGGTTGTAGGGGCTGGAGGAGGTTACAGAGTTAGGGTAGGTTGGCTGGAGGGGGTTACAGAGATAAGGAGGGTTGTAGGGGCTGGAGGAGGTTACAGAAACAGGGAGGATTGTAAGGCCTGGAGGAGGTTACAAAGATAGGGAGGGTTGTAGGGCTGGAAGAGGTTTCAGAAATAGGAAGAGTTGTAGAGGCTGGAGGAGGTTACAGAGAAAGGAAGGGTTTTAGGGCTGGAGGAGCTTACAAAGATAGGCAGGGTTATAGGGCTGGAGGAGGTTACAGAGATAGGGAGGGTTGTAGAGCCAGAAGGAGGTTACAGAGATAGGGAGTGTTGTAGGGGCTGGAGGAGGTTACAGAGATAGGGAGGGATGTCGGGCTGGAGGAGGTTACTGAGATAGGGAGTGTTGTCAGGGCTGGAGGAGGTTACAGAGAAAGTGAGGGCTGTAGGGGCTGTAGGAGGTTATAGAGATAGGGAGGGCTGTAGGGGCTGAAGGGTTTACAGAGATAGGGAGGGTTGTAGGGCTGGAGGAGGTTACAGAGATAGGGAGTGTTGTAGGGCTGAAGGGGGTTACAGAGATAGGGAGGGTTGTAGGGCTGAAGGAGGTTACAGAGATAGGAAGAATTGTAGGGGCTGGAGAAGGTTACAGAGATAGGGAGGTTTATGGGACTGGAGGAGGTTACAGAGATAGGAAGGGTTTTATGGCTGGAGGAGGTTACGGAGATAGGCACTGTTATAGAGCTGGAGGAGGTTACAGAGATTGGGAGAGTTTTAGGGGCTGGAGGACGTTAAAGAGATAGGGAGGGTTGTAGGGCTGGATGAGATTACGGAGATAGGGAGGGTTGTAAGGCTGAAGGAGGTTTCAGAGATAAGGAGAGTTGTAGTGGCTGGAGAAGGTTACAGAGATAGGAAGAGTTGTAGGGGCTGGAGGAGGTTACAGAGATAGGGAGGGTTGTAGGGCTGGAGGAGGTTACAGAGATAGTGAGAGTTGTAGGGCTGGAGGAGGTTACAGAGATAGGGAGTGTTGTGGGGGTTGGAGGATGTTACAGAGATAGGGAGGGTTGTAGGGCTGGAGGAGGTTACAGAGATAGGGAGGGTTGTAGGGCTGGAGGAGGTTACAGACCCGGTCAGTGGCCAGGATTTAGATGGAGGGAATTTCTACTCACCCAGGACTGGATGTCGGACAAGAATCGTGACAACACTGCCATACTTTGGGGGGAAATTCCTGCTCGCCAAATCTAGGAGGCGACGGGGCCCCTTTAAGAATTGAAAAGAGATAAAATGCAGAGACTCGAAGTAATGACAGTGTCGGGAGGCTGGAGCGACTCGTCAACGAGCCAAACTGCTGCCTCTATCTGGGGGGAGTGAACTGTGCCTTTAAGAGAAGCAGGTGGGCGGGGCCATGGTGGGGTGATGTCATCAATGGGGGTGGGGCTGGACAGTAGATTATGGAGGTTTCCAGAGAGGAGTGTGGGGAATGGGGGTGAGAGAGGGAACGAGAGAGTGAGGGAGAATGAGAGGGGGAGAGAGAGAACGAGAGAGGGGAGAGAGAGAGAACGAGAGAGGGGAGAGAGAGAGAGGAGAGAGAGAGAACGAGAGAGTGAGGGAGAATGAGGGGGGGGGGAGAGAGAGAACGAGAGATGGAGGGGGTGATAGAGAGAGCGAACGAGAGAGGGAGGGAGAGAGAGAGAATGAGAGAGGGAGAGAGAAGGAGGGGATAGAGAGAAGGAGGGGATAGAGAGAGAGGGGGGATAGATAGAGAACGGGAGAGGGTGAGGGAGGGAAAGAGAATGAGAGAGGGAGAGAGGAGGAGAGGGGGATAGAGAGAGTGGGGAGAGAGAGAACAGGAGAGGGGAAGGGAGGTAGAGAGTGGGGGGAGGGAGAGAGAGAGAGGGGATAGAGAGAGAGTGGGGAGAGAGAGAACGAGAGAGGGGGATAGAGAGAGAGAATGGGGAGAGAGAGAACGAGAGAGGGGAGAGAGAGAACGAGAGAGGGGAGGGAGAGAACGAGAGGGGGATAGAGAGAGAGAATCGGGAGAGAGAGAATGAGACGGGGATAGAGAGCGAGAGAATGGGGAGAGAGAGAATGAGAGAGGGGAGAGGGAGGGAGAAGGAGAGATGGAGAGAGAGAACGAGAGAGGGATAGAGAGAGAGAGTGTGGGGAGAGACAGAGCGAGAGAGGGAAGGAGAAGGAGGTGTGGATAGAGAGAGGGAGTGGATAGAGGGAATGAGAGGGAGAGAGAAACAGGTGGGATAGAGAGAGTGGGGAGAGAGAATGAGAGAGGGAGAGAGAAGGCGCGGGTATAGGGAGAGATTGAACGAGAGAGGGAGAGGGAGAGAGAGAGAGAGAGGGGAGAAAGAACGAGTGGGGGGAGAGAACGAGAGGGAGAAAGAACAAGAGGGGGGAGAGGGAGAGAGAGAACGAGAGAGGGAAAGAGAAGGAGGGGGATAGGGAGAGAGAGTGAACGAGAGAGGGAGAGGGAGAGAGAGGGGGAGAGAACGAGGAGGGAGAGAGAACGAGAGGGGGAGAGGGAGAGAGAGAATGGGGAGAGAGAATGAGAGGGGAGAGGGAGAGGGAGAGGGAACGAGAGGGGGAGGGAGGTCGGTAGGTAGAGAGTGGGGAGAGGGAGAGGGGGAGAAAAAGGGAATGAGAGCAGGGTCGAGAGAGAGAGTGGGGAGAGAGAGAATGAGAGAGGGGAGGGAGAGAGGGGGAGGGATACAGAGAGTGGGGAGGGAGAGAACAAGAGAAGAGAAGGAGAGAGGAGGGGAGATAATGGGGAGCGGGAGAGGGGGAGAGAGAGGGAAAGAGAGAGGGAGAGAGAAGGAGAAGGTGATAGGGAGAGAGAAGGAGAGGGTGTTAGAGAGAGTGGGGAGAGACAGAGGTAGAGAGAGAGAACAAGAGAGGGAGAGAGAACAGGAGAGGGGGAGAGAGAGGGGGGAATAGAGTGAGAGAGTGGGGAGAGAGGAAACGAGAGAGGGTCGGAGAGAGTGGGAAGGGGGAGGGGGAGAGAGAAGGAATGAGAGGTAGCGAAAGAGAGAGAGTGGGAGAGGGAGAGAGAGAGAACGAGAGGGGGAGAGAGGGGGACAGAGAGAGTGGGGAGAAAGAGAACGAGAACAGGGAGGGAGAGGGGAGAGAAAGGGAATGAGAACAGGGTAGAGAAAAAGGGAGAGAGAGAACGAGAGGGGGAGAGAGAAGGGGAGTGATAGAGAGGGGGAGAGATAGAGAGATGAAAAGGGGAGAGGGAGAAAGAGGGGAAAGGAAGGGAGAGAGGAAGGAGAGAGTGAGGGGGAGGGAAGAGGAGAGAGAGTGGGTGAGAGTCAGGGAAGAGAGCAGGGGATAAAGGGAGAGAGACAGAGCAGGGGTGAGGTGTGGAGAGATTTCCCGCTTCCTCCCTTTCTATCTCTCTCTCTTTATCCCCTCTCTCTCTATCCCTCTCTATCTCTCTCCTTTTCAATCTCTCTCGCTTTCTCTCTCTATCCCGCCCTCTGTCTCTGTCTTTGTCTGCCTCTTTCTATCTCTCTCTCTATCCCTCTCTATCAGTTTCCTTTTCTAGCTCTCTTTCTATCTCTCACTTTTTATCTCACCCTTTCTATCCCTCTGTCTCTATCTCTTTCTATCCCTGTCTCTCTCTTTCTTTCTCTCTCCCTTTCTATCTCTCTTTCTATCGATTTCTATCTCTCTCTATCCCTTTCTGTCTCCTCTCACTTTCTATCTCTCTCTCCCGTTCTATCTCTCTCTCTATCCTCTCTCTCTTTCTATCTCTCTCTATTCCTCTCTCCCTATCCCTCTCTCCTATTCTGTCTCTCTCCCATTCTATCTCTCTCTCTATCCCCTCTCTCTTTCTATCTCTCTATCCCCTCCCTTGTCTAACGCGAGCCCGTCTTCCTCCTCTTCCCGTAGCCTCCCGCTCTGGATCGCCCGCATCCTGGAGACCGCCACCCGCAAGAGACGGAACCGGAGCCGGAGACATGAGGCGTATCGACTGATCAGACGGAGACTGGTAGGGCAACTCGCCGGGGATTCTCCGACAGCCCCTCCCATCCCGACCCCCCGAATCCCGACCCCTGACCCCCAAACCATTCCCCCGAACCCCAACCCTCAACCACCAAACTGTTCCCCAAACCCCAAACAGTTCCTTGACCCCAACCCCCAAACCATTCCCCTGAACCCCAAACCCCAAACCGTTCCCTGACCCCCAAACCGTTCCCTGACCCCCAAACCGTTCCCTGACCCCTGACCCCCAAACCTGACTCCCCACCCACAATCTGTTCCGAAACCTGACCACAAAACCGTTCCCCGACTCCTGACCCCTAAATCTTTCCATGAGCCCTGACCCCCAAATCGTTCCCTGACCCCCGACCCCCAAACTGTTCCGACACCTGACCACGAAACCGTTCCCCGACCCCTGTCCCCTGACCCCTAAATCTTTCCATGAGCCCTGACCCCCAAACCTTTCCCCGACCACTAAATCTTTCCCCGAAATTTATCCCCGACCCGCAAACCTTTCCTGCCGACCCCAAAACCTTTCCCCGACCCCTGACCCCCAAAACATTGCCCGACCCCTGACCCCTAAAACTTTCCCTTGACCCCTGATCCTATACCTTCCCCTGACCTCCAAACCTTTCTTCAACCCCCAAAATTGCCCCCGACCTCTGAACCCTTCCCTGACCCCAAACCTTCCCCCCGACCCCCCGCGACACTAACGGTTTCAGTCACCAACCCTCGATCCGCAGATCTCCGTTAACCCCCCTCTCTCTCTACCGAGCAGTGGAAAGCTGGGCTCGGACTCCAGCACTGCCCGTGGCCGACCTACGTCTACCCGCGGGAGCTGAAACAGGCCGTCCGCCAGGCCTTCCCCGGACAGCTGCGGGATTATCCCGACCCACAGCACAGCAGGGTAAGGATCGTACGGGAGCGTTATCGTTCTGGGGGAGGGGGAGGGAGTCCTGGAGGGAGTCCTGGAGGGAGAGGACTCCTGGGATTATACGCCCCTGGTATCTCACCTCGCCCTCCTCCCGCCCCGAGCCCTAGGCTGTCAGTGTCAGAGGGATATTCGCATGTGGCATGCATCGCGGTGGAACTCCATTACCATTCTCACCTGGACACACGCTCGCACGGACACGGGCGCTGGGTTAATGTGGAGGCGTCGCTGCCCCATCAAACACTCCCAGGGCAGGTACAGCACGGGTTAGATACAGAGTAAAGCTCCCTCTACACTGCCCCATCAAACACTCCCAGGGCAGGTACAGCACAGCTTAGATACAGAGTAAAGCTCCCTCTACACTGTCCCATCAAACACTCCCAGGGCAGGTACGGCACGGGTTAGACACAGAGTAAAGCTCTCTCTACACTGTCCCATCAAACACTCCCAGGACAGGTACAGCACAGCTTAGATACAGAGTAAAGCTCCCTCTACACTGTCCCATCAATCACTCCCAGGGCAGGTACAGCACAGGTTAGATACAGAGTAAAGCTCCCTCTACACTGTCCCATCAAACACTCCCAGGGCAGGTACAGCACAGCTTAGATACAGAGTAAAGCTCCCTCTACACTGTCCCATCATAATCTCCCAGGGCACGTACAGCACGGGTGAGATACAGAGTAAAGCCCCTACTGCACTGTCCCATCAAACCCTCCCGGGGCATGTACAGCACGGGTTAGATACAGCGTAAAGGTCCTTCCACACTGTCCCATCAAACACTCCCAGGGCAGGTACAGCAAGGGTTAGTTACAGAGTAAAGCTCCCTCTGAACTGTCGCATCAAACACTCCCAGGGGCAGGTACACTATGGGTTAGAAACAGAGTAAAGCTGCCTCTGTACTGTCCCATCAAACACTCCCAGGGCAGGTACAGCACAGGTTAGATACAGAGTAAAGCTCCCTCCAGTGTCTCATCAAACACTCCCAGGGTAGGTACAGCACAGGTTAGATATAGAGTAAAGCTCCCTCTACAGTGTCCCTTCAAACACTTCCAGAGTAGGTACAGCACGGGTTAGATACAGAGTAAAGCTCCCTCTCCACTGTTCCATCAAACACTCCCAGGGCAGGTGCAGCGCGGGTTAGATACAGAGTGAAGCTCCCTCAAAACAGACCCATCAAACACTCCCAGGGCAGTTACAGCACGGGTTACATACAGAGTAAATCTCCCTTTACACTGTCCCATCAAACACTCCCAGGGCAGGTACAGCACGGGTTAGATACAGAGTAAAGCTCCCTCTACACTGTCCCATCAAACACTCCCAGGGCAGCTACAGCATGGGTTAGATACAAAGTAAAGCTCACTCTGCACTGTCCCATCAAAGACTCCCAGGGCAGGTACAGCATGGGTTAGATACACAGTAAAGCTCACTCTGCACTGTCCGGTCAAACACTCCCAGGGAAAGGTACAGCACGGGTTAGATACAGAGTAAAGCTCCCTCTGCACTGTCCCATCAAACACTCCCAGGGCAGGTACATCACGGGTTAGATACAGAGTAAATCTCCCTCGACACTGTCCCATTAAAGATTCCCAGGGCAGGTACAGCACGGGTTAGATCCAGAGTAAAGCCCCGAATACACTGTCCCATCAAACCCTCCCGGGGCATGTACAGCACGGGTTAGATACAGAGTAAAGCTCCTTCTACACTGTCCCATCAAACACTCCCAGGGCAGGTACGGCACGGGTTAGACACAGAGTAAAGCTCCCTCTACAGTGTCCCTTCAAACACTTCCAGGGTAGGTACAGCACGGGTTAGATACAGAGTAAAGCTCCCTCTACACTGTCCCGTCAAACAATTCCAGGGCATGTACGGCTCACGTTAGATACAGTGTAAAGCTCCCTCTCAACTGTCCCATCAAACAAGCCCAGGGCAACTACAGCACGGGTTAGATACAGAGTAAAGCTCCCTCTCCACTGTTCCATCAAACACTCCCAGGGCAGGTACAGCATGGGTTACACACAGAATAAAGTGCCCTCTACGCTGTCCCGTCAAACACTCCCAGGGCAGGTACAGCACGGGTTACTTACAGAGTTAATCTCCATCCACACTGTCCCATCAAACACTTCCACGGCAGGTACAGCACGGGTTAGATACAGAGTAAAGCTCCCTCTGGTGACCCATCAAAGACTCCCAGGGCAGGTACAGCAATGTTTAGATACAGAGTAAAGCTCCATCTGCACTGTCCCATCAAACACTTCCAGGGCAGGGACAGCACGGGTTTGATACAGAGCAAAGCTCCCTCTACACTGTCCCTTCAAACACTCCAAGGACAGGTACACCGTGGGTTAGATACAGAGTGAAGCTCCCGCTACACTGTCCCATCAAACACTCCCAGGGCAGGTACAGCACGGGTTACAAACAGAGTAAATCTCCCTTTCCACTGTCCCATCAAACACGCCCAGGGCAGGGACAGCACGGGTTAGATACAGAGTATAGCTCCCTCTACACTGTCCCATCAAACACTCCCAGGGCAGGTAAAGCACGGGTTAGATACAGAGTAAAGCTCCCTCGACACTGTCCCATTAAAGATTCCCAGAGCAGGTACAGCACGGGTTAGATCCAGAGTAAAGGTCCTTCTACAATGTCCCATCAACCACTCCCAGGGCAGGTACAGCACTGGTTAGATACAGAGTAAAGCTCCTTCTACACTGTCCCATCAAACACTCCCAGGGCATGTACAGCACGGGTTAGATACAGAGTAAAGCTCCCTCTACACTGTCCCGTCAAACAATTCCAGGGCATGTACGGCTCACGTTAGATACAGTATAAAGCTACCTCTAAAGTGTCCCATCAAACAACCATAGGGCAACTACAGCATGGGTTCGATGCAGAGTAAAGCTCCCTCTCCACTGTTCCATCAAACACTCCCAGGGCAGGTACAGCATGGGTTACACACAGAATAAAGTACCCTCTACACTGTCCCATCAAACACTACCAGGGCAGGTACAGCACGGGTTACTTACAGAGTTAATCTCCATCCACACTGTCCCATCAAACACTTCCACGGCAGGTACAGCACGGGTTAGATACAGAGTAAAGCTCCCTCTAGTGTCCCATCAAAGACTCCCAGGGCAGGTACAGCACGGGTTAGATACAGAGTAAAGCTCTCTCTACACTGTCCCTTCAAACACTCCCAGGACAGGTACAGCGCGGGTTAAATACAGAGTAAAGCTCCCTCTACAGTGTCCCTTCAAACACTTCCAGAGTAGGTACAGCACGGGTTAGATACAGAGTAAAGCTCCCTCTCCACTGTTCCATCGAACACTCCCAGGGCAGGTACAGCATGGGTTACACACAGAATAAAGTGCCCTCTACGCTGTCCCGTCAAACACTCCCAGGGCAGATAGAGCACGGGTTAGATACAGAGTGAAGCTCCATCTACACTGTCCCATCAAACACTCCCAGGGTAGGTACAGCATGGGTTAGATATAGAGTAAAGCACCCTCTATACTGTCTCATCAAACACTTCCATCGAAGGTACAGCACGGGTTAGATACAGAGTAACGTTCCCCCTAAAGGTTAGTATGCAGGTGCAGCAAGTGATTAAGAAGGCAAATGGAATGTTGGCTTTCATTGCTAGGGGGATAGAATATAAAAATAGGGAGGTATTGCTTCAGTTGTACAAGGTATTGGTGAGATCGCACCTGGAATACTGCATACAGTTTTGGTGTCCTTACTTAAGGAAAGACATCCTTGCTCTCGAGGCAGTGCAAAAAAGGTTCACTCGGTTAATCCCGGGGATGAGGGGGTGGTCATATGAGGAGAGGTTGGGTAGATTGGGACTCTACTCATTGGAGTTCAGAAGAATGAGAGGCGATCTTATTGAAACATATAAGATTGTGAAGGGGTTGGATCGGGTGGATGCGGGGAGGATGTTCCCGATGACGGGTGAGACTAGAACTAGGGGACATATTCTTAGAATAAGGGGCTGCTCTTTCAAAACTGAGATGAGGAGGAACTACTTCACTCAGAGGGTGGTAGGTCCATGGAATATGCTGCCACAAAAAGCTGTAGAAGCTACAACATTAATTAAATTTAAAACAGAAATAGACAGTTTCCTAGAAGTAAAGGGCATTAAGGGTTACGGGGAGCGGGCAGGAATTTGGACATGAGTCTAGGTTCGGATCGGTCATGGCCCTGTGGGTAGTGGAGCGGGCCCAGGGACCGTGTAGCCTGATTCTGCTCCTATTTCGTGTGTGCAATTCTGTTAGATGCAGGAGATGGTTCTGTGATAGATAGTAGATTGGCGGTTAGGATCAGATCAGCCATGATCTTATTGAATGGCGGAGCAGGCTCGAGGGGCCGATTGGCCTACTCCTGCTCCTATTTCTTATGTTCTTATGTTCTTATGTTCTAAACTATCCCATCAAACATTCCCAGGGCAGGTAAAGCATGTGTTCGATACAGAGTAAAGTTCCCTCTGCACTGTCCCATGAAACACTCCCCGAGCAGGTACAGCACGGGTTAGATACAGAGTAAAGCTCCCTCTACACTGTCCCATCTAACACTCCAAGGGCAGGAACAGCACGGATTAGATACAGAGTAAAGCTCGCTCTACACTGTCCCATCAAACAATGATGCGGAGATGCCGGTGTTGGACTGGGGTGGACAAAATTGAGAGGTCGCACAACACCTATCACACCTCGGCAGATAGTCAGGATGATTTAATTTATTGGTCTGCAATTGTAAAGTACACATGCTTTGTTTTCTATCTATATATGCTTTGGCGATTCTGTATCTAATTTACTTCACCTGAGGAAGGAGCAATCGGTAGCTCCGAAAGCTTGTGATTTCAAATATAACTGTTGGACTATAACCTGGTGTTGTGCGACCTCTCAATTTTGTCCATCAAACAATCCCATGGCAGGTGCAGCAAGCCTTAGATACAGAGTAAAACTCCCTCTAAACTGACCCATCAATCACTCCCAGGGCAGGTGCAGTACGGGTTAGATCCAGAGTAAAACTCCCTTTACGCTGTCCCATCAAACACTCCCAGGGCAGATACAGCACAGGTTAGATACAGAGTAAAGCTCCCTCTCGTGTCTCATCAAACACTCCCAGGGTAGGTACAGCACAGGTTAGATGCAGAGTAAAGCTCCCTCTACACTGTCCCGTCAAACAATTCCAGGGCATGTACGGCTCACGTTAGATACAGAGTAAACCTCTCTCTACACTGTCCCTTCAAACACTCCCAGGACAGGTACAGCGCGGGTTAGATACAGAGTAAAGCTCCCTCTACAGTGTCCCTTCAAACACTTCCAGAGTAGGTACAGCACGGGTTAGATACAGAGTAAAGCTCCCTCTCCACTGTTCCATCAAACACTCCCAGGGCAGGTACAGCATGGGTTACACACAGAATAAAGGGCCCTCTACGCTGTCCCATCAAACACTCACAGGGCAGGTACAGCACGGGTTACTTACAGAGTTAATCTCCATCCACACTGTCCCATCAAACACTTCCAAGGCAGGTACAGCACGGGTTAGATACAGAGTAAAGCTCCCTCTACACTGTCCCTTCAAACACTCCCAGGACAGGTGCAGCGCGGGTTAGATACAGAGTGAAGCTCCCTCAAAACTGACCCATCAAACATTCCCAGGGCAGTTACAGCACGGGTTACATACAGAGTAAATCTCCCTTTACACTGTCCCATCAAACACTCCCAGGGCAGGTACAGCACGGGTTAGATACAGAGTAAAGCTCCCTCTACACTGTCCCATCAAACACTCCCAGGGCAGCTACAGCATGGGTTAGATACAAAGTAAAGCTCACTCTGCACTGTCCCATCAAACACTCCCAGGGCAGGTACAGCATGGGTTAGATACACAGTAAAGCTCACTCTGCACTTTCCGGTCAAACACTCCCAGGGAAAGGTACAGCACGGGTTAGATACAGAGTAAAGCTCCCTCTGCACTGTCCCATCAAACACTCCCAGGGCAGGTACATCACGGGTTAGATACAGAGTAAATCTCCCTCGACACTGTCCCATTAAAGATTCCCAGGGCAGGTACAGCACGGGTTAGATCCAGAGTAAAGCCCCGACTACACTGTCCCATCAAACCCTCCCGGGGCATGTACAGCACGGGTTAGATACAGCGTAAAGGTCCTTCTACACTGTCCCGTCAACCACTCCCAGGGCAGGTACAGCACGGGTTAGATACAGAGTAAAGCTCCTTCTACACTGTCCCATCAAACACTCCCAGGGCAGGTACGGCACGGGTTAGACACAGAGTAAAGCTCCCTCTACAGTGTCCCTTCAAACACTTCCAGGGTAGGTCCAGCACGGGTTAGATACAGAGTAAAGCTCCCTCTACACTGTCCCGTCAAACAATTCCAGGGCATGTACGGCTCACGTTAGATACAGTGTAAAGCTCCCTATCAACTGTCCCATCAAACAAGCCCAGGGCAACTACAGCACGGGTTAGATACAGAGTAAAGCTCCCTCTCCACTGTTCCATCAAACACTCCCAGGGCAGGTACAGCATGGGTTACATACAGAATAAAGCTCCCTCTAAACTGTCCCATCAAACACTTCCAGGGCAGGTACAGCACGGGTTAGATACAGTGTAAAGCTCCCTCTAAACTGTCCCATCAAACACTTGCTGGGCAGCTACAGCACGGGTTAGATAAAGAGTAAATTTCCTCCACGCTGTCCCATCAAACACTCCCAGAGCAACTACAGCACGGGTTAGATACAGAGTAAAGCTCCCTCTCCACTGTTCCATCAAACACTCCCAGGGCAGGTACAGCATGGGTTACATACAGAATAAAGCTCCCTCTAAACTGTCCCATCAAACACTTCCAGGGCAGGTACAGCACGGGTTAGATACAGAGTAAAGCTCCATCTAGTGTCCCATCAAATACTCCCAGGGCAGGTCCAGCACAGGTTAGAGACAGAGTAAAGCTCGCTCTAACCTGACCCATCAAACAGTTGCACGGCTGGTACAGCACGGGTTAGATCCAGAGTAAAGCCCCGACTACACTGTCCCATCAAACCCTCCCGGGGCATGTACAGCACGGGTTAGATACAGCGTAAAGGTCCTTCTACACTGTCCCGTCAACCACTCCCAGGGCAGGTACAGCACGGGTTAGATACAGAGTAAAGCTCCTTCTACACTGTCCCATCAAACACTCCCAGGGCAGGTACGGCACGGGTTAGACACAGAGTAAAGCTCCCTCTACAGTGTCCCTTCAAACACTTCCAGGGTAGGTCCAGCACGGGTTAGATACAGAGTAAAGCTCCCTCTACACTGTCCCGTCAAACAATTCCAGGGCATGTACGGCTCACGTTAGATACAGTGTAAAGCTCCCTATCAACTGTCCCATCAAACAAGCCCAGGGCAACTACAGCACGGGTTAGATACAGAGTAAAGCTCCCTCTCCACTGTTCCATCAAACACTCCCAGGGCAGGTACAGCATGGGTTACATACAGAATAAAGCTCCCTCTAAACTGTCCCATCAAACACTTCCAGGGCAGGTACAGCACGGGTTAGATACAGAGTAAAGCTCCATCTAGTGTCCCATCAAATACTCCCAGGGCAGGTCCAGCACAGGTTAGAGACAGAGTAAAGCTCGCTCTAACCTGACCCATCAAACAGTTGCACGGCTGGTACAGCACGGGTTAGATAAAGAGTAAATTTCCTCTGCACTGTCCCATCAGACACTCCCAGCACAGGTACAGCATTGGTTAGATACAGAGTAAAGCTACCTCTACACTGTCCCATCAAACACTCCCAGGGCAGGTACAGCACAGTTTAGATACAGAGTAAAGCTCCCTCTACACTGTCCCATCAAACACTCCCAGGGCAGGTACAGCACGGGTTAGATACAGAGTAAAGCTCCCTCTACACTGTCCCATCAAACACTCGCAGGGCAGGTACAGCATGGGTTACATACAGAATAAAGCTCCCTCTACACTGTCCCATCAAACATTCCCAGTGCTGGTACTGCAAGCGTTAGATACAGAGTAAAGCTCCCTCTGGTGTCCCATCAAACACTCCCAGGGCAGGTACCGCACGGGTTCGATACAGAGTAAAGCTCCCTCTCAACTGTCCCATCAAACAAGCCCAGGGCAACTACAGCACGGGTTAGATACAGAGTAAAGCTCCCTCTCCACTGTTCCATCAAACACTCCCAGGGCAGGTACAGCATGGGTTACACACAGAATAAAGTGCCCTCTACGCTGTCCCGTCAAACACTCCCAGGGCAGGTACAGCACATGTTAGTTACAGAGTTAATCTCCATCCACACTGTCCCATCAAATACTTCCACGGCAGGTACAGCACGGGTTAGATACAGAGTAAAGCTCCATCTGGTGACCCATCAAAGACTCCCAGGGCAGGTACAGCAATGTTTAGATACAGAGTAAAGCTCACTCTGCACTGTCCCATCAAACACTTCCAGGGCAGGGACAGCACGGGTTTGATACAGAGCAAAGCTCCCTCCACACTGTCCCTTCAAACACTCACAGGACAGGTACAGCGTGGGTTAGATACAGAGTGAAGCTCCCTCTACACTGTCCCATCAAACACTCCCAGGGCAGTTACAGCACGGGTTAGATACAGAGTAAAGCTCCCTCGACACTGACCCATTAAAGATTCCCAGAGCAGGTACAGCACGGGTTAGATCCAGAGTAAAGGTCCTTCTACAATGTCCCATCAACCACTCCCAGGGCAGGTACAGCACTGGTTAGATACAGAGTAAAGCTCCTTCTACACTGTCCCATCAAACACTCCCAGGGCATGTACAGCACGGGTTAGATACAGAGTAAATCTCCCTCTACACTGTCCCATCAAACACTCCCAAGGCAGGTACAGCATGGGTTAGATACAGAGTAAAGCTGTTTCTACACTGTCCCATCAAACACTCCCAGGGCAGGTACAGCATGGGTTAGTTACAGAGTAAAGCTCCCTCTGAACTGTCGCATCAAACACTCCCAGGGCAGGTACAGTATAGGTTAGATATAGAGTAAAGCTGCCTCTGTACTGTCCCATCAAACACTCCCAGGGTAGGAACAGCACAGGTTAGATACAGAGTAAAGCTCCCTCTAGTGTCCCATCAAAGACTCCCAGCGCAGGTACAGCACAGCTTAGATACAGAGTAAAGCTCCCTCAACACTGTCCCATCAATCACTCCCAGGGTAGGTACAGCACAGGTGAGATACAGAGTAAAGATCCCTCGACACTGTCGCTTGAAACACTTCCAGGGTAGGTACAGCACGGGTTAGATACAGAGTAAAGCTCCCTCTACACTGTCCCGTCAAACAATTGCAGGGCATGTACGGCTCACGTTAGAAACAGTGAAAAGCTCCCTCTAAACTGTCCCATCAAACAATCCCAGGGCAACTACAGCACGGGTTCGATACAGAGTAAAGCTCCCTCACCACTGTTCCATCAAACACTCCCAGGACAGGTACAGCACGGGTTACTTACATAGTTAATCTCCATCCACACTGTCCCATCAAAGACTCCCAGGGCAGGTACAGCAATGTTTAGATACAGAGTAAAGCTCCCTCTACACTGTCCCATCAAACACTCCCACGGCAGGTACAGCATGGGTTAGATACACAGTAAAGCTTACACTGCACTGTCCCATCGAACACTTCCAGGACAGGAACAGCATGGGTTAGATACAGAGTAAAGCTCCCTCTACACTGTCCCATCAAACACTCCCAGGGCAGGTACAGCACGGGTTAGATACAGAGTAAAGCTCCCTCGACACTGTCCCATTAAAGATTCCCAGGGCAGGTACAGCACGGGTTAGATACAGAGTAAAGCTCCCTCGACACTGTCCCATTAAAGATTCCCAGGGCAGGTACAGCACGGGTTAGATACAGAGTAAATCTCCCTCTACACTGTCCCTACAAACACTCCCAAGGCAGGTACAGCACGGGTTAGATACTGAGTAAAGCTCTTTCTACACTGTCCCATCAAACACTCCCAGGGCAGGTACAGCACGGGTTAGTTACAGAGTAAAGCTCCCTCTGAACTGTCGCATCAAACACTCCCAGGGCAGGTACAGCACAGGTTAGATACAGAGTAAAGCACCCACAACACTGTTCCATCAAACACGCCCAGGGCAGGTACAGCACGGGTTAGATACAGAATAAAGCTCCCTCTAGTGTCCCATCAAAGACTCCCACGGCAGGTACAGCACGGGTTAGATACAGAGTGAAGCTCCCTCTACACTGTCCCATCAAACACTCCCAGGGCAGGTACAGTATGGGTTAGATACAGAGTAAAGCTGCCTCTGTACTGTCCCATCAAACACTCCCAGGGTAGGAACAGCACAGGTTAGATACAGAGTAAAGCTCCCTCTAGTGTCCCATCAAAGACTCCCAGGGCAGGTACAGCACAGCTTAGATACAGAGTAAAGCTCCCTCTACACTGTCCCATCAAAGACTCCCAGGGCAGGTACAGCACAGCTTAGATACAGAATAAAGCTCCCTCTAGTGTCCCATCAAAGACTCCCACGACAGGTACAGCACGGGTTAGATACAGAGTGAAGCTCCCTCTACACTGTCCCATCAAACACTCCCAGGGCAGGTACAGCACGGGTTAGATACAGAGTAAAGCTCCCTCGACACTGTTCCATCAAACACTCCCAGGGCATGTACAGCATGGGTTAGATACAGAGTAAATCTCCCTCTACACTGTCCCATCAAACACTCCCAGGGCAGGTACAGCACAGTTAGAAACAGAGTAAACCTCCCTCTACACTGTCCCGTCAAGCACTCCCAGGGCAGATCCAGCACGGGTTAGATACAGAGTGAAGCTCCATCTACACTGTCCCATCAAACACTCCCAGGGCAGGTACAGCATGGGTTAGATACAGAGTAAAGCTCCCTCTACACTGACGCATCAAACACTTCCAGGGAAGGTACAGCACAGGTTAGATACAGAGTAAAGCTCCCTCTATACTGTCCCATCAAACACTCCCACGGCAGGTACAGCATGGGTTAGATACACAGTAAAGCTTGCACTGCACTGTCCCATCAAACACTTCCAGGGCAGGTACAGCATGGGTTAGATACAGAGTAAAGCTCCCTCTACACTGCCCCATCAAACACTTCCAGGGCAGGTACAGCATGGGTTAGATACAGAGTAAAGCTCCCTCTACACTGTCCCATCAAACACTCCCAGGGCAGGTACAGCACGGGTTAGATACAGAGTAACGTTCCCCCTAAACTATCCCATCAAACACTCCCAGGGCAGGTAAAGCATGGGTTCGATACAGAGTAAACTTCCCTCTGCACTGTCCCATGAAACACTCCCCGAGCAGGTACAGCACGGGTTAGATACAGAGTAAAGCTCCCTCTACACTGTCCCATCTAACACTCCCAGGGCAGGAACAGCACGGATTAGATACAGAGTAAAGCTCGCTCTACACTGTCCCATCAAACAATCCCATGGCAGGTACAGCAAGCCTTAGATACAGAGTAAAACTCCCTCTAAACTGACCCATCAATCACTCCCAGGGCAGGTACAGCACAGGTTAGATACAGAGTAAAGCTCCCTCTACACTGTCCCGTCAAACAATTCCAGGGCATGTACGGCTCACGTTAGATACAGTGTAAAGCTACCTCTAAAGTGTCCCATCAAACAAGCCCAGGGCAACTACAGCACGGGTTCGATGCAGAGTAAAGCTCCCTCTCCACTGTTCCATCAAACACTCCCAGGGCAGGTACAGCATGGGTTACGCACAGAATAAAGTACCCTCTACACTGTCCCATCAAACACTACCAGGGCAGGTACAGCACGGGTTACTTACAGAGTTCATCTCCATCCACACTGTCCCATCAAACACTTCCACGGCAGGTACAGCACGGGTTAGATACAGAGTAAAGCTCCCTCTAGTGTCCCATCAAAGACTCATAGGGCAGGTACAGCAATGTTTAGATACAGAGTAAAGCTCCCTCTGCACTGTCCCATCAAACACTTCCAGGGCAGGTACAGCACGGGTTAGATACAGAGTAAAGCTCTCTCTGCACTGTCACTTCAAACACTCCCAGGACAGGTACAGCGCGGGTTAGATACAGAGTGAAGCTCCCTCAAAACTGTCCCATCAACCACTCCCAGGGCAGGTTCAGCACGGGTTAGATACAGAGTAAAGCTCCCTCTACACTGTCCCATCAAACAATCCCAGGGCAGGTACAGCATGGGATAGATTTAGAGTAAAGCTCCCTCTACACTGTCCCATCAAACACTCCCAGGGCAGGTACAGCATGGGTTAGATACACAGTAAAGCTCACTCTGCACTGTCCCATCAAACACTTCCAGGGCAGGTACAGCATGGGTTAGATACATAGTAAAGCTCCCTCTACACTGTCCGGTCAAACACTCCCAGGGCAGGACAAGCACGGGTTAGATACAGAGTAAAGCTCTCTCTACACTGTCCCATCAAACACTCCCAGGGCAGGTACAGCACGGGTTAGATACAGAGTAAAGCTCCCTCGACACTGTCCCATTAAAGATTCCCAGGGCAGGTACAGCACGGGTTAGATCCAGAGTAAAGCCCCTACTACACTGTCCCATCAAATCCTCCCGGGGCATGTACAGCACGGGTTAGATACAGAGTAAAGCTCCCTCTACACTGTCCCATCAAACACTCCCAGGGCAGGTACAGCATGGGTTAGATACAGAGTAAAGCTCACTCTGCACTGTCCGGTCAAACACTTCCAGGGCAGGTACAGCATGGGTTAGATACAGAGTAAAGCTCCCTCTACACTGCCCCATCAAACACTTCCAGGGCAGGTACAGCACGTGTTAGTTACAGAGTAAAGCTCCCTCTACACTGTCCCATCAAACACTCCCAGGGCAGGTACAGCACGGGTTAGATACAGAGTAAAGCTCCCTCTACACTGTCCCATCAAACACTCCCAGGGAAGGTACAGCACGGGTTAGAGACAGAGTAAAGCTCCCTCTACACTGTCCCATCAATCACTCCCAGGGCAGGTACAGCACGGGTTAGATACAGAGTACAGCTCCCTCTAGTGTCCCATCAAACACTCCCAGGGCAGGTACAGCACGGGTTAGATACAGAGTAAAGCTCCCTCTAAACTGTCCAATCAAACACGCCCAGGGAAACTACAGCACGGGTTAGATACAGAGTACAGCTCCCTCTAGTGTCCCATCAAACACTCCCAGGGCAGGTACAGCACGGGTTAGATACAGAGTAAAGCTCCCTCTAAACTGTCCCATCAAACACGCCCAGGGAAACTACAGCACGGGTTAGATACAGAGTAAAGCTCCCTCTCCACTGTCGCATCAAACACTTCCAGGGCAGGTACAGTACGGGTTAGATACAGAGTAAAGCACCCTCTACACTGTTCCATCAAACACTCCCAGGGCAGGTACAGCACGGGTTAGAGACAGAGTAAAGCTCCCTCTAAACTGACCCATCAAACACTTGCAGGGCAGGTACAGCACGGGTTAGATACAGAGTAAAGCTCCCTCTAGTGTCCTATCAAACACTCCCAGGGCAGGTACAGCACGGGTTTGATACAGAGTAAAACACCATCTAGTGTCCTATCAAACACTCCCCGGGCAGGTACAGCACGGGTTAGATACAGAGTAAAGCTCCCTCTACACTGTCCCATCAAACACTCCCAGGGAAGGTACAGCTCCGGTGAGATACAGAGTAAAGCTGCCTCTAGTGTCCCATCAAACACTCCCAGGGTAGGTACGGCTCATGTTAGATACAGTGCAAAGCTCCCTCTAAACTGTCCCATCAAACACTTGCTGGGCAGGTACAGCACGGGTTAGATAAAGAGTAAATTTCCTCTACGCTGTCCCATCAAATACTCCCAGGGTAGGTACAGCACGAGTTAGATACAGAGTAAAGCTCCCTCTACACTGTCCCATCAAACACTCCCAGGGCAGGTACAGCACGGGTTAGATACAGTGTAAAGCTCCCTCTAAACTGTCCCATCAAACACTTGCTGGGCAGGTACAGCACGGGTTAGATAAAGAGTAAATTTCCTCCACGCTGTCCCATCAAACACTCCCAGAGCAACTACAGCACGGGTTAGATACAGAGTAAAGCTCCCTCTCCACTGTTCCATCAAACACTCCCAGGGCAGGTACAGCATGGGTTACATACAGAATAAAGCTCCCTCTAAACTGTCCCATCAAACACTTCCAGGGCAGGTACTGCACGGGTTAGATACAGAGTAAAGCTCCATCTAGTGTCCCATCAAATACTCCCAGGGCAGGTCCAGCACAGGTTAGAGACAGAGTAAAGCTCGCTCTAACCTGACCCATCAAACAGTTGCACGGCTGGTACAGCACGGGTTAGATAAAGAGTAAATTTCCTCTACACTGTCCCATCAGACATTCCCAGCACAGGTACAGCATTGGTTATATACAGAGTAAAGCTACCTCTACACTGTCCCATCAAACACTCCCAGGGCAGGTACAGCATGGGTTACATACAGAATAAAGCTCCCTCTACACTGTCCCATCAAACATTCCCAGTGCTGGTACTGCAAGCGTTAGATACAGAGTAAAGCTCCCTCTGGTGTCCCATCAAACACTCCCAGGGCAGGTACCGCACGGGTTCGATACAGAGTAAAGCTCCCTCTAAACTGTCCCATCAAGCACTCCCAGGGCAACTTTAGCACGGGTTAGATACAGAGTAAAGCTCCATCTAGTGTCCCATCAAACACTCCCAGGGGAGGTACCGCTCACGTTAGATACAGTGTAAAGCTCCCTCTACACTGTCCCATCAAACACTCCCAGGGCAGGTACAGCATGGGTTACATACAGAATAAAGCTCCCTCTACACTGTCCCATCAAACATTCCCAGTGCTGGTACTGCAAGCGTTAGATACAGAGTAAAGCTCCCTCTGGTGTCCCATCAAACACTCCCAGGGCAGGTACCGCACGGGTTCGATACAGTGTAAAGCTCCCTCTAAACTGTCCCATCAAGCACGCCCAGGGCAACTACAGCACGGGTTAGATACAGACCGGTAAGCCTGACATCGGTAGTGGGGAAAATGCTAGAGTCCATTATAAAAGTTGTAATAGCAGAGTACTTGGAAAACAGTGATCGGATCGGACAAAGTCAACATGGATTTACAAAAGGTAAATCGTGCTTGACTAATCGACTGGAATTTTTTGAGAATGTAACTGGTAAAATAGATAAGGGAGAACCAGTGGATGTGGTTTATTTGGACTTTCAAAAGGCTTTCGATAAGGTCCCGCATAAGAAATTAGCGTGTAACGTTAAGGCACATGTGACTGGGGGCAAGGTATTGACTTGGATAGAGAACTGGTTGGCAGACAGAAAGAAAGAGTTGGAATAAACGGGTCTTTTCCAAGTGGCAGGCAGTGACGAGTGGGGTACCGCAGGGATCGGTCCTTGGAACCCAGCTATTCACAATATATATTAATGATCCAGACAAGGGAACTAGATGCAATATCTCCAAGTTTGTAGATGACACAAAGCTGATTTGGACAGGTTGGGTGATTGGGCAGAAGCATGGCAGATGCAATATAACGTGGATAAATGCGAGGTTATCCACTTTGGTGTCAAAAATAGGAAGGCAGATTATTATCTGAATGGCAATAGATTGGGAGAAGGGGAAGTGCAATGAGACCTGGGTGTCCTTGTGCACCAGTCGCTGAAGGTAAGCATGCAGGTGCAGCAGGCGGTGAAGAAGGCAAATGGTATGTTGGCCTTCGTAGCGAGAGGGTTTGAGTACAGGAACAAGGATGTCTTGCTGCAGTTGTACAGGGCCTTGGTGAGACCACATCTTGAGAATTGTGTGCAGTTTTGGTCGCCTTATCTGAGGAAGGATGTTCTTGCCATGGAAGGAGTGCAGCGAAGATTCACCAGGCTGATACCTGGGATGGCAGGAATGACGTATGTGGAGAGATTGGGTAGATTGGGCTTATACTCGCTGGAGTTTAGAAGAATGAGAGGGGATCTCATTGAAACTTATAAAATTCTGACAGGTCTGGACAAACTAGATGCAGGAAGGATGTTGCCGATGGTCAGGGAATCCAGAATAAGGGGTCACAGTCTAAGGATAAGTGGTAAGCCATTTAGGACAGAAATGAGGAGGAATTTCTTCACCCAGAGAGTAGTGAACCTGTGGAATTCTCTAACACAGAAGGGAGTAGAGGCCAATTCATTAAATCTATTCAAGAAGGAGTTGGATATATTTCTTAAGGCTAAAGGTATCAAGGGATATGAAGAGAAAGCAGGGACAGGCTTCTGAATTTGGATGATCAGCCATGATCTCATTGAATGGCGGAGCAGGCTCGAGGGGCCGAATGTACTACTCGTGCTCCTATCTTCTATGTTTCTATGTTTCTCTGAGTAAAGCTCCCTCTACACTGTCCCATCAAACACCCACAGTGTAGGTACAGCACGGTTTAGATACAGAGTAAAGCTCCCTCTACACTGTCCCTTCAAACACCCCCAGGACAGGTACAGCACGAGTTAGAGACAGAGTAAAGCACCCTCTACACTGTCCCTTCAAACACCCCCAGGGCAGGTACAGCATGGGTTAGATACAGAGTAAAGCACCCTCTACACTGTCCCTTCAAACACCCCCAGGGCAGGTACAGCATGGGTTAGATACAGAGTAAATTTCCTCTACACTGTCCCATCAAACACCCACAGTGTAGGTACAGCACGGGTTAGATACAGAGTAAAGCTCCCTCTACACTGTCCCATCAAACACTCGCAGGGCAGGTACAGCATGGGTTACATACAGAATAAAGCTCCCTCTACACTGTCCCATCAAACATTCCCAGTGCTGGTACTGCAAGCGTTAGATACAGAGTAAAGCTCCCTCTGGTGTCCCATCAAACACTCCCAGGGCAGGTACCGCACGGGTTCGATACAGAGTAAAGCTCCCTCTAAACTGTCCCATCAAGCACTCCCAGGGCAACTTCAGCACGGGTTAGATACAGAGTAAAGCTCCATCTAGTGTCCCATCAAACACTCCCAGGGGAGGTACCGCTCACGTTAGATACAGTGTAAAGCTCCCTCTACACTGTCCCATCAAACACTCCCAGGGCAGGTACAGCATGGGTTACATACAGAATAAAGCTCCCTCTACACTGTCCCATCAAACATTCCCAGTGCTGGTACTGCAAGCGTTAGATACAGAGTAAAGCTCCCTCTGGTGTCCCATCAAACACTCCCAGGGCAGGTACCGCACGGGTTCGATACAGTGTAAAGCTCCCTCTAAACTGTCCCATCAAGCACGCCCAGGGCAACTACAGCACGGGTTAGATACAGACCGGTAAGCCTGACATCGGTAGTGGGGAAAATGCTAGAGTCCATTATAAAAGTTGTAATAGCAGAGTACTTGGAAAACAGTGATCGGATCGGACAAAGTCAACATGGATTTACAAAAGGTAAATCGTGCTTGACTAATCGACTGGAATTTTTTGAGAATGTAACTGGTAAAATAGATAAGGGAGAACCAGTGGATGTGGTTTATTTGGACTTTCAAAAGGCTTTCGATAAGGTCCCGCATAAGAGATTAGCGTGTAACGTTAAGGCACATGTGACTGGGGGCAAGGTATTGACTTGGATAGAGAACTGGTTGGCAGACAGAAAGCAAAGAGTTGGAATAAACGGGTCTTTTCCAAGTGGCAGGCAGTGACGAGTGGGGTACCGCAGGGATCGGTCCTTGGAACCCAGCTATTCACAATATATATTAATGATCCAGACAAGGGAACTAGATGCAATATCTCCAAGTTTGCAGACGACACAAAGCTGATTTGGACAGGTTGGGTGATTGGGCAGAAGCATGGCAGATGCAATATAACGTGGATAAATGCGAGGTTAAATAGGAAGGCGGATTATTATCTGAATGGCAATAGATTGGGAGAAGGGGAAGTGCAACGAGACCTGGGTGTCCTTGTGCACCAGTCGCTGAAGGTAAACATGCAGGTGCAGCAGGCGGTGAAGAAGGCAAATGGTATGTTGGCCTTCGTAGCGAGAGGGTTTGAGTACAGGAACAAGGATGTCTTGCTGCAGTTGTACAGGGCCTTGGTGAGACCACATCTTGAGAATTGTGTGCAGTTTTGGTCGCCTTATCTGAGGAAGGATGTTCTTGCCATGGAAGGAGTGCAGCGAAGATTCACCAGGCTGATACCTGGGATGGCAGGAATGACGTATGTGGAGAGATTGGGTAGATTGGGCTTATACTCGCTGGAGTTTAGAAGAATGAGAGGGGATCTCATTGAAACTTATAAAATTCTGACAGGTCTGGACAAACTAGATGCAGGAAGGATGTTGCCGATGGTCGGGGAATCCAGAATAAGGGGTCACAGTCTAAGGATAAGGGGTAAGCCATTTAGGACAGAAATGAGGAGGAATTTCTTCACCCAGAGAGTAGTGAACCTGTGGAATTCTCTAACACAGAAGGGAGTAGAGGCCAATTCATTAAATCTATTCAAGAAGGAGTTGGATATATTTCTTAAGGCTAAAGGTATCAAGGGATATGAAGAGAAAGCAGGGACAGGCTTCTGAATTTGGATGATCAGCCATGATCTCATTGAATGGCGGAGCAGGCTCGAGGGGCCGAATGTACTACTCGTGCTCCTATCTTCTATGTTTCTATGTTTCTCTGAGTAAAGCTCCCTCTACACTGTCCCATCAAACACCCACAGTGTAGGTACAGCACGGGTTCAGATACAGAGTAAAGCTCCCTCTAAACTGTCCCATCAAACACCCCCAGGGCAGGTACAGCACAGGTTAGAGACAGAGTAAAGCTCACTCTACACTGTCCCATCAGACACTCCCAGGGCAGGTACAGCACGGGTTAGATACAGAGTAAAGCTCCCTCTAAACTGTCCCATCAAACACTCCCAGGGCAGGTACAGCATGGGTTAGATACAGAGTTAGGGTCATTCTACACTGCCCCATCAAACACTCCCAGGGCAAGTACAGCATGGGTTAGATACAGAGTAAAGCTCCCTCTGCACTGTCCCATCAAACACTCACAGGGCAGGTGCAGCACGGGTTAGATACAGAGTAAAGCTCCCTATGTGTCCCATCAAACACTCCCAGGGCAGGTACAGCACGGGTTAGATACAGAGTAAAGCTCCCTCTAGTTTCCCATCAAATACTCCCAGGGTAGGTACAGCACGGCTTAGATACAGAGTAAAGCTCCCACTAGTGTCCCATCAAACACTCCCAGGGTAGGTACAGCTCCGGTTAGCTACAGAGTAAAGCTCCCTCTACACTGTCCCATCAAAAACTCCCAGGGCAGGTACAGCACTGGGTTAGATACACAGTAAAGCTCCTTCTACACTGTCCCATCAAACACTCCCAGGGCAGGTACAGCACGGGTTACATACAGAATAAAGCTCCCTCTACACTGTCCCATCAAACAGTCCCAGGGCAGGTACAGCATGGGTTACATACAGAATAAAGCTCCCTCTACACTGTCCTATCAAACACTCCCAGGGCTGGTACTGCAAGGGTTAGATACAGAGTAAAGCTCCCTCTACACTGTCCCATCAAACACTCCCAGGGCAGGTACAGCACGGGTTAGATACAGAGTAAAGATCCCTCTACACTGTCCCATCAAACACTCACAGGGCAGTTACAGCACGGGTTAGATACAGAGTAAATCTTAATTTACACTGTCCAGTCAAACACTCCCAGGGCAGGTACAGCACGGGTTAAATACAGAGTACAGCTCCTTCTACGCTGTCCCATCAAACACTCCCAGGGCAGGTACAGCACTGGGTTAGATACAGAGTAAAGATCCCTCTGCACTGTCCCATCAAACACTTCCAGGGCAGGTCCAGCACTGGGTTAGATAGAGAGTAAAGTTCCCTCTGCATTGTCCCATCAAACACTCCCAGGGCAGGTACAGCACTGGGTTAGATACAGAGTAAAGCTCCCTCTGCACTGCCCCATCAAACAATCCCAGGGCAGGTACGGCTCGGATTAGATTCAGTGTAAAGCTTCCTCTACACCGCCCCATCAAACACTTCCAGGGCAGGTACAGCACGGGTTAGATACAGAGTAAAGCTCCCTCTACACTGTCCCATCAAACATTCCCAGGGCAGGTACAGCATGGGTTAGATACAGAGTAAAGCTCCCTCTACACTGACCAATTATCCTGCTCCTACTAGTGAGTTTGACTGATTGGCCAGTGGGGGGCGAGGTGACTTGAACCGTTTTTGCGCTGACTGTACGCTCTTGCTTTCCAAGGTTGTACATGTGACCGTGGAGGACCTGTGGCTATTGGAGGATGAGTGAGAGAGTGACGATCCGGAGGAGAGGCTTTGCGAGTGGCAGTAGGGCAGGTTCAATACTTCCATCCTGTTCCGGAATGGATCCAGAACCACTGGAACCCACAAAGTGTTCTCTGATCCCTTTCGTTCCTCAGGACCTTGCAGAGATGGGCGGGATCTCCTGCGGATTGTCCACCTCCATCTCCCAATTGGCCAGAAACCCATCAGGAGATCCTTCTTCCAGCCTTGTGATTCAACCAATCAGAACATCCATCACCCAGCCTGGGGTTCAACCAATCAGAACATCCATCTCCCAGCCTGGGGTTCAACCAATCAGACCATCCATCTACCAGCCTGGGGTTCAACCAATCAGACCATCCATCTCCCAGCCTGGGGTTCAACCAATCAGACCATCCATCTACCAGCCTGGGGTTCAACCAATCAGAACATCCATCTCCCAGCCTGGGGTTCAACCAATCAGACCATCCATCTACCAGCCTGGGGTTCAACCAATCAGACCATCCATCTCCCAGCCTTGGGATCAACCAATCAGATCATTGCTCTACCGGCCTTGGGATCAACCAATGAGGTTGTTGGTGTTGAATGAACCTATAGTGACTGCTCCCTCATTCGGTCCCCTCGAGACTGCTCCGCCATTCAATGAGATCATGATTGATCAGTATGCGATGTCCATCTACCCGCCTTGGTTCTGTAACCCTTAATACACTCACCCAACAAAAATCTATCAATCTCAGTTTTGAAATTCCCAATTGACCCCCCACCAGCCTCAACAGCTTTATTGGGGGAGAGAGTTCCAGATTTCCACTCCCCTTTGTGTGAAGAAGTGCTTCCTGACATCACCCCTGAACGGCCTGGCTCTAATTTTAAGGTGATGCCCCCCTTGTTCTGGACTCCCCCCACCAGAGGAAATAGTTTCTCTCTATCGACCCCCTCAACTCCTTTAATCATCTTAAAACACCTCGATTCGATCGCCCCTTAATCTTCTACACTCGAGGGAATACAAGCCTAGTCTGTGCAACCTGCCCTCGGAATTTAACCCTTTTAGCCCCGGTATCATTCTGGTGAATCTTCGCTGCACCCACTCCGAGGACAATATTTCACCCTTGAGGTGGAATCTTTTGTCGGGAGCACGTTATCGTTTTGTGGTCGATTGTTTCTCCGTCGTTTTTTTCCAAAGAGGCAACGAACTATTGCAGAATGCTCCATTGTCTGGGAACGGTTTCTGAATTGTTTTCCCGCATGTTTAGGGCCGTTTATTATCGTTGTTTAAAGATTAAAGTTTGACCGTTAAAGTCTGGAATCTAATCGAGGAGTGCGGGCGGTTTATTGATGAGGAGGAACCAGAGGGCGTTCGGTCATCTCCTGATTTAAGTTCCGATGATCAGACCCCACACACACACACACAGAGCAGGAAAGGCCCAGGCTCCATCCCCGGCCTAGTGCTGAGTTAGCCTGATCTCACACCCGGTGTGGTACTGAGCCCCACACACACACAGAGCAGGAAAGGCCCAGGCTCCATCCCTGGCCTAGCGCTTAGTGAACCTGATCTCACACCCGGTGTGGTACTGAGCCCCACACACACACACAGAGCAGGAAAGGCCCAGGCTCCATCCCTGGCCTGTGCTGAGTTAGCCTGATCTCACACCCGGTGTGGTACTGAGCCCCACACACACACACACAGAGCAGTAAAGGCCCAGGCTCCATCCTCGGTCTGAGTTCGCTCAGGAGTGAGGTTTAAGGACGCAACAAATCCCTGACAGCCTCACCCATCTCCCTATCTCTGTAACCTCCTCCAGCCCAACAACCCTCCCTATCTCTGTAACCTCCTCCAGCCCCTAGCCCACTCCCTATCTCTGTAACCTCCTCCAACTCCTACAACCCTCCCTATCTCTGTAACACCCTCCAGCCCTATAACCCTTCCTATCTCTGTAACCTCCTCCAGCCCCTACAACCCTCCCTATCTCTGTAAATTGTCACATTGGGATCTTGCTGTGCGCCGATGTGCTGCCATGTTCCCTGCATTACAACACTTCAAAAACAAAGCACTTCATTGGCTGTGAATCACATTGGGACATGCCGGAGGAGGTGAAAGGCGCTGTAGAAATGCAAAAGTCTTTCAATGAAGGGAAATGTGTGACCCAATCTGCTCACAGCAAGCTCCCCTCCTAAACTGGGCTGGAGGCAGGCTGAGCCAAGATCAAAGTGTGATGTGGAAACCACAACTGTGCACAGTAAATCCAAGTGTGATATGGAGACCAGAACTGTGCACAGTGCTCCAGGTGTGATATGGAGACCAGAACTGTGCGCATTATTCCAAGTGTGATATGGAGACCAGAACTGTGCACATTGCTCCAGGTGTGATATGGAGACCAGAACTGTGCACAGTGCTACAAGTGTGATATGGAGACCAGAACTGTGCACAGTGCTCCAGGTGTGATATGGAGACCAGAACTGTGCACAGTTCTCCAGGTGCGATATCGAGACCAGAACTGTGCACAGTGCTCCAAGTGTGATATGGAGACCAGAACTGTGCACAGTGCTCCAGGTGTGATATGGAGACCAGAACTGTGCACAGTGCTCCAAGTGTGATATGGAGACCAGAACTGTGCACAGTGCTCCAGGTGTGATATGGAGACCAGAACTGTGCACAGTGCTCCAGGTGTGATATGGAGACCAGAACTGTGCACATTTCTCCAAGTGTGATATGGCTGTAAAGCGCTTTGAGATGTCTGGTGGTTGGAAAAGGCGCTATATAAATGCAAGTCTTTCCTTTTTTTTCTTGTAATTTGTTGCCGTCCTCCTCATTATTGACACCTTCCAATTTGTTGTTGTCCGTAATTTCGAAATTGTGTTTTTGATTCTAAAGTCTAAATCGTTAATATAAATTGTAAACAACAGCTGTCCCAGCACTGATCCTTGTGGAACACCACTATCCACCTTCTGCCACTCTGAATAGCTACCCTTTACCCCCTGCTCTCTGCTTTCTGTCTTGAAGCCAGCTCGCTATCCAATCTGCTACTTGTCCCTTGACGCCGCATTCTCTGACCTCATTCATTCCTCTATTATGTGGTACCTGACTGAAGGCCTTTTGAAAATCTAGGTAAATTATATCTACTGCATTACCCTTGTCTACTCTCTCTGTTACTGCTTCAAAAAATTAAATAAGGTTGGTCAAGAAAGACTTTCGCTTGACTTTCCCTATTTCCAGCATTTTCTGTTTTTATTCCAGCATCCGCAGTATTTTTCTTTTGTTTTGGTGAAGAAGTTTCTTCTGAATTCGCTATTGGATTTATTCATTACCCATTACAATACCACACCTAGCATTGTTTGCACAGATAGTCTTTATCTCCCGACATATATTTGCAAAGCATCCGACTGCGTTCAAAGGGCACACCACAATTCAAATTCAGCGAAAGCCACTCCTGTTAATTAGTGAACGAAAATGAAAGTGGAGATTGTTTAATCTGGGAAAAGAGCACATGATTGGATTGTAAAGATATATAGATAACAGGTGCTGAACTTTCGGGAATAAAGAAAAGAAGCCGATCGACAGATAATAGACGGGCATCGGATCGGCTTGATCCCTGTGCTTTTTCTCGAGAAGGTCAAGCACTGAGACAACGTTCAGATTCTTGAAAGAAAGATTTTTGAGGAGGACACAAGGAGGGTAGCGCGTTTGATGTAGTCTGCATGGACTTTAGAAAGGCTTTTGATAAGGTCCCACACGGCAAACTGGTCAGAAAAGTAAAAGCCCAGGGGATTCAAGGGAAAGTGGCAAGTTGGAGCCAGAATGGGATCAGTGGCAGGAAGCAAAGGGTAATGGTCGACGGGTGTTTTTGTGACTGGAAGGCTGTCTCCAGTGGGGTTCCGCAGGGCTCCTTACTAGGTTCCTTGCTTTTCATGGCATATATCGATGTTTTGGACTTCAATGTAGGGGGGCATGATTCAGAAGTTTACAGATGATACAAAAATTGGCCTTGTGGTTGATAGTGAGGGAGAAAGCTGCAGACTGCAGGAAGATATCAATGGACTGGTCAGGTGGGCAGAACAGTGGCAAATGGAATTCAATCCGGAGAAGTGTTAAGTAATGCATTTGGGGAGGGCTAACAAGGGAAGGGAATATGGTAGGACACTGAGACGTGTAGAGGAACAGTGGGACCTTGGAGTGCAGGTCCACAGATCCCTGAGGCAGCAGGACAGGTAGTTAAGGTGGTTAAGAAGGCATACAGGATACTTTCCTTTATTTGCCAAGGCATAGAATATAAGCCATGATGCGGAGATGCCGGTGTTGGACTCGGGTGGACAAAAGTGAGAAGTCACACAACACCAGGTTATAGTCGAACAGCTTTATTTGAAATCACAAGCTTTCGGAGCGTTGCTCCTTCGTCAGGTGAAGTGATTTCAAATAAAGCTGTTGGACTATAACCTGGTGTTGTGCGACTTCTCACTATAGAATATAAGAGCAGGAAAGTTATGCCAGAACTGTATAAAACACTAGTTAGGCCATAGCTAGAATACTGCATGCAGTTCTGGTCACCACATTACAGGAATAATGTATTCGCTTGAGAGAGGGTACAGAGGTGACTTACGAGGATGTTGCCAGGACTGGAGAATTTTAGCTATGAGGAAAGATTGGATACGCTGGGGTTTGTTTTCTTTGGAACAGAGGAGTCTGAGGGGAGATTTAATTGAGGTGTATAAAATTATATGGGGCTGGTTAGAGTGGATAGGAAGGAACTGTTTCCCTTAGCAGAGAGGTCAATAACCAGGGGGCATAGATTTAAAGTAATTGGTCGAAGGATTAGAGGGAAGTTGAGAACTTTCTTCACCCAGAGGGTGGTTGGCGTCTGGAACTCACTGCCTGAAAGGGTGGTAGAGGCAGAGACCCTCACCACATTTAAAAAGTACTTGGATATGCTCTTGAAGTGCTGTAACCTACAGGGCTACGGATCAGGAGCTGGAAAGTGGGATTAGGCTGGATAGCTCTTTGTTGGCTAGCGCGGACACGATGATTAAAAACAGGCAAATGTTGAAAGCAAGTTTTAGAGGGGATACAGCAAATGCAACCCTTACCCGTTTTTAAAAGGAGGGGTGGGTTTGTACTGACAAACTTGTAGGAAACAATGTCATACAGTCATAACGGCCCAGAAGAAGATCATTCGGCCCATCGAGTCTGTGCCGGCTCTCTGTAGAGCAATCCAGTCAGTCCTATTCCACCGCTCTATCCCCGTAGCCCTGCAAGTTTATTTCCCTCAAGTGCCTATCCAGTCTCCCCTTGAAAACATTGAGTGTCTCCGCTTCCACCACTTCCGTCGGCAGCGAGTTCCAGGTCCTCACCACTCGCTGCGTTAAAAAGGTTTTTCCCTCACATCCCCCTGTATCTCTTGCCCAAAACCTTAAATCTGTGTCCCCTAGTCCTTGTACCATCATATGGTGGAAATAGCCTTTCCCCGTCGAGCCTATCCAAACCCGTCATAATCTTGTTCTCGATCAAATCACCCCTCAACCTCCTTTGCTCTAATGAAAACAAATCCAGCTTCTCCAACCTGTCCTTGTAGCTAAGATCCCCCCATCCCCGGAACCATTCTGGTAAATCTCCACTGCACTCTCTCGAGGGCCTTCACATCCTTCCTAAGGTTTGTGTTTGAGTAATATATATATATCGAAAACAATCGGAACAGTTTTGCTGAAGATATTACAACCCCTTCATAATCTTAAAGCTCTCCATCAGGTCACTTTGCAGCCTTCCTTTTCCGAGCAGACAGAAAGAAAGACTTACATTTCTACAGTGCCTTTCACGATCTCAGGACGTCCCAAAGCGCTTCACAGCCAATGAAGAACTTTTTGACATGAGGTCACTGTTGTAGGAAAGGATGCAGCCAATTTGTGCACAGCAAGCTCCCGCAAAAAGCAATGTGATAATGACCAGAGAATCTGTTTTAGTGATGTTGTTTGGGGGATAAATATTGGCCCCAGGACACCGGGGATAACTCACCTGCTCTTCTTCCAAATAGTGCCATGGGATCTTTAACGTCCTCCTGAGGGAGCAGATGGGGACTCAGTTTCACGTCTCATCTGAAAGATGACACTTCCGACAGTGCAGCACACCCACAGTCCTGCCCTACGACAGTGCGGCACACCCTCAGTCCTGCCCTACGACAGTGCAGCACACCCACAGTCCTGCCCTACGACAGTGCAGCACACACTCAGTACTGCCCCTCCGACAGTGCAGCGCTCCCTCAGTACTGCCCCTCCAACAGTGCGGCGCTCCCTCAGTCCTGCCCTACGACAGTGCAGCGCTTCCTCAGTACTGCCCCTCTGACAGTGCAGAGGTCCCTCAGTACTGCCACTCTGGCAGTGCGGCACTTCCTCAGTCCTGCCCCTCTGACAGTGTGGCACACCCTCAGTACTGCCCCGCCTAAAGTGCAGCGCACCCTCAGTACTGCCCCAACGACAGTTTAACCCTCCCTCAGTACAGCCCCTCCAACAGTGCAGCGCTCCCTCAGAACTGCCCCTCCAAATGTGCGGCGCTCCCTCAGTACTGATGCTCTGACAGTGCAGCGCTCCCTCAGTCCTGCCCTGCGAAAGTGCAGCGCTCCCTCAGTACTGCCCCTCCGACAGTGCGGCGCTCCCTCAGTACTGCCCCTCCGACAGTGCGGCGCTCCCTCTGTACTGCCCCTCCGAAAGTGCGGCGCTCCCTCAGTACTGCCCCCTCCGACAGTGCAGCGCTCCCTCAGTACTGCCCCTCCGACAGTGCAGCGCTCCCTCAATACTGCCCCTCTGACAGTGCAGCGCTCCCTCAGTACTGCCCCTCCAACAGTGCGGCGCTCCCTCAGTACTGACCCTCCGGCAGTGCAGCGCTCCCTCAGTACTGCCCCCTCTGACAGTGCAGCGCTCCCTCAGTACTGCCCCTCCGACTGTGCAGCGCTCCCTCAGTACTGCCCCTCCGACAGTGCAGCGCTCCCTCAGTACTAGCCCTCCGACAGTGCAGCGCTCCCTCAGTACTGCCCCTCCGACAGTGCAGCACTCCCTCAGTACCGCCCCTCCGACAGTGCAGCGCTACCTCAGTACTGCCCGTCCGACAGTGCAGCGCTCCCTCAGTACTGCACTGGAGTGTAAGCCTAGATTTTTGTGCTCATGTCATGGAGTGGGACTTGAACCCACAACCGTCTGACTCAGAGGCACCAGTGCTACCAACTGAGCCACGGCTGGTAGAGAGGTGGGATACACCAGTAGCAAAGGCCAGTTGTGCAATGGGTGTAGAATACGGTGGGCATCTCTCTGAATGACTAATCCATCTTTACCTTTCGCTGAAGGAGAGATAGCTGGGCCTAGACATTGAGCTGGAACCTTGGCCCTTCCAGACCCAAGGTTGAGCTGGTGGAATGGGCGGACACATGACAGTTGAAATTCAACGCAGAGAAGCGTGAGGTGATACATTTTGCTCGGAAGAATGAGGAGAGACAATTCAGGCGAAATGGTATAATATTAAAGGGGGTGCAAGAAGAGAGAGACCTGGGGGTGTTGGTGCACAAATCTTTGAAGGTGGCAGGACAGGTTAACAAAGTGGTTAATAAAGCATATGGGATCCTGCTTGTGTTGTGATATGGAGACCAGAACTGTGCAGAGTGATCCTAGTGTGATATGGAGACGAAAAATGTGCTCTGTATTACAAGTGTGATATGGAGACCAGAACTGTGCAGAGTACTCAAATTGTGATAAGGAGAACAGAACTGTGCACTGTGCTCCAAGTGTGATAAGGAGACCAGAACTGTGCACATTAATCCAAGTGTGATAAAGAGACCAGAACTGTGCACATTAATCCAAGTGTGATATGGAGACCAGAACTGTGCAGAGTATTCCAAGTGTGATATGGAGACCAGAACTGTGCAACTTACTCCAAATGTGATATGGCGACCGGAACTGTGCACAGTAACTTCAAGTGTGATATGTAGATCAGAACTGTGCAGAGTAAATCCAAGTGTGATTTGGAGAACAGAACTGTGCACAGTACTCCAGGTGTGATATGGAGCCCAGAACTGTGCACAGTGCTCCAAGTGTGATATGGAGACCAGAACTGTGCACAGTACTCCAAGTGAATTTGGAGAGCAGAAGTGTGCACAATACTTCAAGTATGATTTGGAGACCAGTACTATGCACAGTGCCACAAGTGTGATATGGAGAGCATAACGGTGCATAGTAACTCCAAGTGTGATTTGGAGACCAGAACTGTGCACAGTGCACCAAGTGTGATATGGAGAGCAGAAATGCGTTCAGTGCTCCAAGTGTGATATTGAGACCAGGACTGTACAAAGTACTCCAAGTGTGATCAGGAGACTAGAAATGTGCACAGTGCTCCAAATGTGAAATGGAGACCAGAATTGTGAAAATGCTTCAAGTGTGATAAGAACATAAGAACATAAGAAATAGGAGCAGGGGTAGACCAATCGGCCCCTCGAGCCTGCTCCGCCATTCAATGAGATCATGGCTGATCTGATCCAACCTCAACTCTAAAGAACACAAGTAGGAGCAGGACTAGGCCACTCGGCCCCTGGGCCCGCTCCGCCACCCACAGGGCCTTGACCGATCCGAACTCAAACTCATGTCCAATTTCCAGCCCGCTCCCCGTAACCCCTGATTCCCTTTACTTCTAGGAAACGGTCTATTTCTGTTTTAAATTTATTTAATGATGTAGCTTCCACAGCTTCCTGGGGTAGCAAATTCCACAGACCCACTACCCTCTGAGTGAAAAAGTTTCTCCTCATCTCAGTTTTGAAAGAGCAGCCCCTTATTCTAAGATTATGTCCCCTAGTTCTAGTTTCACCCATCATTGGGAACATCCTCACCGCGTCCACCCGATCAAGCCCCCTCACAATCTTATATGTTTCAATAAGATCGCCTCTCATTCTTCTGAACTCCAATGAGTAGAGTCCCAATCTACTCAACCTCTCCTCGTATGTCCACCCCCACATCCACGGAATTAACCAAGTGATATGGAGACCAGAACTGTGCATCGTACTCCAAGTGTGATATGGAGACCAGTACTTTGTACAGTGCTCCAAGTGTGATATGGAGACCGGAGCTGTGCACAGTAACGTGAAGTGTGATATGGAGACCAGAACGGTGCATAGTAACGTGAAGTGTGATATGGAGACCAGAACGGTGCACAGTACTCCAATGGAGACCAGAACTGTGCACAGTGCTCCAAGTGTGATATGGAGAACCAGAACGGTGTAGAGTGCTCCAAGTGTGATATGGAGACCAGAACTGTGCTCAGTACTCCAATGGAGACCAGAACTGTGCACAGTGCTCCAAGTGTGATATGCAGACCAGACTGTGCTCAGAACTCCAATGGAGACCAGAACTGTGCACAGTGCTCCAAGTGTGATATGGAGACAAGAACAATGCACAGTGCTCCAAGTGTGATATGGAGAACAGAATTGTGCACAGAACTCCAATGGAGATCAGAACTGTGCACAGTGCTCCAAGTGTGATATGGAGACAAGAACAATGCACAGTGCTCCAAGTGTGATATGGAGAACAGAATTGTGCAACTTACTCCAAATGTGATATGGAGACCAGAATTATGCACAGTGCTCCAAGTGTGATATGGAGACCAGAACTGTGCACAGTGCTCCAAATGTGATATGGAGACCAGAACTGTGCACAGTGCTCCAAGTGTGAAATGGAGACCAGAACTGTGCAACTTAGTCCAAATGTGATATGGAGACCAGAATTGTGCACAGTGCTCCAAGTGTGATATGGAGACCAGAACTGTGCACAGTGCTCCAAGTGTGAAATGGAGACCAGAACTGTGCACCGTACTCCAAGTGTGATATTGAGACTAGAACAGTGCACAGTACTCCAAGTGTGATATGGAGACCAGAACTGTGCACCATACTCCAAGTGTGTTATGGAGACCAGAACTGTGCACAGTGCTCCAAGTGTGATATGGAGACCAGAACTGTGCACAGTGCTCCAAGTGTGATATGGAGACCAGAACTGTGCACAGTGCTCCAAGTGTGATATGGAGACCAGAACTGTGCACAGTGCTCCAAGTGTGATATGGAGACTAGAACAGTGCACAGTACTCCAAGTGTGATATGGAGACCAGAACTGTGCACAGTGCTCCAAGTGTGATATGGAGACCAGAACTGTGCACAGTACTCCATGTGTGATATGGCTGTAAAGCGCTTTGAGATGTCTGGTGGTTGGAAAAGGCGCTATATAAATGCAGCACTTTCCTTTTTTTTCTTGTAATTTATTGTGTCCTCCTCATTATCGACACCCTCCAATTTGTTGTCGTCCGCAAATTTCAAAATTCTGTTTTTGGTTCCAAAATCTAAATCGTTAATATAAATCGTAAACAACAGCTGTCCCAGCACTGATCCTTGTGGAACACCACTATGCACCTTCTGCCACTCTGAATAGCTACCCTTTACCCCCTGCTCTCTGCTTTCTGTCTAGAAGCCAGCTAGCTATCCAATCTGCTACTTGTCCCTTGACGCCGCATTCTCTGACCTCATTCATTCCTCTATTATGTGGTACCTGACTGAAGGCCTTTTGAAAATCTAGGTAAATTACATCTACTGCATTGCCCTTGTCTTCTCTCTCTGTTACCGCTTCCAAAGATTAAATGAGGATGGTCAAGAAAGACTTTCGCTTGACTTTCCCTATTTCCAGCATTTTCTGTTTTTATTCCAGCATCCACAGTATTTTTCTTTTGTTTTGGTGAAGAAGTTTCTTCTGAATTCGCTATTGGATTTATTCATTACCCATTACAATACCACACCTAGCATTGTTTGCATAGATAGTCTTTATCTCCCTACATATATTTGCAAAGCATCCGACTGCGTTCAAAGGGCACACCACAATTCAAATTCAGCGAAAGCCAGTCCTGTTATTTAGTGAACGAAAATGAAAGTGGAGATTGTTTAATCTGGGAAAAGAGCACATGATTGGATTGTAAAGATATATAGATAACAGGTGCTGAACTTTCGGGAATAAAGAAAAGAAGCCGATCGACAGATAATAGACGGGCATCGGATCGGCTTCATCTCTGTGCCTTTTCTCGAGAAGGTCAGCACTGAGACAACGTTCAGATTCTTGAAAGAAAGATTTTTGAGGAGGACACAAGGAGGGTAGCGCGTTTGATGTAGTCTGCATGGACTTTAGAAAGGCTTTTGATAAGGTCCCACACGGCAAACTGGTCAGAAAAGTAAAAGTCCAGGGGATTCAAGGGAAAGTGGCAAGTTGGAGCCAGAATGGGATCAGTGGCAGGAAGCAGAGGGTAATGGTCGACGGGTGTTTTTGTGACTGGAAGGCTGTTTCCAGTGGGGTTCCGCAGGGCTCCATATCAGGTTCCTTGCTTTTCGTGGCATATATCGATGTTTTAGACTTCAATGTAGGGGGGCGTGATTCAGAAGTTTACAGATGATACAAAAATTGGCCTTGTGGTTGATAGTGAGGGAGAAAGCTGTAGACTGCAGGAAGATATCAATGGACTGGTCAGGTGGGCAGAACAGTGGCAAATGGAATTCAATCCAGAGAAGTCTGAGGTCATGTGTTTGGGGAGAGCTATCAAGGGAAGGGAATATGGTAGGACACTGAGACGTGTAGAGGAACAGTGGGACCTTGGAGTGCAGGTCCATAGATCCCTGAGGCAGCAGGACAGGTAGATAAGGTGGTGAAGAAGGCATACAGGATACTTTCCTTTATTTGCCAAGGCATAGAATATAAGCCATGATGCGGAGATGCCGGTGTTGGACTCGGGTGGACAAAAGTGAGAAGTCGCACAACACCAGGTTATAGTCCAACAGCTTTATTTGAAATCACAAGCTTTCGGAGCGTTGCTCCTTCGTCAGGTGAAGTGATTTCAAATAAAGCTGTTGGACTATAACCTGGTGTTGTGCGACTTCTCACTATAGAATATAAGAGCAGGAAAGTTATGCCAGAACTGTATAAAACACTAGTTAGGCCATAGCTAGAATACTGCATACAGTTCTGGTCACCACATTACAGGAATAATGTATTCGCTTGAGAGAGGGTACAGAGGTGACTTACGAGGATGTTGCCAGGACTGGAGAATTTTAGCTATGAGGAAAGATTGGATAGGCTGGGGTTTGTTTTCTTTGGAACAGAGGAGGCTGAGGGGAGATTTAATTGAGGTGTATAAAATTATGAGGGGCTGGTTAGAGTGGATAGGAAGGAACTGTTTCCCTTAGCAGAGAGGTCAATAACCAGGGGGCATAGATTTAAAGTAATTGGTCGAAGGATTAGAGGGAAGTTGAGAACTTTCTTCACCCAGAGGGTGGTGGGGGTCTGGAACTCACTGCCTGAAAGGGTGGTAGAGGCAGAGACCCTCACCACATTTAAAAAGTACTTGGATATGCTCTTGAAGTGCTGTAACCTACAGGGCTACGGATCAGGAGCTGTAAAGTGGGATTAGACTGGATAGCTCTTTGTTGGCCAGCGCGGACACGATGATTAAAAACAGGCAAATGTTGAAAGCAAGTTTTAGAGGGGATACAGCAAATGCAACCCTTACCCGTTTTTAAAAGGAGGGGTGGGTTTGTACTGACAAACTTGTAGGAAACAATGTCATACAGTCAAAACAGCCCAGAAGAAGATCATTCGGCCCATCGAGTCTGTGCAGGCTCTCTGTAGAGCAATCCAGTCAGTCCTATTCCCCCGCTCTATCCCCGTAGCCCTGCAAGTTTATTTCAAGTGCCTATCCAGTCTCCCCTTGAAAACATTGAGTGTCTCCGCTGCCACCACTTCCGTCGGCAGCGAGTTCCAGGTCCTCACCACTCGCTGCATAAAAAGGTTTTTCCCTCACATCCCCCTGTATCTCTTGCCCAAAACCTTCAATCTGTGTCCCCCAGTCCTTGTACCATCAATTGGTGGGAATAGCCTTTCCCCGTCTAGCCTATCCAAACCCGTCATAATCTTGTTCTCTATCACATCAACCCCCAACCTCCTTTGCTCTAATGAAAACAAATCCAGCTTCTCCAACCTGTCCTTGTAGCTAAGATCCCCCATCCCCGGAACCATTCTGGTAAATCTCCTCTACACCCTCTCGAGGGCCTTCACATCCTTCCTAAGGTTTGTGTTTGAGTAATATATATATATCGAAAACAATCGGAACAGTTTTGCTGAAGATATTAAAACCCCTTCATTATCTTAAAGCCCTCTATCAGGTCACTTTGCAGCCTTCCTTTTCCGAGCAGACAGAAAGAAAGACTCACATTTCTACAGTGCCTTTCACGATCTCAGGTCATCCCAAAGCGCTTCACAGCCAATGAAGAACTTTTTGACATGAGGTCACTGTTGTAGGAAAGGCAGCAGCCAATTTGTGCACAGCAAGCTCCCACAAACAGCAATGTGATAATGACCAGAGAATCTGTTTTAGTGATGTTGGTTGAGGGATAAATATCGGCCCCAGGACACCGGGGATAACTCCCCTGCTCTTCTTCCAAATAGTGCCATGGGATCTTTAACGTCCTCCTGAGGGAGCAGATGGGGACTCAGTTTCACGTCTCATCTGAAAGATGGCACTTCCGACAGTGCAGCACACTCCCAGTCCTGCCCTACGACAGTGCGGCACACCCTCAGTCCTGCCCATCCGACAGTGCAGCGCTTCCTCAGTACTGACCCTCTGACAGTGCGGCGCTCCCTCAGTACTGCCCCTCTGACAGTGCGGCGCTTCCTCAGTCCTGCCCTACAACAGTGCAGCGCTTCCTCAGTGCTGCCCCTCTGACAGTGTGGCACACCCTCAGTCCTGCCCTTCGACAGTGCAGCGCTTCCTCAGTACTGCCCCGCCTACAGTGCAGCGCGCCCTCAGTACTGCCCCAATGACAGTTTAACCCTCCCTCAGTACTGCCCCTCCGACAGTGCGGCGCTCCCTCAGTACTGCCCCTCCAACACTGCAGCGCTCCCTCAGAACTGCCCCTCCAAATGTGCGGCGCTCCCTCGGTACTGATGCTCTGACAGTGCAGCGCTCCCTCAGTCCTGCCCTGCAACAGTGCAGCACTCCCTCAGTACTGCCCCTCCGACACTCCTTCAGTACTGCCCCTCCGACAGTGCAGCACTCCCTCAGTACTGCCCCTCCGACAGTGCGGCGCTCCCTCAGTACTGCCCCCTCTGATAGTGCAGCGCTCCCTCAGTACTGCCCCCTCTGACAGTGCGGCGCTCCCTCAGTACTGCCCCTCCGACAGTGCAGCGCTCCCTCAGTACTGCCCCTCCAACAGTGCAGCGCTCCCTCAGTACTGCCCCTCCAACAGTGCACCGCTCCCTCAGAACTGCCCCTCCGACAGTACAGCGCTCCCTCAGTACTGCCCCTCCGACAGTGCGGCGCTCCCTCAGTACTGATGTTCCGACTGTGCAACGCTCCCTCAGTCCTGCCCTCCGACAGTGCAGCGCTCCCTCAGTACTGCTCCTCCGACAGTGCAGCGCTCCCGCAGAACTGCCCCTCAGTCAGTGCAGCGCTCCCTCAGTACTGCCCCTGCCACAGTGCGGCGCTCCCTCAGTACTGATGTTCCGACTGTGCAACGCTCCCTCATTACTGCCCCTCCGACAGTGCAGCGGACGGTCCCTCAGTACTGACTCTCCGACAGTGCAGCGTTCCCTCAGTACTGCCCCTCCGACAGTGCAGCGCTCCCTCAGTACTGCCCCTCCAACAATGCCGCGCTCCCTCAGTACTGCCCCTCCTACAATGCAGCGCTCCCTCAGTACTGCCCCTCCAACAATGCAGCGCTCCCTCAGTACTGCCCCTGCAACAGTGCGGCGCTCCCTCAGTACTGATGTTCCGACTGTGCCACGCTCCCTCAGTCCTGCCCTCCGACAGTGCAGCACTCCCTCATTACTGCCCCTCCGACAGTGCAGCGGTCCCTCAGTACTGACTCTCCGACAGTGCAGCGTTCCCTCAGTACTGCCCCTCCGACAGTTCAGCGCTCCCTCAGTACTGCCCCTCCAACAATGCCGCGCTCCCTCAGTACTGCCCCTCTGACAGTGCAGCGCTCCCTCAGTACTAGCCCTCCGACAGTGCAGCACTCCCTCAGTAATGCCCCTCCGACAGTGCAGCACTCCCTCAGTGCTGCCCCTCCCATAGTGCAGCGCTGCCTCAGTACTGCCCCTCCGACAGTGCAGCGCTCCCTCAGTACTGCCCCTCCAACAATGCAGCGCTCCCTCAGTACTGCCCCTCCGACAGTGCAGCGCTCCCTCAGTACTGCCCCTCCGACAGTACAGCGCTCCCTCAGTACTGCCCCTCCGACAGTGCGGCGCTCCCTCAGTACTGATGTTCCGACTGTGCAAGCTCCCTCAGTCCTGCCCTCCGACAGTGCAGCGCTCCCTCAGTACTGCCCCTCCGACAGTGCAGCGCTCCCTCAGAACTGCCCCTCAGACAGTGCAGCGCTCCCTCAGTACTGCCCCTGCAACAGTGCGGCGCTCCCTCAGTACTGCCCCTCCGACAATGCAGCGCTCCCTCAGTACTGCCCCTCCAACAATGCAGCGCTCCCTCAGTACTGCCCCTGCAACAGTGCGGCGCTCCCTCAGTACTGATGTTCCGACTGTGGAACGCTCCCTCAGTCCTGCCCTCCGACAGTGCAGCGCTCCCTCATTACTGCCCCTCCGACAGTGCAGCGGTCCCTCATTACTGACTCTCCGACAGTGCAGCGTTCCCTCAGTACTGCCCCTCCGACAGTGCAGCGCTCCCTCAGTACTGCCCCTCCAACAATGCCGCGCTCCCTCAGTACTGCCCCTCTGACAGTGCAGCGCTGCCTCAGTACTGCCCCTCCGACAGTGCAGCGCTCCCTCAGTACTGCCCCTCCAACAATGCAGTGCTCCCTCAGTACTGCCCCTCCGACAGTGCCACGCTCCCTCAGTACTGCCCCTCTGACAGTGCAGCGCTCCCTCAGTACTGCCCCTCCGACAGTGCAGCGCTCCCTCAGTACTGCCCTGCGACAGTGCAGTGCTCCCTCAGTACTGCCCTGCGACAGTGCAGCGCTCCCTCAGTACTGCCCCTCCGACAGTGCAGCGCTCCCTCAGTACTGCCCCTCCGACAGTGTGGCGCTCCATCAGTACTGCCCTGCGACAGTGCAGCGCTCCCTCAGTACTGCCCTGCGACAGTGCAGCGCTCCCTCAGTACTGCCCCTCCGACAGTGCAGCGCTCCCTCAGTACTGCCCCTCCGACAGTGCAGCGCTCCCTCAGTACCGCCCCTCCGACAGTGCAGCGCTCCCTCAGTACCGCCCCTCCGACAGTGCAGCGCTCCCTCAGTACTGCCCCTCCGACAGTGCAGCGCTCCCTCAGTACTGCACTGGAGCGTAAGCCTAGATTTTTGTGCTCAAGTCTCTGGAGTGGGACTTGAACCCACAACCGTCTGACTCAGAGGCGAGAGTGCTACCCAACTGAGCCACGGCTGGTAGAGAGGTGGGATACACCAGTAGCAAACGGCAGCTGTGCAATGGGTGTAGAATACGGTGGGCACTCTCTGAATGACTAATCCTTCTGTACCCTTCGCTGCAGGAGAGATAGCTGGGCCTAGACATTGAGCTGGAACCTTGGCCCTTCCAGACCCGAGGTTCAGCTGTTGGAATGGACCGCCACATGACATGAAATTCAACACAGAGAAGCGGGAGGTGATACATTTTGCTCGGAAGAATGAGGAGAGACAATTCAGGCGAAATGGTACAATATTAAAGGGGGTGCAAGAAGAGAGAGACCTGGGGGTGTTGGTGCACAAATCTTTGAAGGTGGCAGAACAGGTTAACAAAGTGGTTAATAAAGCATATGGGATCCTGCTTGTGTTGTGATATGGAGACCAGAACTGTGCAGAGTGATCCTAGTGTGATATGGAGACGAAAAATGTGCTCTGTATTACAAGTGTGATATGGAGAACAGAACTGCACACAGTTCTCCAAGTGTGATAAGGAGACCAGAACTGTGCACATTAATCCAAGTGTGATAAAGAGACCAGAACTGTGCACATTAATCCAAGTGTGATATGGAGACCTGAACTGTGCACAGTACTCTAAGTGTTATATAGACAACTGAACTGTGCATCGGGCTCCAAGTGTGATATGGAGACCAGAACTGTGCAACTTACTCCAAATGTGATATGGCGACCGGAACTGTGCAGAGTAACTTCAAGTGTGATTTGGAGATCAGAACTTTGCACAGTACTCCAGGTGTGATATGGAGACCAGAACTGTGCACAGTACTCCAAGTGTGATATAGAGACCAGAACTGTGCACAGTACTGCAAGTGTGATATGGAGACCAGAACTGTGCACAGTACTCCGAGTGAATTTGGAGAGCAGAAGTGTGCACAATACTTCAAATATGATTTGGAGACCAGTACTATGCACAGTGTCACAAGTGTGATATGGAGAGCATATCGGTGCATAGTAACTCCAAGTGTGATTTGGAGACCAGAACTGTGCACAGTGCACCAAGTGTGATATGGAGAGCAGAAATGCATTCAGTGCTCCAAGTGTGATATTGAGACCAGTACTATGCACAGTGCCACAAGTGTGATATGGAGAGCATAACGGTGCATAGTAACTCCAAGTGTGATTTGGAGACCAGAACTGTGCACAGTGCACAAAGTGTGATATGGAGAGCAGAAATGCGTTCAGTGCTCCAAGTGTGATATTGAGACCAGGACTGTGCACAGTACTCCAAGTGTGATCAGGAGACTAGAAATGTGCACAGTGCTCCAAATGTGAAATGGAGACCAGAATTGTGAAAATGCTTCAAGTGTGATAAGAACATAAGAACATAATAAATAGGAGCAGGAGTAGACCAATCGGCCCCTCGAGCCTGCTCCGCCATTCAATGAGATCATGGCTGATCTGATCCAACCTCAACTCTAAAGAACACAAGTAGGAGCAAGACCAGGCCACTCGGCCCCTGGGCCCGCTCCGCCACCCACAGGGCCTTGACCGATCCGAACTCAAACTCATGTCCAATTTCCAGCCCGCTCCCCGTAACCCCTAATTCCCTTTACTTCTAGGAAACGGTCTATTTCTGTTTTAAATTTATTTAATGAAGTAGCTTCCACAGCTTCCTGGGATAGCAAATTCCACAGACCCACTACCCTCTGAGTGAAAAAGTTTCTCCTCATCTCAGTTTTGAAAGAGCAGCCCCTTATTCTAAGATTATGTCCCCTATTTCTAGTTTCACCCATCATTGGGAACATCCTCACCGCGTCCACCCGATCAAGCCCCCTCACAATCTTATATGTTTCAATAAGATCGCCTCTCATTCTTCTGAACTCCAATGAGTAGAGTCCCAATCTACTCAACCTCTCCTCGTATGTCCACCCCCACATCCCCGGAATTAACCAAGTGATATGGAGACCAGAACTGTGCATCGTACTCCAAGTGTGATATGGAGACCAGTACTTTGTACAGTGCTCCAAGTGTGATATGGAGACCGGAGCTGTGCACAGTAACGTGAAGTGTGATATGGAGACCAGAACGGTGCATAGTAACGTGAAGTGTGATACGGAGACCAGAACAGTGCACAGTACTCCAATGGAGACCAAAACTGTGCACAGTGCTCCAAGTGTGATATGGAGACCAGAACGGTGTAGAGTGCTCCAAGTGTGATATGGAGACCAGAACTGTGTGCAGTACTCCAATGGAGACCAGAACTGTGCACAGTGCTCCAAGTGTGATATGGAGACCAGACTGTGCTCAGAACTCCAATGGAGACCAGAACTGCGCACACTGCCCCAAGTGCAATAAGGAGACCAGAACAGTGCACTGTACTCCAAGTGTGATACGGAGACCAGAACTGTGCACAGAACTCCAAGTGTGATATGGAGACAAGAACAATGCACAGTGCTCCAAGTGTGATATGGAGACCAGAATTGTGCAACGTACTCCAAATGTGATATGGAGACCAGAATTATGCACAGTGCTCCAAGTGTGATATGGAGACCAGAACTGTGCACAGTGCTCCAAATGTGATATGGAGACCAGAACTGTGCACAGTGCTCCAAGTGTGAAATGGAGACCAGAACTGTGCAACTTAGTCCAAATGTGACATGGAGACCAGAATTGTGCACAGTGCTCCAAGTGTCATATGGAGACCAGAACTGTGCACAGTGCTCCAAGTGTGAAATGGAGACCAGAACTGTGCACCATACTCCAAGTGTGATATTGAGACTAGAACAGTGCACAGTACTCCAAGTGTGATATGGAGACCAGAACTGTGCACCATACTCCAAGTGTGTTATGGAGACCAGAACTGTGCACAGTGCTCCAAGTGTGATATGGAGACCAGAACTGTGCACAGTGCTCCAAGTGTGATATGGAGACCAGAACTGTGCACAGTGCTCCAAGTGTGATATGGAGACTAGAACAGTGCACAGTACTCCAAGTGTGATATGGAGACCAGAACTGTGCACAATGCTCCAAGTGTGATATGGAGACCAGAACTGTGCACAGTACTCCATGTGTGATATGGCTGTAAAGCGCTTTGAGATGTCTGGTGGTTGGAAAAGGCGCTATATAAATGCATCACTTTCCTTTTTTTTCTTGTAATTTATTGTGTCCTCCTCATTATCGACACCCTCCAATTTGTTGTCGTTCGCAAATTTCAAAATTCTGTTTTTGGTTCCAAAATCTAAATCGTTAATATAAATCGTAAACAACAGCTGTCCCAGCACTGATCCTTGTGGAACACCACTATGCACCTTCTGCCACTCTGAATAGCTACCCTTTACCCCCTGCTCTCTGCTTTCTGTCTAGAAGCCAGCTAGCTATCCAATCTGCTACTTGTCCCTTGACGCCGCATTCTCTGACCTCATTCATTCCTCTATTATGTGGTACCTGACTGAAGGCCTTTTGAAAATCTAGGTATATTACATCTACTACATTGCCCTTGTCTTCTGTCTCTGTTACCGCTTCCAAAGATTAAATGAGGATGGTCAAGAAAGACTTTCGCTTGACTTTCCCTATTTCCAACATTTTCTGTTTTTATTCCAGCATCCACAGTATTTTTCTTTTGTTTTGGTGAAGAAGTTTCTTCTGAATTCGCTATTGGATTTATTCATTACCCATTACAATACCACACCTAGCATTGTTTGCATAGATAGTCTTTATCTCCCGACATATATTTGCAAAGCATCCGACTGCGTTCAAAGGGCACACCACAATTCAAATTCAGCGAAAGCCACTCCTGTTACTTCTGAACGAAAATGAAAGTGGAGATTGTTTAATCTGGGAAAAGAGCACATGATTGGATTGTAAAGATATATAGATAACAGGTGCTGAACTTTCGGGAATAAAGAAAAGAAGCCGATCGACAGATAATAGACGGGCATCGGATAGGCTTGATCTCTGTGCCTTTTCTCGAGAAGGTCAGCACTGAGACAACGTTCAGATTCTTGAAAGAAAGATTTTTGAGGAGGACACAAGGAGGGTAGCGCGTTTGATGTAGTCTGCATGGACTTTAGAAAGGCTTTTGATAAGGTCCCACACGGCAAACTGGTCAGAAAAGTAAAAGTCCAGGGGATTCAAGGGAAAGTGGCAAGTTGGAGCCAAAAAGGGATCAGTGGCAGGAAGCAGAGGGTAATGGTCGACGGGTGTTTTTGTGACTGGAAGGCTGTTTCCAGTGGGGTTCCGCAGGGCTCCATATGAGGTTCCTTGCTTTTCGTGGCATATATCGATGTTTTAGACTTCAATGTAGGGGGGCGTGATTCAGAAGTTTACAGATGATACAAAAATTGGCCTTGTGGTTGATAGTGAGGGAGAAAGCTGTAGACTGCAGGAAGATAGCAATGGACTGGTCAGGTGGGCAGAACAGTGGCAAATGGAATTCAATCCAGAGAAGTGTGAGGTCATGTGTTTGGGGAGAGCTATCAAGGGAAGGGAATATGTAGGACACTGAGACATGTAGAGGAACAGTGGGACCTTGGAGTGCAGGTCCATAGATCCCTGAGGCAGCAGGACAGGTAGATAAGGTGGTGAAGAAGGCATACAGGATACTTTCCTTTATTTGCCAAGGCATAGAATATAAGCCATGATGCGGAGATGCCGGTGTTGGACTCGGGTGGACAAAAGTGAGAAGTCGCACAACACCAGGTTATAGTCCAACAGCTTTATTTGAAATCACAAGCTTTCGGAGCGTTGCTCCTTCGTCAGGTGAAGTGATTTCAAATAAAGCTGTTGGACTATAACCTGGTGTTGTGCGACTTCTCACTATAGAATATAAGAGCAGGAAAGTTATGCCAGAACTGTATAAAACACTAGTTAGGCCATAGCTAGAATACTGCATACAGTTCTGGTCACCACATTACAGGAATAATGTATTCGCTTGAGAGAGGGTACAGAGGTGACTTACGAGGATGTTGCCAGGACTGGAGAATTTTAGCTATGAGGAAAGATTGGATAGGCTGGGGTTTGTTTTCTTTGGAACAGAGGAGGCTGAGGGGACATTTAATTGAGGTGTATAAAATTATGAGGGGCTGGTTAGAGTGGATAGGAAGGAACTGTTTCCCTTAGCAGAGAGGTCAATAACCAGGGGGCATAGATTTAAAGTAATTGGTCGAAGGATTAGAGGGAAGTTGAGAACTTTCTTCACCCAGAGGGTGGTGGGGGTCTGGAACTCACTGCCTGAAAGGGTGGTAGAGGCAGAGACCCTCACCACATTTAAAAAGTACTTGGATATGCTCTTGAAGTGCTGTAACCTACAGGGCTACGGATCAGGAGCTGGAAAGTGGGATTAGGCTGGATAGCTCTTTGTTGGCCAGCGTGGACACAATGATTAAAAACAGGCAAATGTTGAAAGCAAGTTTTAGAGGGGATACAGCAAATGCAACCCTTACCCGTTTTTAAAAGGAGGGGTGGGTTTGTACTGAGAAACTTGTAGGAAACAATGTCATACAGTCATAACGGCCCAGAAGATGATCATTCGGCCCATCGAGTCTGTGCAGGCTCTCTGTAGAGCAATCCAGTCAGTCCTATTCCCCCGCTCTATCCCTGTAGCCCTGCAAGTTTATTTCAAGTGCCTATCCAGTCTCCCCTTGAAAACATTGAGTGTCTCCGCTTCCACCACTTCCGTCGGCAGCGAGTTCCAGGTCATCACCACTCGCTGCGTGAAAAGGTTTTTCCCTCACATCCCCCTGTATCTCTTGCCCAAAACCTTCAATCTGTGTCCCCTAGTCCTTGTACCATCAATTGGTGGGAATATAGCCTTTCCCCGTCTAGCCTATCCAAACCCGTCATAATCTTGTTCTCTATCACATCACCCCTCAACCTCCTTTGCTCTAATGAAAACAAATCCAGCTTCTCCAACCTGTCCTTGTAGTTATGATCCCCCATCCCCGGAACCATTCTGGTAAATCTCCTCTACACCCTCTCGAGGGCCTTCACATCCTTCCTAAGGTTTGTGTTTGAGTAATATATATATATCGAAAACAATCGGAACAGTTTTGCTGAAGATATTAAAACCCCTTCATAATCTTAAAGCCCTCTATCAGGTCACTTTGCAGCCTTCCTTTTCCGAGCAGACAGAAAGAAAGACTCACATTTCTACAGTGCCTTTCACGATCTCAGGTCGTCCCAAAGCGCTTCACAGCCAATGAAGAACTTTTTGACATGAGGTCACTGTTGTAGGAAAGGCAGCAGCCAATTTGTGCACAGCAAGCTCCCACAAACAGCAATGTGATAATGACCAGAGAATCTGTTTTAGTGATGTTGGTTGAGGGATAAATATTGGCCCCAGGACACCGGGGATAACTCCCCTGCTCTTCTTCCAAATAGTGCCATGGGATCTTTAATGTCCTCCTGAGGGAGCAGATGGGGACTCAGTTTCACGTCTCATCTGAAAGATGGCACTTCCGACAGTGCAGCACACCCACAGTCCTGCCCAACGACAGTGCGGCACACCCTCAGTCCTGCCCTACGACAGTGCAGCACACTCCCAGTCCTGCCCTACGACAGTGCGGCACACCCTCAGTCCTGCCCATCCGACAGTGCAGCACACCCACAGTCCTGCCCTACGACAGTGTGGCACACCCTCAGTCCTGCCCATCCGACAGTGCGGCGCTTCCTCAGTCCTGCCCTACGACAGTGCAGCGCTTCCTCAGTACTGCCCCTCTGACAGTGTGGCACACCCTCAGTCCTGCCCTTCGATAGTGCAGCGCTTCCTCAGTACTGCCCCGCCTACAGTGCAGCGCGCCCTCAGTACTGCCCAAATGACAGTTTAACCCTCCCTCAGTATTGCCCCTCCGACAGTGCGGCGCTCCCTCAGTACTGCCCCTCCAACAGTGCAGCGCTCCCTCAGAACTGCCCCTCCAAATGTGCGGCGCTCCCTCGGTACTGATGCTCTGACAGTGCAGCACTCCCTCAGTCCTGCCCTGCGACAGTGCAGCGCTCCCTCAGTACTGCCCCTCCGACACTCCCTCAGTACTGCCCTCCGACAGTGCAGCACTCCCTCAGTACTGCCCCGCCGACAGTGCGGCGCTCCTTCAGTACTGCCCCCTCCGATAGTGCAGCGCTCCCTCAGTACTGCCCCCTCCAACAGTGCAGCACTCCCTCAGTACTGCCCCTCCGACAGTGCAGCGCTCCATCAGTACTGCCCCTCCGACAGTGCAGCGCTCCCTCAGTACTGCCCCTCCAACAGTGCGGCGATCCCTCAGTACTGACCCTCCGGCAGTGCAGCGCTCCCTCAATACTGCCCCCTCCGACACTGCAGCGCTCCCTCAGTACTGCCCCTCCAACAGTGCAGCGCTCCCTCAGAACTGCCCCTCCGACAGTACAGCGCTCCCTAAGTACTGCCCCTCCGACAGTGCGGCGCTCCCTCAGTACTGATGTTCCGACTGTGCAACGCTCCATCAGTCCTGCTCTCCGACATTGCAGCGCTCCCTCAGTACTGCCCCTCCGACAGTGCAGCGCTCCCTCAGAACTGCCCCTCAGACAGTGCAGCGCTCCCTCAGTACTGCCCCTGCAACAGTGCGGCGCTCCCTCAGTACTGATGTTCCGACTGTGCAGCGCTCACTCAGTACTAGCCCTCCGACAGTGCAGCACTCCCTCAGTAATGCCCCTCCGACAGTGCAGCACTCCCTCAGTGCTGCCCCTCCCATAGTGCAGCGCTGCCTCAGTACTGCCCCTCCGACAGTGCAGCGCTCCCTCAGTACTGCCCCTCCAACAATGCAGCGCTCCCTCAGTACTGCCCCTCCGACAGTGCAGCGCTCCCTCAGTACTGCCCCTCCGACAGTGCAGCGCGCCCTCAGTACTGCCCCTCCGACAGTGCAGCGCTCCCTCAGTACTGCCCCTCCGACAGTGCAGTGCTCCCTCAGTACTGCCCCTCCGACAGTGCAGCGCTCCCTCAGTACTGCCCTGCGACAGTGCAGCGCTCCCTCAGTACTGCCCTGCGACAGTGCAGCGCTCCCTCAGTACTGCCCCTCCGACAGTGCAGCGCTCCCTCAGTACTGCCCCTCCGACAGTGCAGCGCTCCCTCAGTACTGCCCCTCCGACAGTGCAGCGCTCCCTCAGTACCGCCCCTCCGACAGTGCAGCGCTCCCTCAGTACTGCCCCTCCGACAGTGCAGCGCTCCCTCAGTACTGCCCCTCCAACAGTGCAGCGCTCACTCAGCACTGCCCCTCCGACAGTGCAGCACTCCCTCAGTACTGCACTGGAGTGTAAGCCTAGATTTTTGTGCTCATGTCTCTGGAGTGGGACTTGAACCCACAACCGTCTGACTCAGAGGCATGAGTGCTACCCAACTGAGCCACGGCTGGTAGAGAGGTGGGGTACACCAGTAGCAAAGGCCAGTTGTGCAATGGGTGTAGAATACGGTGGGCATCTCTCTGAATGACTAATCCATCTGTACCCTTCGCTGCAGGAGAGATAGCTGGGCCGAGACATTGAGCTGGAACCTTGGCCCTTCCAGACCCGAGGTTCAGCTGGTGGAATGGACCGCCACATGACATGAAATTCAACACAGAGAAGCGTGAGGTGATACATTTTACTTGGAAGAATGAGGAGAGACAATTCAGGCGAAATGGTACAATATTAAAGTGGGTGCAAGAAGAGAGAGACCTGGGGGTGTTGGTGCACAAATCTTTGAAGGTGGCAGGACAGGTTAACAAAGTGGTTAATAAAGCATATGGGATCCTGCTTGTGTTGTGATATGGAGACCAGAACTGTGCAGAGTGATCCTAGTGTGATATGGAGACGAAAACTGTGCTCTGTATTACAAGTGTGATATGGAGAGCAGAACTGTGCAGAGTACTCCAAGTGTGATATGGAGAACAGAACTGCGCACAGTTCTCCAAGTGCGATAAGGAGACCAGAACTGTGCACATTAATCCAAGTGTGATATGGAGACCTGAACTGTGCACAGTACTCTAAGTGTGATATAGACACATGAACTGTGCATAGGGCTCCAAGTGTGATATGGAGACCAGAACTGTGCAACTTACTCCAAATGTGATATGGCGACCGGAACTGTGCAGAGTAACTTCAAGTGTGATTTGGAGATCAGAACTGTGCACAGTACTCCAGGTGTGATATGGAGACCAGAACTGTGCACCGTACTCCAAGTGTGATATGGAGACCAGAACTGTGCACATTGCTCCAAGTGTGAAATGGAGACCAGAACTGTGCACAGTACTCCAAGTGTGATATGGCGACCGGAACTGTGCACAGTAACTTCAAGTGTGATATGTAGATCAGAACTGCGCAGAGTAAATCCAACTGTGATTTGGAGAACAGAACTGTGCACAGTACTCCAGGTGTGATATGGAGCCCAGAACTGTGCACAGTACTCCAAGTGTGATATGGAGACCAGAACGGTGCACAGTGCTCCAAGTGTGATATGGAGACCAGAACTGTGCACAGTGCTCCAAGTGTGATATGGAGACCAGAACTGTGCACAGTGCTCCAAGTGTGAAATGGAGACCAGAATTGTGCACCGTACTCCAAGTGTGATATGGAGACCAGAACTGTGCAACTTACTCCAAATGTGATACGGAGACCAGAATTGTGCACAGTGCTCCAAGTGTGATATGGAGACCAGAACTGTGCACAGTACTCCAATTGTGATATGGAGACCAGAACTGTGCACAGTACTCCAAGTGTGATATTGAGACTAGAACAGTGCACAGTACTCCAAGTGTGATATGGAGACCAGAACTGTGCACCGTACTCCAAGAGTGATATGGAGATCAGAACTGTGCACAGTGCTCCAAGTGTGATATGGAGACCAGAACTATGCACAGTACTCCAAGTGTGATATGGAGACCAGAACTGTGCACAGTGCTCCAAGTGTGATATGGAGACCAGAACTGTGCACCGTACTCCAAGTGTGATATGGAGACCAGAATTGTGCACAGTGCTCCAAGTGTGATATGGAGAGCAGAACTGTGCACAGTACTCCAAGTGTGATTGTAGAACAGAACTGCGCACAGTTCTCCAAGTGTGATAAGGAGACCAGAACTGTGCAGAGTGATCCTAGTGTGATATGGAGATGAAAACTGTGCTCTGTATTACAAGTGTGATATGGAGAGCAGAACTGTGCAGAGTACTCCAAGTGTGATATGGAGAACAGAACTGCGCACAGTTCTCCAAGTGTGATAAGGAGACCAGAACTGTGCACATTAATCCAAGTGTGATATGGAGACCTGAACTGTGCACAGTACTCCGAGTGAATTTGGAGAGCAGAAGTGTGCACAATACTTCAAGTATGATTTGGAGACCAGTACTATGCACAGTGCCACAAGTGTGATATGGAGAGCATAACGGTGCATAGTAACTCCAAGTGTGATCAGGAGACTAGAAATGTGCACAGTGCTCCAAATGTGAAATGGAGACCAGAATTGTGAAAATGCTTCAAGTGTGATAAGAACATAAGAACATAAGAAATAGGAGCAGGAGTAGACCAATCGGCCCCTCGAGCCTGCTCCGCCATTCAATGAGATCATGGCTGATCTGATCCAACCTCAACTCTAAAGAACACATGTAGCAGCAGGACCAGGCCACTCGGCCCCTGGGCCCGCTCCGCCACCCACAGGGCCTTGACCGATCTGAACTCAAACTCATGTCCAATTTCCAGCCCGCTCCCCGTAAACCTTGATTCCCTTTACTTCTAGGAAACGGTCTATTTCTGTTTTAAATTTATTTAATGAAGCAGCTTCCACAGCTTCCTGGGGTAGCAAATTCCACAGACCCACTACCCTCTGAGTGAAAAAGTTTCTCCTCATCTCAGTTTTGAAAGAGCAGCCCCTTATTCTAAGATTATGTCCCCTAGTTCTAGTTTCACCCATCATTGGGAACATCCTCACCGCGTCCACCCGATCAAGCCCCTTCACAATCTTATATGTTTCAATAAGATCGCCACTCATTCTTCTGAACTCCAATGAGTAGAGTCCCAATCTACTCAACCTGTCCTCGTATATCCACCCCCTCATCCCCGGAATTAACCGAGTGATATGGAGATCAGAACTGTGCATCATACTCCAAGTGTGATATGGACACCAGTACTTTGTACAGTGCTCCAAGTGTGATATGGAGACCGGAGCTGTGCACAGTAACGTGAAGTGTGATATGGAGACCAGAATGGTGCACAGTACTCCAATGGAGACCAGAACTGTGCACGGTGCTCCAAGTGTGATAGGGAGACCAGAACTGTGCACAGTGCTCCAAGTGTGATATGGAGACCAGAACTGTGCACAGTGCTCCAAGTGTGATATGGAGACCAGAACTGTGCTCAGTACTCCAATGGAGACCAGAACTGTGCACAGTGCTCCAAGTGTGATATGGAGACCAGACTGTGCTCAGAACTCCAATGGAGACCAGAACTGCGCACAGTGCCCCAAGTGCAATAAGGAGACCAGAACAGTGCACCGTACTCCAAGTGTGATATGGAGACCAGAACTGTGCACAGAACTCCAATGGAGATCAGAACTATGCACAGTGCTCCAAGTGTGATATGGAGACAAGAACAATGCACAGTGCTCCAAGTGTGATATGGAGACCAGAACTGTGCACCGTACTCCAAGTGTGATATGGAGATCAGAACTGTGCACAGTGCTCCAAGTGTGATATGGAGACCAGAACTGTGCACAGTACTCCAAGTGTGATATGGAGACCAGAACTGTGCACAGTGCTCCAAGTGTGATATGGAGACCAGAACTGTGCACCGTACTCCAAGTGTGATATGGAGACCAGAACTGTGCACAGTGCTCCAAGTGTGATATGGAGACCAGAACTGTGCACAGTGCTCCAAGTGTGATATGGAGACTAGAACAGTGCACAGTACTCCAAGTGTGATATGGAGACCAGAACTGTGCACAGTGCTCCAAGTGTGATATGGAGACCAGAACTGTGCACAGTGCTCCAAGTGTAATATGGAGACCAGAACTGTGCACAGTGCTCCAGGTGTGATATGGAGACCAGAACTGTGCACATTACTCCAAGTGTTATATGGCTGTAAAGCGCTTTGAGATGTCTGGTGGTTGGAAAAGGCGCTATAGAAATGCATCTCTTTCCTTTTTTTTCTTGTAATTTATTGTGTCCTCCTCATTATCGACACCCTCCAATTTGTTGTCGTCCGCAAATTTCGAAATTCTGTTTTTGGTTCCAAAGTCTAAATCGTTAATATAAATCGTAAACAACAGCTGTCTCAGCACTGATCCTTGTGGAACACCACTATCCACCTTCTGCCACTCTGAATAGCTACCCTTTACCCCCTGCTCTCTGCTTTCTGTCTTGAAGCCAGCTAGCTATCCAATCTGCTACTTGTCCCTTGACTCCGCATTCTCTGACCTCATTCATTCCTCTATTATTGGGTACCTGACTGAAGGCCTTTTGAAAATCTAGGTAAATTACATCTACTGCATTGCCCTTGTCTTCTCTCTCTGTTTCCGCTTCTAAAATTTAAATGAGGATGGTCAAGAAAGACTTTCGCTTGACTTTCCCTATTTCCAGCATTTTCTGTTTTTATTCCAGCATCCACAGTATTTTTCTTTTGTTTTGGTGAAGAAGTTTCTTCTGAATTCGCTATTGGATTTATTCATTACCCATTACAATACCACACCTAGCATTGTTTGCATAGATAGTCTTTATCTCCCGACATATATTTGCAAAGCATCCAACTGCGTTCAAAGGGCACACCACAATTCAAATTCAGTGAAAGCCCCTCCGGTTACTTAGTGAACGAAAATGAAAGTGGAGATTGTTTTATCTGGGAAAAGAGCACATGATTGGATTGTAAAGATATATAGATAACAGGTGCTGAACTTTCGGGAATAAAGAAAAGAAGCCGATCGACAGATAATAGACGGGCATCGGATCGGCTTGATCCCTGTGCCTTTTCTCGAGAAGGTCAGCACTGAGACAAGGTTCAGATACTTGAAAGAAAGATTTTTGAGGAGGACACAAGGAGGGTAGCGCATTTGATGTAGTCTGCATGGACTTTAGAAAGGCTTTTGATAAGGTCCCACACGGCAAACTGGTCAGAAAAGTAAAAGTCCAGCGGATTCAAGGGAAAGTGGCAAGTTGGATCCAAAATTGGTTCAGTGGCAGGAAGCAGAGGGTAATGGTCGACAGGTGTTTTTGTGCCTGGAAGGCTGTTTCCAGTGGGGTTCCGCAGGCTCCGTACTTGGTTCCTTGCTTTTCGTGGCACATATCGATGTTTTAGACTTCAATGTAGGGGGGCATGATTAAGAAGTTTACAGATGAGACAAAAATTGACCGTGTGGTTGATAGTGAGGAAGAAAGCTGTAGACTGCAGGAAGATATCAATGGACTGGTCAGGTGGGCAGAACAGTGGCAAATGGAATTCAATCCGGAGAAGTGATAAGTAATGCATTTGGGGAGGGCTAACAAGGCAAGGGAATATGGTAGGACACTGAGACGTGTAGAGGAACAGTGGGACCTTGGAGTGCAGGTCCACAGATCCCTGAGGCAGCAGGACAGGTAGTTAAGGTGGTTAAGAAGGCATACAGGATACTTTCCTTTATTTGCCAAGGCATAGAATATAAGCCATGATGCGGAGATGCCGGTGTTGGACTGGGGTGGACAAAAGTGAGAAGTCACAGAACACCAGGTTATAGTCCAACAGCTTTATTTGAAATCACAAGCTTTCGGAGCGTTGCTCCTTCGTCAGGTGAAGTGATTTCAACTAAAGCTGTTGGACTATAACCTGGTGTTGTGCGACTTCTCACTATAGAATATAAGAGCAGGAAAGTTATGCCAGAACTGTATAAAACACTAGTTAGGCCATAGCTAGAATACTGCATGCAGTTCTGGTCACCACATTACAGGAATAATGTATTCGCTTGAGAGAGGGTACAGAGGTGACTTACGAGGATGTTGCCAGGACTGGAGAATTTTAGCTATGAGGAAAGATTGGATAGGCTGGGGTTCGTTTTCTTTGGAACAGAGGAGGCTGAGGGGAGATTTAATTGAGGTGGATAAAATTATGAGGGGCTGGTTAGAGTGGATAGGAAGGAACTGTTTCCCTTAGCAGAGAGGTCAATAACCAGGGGGCATAGATTTAAAGTAATTGGTCGAAGGATTAGAGGGAAGTTGAGAACTTTCTTCACCCAGAGGGTGGTTAGGGTCTGGAACTCACTGCCTGAAAGGCTGGTAGAGGCAGAGACCCTCACCACATTTAAAAAGTACTTGGATATGCTCTTGAAGTGCTGTAACCTACAGGGCTATGGACCAGGAGCTGGAAAGTGGGATTAGGCTGGATAGCTCTTTGTTGGCCAGCGCGGACACGATGATTAAAAACAGGCAAATGTTGAAAGCAAGTTTTAGAGGGGATACAGCAAATGCAACCCTTACCCGTTTTTAAAAGGAGGGGTGGGTTTGTACTGACAAACTTGTAGGAAACAATGTCATAGAGTCATAACGGCACAGAAGGAGGCCATTCGGCCCATCGAGTCCATGCCGGATCTCTGTAGAGCAATCCAGTCAGTCCCAATCCCCCGCTCTATCCCCGTAGCCCTGCAAGTTTATTTCCCTCAAGTGCCTATCCAGTCTCCCCTTGAAAACATTGAGTGTCTCCGCTTCCACCACTTCC